>CM059441.1:21307431-21907431 GCA_030390025.1 Squalus acanthias
GTCAACTCAATGTCTATGTGCCGCAGAACCTGGCTGCAGTGCAGGAAGAGATTTCATGACCTTCTCCACACAGAAATGTGAGTATGACTTTCTCATCACCCTCAATCTGATGCCCATCGCCTCTCCTCACCAGCACTCAGCTTTGCCAACCTCTTCCTCCACATCCCACTTGACACTGACATCCCTGCACCCTTACCCATTCCCTCTCTCTGTATGTTCACATTCACTTAACTATTCGACTATGCAGCCCTCACACTCCCTATCGCTGTGATGCTATGACAACAACTTACAACACACAGGGAGGGCCCTTGGTCTTGGCACCTCACTCCATCTTTGTCTCCTTCTAAGCATCTATGATATGGAATCTCTACACTCATTCCTTCATTTTCACTCAAACTCCACTTGTGTCCCTCATTGCAGGAAAAGAGAGCCCACAATAAGAGGGAGAGGGCGAGGACAGGGGGAGGGCCACCCTCAATAGCCCAGCTCACCACTGCGGAGGAGGCAGCCTTGGAGATTGTGGGAGTGGAGGAGGATGCGCAAGTGGGGGACGGACAGACGGGTGCAAGACAGCAAGCTGGTGACAGAATAGTTTATCATCTCTCTCATTGACATTGCATGAGTAACTGATAATGATTCTGAAGGTCTAACAGATTGACTTATGATCATCTGTACAATTCAATGTGCATGCAAACTTTACCTCACATCTCCAACTCTTTCCTTTACTCCACCACAGGACCATCAACAGCCCCCCTCCCCACTGTCCAAGAGGAAGAGCCTGAGCTTCAAGACTCCTCAGAGGAAGCTGCAACCTTTGAAGGCGTAGCGTCAGCAGAATTCAGCGCACCCAGCAGCAGCGCAGACACTCACACCGCGGTGGGAACTGCGCGAGATAGTGTAGTGTTGTCACCTGGTGTATCACAGCTCACAAGTGAGCATCAGCAGATGTTGGAGACAGGGACAGCAGTGGAGATTCCTTGTCGGAGCGCGCAGGACTCTGCCAGCTCGGCTCGGCTGCATGTCGACCCTGTGCCTCTGGGTCCATCCAGAAGAAGAGCGGTGCTGAACTCCAGGAACAGGTGCAGGAGTCTCTGGCAGGTTTTGTCTCCAGGGTCGCTGCGAGTGTGGAGCGAATGGAGGAGTCCATCGCTAACATGAGCAGAGCCTTTGTGGAGGCGTTGGCGCATGAACGCATCACCACGGAAAGGATGGCACCCTCCATGCAAAGGATGGCTACCGTAGAGGAGAGGATGGCTATGGACATGGAGGGGCTTAGTTGCCAGGGTCGTGAAAACATGGTCATTGTTCAGAATAGACTGACATCTCTTGAGGAGCGATGGTCAGCTATTGAGCATAGAAACCAGACCTTCAAGGAAGTCCTCTGGAGTAGGACTTGCAGTGCAGAAATGGGTCCTCATGGCCCCCCTGAAGTGCAGAAAGGGGCTGTCAAGCCACTTGCTAGGTCTGAAGTAGGGCTGACCCATGAGAGGGATGTTGGTGGCAGACAACAAGGGAGTGGGGGCTCCTCTCCAAGCACTCACAGGACCATGCCACTGCAGAGCCCTCGGTCAGACTACCACCAGAGTCCCCACCCAACTGAGATCGGCGTCTCAACCCCTGCACAGCTGCAGGAGCAGCAGACTGTTGCCGAGCCCTCACAGGCTCGCAACCCCAGAGGACGCCCGCCAAAAGTGTCGAGACAAGAGTAGCAAGAAAGTGAGAAAGGGGCCTCCACATCTGCTGAAGCCACAGGGGAAGCACCACGTAGGAGCACGCGTAAGAGGAAGATAATGCACAAGTAGTCACAAGGGTAGTCACTTGGGTGTCATGTTGTGTTTATTTTTGAAATGCCATCAGTTACTTGTTGTGATAAAAAATGCTGATGTCAAACTGTTGAAGTTGTGGCGTGTGTCATTTTGCAAATGGGACTTCCACATTGAGGGCTTAGGGTGACTTGCAATTGTCAGTATGGTGGTCATAGTGATAGGAATCCGCAGGTTCTTGGCCATTGTCGATGGTCTGGTAAGAAGCTGCGAGGCAAAAGTGCTGGCCAAGATGAGTGCGTCCCTTGCATCCCGGGCAGCAATGTGCTCGCATGCTGCTGCCGCTGGTTGATGCGCCTCTGCAAGCTGTTCATTGTCACTCTCCTCCTCCTCCTCCTCCTAATCTGAGGAGGCTATGTGATGAGCCACTTGTTCCTCAGGCATCTGCAAGCCACGATGCTATGCCATGTTGTGAAGTGCACAGCAGACCACGACCATTCTGGAGACCCTGGCTGCTGAGTACTGCAGGGCTCCACCTGATCTTTCAAGGCATCTGAAGCGCATCTTCAGCAAGCCGATGGTTTATTCGATTATGGATCTGGTGGAAATGTGGCTGGAGTTGTAGCGCTCCTCAGCTTTGTTGGATGGGCTCCTCAACTGCGTCATTAGCCACATCTTCAGGGGATAGCCCTTGTCTCCAAGTAGCCATCCGATAAGTTGGTCTGGCAGACTGAAGAGCGGAGGCACACTAGACTGGCGCAGGATGAAGGAGTCATGGCAACTGCCAGGGTACTTGGCGCAAACATGCAAAATTTCCTTCTTGTGGTCACACACCAGCTGTACGTTGAGGGAGTGGAAGCCCTTGCGGTTGACAAAAATAACTGGATTGTGATGGGGTGCCTTAAGGGCCACATGTGTGCAGTCAACGACGCCCTGCACCCTTGGAAAGCCTGCCAGATTGTCAAACCCAACCACACGCGCAGTTACACTGGCTTGATCCTTGGAGAAATTGATGTAATTATGAGCGATGGCAAAGAGGGCATCGGTTACCTGCGTGATGCAGGTGTGTGCGGCCGCCTGGGAGACACCGCTGATGTCTGCTGCTGATCCCTGGAATGAGCCTGAAGCAAAAAAGTTGAGTGCGGTGGTGCCTTTGACGGCCACTGGTAAGGGGTGTCCACCTACTCCTCTGGGCTCCAGCTCTTGCTGCAGCATTGCGCAGATGTCACCCACTACCTCTCGCGAAAGTCGGAGCCTCCTTTGGCACTGCTGCTCAGTCATGTTGAGGTAGCTGCTCCTCTGTCTGTAGACCCTGTTTTGGGAGTATCTCCTGCGCCGACGTGCTTCCATGCGCTGGCGCCTTCTGGCCTGTGCAGCTTCAGGTGGGTGAGCAGCAGCTTGGAGCTCCTGCTGTTGCTCCTGCAGTTGGTGCTGCTGTTGTTCAGGGTTCTGCTGCTGCCGTGGCTGGTCTTCGTCCGAATCTGATGTCCAGGAGGAAAGGAAATAAATAGCTCCCATTCTTCTGGTATATACCTCAGTTGAGGAAGCGCTCATTCAAGGTGGGGAGAGGGGTTTCCCAGGAGGTCACGCTGGAGATGGGTGTCAGGCTCCAAACTTCCAGAACAATTAGTAGGTCTGCTAAAAGTTCCCCCAGACCTGAGACAACAAAGTTCTGCCACCTGCAAATGATGATTGCTGAAAACTCCTTTTAATGGTGGAGCTGCAGCTGTTAGTAAGCAATCCACTTGTGAGGCCGCCAGGATTCACTGGCGTGTTCCAGAGGAGACGTGCAGCACGTGGGAAAAGTGTTAAAATCAGAAAGGCCTCTCAAAATGGGATTATAGAGGCAATTAAGTGGTTGTTAAGGGCCTTAAAGGTCTATCCTGCCTCTTGGAGGCAGGATGGAAATGGGGTCAGAAAACACGCATGTGGGAAAATTGCTCGGAGGCGGGATGGAGGCGGGATCGGGCCCGCCCGCCTTTTATTGCGATTTTAACACCTCACACGCCTCCAATCCCGCCTCCTCGGCCTGGCAAAATCGAGCCCCTTGTTTTCGGATGATGTCGCCAAGGGGCAACATGGAGATGAGAAACAGGAGGGGGCCAAGGATAGATCCTTGGGGGACACCAGAGGTAACGATGCGGAAGCAGAAAGAGAAACCGTTGCAGGTGATTCTCTGGTTACAATTAGATAGATAAGAATGGAAGCAAGCGAGTGCAGTCCCACCCAGCTGGACGACAGTGGAGAGGCGTTAGAGAAGGATGGAGTGGTCAACCGTGTCAAAAGTTGCAGACAAGTCAAGAAGGACGAGGAGGGATAGTTTACTTTTGTTACAGACACAAAGGACTGGATTTTGAATCTGGGGTCGGGTTGGTGTCGGGAATCACACATTCTGGCTTGTGAACCCGCCTCCATCGAGATGTGGCCAACCCACTGTATTTTCCCTTGATTGACCTTGTTGAGCCCGCCCAGTGGGCTCAGCAGGCCAATTATGGGCCACCCGGCAACAGGTGACGTCACAGATTGACATTTCATCTGTCAAGAGCTTTTGACAGATGAAATATCAGTGTTTGACAGCTCTGTGAAGCTGTCAAACACTCACAATATGATTTCTAACTTCAGTCCTTCCTCTCAGGCTGAGTTAGAAATCATTCCACCACAGAAAACAGAAGGCTGCAGTTTTTGACAGAACCACGGCTTTCCTGCTTTCTGTGCCGGTGAGATTTCTAACTCCCGAGAACTGAAGGGCTGACACCTGCAGGAGGAAGTTAAGGTAAGTAAAACTTTTTCCAACACTTAGCACTTACCTTACACACTTACCTCTGCACACATGCACCCATCACTCACCTGCCCACCGGACATATTGACCCCTCCAACCCCTGCAGACCCACGGCCCGCCCCGATAACTTGGCGTGGTTGGCACCTGTCGGGAAGCCATGAAAATAGGGATTATGCAAAAAACTGCCTGTTAACTACCTGTTAACAGGCAGTTAATTGTCACTAATCCCTTCCCGCCTCGGGGAGTCCGGTCTCAGCACAGGTCGGGTACCCGCCGCCAGCGAAACTGGCATGGAGGCGGGTTGGAGGCGGGATGGGGTCGGGACCCCCGAATCTGCAACTTTAACCGCCCCCCCGCCCCCGACTCCAAACCCGACTCCACGGGTCATTGAAAATCCAGCCCAAAGGATGTCGTTTGTGACTTTGATGAGAGCCGTTTCGGTACTGTGGCAAGGGCGGAAACCTGATTGGACGGATTCAAACATGGAATTGCGGGAAAGATCGGCACGGATTTGGGAGGCAACAACACGTTCAAGGACTTTGGAGAGGAAAGGGAGGTTGGAAATGGGGCGGTAGTTTGCAAGGACGGAGGGATCAAGTTTTGTTTTTTTGAGGAGAGGGGTGATGACGGCAGATTTGAGGGAGAGGGGGACAGTACCCGAGGAGAGAGAACTGTTAACAATATCAGCTAACATGGAAGCCAGAAAAGGAAGTTGGGTGGTCAGCAGTTTGGTGGGAATAGGGTCGAGGGAGCAGGAGGTGGGTCTCATGGACAAGATGAGCGCAGAGAGGTCATGAGGGGAGATCGGAGAGAAACTGGAGAAAGATGTGAGTTCTGGGCTAGGGCAGGGGGTAACCTCAGAGGAAGTTTGGCCCAGTGGGCTAGGGGAAGGAAGGGAAGTGGCAGAGGCAGCTGAACGGATGGTCTCAATCTTAGAGACAAAGAAGTCCATGAGCTCTTCACATTTCTTATCGGAGGTGAGGGTGGAGGAGACAGGGGAGAGGGGTTTAAGAAGACGGTTATCAGTAGAGAATAGGAGCCAGGGTTTATCTTTGCATTCCAGAATGATTCTGGAAGAGTGAGCAATTTTGGCAGACGAGAGCAGAGCCCGATAATGCTTTATGTGGTCCAGCCAGATCTGGCGGTGAATGGCTAAACCAGTTGTACTCCATATCCGTTCGAGTCTGTGTCCTTTGGACTTAAGGGAGTGAAGATAAGAGCCGTACCGGGGGGAACGGCCAGGGTGAGAGAGGGTCATTGTTTTAGCAGGGACTAGGGCATCAAAGATAGTGGTGAGGGTGTGGTTGAGCAGAAATGTCATGGTGAATGGAGAGCCAGAGGCTGGACAGTTGGGATTTCATAAGTGCAGTTGTAAGAGAGTTGGGAGAGAGTTTTTTCCAGGAGCGGACACAGAAGGAAGTAGGATTAGGGGTGGGTGGGTGGAAGGGGGATGTGGGTGGAGAGTGATACGAGGAAATGGTCAGAGATGGCCTTATCTGCAATTGACACAATGGGAGTAGCGAGGCCACGAGAGATGGCAGGGTCGAGGGGGTGGCTGTGAATCTGGGTTGGGGAGTTTACATGGAGGGAGAGATTAAGGGAGGATAGGAGGCTCATGAACTCAAAGGAGAGAGAGCATGATGAATTGCGATGGAGGTTGAAATGACCGAGGATGAGAAGTCGTTCGGTGCAGAGTCTGAGGGAGTAGAACAGTGAAGATATCTCAGTAATAACAATTTTATGGTACTTGGGTGGGCGGTAGAGAACAAGGGGGAAAAATTAGGTCGCGCCCCGTTTGGGGCGCAAATATCGTCTGGACGCAAATATTAGCGCCTGGCGCTAATTATCGCCATTGACTGGAAACTTCACTTTTACCGCCCCGGGAGGTGAGTGGAGCGCTAAATCAGGCGCTGCACACCTGTCTTAAGGCGCAAAGGCCGAGCAGTGAGGTGCTCACTCAGCGCGCGAGCGCAGCGCAGCTGCTGCCAGTTAGCGAGGGAACACAGACACACTGGCGCCAGCCAGTGCTTAAAGCGGGGGGGGGGCAACTTGCTCCCCAGCCACACCCTGCTCATTGCAGCCTTGAATCTCGGCCTGGAGAGACCTGTGAATCCATTTTGCTGCCAAGGATGGAGAGGGTGAGAGAACGAGCTCATCGCTTCACCGAGCAGGCCTTGGATGCTCTGGTTGGCGCGGTGGAGCGCAGAAGATGTATACTCTTCCCTGAGAGTGGCAGGAGGCCTTTGCCACGCGAGTACAGAAGAGTGTGGAGGGAGGTGGCTCAGAGCATCTCCTCCAGGAGCATGGTGCCCAGGACCCATGTTCAATGCCGCAAAAAGTTCAACGACCTCACTCGGGTCGTCAGGGTGAGTGGCTTTTTCTCAATACCTCTCCATCCCTCCATCTCAACCTCACTCTATGGCCAGAGGGTCTTAAAACCCCAATGCACAACACTCATCCAACACCTATGGCCCTTTCATGAAACACACACACACATTCCACACTTTGCATACAGTAAGGGCTATTCACCTATGGGAGGCACATCAGGCAAGATCATGGCTGTATACAGTAAGTGCTATTCACCTATGGGAGGCACATCAGGCAAGACCATGGCTGTATATTTACTCAGATGCTGTCCTTTTTCTTGCAGGCCAAGCTGGCGCATAATCGGAGACAGCAGCAACGGACAGGTGGAGGGCGGCCTCAGCTGCAACCCCTCAGCGATCTTGAGGAGCGCGTCCACAGGATTGTGGCAAGCCTGGTGATCGGTCCCGTCGCCACTGGAGACGCCGACCCCGTTCTGGACAGCAATGGTAAGGTCATCACCTTTTTGTCCTCTGTCCTTCCACTTGTCCCTCACAACACCAGCCTTTGACACTTTCAATCCAACTTGCTAACTCGCTGCACTTATTCCTCCCTTACTGCCACCCTGTCCTCACGCTAAAGCCACTCTTGTACCTCCCTGCTTTCAGATGGTGATTCACCAGCTGAGGAGACGGGCCCTGAAGCTGCCACTGGGAGTGAAGCTGCAGCCGAGGAGGAAGAGGAAGCCGGAGCATCAGTGCCAACCTCTCCCGAGGAAGCCCATGCCCACACTGGGAACATGCCTTCCCTGGAGGGGAGCAGGGGGGAAGGGTCTGATGAGGGTGAAGCTCCAGGACCCAGCGGGCTGCAGCAACGCCATGGGGGTAGGGAAGAACGGGGGCCTTCTCCCCAGAGGGAGAGTATGCCAGAGACTCCTACTGCAATGGACGCAGAGGAGGAGCGGCTGATCGCAGAAATGAACACCCAGGCGGTGGGCATGCACACTGAGCTCATGGGTGCAGTGGGAAGGGTGCCCGAATGCATTGAGTCACTGGCAAGGAGTGTGGAGCACTTCGCTGTAGCACAGGCGGATGCCACACTAACGCTTAGTGCTGCAATTCAGTCACTGGCTGCCGTGATCCCATCTCTGACTGCTCTCATGCAGACTCAGATTGAGGCCACGCGAGCACAGACTGCTGCCAACCTCGATGGTTCGTTCACATGTCCCCGGGGCTCTCACCGCGCCGCAGCAGGCCAGCAATCTGTTCTCCAGCAGATTGCTCCGGATGCTGAAGTGCTGCCCCGTGGGAGTGCCAGTGTGTCGGGCGAGCAGGGAGTTGCTGTCCTCTCTCAGTGGAGAATGACAGCATTCCTGCTGCCAACACTGTCATTCTCCACTGCACTTGCCACCGCCTGTAGGACAGACTGCTGCCGCCCATGCAGAGTTGGTGCAGTCTGCAGCCGGGCCCTCCAGGCCCAGAACTGGTCGAGGCCATCCTTCAGGGGCATCTGCAGTGTCAGGGTCTGACGATCAGCAGCCTTCCACCAGCCTTGCTGCAGCCACTGAGGTCCCATTACGGAGGAGCAGTAGGGTTAGAAGTGGGGAAGTGCGCAAGGGAAGGAGATCACCCTCGAAGGGCAAAAAGTAGGAGGTGTGACAAAATGCTGGTCATTTTTTTATTAAAGGCCGAGGTTCGTGGTCCAACTTTTGTCTAGTGTTTTGGACATTATCTCCAGGTTGTGAGAACCAGTTATGTTATTGACTGTTTTTTTGTGTTTATTTCTATGAGTTTGTCATGAGGAAATGACACACACAGAGTTTGTAAAATAAATAAGTTTTTGTATTCAAAATATACATGTATGGTGTTTGGAATTATTGGTGCCTTGGCCGGCTTAGGGGTTGCGTGCTGGGTTCATTGATGTTGTTAGCAATGGCAGAAGCCATTTCCACAGCAGGGGCCCTAGAAGCGGCTTGCTATTAGCCGTTGACGGACGGCCCTTGCAGTTTCACCATTGTGGGCCGCCCTCCCGCCTTGGCGCTGCTGATGATCATCCTCCTCGTCCTCTTCCTCCTCTTCCCCCTCCTCCTCTGGTGGTGCTCCAAGGCCTGGTGGCATTGGCTGGGTCCTGACGATTGCCATGTTATGCAACATGCAGCACACAACTACGAAGTTGGATACTCGCTCAGGCGAGTACTGCAGGGCTCCTCCAGAATGGTCGAGACAGCGGAACCGTTGCTTCAGCACGCCGATTGTGCGCTCAATGATGTTCCTGGTAGCTTGATGGCTCTCATTGTACCGCAGCTCAGCAGGGGTGTTGGGCGTACGGAGCGGTGTCATCAGCCAGGTGCTCAATGGATACCCCTTGTCCCCGAGAAGCCAACCAACTGGCTGATGCGGTGCCTCGAAAAGTTCTGCCACAGTAGTCTGGTGCAGGATAAAAGCATCGTGGCAGCTGCCAGGATAGTGGGCATTGACAGCGAGTATCAGCTGTCTGTGGTCACAGACCAACTGAACATTCAAGGAATGGAACCCCTTTCTGTTCCGGAATTCCTCGGCATTCTCATGCGGAGCACGCAATGCCACATGCGTGCAGTCAATGGCGCCCTGCACCATGGGGAAGCCCGCTATCCTCGCAAAGCCCAGAGCGCGGTCACGCTGCTTGTCTGGGGTCATGGGGAAAGAGATGAACTCTCATCTCCTTTTAAAGAGGGCATTTGTGACCTGCCGGATGCAGCAATGCACCGCGAACTGGGAGATATTGGCGAGGTCCCCAGCAGCAGCTTGAAATGAGCCAGTAGCGTAGAAGTTGAGAGCCACTGTGACCTTCACTGCCACCGACAGAGACGTCCTGGACCTCAGTTGAGGCTGCAGATCTGGCTGCAGCAGGTGGCAGAGCTCAGTGACCACCTCCTTGCTGAATCGCAGCCTTCGCAAACACAGCTCCTCAGACATATGAATGTAGGAGAGCTGATCACGATATACCCTGGGAGGGTAAGCTCTCCTGTACATACGCCTGTTGGCCTCCTCCGTCTGGCCATCATTGCCACTCTCTCTCTGCGTCTCTGTGTCCTCCGATTCAGCTGGAGCAGGCCGACGCCCCCAATCAGTGCAGCCCCCATAGTCTCTTTGCAAGCAAAGTAATGAAGGACAGCAACCAAAGTACCAGCGAAGTTAGGATCAGTAGGCAAAACTACCTCACAAAGCGTTGACTCAATGCAGAAGTCTCTCTTTCTCTCTCTCCGAATCTCTCTCACTCTCTCAGAACGAGTGGTGCAAAAATGTCCAGCACAGAAAAAGACAGGAAGAGGCCGCCTTTAAATAGCGCCCCCCCCCAGCCCCACAGCGATTGATAGCGTTCCAGTCTTCCGGTCGTTGGATGCGCCAGGCGGTAAGGCAGGGGGCGCCACTCAATTTCCGCTCCGGGGCGCCACAAGGGCGTTGCACCATGGAATTACGTCACAATCTGCGCGTGCAGGTGGTCGCAGCGGTAAAGTTTACCGCCGCTGCACAATGTCGAGTTAAGTTCCGGAGCGGCGCAAACATCGCTGCGCCCGCGCGTTGACGGCTTTGCGCCCCATTAGCGCCCTCTTAAGGCGCTAACGGGAGGCGCAACCAACTGAATTTTTACCCCCAAGAATTTTAAATGAGAGGAGAGAGGGGTGGGATAAGGTGAGATGCTCAAAGGAGGAGAAACTGCCAGAGGAGTAGGGGGACAGACCAAGGTGTGATTTGGTGATGAGAGCCACACCGCCACCGCGACGGCCTGAGCGGGGCAAGTGGTGGAATGTATAGCCAGGTGTGGAGGCTTCATTTAAAGGAAAGGTGTCATCACCCCTCAACCAAGTTTCCGTCAGGGCCATGATGTCGATGCAGTCATTCACGATAAGCTCATGGATGGCTAGGGCCTTGTTCACTCTGGAGGTTATATAGACTGGGATAGTAATAGTGTAAAGGGCAAAGAGGAGGAAGAATTTCTGAAGTGTGTTCAGGAGAACTTTCTTGATCAGTACGTTTCCAGCACAACGAGGAAGGAGGCATTGCTGGATCTGGTTCTGGGGAATGAGGTGGATCAAGTGGAGCAAGTATCAGTAGGGGAACATTTAGGGAGCAGTGATCATAATATGACAAGGTTTAGATTAGCTATGGAAAAGGACAGGGAGCAATCTAGAGTAAAAATAGTTAATTGGAGGAAGGCAAATTTCAGTGGGTTGAGAACGGATCGGGCCCGGGTTAATTGGAATCAAAGACTGGCAGGCAAAACAGTAATCGAACAATGGGCTGCATTTAAAGAGGAGATAGTTCAGGTACAGTGAAGGTACATTCCCACGAGGGGGAAAGGTAGGACAACTAAAGCCAGAGCTCCCTGGATGACGAAAGAGATAGAGAGAAAGATGAAGCAGTAAAAGAGTGTAAAGTTTCGCAATTATCGCGATTCAAAATAACTTAAGAGAAGCAGATTCGTTTGATCAGTTTTATTAAACAAAATGCTGTCCTGATAATAAAGGACACAGAAGCCTGTAAAATGGCTGCCGCGCATCGTGGCAGAAACTTCCAGAAATACAGTGGGCAGACAAGATGGCGTCGAATAAACATTCAATATAAGATTGGATCATACTCGGTAAACATTGATAAAGACAGGATGCAACCCATTTGCATTTGAAACAATAGCAAAGATATAAGTGCTGGAATCGTTTTTCCTATGCACAGCAAGGACCATTGTACTGGGCAATCGAAGGCCCATCCAGACACATCAATACACAAATACCCCCACGGCTCTACAATGAGAGGGACATTGACGAGTGATTAAGTCAGTATTCGGGGAGGCCCCAAAACCAGTCAGGGAGACTCCTGGCTGGGTCAACAATGGGGAAAACATTAACGGATAGTTGGCCAGTTTCAGGTGCGACCGAAACCCGTTAAAGAGAAGAATCGCCCCATGCTGGGAGTTTTGTGCGCCAATATTACACAAAGGACAAACATTAAGATTTGAGTGGGAGATAAGGGGACACAGCACTATAACTATAGAGAACAAATGTCCATCGGTCTCTTATTCGCTTGATTCGACTCTTATCTCGCTGCTGACTGCTGAACTCTTCTTCTGATCCTCGGGTATCGCTCTGCTGGACGAGCAGCCTTTTGTGTTTCTCTGGACTTTGTTGACTCTTGACTTTAAACCGTACTGGTCGGTTATTCGAATGTTGGGTGGAGCTCAATCGGAACGAGCCGCCCCGACAAGGGCAAGTAACCGGGTGCACCATCCCGAGTGTCGGTAAACGGTGTCTGGACCCGGAGGCCCGAAGAGACGAGACGAGACGAGAAGAAAAGAAGAAGAATCCACGTGCCGCCACGGTCAGTAAACCCCGACCGCGCCCGAAAATATAAATAAAGAACTTTTCTTTGAGTTCTACCGACTATAACCTGTATCGAGCACAATAAGACTCTTCTTTGAATTCTACAAACGTTCCGCGTTCTACCGAGTTCTTCATGACAAAAGACGGTCTGGCCTGCTTGTCGCAGCAGCGAAAATAAACAAGTGGGGTACAGAGACCCTTCCAAACACGTGACAGTCAGGCGCTGCAGCGAAACGAGCTGAGTGCCTCACTTTAAAATTCTCCGAAGTAACACAAGTGGTGAGCATGTTTTCCGATCCTACAAATCTAGACGTAGTGTAGGTATTGTTAAGGGAGGGTGGTTTTATTAAGGATAAAGTATAATGTGTTCCCCTTTTTACGATGTGCCGTGCGTTCTTCATTTCCATAGACCAAGCTTTATGAATGTATGTTTACTTGTACTCTCGTTAATTTGCGCCTATGACATGTACTTCATGATTTTGGACACTATGCAATAAAGATTTCCATTTCGTACTATTCAACCGGGTCTATTTGAGTTTTCTCTGCATTACTGCTCCCTGCACCTAAGTCCAGTGGTGGAACCGTAAGGGCGAGTGGGTTGAACCACTCACAGGTGCTTATTGCAATAAGGCTGGCCGGAGACCAGAGCAAGCAATAGTATTAGGCAACGAAGGCCTAACCTCGCACCAGCACCGTCTGAGACAAGCAACCCTTACAGAAAATGGCGACCGCTGCAGGACATTGGCAGCGGGAGAGTAATGTTTTAGACCCTGGTTTGAATAGGCAAAATGTGATGGATGAGAGGGTAGCCGACTATGTGTTTGGGAAGGTTAACTTAACCAAAAAGTGGATAAGTGACCTACTGATGGATAAGCGTCCGCTAGACGCCGCCATCAAATGGACAGGCAGTAAAGAGCATAAGAAGTCGGTAGAGAAAGCGGTCTGGCTGATGTGCTACAAGAAGCAAGTCCAACTTTCGGACCAGGTCATTGTGGCACAGGCAGCTCAGATCAGGGAATTGGAAGTTGAGATGGAGGAAAAGGTCACGGGAGGACAGAAACTCATTGCATCATTGAATGCGTTACATCAGGAACGCCAAATAGTAGCCAACCACCATGAGGCTAAAATTGATTACCTAGAATGTCAGGTCACGGAAGAAAAATTAAACGAGGGTAGGATTAGAGAACGGTGTGCCCGCCTAGCTAACCAGATAAAAGCCCAGGAAGAAAGCTTGAAGGGAGTTAGGGTGGCATATAAGATGGCCCTCGAGGATAGGCATCAGGGAGCCGACCACAGTGTTTGCCAGAAGGAGATAGGGAACCTAAGAGAGGCCCTGAATAAGGCAAACGGCTTGGTGTGCCTCATCAGCCCGTCAGCAAACCAGCCACAGGTGGGTAGGGAATTCCCAAAATCCCTACCAGACAAAGCAGAGGAGGTATTTGCCACTGTGCCCTCCATGCCACCCAGCTATTCGGCAACCTGGGTAAGGGAGGAAGTGGTGGAAATAGAGAAGGAGGTCCCCGAGGTAGGACAATCCCTGGAGGTAGAGTTGAGACCGGGACCGATGTGTCCGCTCCGAGGTCACAAGAGAGGCCCGAATGCAGCCAATGGGGAAGACGGGGATGTCCTGAACCAACTTGTATTGCCCCACAGCTCTGTAAGGGTTTTTGTCTCTCTCTCTGAACCTGTGAGATTCGTGTGGCTCTGTGCAGCCTGGATGCTAGTGCGGGTTTTAGGCCTTGTTGCCTGTTCTGGTCTCCAGCCAGTCTGGGAGCACTAGACACCTGTGAGTGGTTCGACCCACTCACCCTTACGGTTCTGACACTGGACTTAGATGCGAGAGCAGTAATGGAGATAAAACTCAGGTAGACTCGGTTGAATGGTACGAAATGAAAAATCTTTATTGCATATTATTTAAGATTACGAAATACATGTCATAAGCACAGATTAATGACAGTACAATCTTACACGCAGTTATGTAACTAATTTCAGGGAAACGAGGAACGAACGACACATCGTAAATGGGGGCACACATTACAATTATCCTTAAAACTTAAACCCTCCCCTATCAATATCTGCCCTAAGCTAGATTTGTAGGATCGAGACTCATGCTCACCACTCGTGATAACTCGGAGAATTCCGAAAACTCTGATCGGATGTTTTTCACCGCAGCACCCACGTGTCGATCAGGGGGTCTCCGTACCCCACTTGTTTACTCGTTTCTGCTCCGGCTAGCAGGCTGGAACGTCTGCTGTCATGAAGATCTGTGTTGTCCTCGGAGTTCCGACTCTGCTCAAAGAAGAGTCTTCCTTTGCCCTCGCACTGATAAAATTCAAAAAATAGTCTTCCTGTGCCAGTTCTGTAGAACTCAAAAGAAGGTCTTCCTGGGCAAGGAAAGTGTCTATTCGACCTACAGGCGCGGTCGGAGCTTACTGACCGTGGCGATACGTATGGTCTTCTTCTCTTCTCATCTCATCTCATCTCATCTCATCTCATCTCGGGCCTTCGGTTCCAACACCGTTTACCGACTTCTCGGGATGGTGCGTCCGTTTCAAGGCTTCAGAGCCCAGTTCCACACAGATCTTCGCGGCACGCCACGAGGTAGATCCGAGCGGATCGTAAAGTTCAACAGTCTTTTGAAAAGAGACACGAGGCAGGCGGCAAGGAGTCGAAAGGATAAGAGCAACAGGAGCAGCCACGAGGATAAACACCAGCAAGATAAGAGAAAGATGGACGGTTGGAGCTTGTAGTTATAGTGCAAAATCTTCCTTTTCCCGCCCAACCTTAATGTCTTTTCTTTTGTTAGGGTTTGGCGCTCAAATTTCTTGTATAGGGTGATCTCCGTTTTAATGGGTTTCGGGGATACTCGTAATTGTCTGAGTACCTGTTAATATTTCTCTCATTGTTTAACTCGGTCGGTGTTCTCCCTGGAGGGGTTTTGGGGCTTCCAAATGTTTTCTGTAACTACCCGCTAACGGCTCTCTCATCGTAGAGTCGTTGGGATTTTACATATTAATGTCTTTGGATGGGTTCTTGATTACTTGGTACAATAGCCCTTATTCGCACCTGGGAGACCGATTTCAGTATTTATGTGTATACTGCAAACCCATGATGTCTCGTGTATTATCTTAAAAGTGCTGAGTCTTGATCGATCTTGCACAAATGTTTATTGGAACGCCATCTTGTCTGCCTGTCGAAGAATCTAGAATGTTCTGCCACGAGGCGTGGCGGCCATTTTACAAGCTGCTTGTGTCCACTTTGAAAACCTGACAGCATTCTGCTGAAATAAAAGCTGTTTGAACGAAACTATGTGTTCTTCTCCTTATTAATAAAATCGCGATATATTGCGAATTCTACAGTCCCTCCTGTTGATGCGAATAACTCCGCTTATCGTATCAAAAATATTGTGGTGAGCAATATTATCTCGATTTCTCCAGACCGCAGCAATTAATCCCATAACTTAAACTATCTAGGGTCTTTGCGTCGTCCTTATTTCCCAAGAAAATTACATTTTATAGCACCGTAGGCATTATTTGCCTTTAAACTTACACCACTTGTTTTCCTTCCAGGCGTAACCAGGCCGATGCCTCTCGTATCACCTGTATATTCATGTTTTTATTTAGGGAAAGGAAACACAAAACAAAACCAAACAATCATTTTTAACTACAACACCATCACCAAAATAATCAACACCAACTCTTAAAACATGTCGAGTTCCAAACGTATTTACAGTTTCCGAAAAATCACGGTCGAGTACAACACTTCCGCGGCGCACGTGGCAAGCGGGAGCGACGCCATTTTCCGATTACACGGTGCTTTCGTCGTGCACGCGCACGTAACGTTCTCGCCACTCTCCCGTGTTTTCGTGCTTGGTGAGGCGTTTGCCTCTCTTACAATGTACGACCAATAGGTGCACTACAATAAAAACTTGGCATACAACTAAAATGTGGGAGGCTATTCTGATCCATGAAGGCACTTCAATATTGGTGAACAGATTCCACCACGGTGGAATTACTATATCCAGAATGTCTGTCCCTATTTCGACAGTTTTCTGCTCTAGTGTGTAAAAATGTTTTTGTGACACCGCGACGGCTTTCAAAAGCTTGGTGAGGTGTTCAGGGAGAGGGGGAATGATGTATCCGAAATGCGCGATGAATCGCTGCAAGTCGGTGAAATTCTCTTTTACTGTTAGATGAACAGTGGATGGTTCAGGGATTGGGACAATTCGCTGTTGTGCTACGTGAACTTCCGCCCTGGGTTTGAAACAGAAACTGCTGTCACTCACCGGACACCGGCTACGGTTTCCATGCTGGTAGTGTTGCGCTGCAGTGGTAACACAATATGTTCCACCCCCGATGTATGCTACCTGCGGAGGCACATGATCTTGTGCCATTGCCTCCATGGTGCAATTCATGGACTTGGCGCCAGCCGTTCTGAACCCGCACTGTGGTGTTAAAAAGGCATTCAAGTGCTGGGGACACAGTATTATGTGTGCTCCCCTGCCACGACAACCAGAGAGATCTGTACCTGTCATCGTTTGCTCCCAGCGGATGACGTAGGGTGGAACCGCTGCATAGCGAATGTGGGCTCCCCCCTGAATGACACCAATGTTCTCTACCCGATACACCGGGGCGGGCTTTGCTGTGTCGCCCAAAACCGGCATACGTAGTACTATACCCATAATAGTATGGTTTGATCGTCCGCAGTCCACGGGGACTGGGTATGCTTCTGAAGCTAGCCTGAGCTGGCACGGGCTTAATGCGTTCTGAAAAGGGTGGAGCGCCCGCAGGTGTTTGTTACTTATCCAGGACGGGACCAAACCTTGTTTTAAATCCTCCAAATTACTGCGGCCCTCGCCCAGTAACCACGCCCCGTAAAGCACGCACACCTCATTCTGCGCAGCTTGATCGGATGCATTCCGATCTTCCCTAATCAGGGCATTTACCGTTCTCGCGTGTTTCTCTAGCTCTGCTATTATTTCATTTAAATGGAGAGTCATGGCTTGGTCCTCGTGTAAACCCGACCCAACCACCTTATTTTCATCTGTTAGAATGTCTTTTAATTGCGTCTTTAAACCATTAATCTGGGTCTGCAGCTCCACACTGTCTAGAGCGTTGACCACAGATGTACCCGTGTTAAAAGCAGTGAACGCGTCGTTCACAACACCCCTTCTTTGCCTCCCCACTTGATCAAAAACTTCATGTGGTGCGGTGTACAAACTTGTTTTATCAATTTCCGCAAAATCGAATTCGTAAAATTGTCTGAACATCTTGGTCAACAGGACCTGATATAACTCTTCCGTCTTTTTGGGGCACCACTCTGGTAACCGTACCTCGGTGAGATTTAAAATCACCGAGGCCACCGCGTAATGTACCCCCTGAAATAGTATCTGGTCTGTGGGGACCAGTACCAAACCATTCCCGGGTCCCTTACTAGTTTTAGGGCACCCTTCCTCTTTAGCTAGAACCACCGGAATCGTGGGCGGGGCTTTGCGTGGGCGCGTAATGAGTTCAGTGGCATTTACCGGGATCGAAGAGTATGGGGCTCCGCACCCCCTGGTGCTCGCATCCCACCTCATCCCCTGTCCGTTATCCTGCCATTGATTAATGAAAAATATGGAGATGCCTTTGGGGCACGCGTACTTTGACCCCCACATGCATACATAAATTCCCTCATCCGGTTCCCACCACTTGTCCCAACAGACTTTCACTTGTCCGTTTGTCCCCGTAATTGTCCGATGGGTATTATTACCCAGTCGTTCCCACTCGACCGAAGAGTTCCTCATGTTTTTGCTCAGCTTTCGCAGCCACCACCATCGGCTCAATGGGACATTCCCACTACAAGTCAAACAAATCCGTTTGCCGACGGTGACGCTGATCCTGGGTGCGATGATCCTTACTTTGGGGCACATTAAGGAAGTCTCTTGGTAGGCAAACCCCGATGTGCTGGAATACTCCGTTGAGTACGTTCCCAGCCATCCTGGCCACCTTCCCTTGTGGAAATAGGTGGTGGTCTCCTCAGCCTCCCGTCTTCCGGTCCCATCCACCGCGATGGGGGCCGTGTCCCCGGAGCATCCAAACACCACGACATCCTTGGTGCGGCCTCGATAGGCTAATCCACATCCGATTGCCGCGAGCAATACTATAATTCGTTCCATCCTTCCTTGGTTCCTGTGATCAGATAGAATGAGGTAGCCAGCCTCGCAAGAGTCTCTGGCTTTTGTGAAGGGTGAGCGGGTCCCCTGACCTCGCCTCACGTAAACTTCAATGTTCACTAAATAAACTTTAACTAAACCTATCTCTAAAACTCCCATCGTTTTACCATTTTCTGCTAAAATTAAACTACAAACTTAACCTGATTTAAAACTATAAACTTATAACCTTATCTAAAACTATAAACTTATTCTTAACCTTAAACTATAAACCTAGAAACTTATCCTAAACTTATTACTGTACAGCGCCGCCCGTTCTCAGGGCGGCCCCTTTAAATTCTGAGAAGGCTGCTGCGAGCTCTTCCCGACGGTGGGAGGGCACTGACCCCTTCCTTTGATCTGCCGCAGCCTGTTGCTGCTGCGATGGGACTGGGCCCTACCTGGGCTGCCTTAACCTTAAGCCTGCGCCTTGGGGCAGTCTGGGGACATGACCACATTTTCCTGGGCTGGGGTGCTCGACTTGACCTACGAGGAGTTGTCGGGGGCAGGAATCCCAGGACCGACGGACCGGGTTCCGAAACTTCCACCGGGACGACCTGTGGCCCCACCACAGTCGCTGGCTCCGTCTCCCCTGACTCCGCCTCCCTGACCTCGGGACTTGCAGCTTGTGGCACCGCCCTGCTCGGCCCAGCAGGCGGCCCTCCACTCGCAGTCCCTACCTCCCCCGAGGGCAAGACGTTCAAGGCGGGCGGCTCGGGCTCTGAGGTTTCCACCGTCACGCCCTGTGGTCCCACAGTGGCTGGCTCCGCCTCCCCTAGCTCCTCCCTCCTGTGTTCGGGACCTGCAGCCTCGGTGTCCACCCTGTGTGGATCTCTATCTGCAGCCCCTGTCCTCCCTATACCTGAATCGGGGGCGACCCTTGCGTCCTCCGATTCCCACTCGTCCTCATCACTATCCTCATCTGACTCGAGTTCCTGGAACTCTCCCTCATCTGACTCCCAACCCCACAAAAATGTTTCACAATTTTCCAGGATGCCTCCTTCCCTGATGCAAGCTGCTCTGCCTGCCTGTGTGCCCTGTGGTCCTACCTGGGGCTGCGAGTCCCCACTCGCAGGGTTTGCCCCTGTGGTTTTCCCTTGTGCACCTGGCTTGTACAGTTTGCACTGGTTTACGTGGAACCACTTAGTGCGCCGAGGTACCTTTACGGCGTATACCATGGGACTCGCTTTATCCACAATGTTGTAGGGTCCCATATACAGTGGTTCCAGACTACCTACTCTGGCGTAGTTTCTGACCATGACATGGTCTCCTACTTCCCACTCCCGCGTTTTGCGGGGTTCCAGCAACAGGCGATTGCCCTGATGCTGCCTTCCCATGTTCCCAGCCGCCTGCTCATAAACCTGCTTCAGGCACTCCAAGAGGGTCTGGGCAAACTTGTCCCTGCTTATCTCTTGGAGCTGACCCTCAGTGAGCACCGGCGCTAGCACATGGGTGGGGGTTTGCATGATCCTCCCAGTCATCACCTCGTGCGGGGAATACCCCACACTTTTCGACTGACTGGCCCGGACCCCCATGAGGACTAAAGGCAGTACCTCCGCCCATTTTTGGGGCGAGTTCCTAGTCACTTTCCTCAATTTCTCCTTCAGGGTCCGGTTCATGCGTTCAACAATCCCTGATGACTGGGGATTGTGTGCTACGTGCCATTTCCCTTCAATGCCCAAAAGCATGAGGGTGTTCTGCATCACCTGGCCGGTGAAATGACTCCCTTGGTCTGACTCCACAAAACGGGGGAGTCCCCACCGCGAGAACACTTCCCGGACCAAGATTTTTGCAGTACCCAGTGCCGTAGCTGTTCGACAGGGGAAGGCTTCCACCCATTTGGAAAACACATCCACCAAGACAAGGCAGTATTTATAACCTCCCTGGGTGGTGGGCAGGGGCCCTATATAGTCGATCTGTATCGACTGCCATGGTCCCTCTACCCTCCTGACGTGCCCCATGGGCACTTTCCTTTTCTGGGGGTCTGGGTTGTTTGCGGCGCACACGAGACAGTTTGCACAGAACTCGCGGACCTGTTCCCTTAGCACCGGCCACCATCCCGCTTGCTCTACCCGTTGCCAGGTAACCTCGGGCCCGGGGTGCCCTGCCCCTGGTCCCTCGTGAGCCAACTGGAGGAATTCCCTCCTGTGCTGCTGCGGCACAACCCACTGCTCCTCGCGGAACAGCATGCCTTCCTTAACTGAGAGGGTTGCCGTACTGTACGGACCCTCTACTTGCTTCCCCTCAGCAATGGTTTTTAGGACTGCTTTTAGGGCGGGATCCTGGGTTTGGACGGTCTTAAGGTCTAGGGGCAATGCTACCCTGGAGTTCCCGGGATTCCCGTCCCTGCCTTGGATCGCTGCCATGGGTCTGGTCCCATAGGGGTCCCAGAAAATGCCGTTGCGGGCACCTTCCCTGGCTAGCGCATCCGCCTGCTGGTTGCCCTCCCCACGGGGCTCTGTGGAGGAGTGAGCCTTCACCTTATGGATGAAAATCTCCCCTTCCTCCCCTACTGCTGCTAGGATCTTTTCCAGCAAGGGCTTCACCGTTAAAGGTCGCCCGGCCGCGGAGGTGTATCCACGGCGGGACCAAATGGCCAGGTATTCCGTACACGAATTGCATGTGAACATACTGTCCGAGCAAATTGTGTATGGGGTTGGGAAAATGTCTGGGTGGGTAACAACGTACACCACAGCAGACAGCTCAGCCTGCTGCGCGCTCATGATGCGAGGGAGCTTGATCGCCAGGGCAAGGTTTGCCGCAGGGTCATAAACTCCACACCCTGTGAGTCGTTCGCCAGCAGATACTGTGCTGGAACCATCAACATAAATCTCGCGCCCAGTGGGATGTATCCCGGCCCGCAAACCTATGTTGACGTCCCACACCCCTTCCACCGAACATCGGTGGGCTGTACCGGGGTATACCAAATTGGCTGCAAGCCTGGGCTCGCAAAGACCTTTTACTCTAAGATCCATCTGGGAAAGAAGAAGGGTCCAGCGCGCAATACGCACGCTGCTTACGGTCCCATCTTTAATTCTCCCATCTAGAAGCATCTTAGTTGGTGTGTGATGGGTGAGGAGAGTGATGGGAGAGAGCCCTGTGAAGATCGCTGATCTTTTCACAGCCCAATGCGTGGCTAAAAGGTGCCTTTCGCAATTGGAGAAACTTCTCTCCACATCCGTTAACACCCTGGACGAATAGACAACCGGCCTCAGCTTGCCGTGGCGCTCTTGGAGCAGCACAGCGCTCAAGCTGTCCCCGCTGGCAGCTACATCCAGGAAAAACTCCTTCCCCCCATCTATGGCCCCTAAAGCTGGCGCGGTCTGCAGATCCCTTTTTAACTTCTCGAAGGCTGCTTGGCAGCCCTCGTCCCAAGACCACTCCACTCCCTCATGGAGGAGTCGGAGGAGCGGCGCTGCTGTGGCCGCATAGTCTTCGATAAAATCCCTGCAGTAACCGGTCAGTCCCAAGAAGGACCTCACACCCCTTATATTGTTAGGAATTGGTAACTCTTGCACCGACTCCCTCCTAGCCTTATCTATGGCTCTTTCCCCAGCGCGAATGGTCAGCCCCAGGAATTTTACTTCCTGCTGACCGATACGTGCTTTCTTAGGGTTTACTTTAAAACCCTTTCTCGCTAGCAGCTCCAATAACTCGGCCAGCAGTGGTCCATGCTCCTCCCTTGAGTCCGTAAATAGGAGCAAATCATCCACGTACTGCACTATCTGATTGGGCTGACTAAACTCCTTTAAACTTCCTGCCATACACTGATGGAAAATACTGGGGCTGTTGTGGAAACCCTGTGGCAGACAGTTCCACGTGTACTGTTGTCCTTTGAAAGTAAAGGCAAACTTGTACTGGTCCTCTCGCCGCAGCGGGATGGACCAAAAACCGTTCGAGATATCCAGCACCGTGAACGTGGTCGCGGACGCTGGGATACTCCCTATTAGGTCAGCAACTGCTGCTACCGTGGGCGCGCAGGCGGGAATGTTACTGTTAAGGACTCTGTAGTCCACCGTGGCCCTCCACGAATTATCCGGCTTCCTAACCGGCCATAATGGGGAGTTCACGTGTGTGGCTATTGGCCTCAACACGCCCTGCTGCACCAAGGAGGACATTGCTGTCTCCATGTCGGGTTCTGCTTCTTTGGGGAAGTTATACTGCTTTTGGGGCCGGGTCATGGGGTCCCCATCTACGCTGACCTCAAACCCGGTAACCCTCCCACAATCGTGCTTGTGGGTTGCAAACGCGTGCATATTATCTGACACGTACGTTTGCATGTCCGTAGGGACATCTGCGACCATAAGCCCGAGGTCGTAGCCTCCGGATGGCTGCATGGTACACAGGACCCCTGTTTCTTCCTCCCCTGGAATTACCACTACCTCGCCTTCTTCACTCTTAGCCCCCCAGAGACAGTGATTTCTGAGGTCCACGAGGATCCCGTGCCCTGATAGGAGATCGGACCCGAGGATACCTCTTCCACCCCCCTCCTGCCATTCCATCAGTATGCACTTCCACTTGATGTGGAGTGCTCCCAAACGAATGGATAGCGGAAGGGAGAACGCGCCAGCCTGTTCTTTTCCCGTGAACCCCGCTAATGTGAATGGGACCTTGGTAGATAGCGGTGAGTCAAAAGGGCTATCTGTATGAATCACGGTGCAAGAAGCTCCCGTGTCCAACAAATAACTACCCTTCTGTTTCTCTACCTCCATTTCCACCAAGGGTCGCTTCCACGCATCATAGCTGAGCGGACACAGGTAGACGGGCTGCGCGGGCTCTCGTCATTGGGTATTGTTAGACGGGCCTGTGGCACCTGCGGGGCCGGTAGCAACCGCCACTTTTCCATGTGCACTCATGAAGTTGCGCATGGCTCCCAACACTGTTTCGAGTTCGTCGGGAGGGGTGGGTGCACTAGCTTCCCTAACAGAGACAGGCATCTGGGCTCGGGCTGCGGGATTTTTATCCCTGGAATCCTTCCAAGGGTTCCTGCAGTTCTTGCGCCAGTGCCCTGTCCTCCCACACCCGTAACAAGCATTACTTGCCTGCGGGGCGCGGTTACCCTCCTGATGCCACTCCCTTTGAGCCGGGGCTGCGGGTCGTACCTCATGTACTTTTCCTTTAAGGGGTCGTGTTCCCATACCCCTGATATTACGGTATCCTACCGTGAGTCGATTTAAGACCGACTCCTCCGTAATGTTGGGGTCAGTGGGATCAAACCACGCTTTTGCCTGCTCTCTGACGGCTGGCAAACTGTTGGCTACTATACACCTGAGCCAATGAGTTAAACCGATGCCGTCCACAGCGTCGCGCTCTGGCGCACCTGGGCAGCTGCGCTGATATACTGGCCACAGCCTGTCGGCGAAAACCTTCGGGGGTTCTCCCTCCATCTGCACTGTCTGTCCCACTCTAACAAACGGACCTTCATCGTCCGTCCCCAATACTTCTAGGACCTCATTTTTTAATGCCTCATAGGTCTTGGTTCCCCTCTTGCTCTCGTCCGAGAGACACTGAAGGATTGAACTACCTAATGAAAATAACAGCATTTTTGCTGTTTCCCCATCATCGCAGCCGTTAATGGCTGCGGTTTGCTCAACTTCTCTAAAGTGTACGGAAGGGTCGTTTGACTCGGTCAGCTTCCGTACGTGATTTATCATAACTCTCAGCTGGTGTGAGCTGTGAGGCAACACAAGCTGGTTGAGGAGATCCCCTGGTTCCCCACCGTTTCCGTTTGGGCCCCTTTTTATACCCGTAACCGGACACAACGGTCCCTTTTCCACTTCTCCCTCAGTGGGCTCTTTCGTTTCTTCTACTACTTCCTCCCTTACCCAGGTTTCCGAATAGCTGGGTGGTGCGGAGGGCATAGTGGCTAATACTTCCTTTGCTTTATTGGGTGGGAATTTCTGAACATCCTCATTTACTAGCGGCTGGTGTGCTGACGGACTGATAAAGCACACCATGCCGTGCGCTTTGTTCACGGCCCTCTTAAGGTGCTCTATCTCCTTTTGGCAGACGCTGTGATCGGCCCCCTGAAATTTATCCTCAAGGGCCATCTTATATGCCGCCCTAACCCCCGTTAAGCTCTCTTCCTGGGCTTTTATTTGGGCAGCTTGGCGGGCACATCGTTCCTTTAGTCTGCCCTCACTTAACTTTGCCTCAGTGACCTGGCACTCGAGGTAATCTATTTTTGCTTTATGGTGACTGGTGATTTCCTGGCGTTCTCGGTGCAGCGCGCTTAAATTCCTAATAAGCAACTCCCCTCCAGAGACCTTCTCATCCATTTCCTCCTCTAAATGCCTGATCCGAGCTGTTTGCGCTGTAATGACCTGGTTTGAACCACTCACAGGTGCTTATTGCAATAAGGCTGGCCGGAGACCAGAGCAAGCAATAGTATTAGGCAACGAAGGCCTAACCTCGCACCAGCACCGTCTGAGACAAGCAACCCTTACAGAAAATGGCGACTGCTGCAGGACATTGGCAGCGGGAGAGTAATGTTTTAGACCCTGGTTTGAATAGGCAAAATGTGATGGATGAGAGGGTAGCCGACTATGTGTTTGGGAAGGTTAACTTAACCAAAAAGTGGATAAGTGACCTACTGATGGATAAGCGTCCGCTAGACGCCGCCATCAAATGGACAGGCAGTAAAGAGCATAAGAAGTCGGTAGAGAAAGCGGTCTGGCTGATGTGCTACAAGAAGCAAGTCCAACTTTCGGACCAGGTCATTGTGGCACAGGCAGCTCAGATCAGGGAATTGGAAGTTGAGATGGAGGAAAAGGTCACGGGAGGACAGAAACTCATTGCATCATTGAATGCGTTACATCAGGAACGCCAAATAGTAGCCAACCACCATGAGGCTAAAATTGATTACCTAGAATGTCAGGTCACGGAAGAAAAATTAAACGAGGGTAGGATTAGAGAACGGTGTGCCCGCCTAGCTAACCAGATAAAAGCCCAGGAAGAAAGCTTGAAGGGAGTTAGGGTGGCATATAAGATGGCCCTCGAGGATAGGCATCAGGGAGCCGACCACAGTGTTTGCCAGAAGGAGATAGGGAACCTAAGAGAGGCCCTGAATAAGGCAAACGGCTTGGTGTGCCTCATCAGCCCGTCAGCAAACCAGCCACAGGTGGGTAGGGAATTCCCAAAATCCCTACCAGACAAAGCAGAGGAGGTATTTGCCACTGTGCCCTCCATGCCACCCAGCTATTCGGCAACCTGGGTAAGGGAGGAAGTGGTGGAAATAGAGAAGGAGGTCCCCGAGGTAGGACAATCCCTGGAGGTAGAGTTGAGACCGGGACCGATGTGTCCGCTCCGAGGTCACAAGAGAGGCCCGAATGCAGCCAATGGGGAAGACGGGGATGTCCTGAACCAACTTGTATTGCCCCACAGCTCTGTAAGGGTTTTTGTCTCTCTCTCTGAACCTGTGAGATTCGTGTGGCTCTGTGCAGCCTGGATGCTAGTGCGGGTTTTAGGCCTTGTTGCCTGTTCTGGTCTCCAGCCAGTCTGGGAGCACTAGACACCTGTGAGTGGTTCGACCCACTCACCCTTACGGTTCTGACACTGGACTTAGATGCGAGAGCAGTAATGGAGATAAAACTCAGGTAGACTCGGTTGAATGGTACGAAATGAAAAATCTTTATTGCATATTATTTAAGATTACGAAATACATGTCATAAGCACAGATTAATGACAGTACAATCTTACACGCAGTTATGTAACTAATTTCAGGGAAACGAGGAACGAACGACACATCGTAAATGGGGGCACACATTACAATTATCCTTAAAACTTAAACCCTCCCCTATCAATATCTGCCCTAAGCTAGATTTGTAGGATCGAGACTCATGCTCACCACTCGTGATAACTCGGAGAATTCCGAAAACTCTGATCGGATGTTTTTCACCGCAGCACCCACGTGTCGATCAGGGGGTCTCCGTACCCCACTTGTTTACTCGTTTCTGCTCCGGCTAGCAGGCTGGAACGTCTGCTGTCATGAAGATCTGTGTTGTCCTCGGAGTTCCGACTCTGCTCAAAGAAGAGTCTTCCTTTGCCCTCGCACTGATAAAATTCGAAAAATAGTCTTCCTGTGCCAGTTCTGTAGAACTCAAAAGAAGGTCTTCCTGGGCAAGGAAAGTGTCTATTCGACCTACAGGCGCGGTCGGAGCTTACTGACCGTGGCGATACGTATGGTCTTCTTCTCTTCTCATCTCATCTCATCTCATCTCATCTCATCTCGGGCCTTCGGTTCCAACACCGTTTACCGACTTCTCGGGATGGTGCGTCCGTTTCAAGGCTTCAGAGCCCAGTTCCACACAGATCTTCGCGGCACGCCACGAGGTAGATCCGAGTGGATCGTAAAGTTCAACAGTCTTTTGAAAAGAGACACGAGGCAGGCGGCAAGGAGTCGAAAGGATAAGAGCAACAGGAGCAGCCACGAGGATAAACACCAGCAAGATAAGAGAAAGATGGACGGTTGGAGCTTGTAGTTATAGTGCAAAATCTTCCTTTTCCCGCCCAACCTTAATGTCTTTTCTTTTGTTAGGGTTTGGCGCTCAAATTTCTTGTATAGGGTGATCTCCGTTTTAATGGGTTTCGGGGATACTCGTAATTGTCTGAGTACCTGTTAATATTTCTCTCATTGTTTAACTCGGTCGGTGTTCTCCCTGGAGGGGTTTTGGGGCTTCCAAATGTTTTCTGTAACTACCCGCTAACGGCTCTCTCATCGTAGAGTCGTTGGGATTTTACATATTAATGTCTTTGGATGGGTTCTTGATTACTTGGTACAATAGCCCTTATTCGCACCTGGGAGACCGATTTCAGTATTTATGTGTATACTGCAAACCCATGATGTCTCGTGTATTATCTTAAAAGTGCTGAGTCTTGATCGATCTTGCACAAATGTTTATTGGAACGCCATCTTGTCTGCCTGTCGAAGAATCTAGAATGTTCTGCCACGAGGCGTGGCGGCCATTTTACAAGCTGCTTGTGTCCACTTTGAAAACCTGACAGCATTCTGCTGAAATAAAAGCTGTTTGAACGAAACTATGTGTTCTTCTCCTTATTAATAAAATCGCGATATATTGCGAATTCTACAGCTCACACCAGCTGAGAGCAATGATTAGCCATGTACGGAAGCTGTCCGAGTCAGATGACCCTTCCGTACATTTTAGGGAAGTAGAACAGACCGCAGCAATTAATGGCTGCGACGATGAGGAAAAGACCAAAATGTTGCTGTTCTCGTGAGATAGCTTGATCCTTCAGTGTCTCTCAGACGAGAGCAAGAAGGGAAATAAACCCTATGAGGAGTTACGGGACGAGGTCCTAGAAGTGTTAGGGGCGGATGACGAAGGTCCGTTCGTCAGATTGAGTCAAACCATACAGATGGAGGGAGAACCCCCGAAGGTTTTCGCCGACAGACTGTGGCCAGTATACCAGCGTAGCTGCCCAGGTGCACCAGCGCGCACCTTTCTGAACGGCGCCGGGAAAGCTCATTGGCTCAGGGGTCTAGTAGCCAACAGCTTGCCAGCCGTCAGGGAGCAGGCCAGACCGTGGTTTGATCCCACTAACCCCGCCACAACAGAGGAGTCTGTCCTAAATCGACTCACCATAGGGTATCAGAACACTAGGAGCACGGGAGCGCGTCCCCTTAAGGGAAAGGTGCATGAGGCACGGCCCGCAGCTCCGGCTCAGAAAGAGTGGCATCAGGAGGGAAATAGCGCCCCACAAACCAGTAGTGTTTGTTACGGGTGCGGGAAGACAGGTCACTGGCGTAAAAACTGCAGGAATCCCTGGAAGGACCCCAGGGACAAAGCTCCCGCAGCCCGAACCCAAGCGCCTGTCTCTGAGAAAGGAGCTGGTGTGCCTAACCATCCCGATGCGATAGAATCAATGTTGGGAGCCATGCGGTCCCTTATGATTTCGCAAGGGAGGGTGGCATTCGCTACCGGCCCCACAGATGCCACAACCCCGTCCACCGGTACCCAATGACTAGAGCCCGCGCAGCCCGTTTACCTGTGTCCGCTCAGCTATGATGCATGGAAAAGACCCCTGGTAGAGCTGGAGGTAGAGAAGCAGAAGGGTAGTTACTTGTTGGACACAGGAGCTTCATGCACCGTGTTCCATACGGATAACCCCTTTGACTCACCACTGTCTACCAAGGTCCCATTCACATTAGCGGGGTTCACGGGAAAAGAGCAGGCTGGCGCGTTCTCCATTCCGCTCTCCATTCATTTAGGAGCACTCCACACCACATGGAAGTGCATACTGATGAAATGGCAAGAGCGGGGTGGCAGAGGTATCCTCGGATCGGATATCCTAGCGGAACACGGGATCCTCGTGGACCTTAGGAATCACTGTCTCTGGGGAGCTAAGGGTGGGAAAGGCAAGGTAGTTGTAATCCCAGGGAAGGAAGGAAAAGGGGACCTATGTACCAAGAAGCCATCCGGAGGTTACGACCTCGGGCTTATCGTCGCAGATGTCCCAACGGACATGCAAGCGTACGTGTCAGATAATATGCACGCGTTTGCAACCCACAAGCACGATTGTGGGAGGGTTACCGGGTTTGAGGTCAGCGTAGACGGGGACCCCATGACCCGGCCCTAAAAGCAGTATAACTTCCCCAAAGAAGCAGAACCCGACATGGAGACAGCAATGTCCTCATTGGTGCAGGAGGGCATGTTGAGGCCGATAGCCACACACGTGAACTCCCCATTATGGCCGGTGAGGAAGCCGGATAATTCGTGGAGGGCCACGGTGGACTACAGAGTCCTCAACAGTAACATCCCCGCCTGCGCGCCCACAGTAGCAGCAGTTGCTGTCCAAATAGGGAGTATCCCAGCTTCCATGACCACGTTCACGGTGCTGGATATCTCGAACGGTTTTTGGTCCATCCCGCTGCAGCGAGAGGACCAGTACAAGTTTGCCTTTACGTTTAAAGGACAACAGTACACATGGAACTGTTTGCCACAGGGTTTCAACAACAGCCCCAGTATTTTCCATCAGTGTATGGCAGGAAGTTTAAAGGAGTTTAGTCAGCCCAATCAGATAGTGCAGTACGTGGATGATTTGCTCCTGTTCACGGACTCAAGGGAGGAGCATGGACCACTGTTAGCCGAGTTATTGGAGCTGCTAGCGTGAAAGGGTTTTAAAGTTAACCCTAAGAAAGCACGTATCGGTCAGCAGGAAGTAAAATTCCTGGGTCTGACCATTCGCGCTGGGGAAAGAGCCATAGTTAAGGCTAGGAGGGAGTCGGTGCAGGAGTTACCGATTCCCAACACCATAACGGGTGTGAGGTCCTTTCTGGGACTGACCGGTTACTGTAGAGACTTCATCGAGGACTATGCGGCCACAGCAGCTCCGCTGTTCCGACTCCTCCATAAGGGAGTGGAGTGGTCTTGGGACGAGGGCTGTCAGGCAGCCTTCGAGAAGTTAAAAAGGGATCTGCAGACCGCGCCAGCTTTAGGGGCCATAGATGGGGGGGAGGAGTTTTTCCTGGAGGTAGCTGCCAGCGGAGACAGCTTGAGCACGGTGTTGCTCCAAGAGCGTCATGGCAAGCTGAGGCCGGTTGTCTATTCGACCAGGGTGTTAACGGATGTGGAGAGGAGTTTTTCCAACTGCGAAAGGCATCTTTTAGCCACGCATTGGGCTGTGAAAAGATCAGCGATCTTCACAGGGCTCTCTCCCATCACTCTCCTCACCCATCACACGCCAACCAAGATGCTTCTGGATGGGAGGATTAAGGATGGGACCGTAAGCAACGCTCGTATTGTGTGCTGGACCCTTCTCCTTTCCCAGATGGATCTTAGAGTTAAAGGTCTTTGCGAGCCCAGGCTCGCGGCCAACTTGGTATACCCCGGAACAGCCCACCAGTGTTCGGTGGAAGGGGTGTGGGAGGTCAACATAGGTTTGCGGGCCGGGATACATCCCACAGGTCGCGAGATTTATGTTGATGGTTCCAGCACAGTGTCCGCTGGCGAACAACTCACAGAGTGTGGAGTTTATGACCCTGCGGCAGACCTTGCCCTGGCAATTAAACTTGCCAGCAAGATGAGCGCGCAGCAGGCTGAGCTGTCTGCGGTGGCGTACGTCGTTACCCACCCAGAAATCTTCCCAACCCCATACACGATTTGTTCGGACAGTATGTTTACGTGCAATTCATGTACGGAATATCTGGCCATTTGGTCCCGCCGTGGCTACACCTCCGCGGACAGGCGACCTTTAACGGTGAAGCCCTTGCTGGAAAAAATCCTAGCAGCAGTGGGGGAGGAAGGGGAGATTTTCATCCATAAGGTGAAGGCTCACTCCTCCACAGAACCCCGCGGGGAGGGCAACCAGCAGGCGGATGCGCTAGCCAGGGAGGGTGCCCGTAACGGCATTTTCTGGGACCCCTATGGACCCGGGCCCGTGGCAGCGATCCAAGGCAGGGAAGGGAATCCCGGGAACACCAGGGTAGCACTGCCCCTAGACCTTAAGACCGTCCAGAACCAGGATCCCGCCCTGAAAGCAGTTCTCAGAACGATTACTGAGGGCAAGCAGGTAGAGGGCCCGTACAGTACGGCAACCCTCTCCGTTAAATAAGGTATGCTGTTCCGCGAAGAACAGTGGGTTGTGCCGCAGCAGCACAGGAGGGAATTCCTCCAGTTGGCTCATGAGGGGCCGGGGGCAGGACACCCCAGGCCCGAGGTTACCTGGCAACGGGTAGAGCAGGCGGGATGGTGGCCGGGACTCAGGGAGCAGGTCCGCGAGTTCTGCGCAAGCTGTCTTGTGTGCGCTGCAAACAGCCCAGACCCCCAGAAAAGGAAAATGCACATGGGGCACATCAGGAGGGTGGAGGGACCATGGCAGTCGATACAGATCGATTACATAGGGCCCCTGCCCACCACCCAGGGAGGCTACAAATAGTGCCTCGTCTTGGTGGATGTATTTTCCAAGTGGGTAGAAGTCTTCCCCTGTAGAACAGCTACGGCGCTGGGTACTGCCAAGATCTTGCTCCGGGAAGTGTTCTCGCGGTGGGGACTCCCCCGTTTCGTGGAGTCAGAGCAAGGGAGTCATTTCACCGGCCAGGTGATGCAGAACACCCTCATGCTTTTGGGCATTGAAGGGAAGTGGCACGTAGCGCACAATCCCCAGTCATCAGGGATTGTTGAACGCATGAACCGGACCCTCAAGGAGAAGCTGAGGAAAGAGACTATGAACTCGCCCCAAAAATGGGCGGAGGTTCTGCCTCTAGTCCTCATGGGGATCCGGGCCAGTCAGTCGGAAAGTACGGGGTATTCCCCGTACGAGGTGATGACTGGGAGGATCATGTGAACCCCCACCCATGTACTAGCCCCGGTGCTCACTGAGGTTCAGCTCCAAGAGGTGAAACGGGACAAGTTTGTCCAGACCCTCTTGGAACGCCTGAAGCAGGTTTACGAGCAGGCGGCTGGTAACATGGGAAGACAGCACCAGGGCAATCGCCTGTTGCTGGAACCCCGTAAGAAGCAGGAGTGGGAAGTCGGAGATCAGGTCATGGTTAGGAACTATGCCAGAGTAGGGAGTTTGGAACCACTGTATATGGGACCCTACAGTATTGTAGATAAGGCGAGTCCCATGGCATATGCCGTGAAGGTACCCCGGCGCACGAAATGGTTCCACATTAACCAGTGCAAGTTGTATAAGCCGGGTGCACAGGGGCCAATCACAGGGGCCAAACCTGCGAGTGGGGACACTCAGCCCCGGGTAGAACCGCAGGGCACACAGACCGGTAAAGCAGCCTGCTTGAGGGGAGAGGACAATCTGGAAAAGTTTAGGATCTTTTCTTGGGGTTGGGATTCAGATGAGGAAGAGCTCGGAGAGCTCGATCAAGGTAGTGACCCGGTCGGAGAGGTGCTGGGGTCGGAGGACGAAGGTTTCGCCCTCGACCCAAGCTTAGGGGAGATAGGGACTGCGAGTGGAGTTCCACACAGGGTGGAGTCAGAAACTGCAGATCCCGAGCCCAGGGGGGCGGAGCCAGGGGAGACGGAGCCGGCGGCTGTGGTGGGACCACAGGCCGTTACGGTGGAAGTCTCGGTTCCCGGTCAGTCGTCCCTGGAGATCTTGCCCAAGGTAGCCCTCCGTAGGTCAAGTCGGACACCCCAGCCCAGGAAGTCGTGGTCAAATCCCCCGTACACCCCCAGGCGTAAGTTCAAGGCAGCCAAGGGAGATCCCAGTCCCAGCGCAGCGATGACAGGCTGTGGCAGATCAAAGGAAGGGGTCAGTGCCCCCCACCACTGGGAAAATCTCGTGGCAGCCTTCATAGAATTTAGGTAGGCCGCCCTGGTAATGGGCGGCACTGTACAGTTAAGTTTAGGATAAGTTTTATGGGGTAAAAATTCAGTTGGTTGCGCCTCCCGTTAGCGCCTTAAGAGGGCGCTAATGGGACGCAAAGCCGCTAACGCCCGGGCGCAGCGATGTTTGCGCCGCTCGGGAACTTAACTAGAGATTGTGCGGCGGCGCTAAACTTTACCGCTGCGACCACCTGCGCGCGCAGCTTGTGACGTCATTCCATGGTGCAACGCCCTTGTGGCGCCCCGGAGCGGAAATTGAGTGGCGCCCCCTGCCTTACCGCCTGGCGCATCCAATGACCGGAAGACTGGAACGCTATCAATCGCTGTGGGGCTGGGGGGGGGCGCTATTTAAAGGGGGCCTCTTCCTGTCTTTTTCTGTGGTTGACATTTTTGCACCACTCGTTCTGAGAGAGAGAGAGAGATTCGGAGAGAGAGAAAGAGAGACTTCTGCATTGACTCAACGCTTTGTGAGGTAGTTTTGCCTACTGATCCTAACTTCGCTAGTACTTTAGTTGCTGTCCTTCATTACTTTGCTTGCAAACAGACTATGGGGGCTGCACTGATTGGGGGCGTCGTCCTGCTCCAGCTGAATCGGAGGACACAGAGACGCAGAGAGAGAGTGGCAATGATGGCCAGACGGAGGAGGGCCAACAGGCGTATGTACAGGAGAGCTTACCCTCCCAGGGTATATCGTGAACAGCTCTCCTACATTCATATGTCTGAGGAGCTGTGTTTGCGAAGGCTGCGATTCAGCAAGGAGGTGGTCACTGAGCTCTGCCACCTGCTGCAGCCAGATCTGCAGCCTCAACTGAGGTCCAGGACGTCTCTGTCGGTGGCAGTGAAGGTCACAGTGGCTCTCAACTTCTACGCTACTGGCTCATTTCAAGCTGCTGCTGGGGACCTCGCCAATATCTCCCAGTTCGCGGTGCATTGCTGCATCCGGCAGGTCACAAATGCCCTCTTTAAAAGGAGACGAGAGTTCATCTCTTTCCCCATGACCCCAGACAAGCAGCATGACCGCGCTCTGGGCTTTGCGAGGATAGCGGGCTTCCCCATGGTGCAGGGCGCCATTGATTGCACGCATGTGGCTTTGCGTGCTCCACATGAGAATGCCGAGGAATTCCGGAACAGAAAGGGGTTCCATTCCTTGAATGTTCAGTTGGTCTGTGACCACAGACAGCTGATACTCGCTGTCAATGCCCACTATCCTGGCAGCTGCCACGATGCTTTTATCCTGCGCCAGACTACTGTGGCAGAACTTTTCGAGGCACCGCATCAGCCAGTTGGTTGGCTTCTCGGGGACAAGGCTTCTGCCATTCCTAACAACATCAATGAACCCAGCACGCAACCCCTCAGCCGGCCAAGGCACCAATAATTCCAAACACCAACCATGTATATTTTGAATACAGAAACTTATTTATTTTACAAACTCTGTGTGTGTCAATTCCTCATGACAAACTCATAGAAATAAACACAAAAAAACAGTCAATAACATAACTGGTTCTCACAACCTGGAGATAATGTCCAAAACACTAAACAAAAGTTGGAACATGAACCTCGACCTTTAATAAAAAAATGACCAGCATTTTGTCACACCTCCTACTTTTTGCCCTTCGAGGGTGATCTCCTTCCCTTGCGCACTTCCCCACTTCTAACCCTACTGCTCCTCCGTAATGGGACCTCAGTGGCTGCAGCAAGGCTGGTGGAAGGCTGCTGATCGTCAGACCCTGACACTGCAGATGCCCCTGAAGGACGGCCTCGACCAGTTCTGGGCCTGGAGGGCCCGGCTGCAGACTGCACCAACTCTGCATGGGCGGCAGCAGTCTGTCCTACAGGCGGTGGCAAGTGCAGTGGAGAAGTGACAGTGTTGGCAGCAGGAATGCTGTCATCGTGAGAGAGGACAGCAACTCCCTGCTCGCCCGACACACTGGCACTCCCACGGGGCAGCACTTCAGCATCCGGAGCAATCTGCTGGAGAACAGATTGCTGGCCTGCTGCGGCGCGGTGAGAGCCCCGGGGACATGTGAACGAACCATCGAGGTTGGCAGCAGTCTGTGCTCGCGTGGCCTCAATCTGAGTCTGCATGAGAGCAGTCAGAGATGGGATCACGGCAGCCAGTGACTGAATTGCAGCACTAAGCGTTAGTGTGGCATCCGCCTGTGCTACAGCGAAGTGCTCCACACTCCTTGCCAGTGACTCAATGCATTCGGGCACCCTTCCCACTGCACCCATGAGCTCAGTGTGCATGCCCACCGCCTGGGTGTTCATTTCTGCGATCAGCCGCTCCTCCTCTGCGTCCATTGCAGTAGGAGTCTCTGGCATACTCTCCCTCTGGGGAGAAGGCCCCCGTTCTTCCCTGCCCCCATGGCGTTGCTGCAGCCCGCTGGGTCCTGGAGCTTCACCCTCATCAGACCCTTCCCCCCTGCTCCCCTCCAGGGAAGGCATGTTCCCAGTGTGGGCATGGGCTTCCTCGGGAGAGGTTGGCACTGATGCTCCGGCTTCCTCTTCCTCCTCGGCTGCAGCTTCACTCCCAGTGGCAGCTTCAGGGCCCGTCTCCTCAGCTGGTGAATCACCATCTGAAAGCAGGGAGGTACAAGAGTGGCTTTAGCGTGAGGACAGGGTGGCAGTAAGGGAGGAATAAGTGCAGCGAGTTAGCAAGTTGGATTGAAAGTGTCAAAGGCTGGTGTTGTGAGGGACAAGTGGAAGGACAGAGGACAAAAAGGTGATGACCTTACCATTGCTGTCCAGAACGGGGTCGGCGTCTCCAGTGGCGACGGGACCGATCACCCGGCTTGCCACAATCCTGTGGACGCGCTCCTCAAGATCGCTGAGGGGTTGCAGCTGAGGCCGCCCTCCACCTGTCCGTTGCTGCTGTCTCCGATTATGCGCCAGCTTGGCCTGTAAGAAAAAGGACAGCATCTGAGTAAATATACAGCCATGGTCTTGCCTGATGTGCCTCCCATAGGTGAATAGCCCTTACTGTATGCAAAGTGTGGAATGTGTGTGTGTGTTTCATGAAAGGGCCATAGGTGTTGGATGAGTGTTGTGCATTGGGGTTTTAAGACCCTCTGGCCATAGAGTGAGGTTGAGATGGAGGGATGGAGAGGTATTGAGAAAAAGCCACTCACCCTGACGACCCGAGTGAGGTTGTTGAACTTTTTGCGGCATTGAACATGGGTCCTGGGCACCATGCTCCTGGAGGAGACGCTCTGAGCCACCTCCCTCCACACTCTTCTGTACTCGCGTGGCAAAGGCCTCCTGCCACTCTCAGGGAAGAGTATACATCTTCTGCGCTCCACCGCGCCAACCAGAGCATCCAAGGCCCGCTCGGTGAAGCGATGAGCTCGTTCTCTCACCCTCTCCATCCTTGGCAGCAAAATGGATTCACAGGTCTCTCCAGGCCGAGATTCAAGGCTGCAATGAGCAGGGTGTGGCTGGGGAGCAAGTTGGCCCCCCCCGCTTTAAGAACTGGCTGGCGCCAGTGTGTCTGTGTTCCCTCGCTAACTGGCAGCAGCTGTGCTGCGCTCGCGCGCTGAGTTAGCGCCTCACTGCTCGGCCTTTACGCCTTAAGACAGGTGTGCAGCGCCTGATTTAGCGCTCCACTCCCCTCCCGGGGCGGTAAAAGTGAAGTTTCCAGTCAGTGGCGATAATTAGCGCCAGGCGCTAATATTTGCGTCCAGACGATATTTGCGCCCCAAACGGGGCGCGACCTAATTTTTCCCCCATAGTGTTTTAAGTTTGGTAAGATTTTAGTTTAATTTCATAAGTAAATGATAAAATGATGGGAGTCAGTGATAGGAAGAGTTAAAGTCTATCCAGCATACATGTCGTTATACGTGAGACGAGGTTAAGGGACCCGCTCACCCTTCACAAAAGCCAGAGACTCTTGGGAGGCTGGCTACATCATTTTATCTGATCACAGGAACCAGGAAAGATGGAACGGATTCTGATAGTGCTCGCAACGATCGGATATGGATTGGCCTATCGGGGCCTCACCAAGGATGTCATTGTGTTCGGTTGCTCCGGGGACACGGGCCCCATCATGACGGATGGGACCGGGGAGCGAAAGGCTGAGGAAACCGCCACTTATTTCCACAAGGGAAGGTGGCCGGGATGGCTGGGAACGAATTCGACGGAATACTCCAGCGCATCCGGATTTGCCTACAAAGAGACTTCTTTGCTGTGCCCCAGAGTGAGGATCATTGCGCCCAGAATCAGCGTCAGCGTCGGCAAAAGGATTTGTTTGACATGCAATGGGAAGGTCCCATTGAGCCGATGGTGGTGGTTACGGAAGTTAAGCAAGACTATGAGAAATTCCTCGGTCGAGTGGGAGCGATTGGGTAACAATACCCATCGGACAATTACGGGGACTAACGTACAATTGAAAGTCTGTTGGGACAAATGGTGGGAACCGGATGAGGGAATATATGTTTGTATTTGGGGATCGAAGTACGTTTGTCCCAAGGGTATATCCATATTTTTCATACACCAGTGGCAGGATAACGGGAAAGGGATGAGGTGGGATGTCAGCACAAAGGGGTGCGGAGCTCCATTCTCCCCGATCCTGGTAAACGCCACTGAACTCATCACGCGCCCACGCAAGTCTCCGCCCACGATTCCGCTGGTTTTGGCTCAGGAGGAAGGGTGCCCTAAAACCACTAAGGGGCCCGGGAATGGTTTGGTACTGGTGCCAACAGACCAGATTCTATATCAAGGGATACATTACACGGTGGCCTCGGTGATTCTAAATCTCACCAAGTTGCATTTACCAGAGTGGTGTTCCAAAGAAACGGAACAATTGTACCAGGTCCTGTTAACAAACATGTTCAGGCAATTCTATGAGTTTGATTTTGCAGAGGTTGACAAAACAAGCTTATACACCACACAACACGAAGTTTTGGGTCAGGTGGGGAGACAAAGAAGGGGTGTTGTGAACGATGTGTTCACTGCTTTTAATACGGGAACATCTGTGGTCAACACTCTAGACAATGTGGAGTTGCAGACCCAGATCAACATTTTAAAAACACAGTTAAAAAGCATCCTCACAAGCAAAAACAAGGTAGTAGGGTCTGAGTTACACAAGGACCAGGCCATGACACTACACTTAAAAGAGATTATAGCAGAGCTGGAGAAGCATGCGAGAACGGTAAATACCCTGATCAGGGAAGATCGGAATGCATCCGATCAAGCTGCGCAGAACGAGGTGTGCGTACTATACGGGGCGTGGTTACTGGGCGAGTGCCGCAGTAATTTGGAGGATTTAAAACAAGGTTTGGTCCCGTCCTGGATAAGTAACAAACACCTGCAGGCGCTCCACCCTTTTCAGAATGCATTAAGCCCGTGCCAGCTCAGGCTAGCCTCAGAGGCATACCCAGTCCCCGTGGACTGCGGACGGTCAAACCATACCATCATGGGTATAGTGGTACGGATGCCGGTGTTGGGCGACACAGCAAAGCCCGCCCCGGTGTATCGGGTGGAGAACATTGGTGTCATTCAGGGGGGAGCCCACATTCGCTACGCAGCGGTCCCACCTTACGTCATCTGCTGGGAGCAAACGATGACAGGTACCGACCTTTCGGGTTGTCATGGCCGGGGAGCACACATCATCCTGTGTCCCCAGCACTTGAATGCCTTTTTAACACCACAATGCGGGTTCAGAACGGCTGGCGCGAAGCCCATGAACTGCACCATGGAAGCAATGACACAAGATCATGTGCCTCCATAGGTAGCATACATAGGGGGTGAAATGTATTGCGTTACCACTGCAGCGCAACACTACCAGCATGGACAGCACAGCCGGTGTCCGGTGAGTGACAGCAGTTTCTGTTTTTAACCCAGGGCTGAAGTTCAAGTGACACAACAGCGAATTGTCCCGATCCCTGAACCATCCACTGTTCACCTCACTGTAAAAGAGAATTTCACCGACTTGCAGCGATTCGTCGCGCATTTCGGACACATCATTCCCCCTCTCCCTGAACATCTCACCAAGATTTTAAAAGCCGTCATGGTATCACAGAAACATTTTTACACCCTGGAACAAAAGACTGTAGAGATAGGGACAGAAATTCTGGACATAGTAATCCCACCGTGGTGGGATCTGTTCACTAATATTGAAGTTCCGTCATGGATCAGGATAGCCTCCCACATTTTGGTAGTGTGTCAAGTAGTGATTGTAGTGTACCTATTGGTCGTGCACTGCAAAAGAGGCAAATGCCTCACAAAGCAGGAGAACACAGGAGAGTGGAGAGAACGTTACGTGTGCGTGAACGAGGAAAGTACCGCGTAAACGGCCAGGATGACGTCGCTCCATTTTACCATGTGTGTTTTTGTAATTGTTGTTAGTTATGAATATGTGTAACTAAGTTTGGAACTTTTGTATTTTTAAAATAGTTGTTTTGATTATTTTTTCCTTTTATACTAAAACATGCATATTCAGGTGGTGCGAGAGGCATCGGCCTTTTGCACCTGGAAGGCGTATACGCAGTGTAAGTTTAAAGGCAATGCTGCCTACGGTTTGTCCAAGTTTAAACAATGTAATTTCCCTGGGAAATGAGGACTGCATGGAGGCCATAGATAGTTTAATTACCGGGAGTGTTTGGATGTGGAGAATCGGGATAATTTTGCTCACCACCATTTTAATTGATACGATAAGCGGAGTTATTCGCATCAACAGGAGGGACTGTAAAGTTTCGCAATTATCGCGATTCAAAATAACTTAAGAGAAGCAGATTCGTTTGATCAGTTTTATTAAACGAAATGCTGTCCTGATAATAAAGGACACAGAAGCCTGTAAAATGGCTGCCGCGCATCGTGGCAGAAACTTCCAGAAATACAGTGGGCAGACAAGATGGCGTCAAATAAACATTCAATATAAGATTGGATCATACTCGGTAAACATTGATAAAGACAGGATGCAACCCATTTGCATTTGAAACAATAGCAAAGATATAAGTGCTGGAATCGTTTTTCCTATGCACAGCAAGGACCATTGTACTGGGCAATCGAAGGCCCATCCAGACACATCAATACACAAATACCCCCACGGCTCTACAATGAGAGAGACATTGACGGGTGATTAAGTCAGTATTCGGGGAGGCCCCAAAACCAGTCAGGGAGACTCCTGGCTGGGTCAACAATGGGGAAAACATTAATGGATAGTTGGCCAGTTTCAGGTGCTACCGAAACCCGTTAAAGAGAAGAATCGCCCCATGCTGGGAGTTTTGTGCGCCAATATTACACAAAGGACAAACATTAAGATTTGAGCGGGAGATAAGGGGACACAGCACTATAACTATAGAGAACAAATGTCCATCGGTCTCTTATTCGCTTGATTCGACTCTTATCTCGCTGCTGACTGCTGAACTCTTCTTCTGATCCTCGGGTATCGCTCTGCTGGACGAGCAGCCTTTTGTGTTTCTCTGGACTTTGTTGACTCTTGACTTTTAGCCGTACTGGTCGGTTATTCGAATGTTGGGTGGAGCTCAATCGGAACGAGCCGCCCCGACAAGGGCAAGTAACCGGGTGCACCTTCCCGAGTGTCGGTAAACGGTGTCTGGACCCGGAGGCCCGAAGAGACGAGACGAGACGAGAAGAAAAGAAGAAGAACCCACGTGCCGCCACGGTCAGTAAACCCCGACCGCGCCCGAAAATATAAATAAAGAACTTTTCTTTGAGTTCTACCGACTATAACCTGTATCGAGCACAGGAAGACTCTTCTTTGAATTTTACAAACGTTCCGAGTTGTACCGAGTTCTTCATGACAACAGAGAGTCTGGCCTGCTTGTCGCAGCAGCGGAAATAAACAAGTGGGGTACAGAGACCCTTCCAAACACGTGACAGTCAGGCGCTGCAGCGAAACGAGCTGAGTGCCTCACTTTAAAATTCTCCGAAGTAACACGAGTGGTGAGCATGTTTTACGATCCTACAAATCTAGACGTAGTGTAGGTATTGTTAAGGGAGGGTGGTTTTATTAAGGATAAAGTATAATGTGTTCCCCTTTTTACGATGTGCCGTGCGTTCTTCATTTCCATAGACCAAGCTTTATGAATGTATGTACACTTGTACTCTCGTTAATTTGCGCCTATGACATGTACTTCATGATTTTGGACGCTATGCAATAAAGATTTCCATTTCGTACTATTCAACCGGGTCTATTTGAGTTTTCTCTGCATTACTGCTCCCTGCACCTAAGTCCAGTGTTAGAACCGTAAGGGCGAGTGGGTTGAACCACTCACAGGTGCTTATTGCAAAAAGGCTGGCCGGAGACCAGAGCAAGCAATAGTATTAGGCAACGAAGGCCTAACCTCACACCAGCACCGTCTGAGACACGCAACCCTTACAAGAGCTCGTATGACAGATGTCAGGTTGAGAATACAAGTGAGAATCAGGCTGAATATAAAATGTTCAGAGGGAAAGTGAAAAAGAAAATAAGAAAGGCAAAGAGAGAGTATAAAAATAGATTGGCAGCTAACATAAAAAGGGAATTTAAAAGTCTTCTACAGGCATATAAATAATGAACAGGTCGTAAGAGGAGGGGTGGGGCCTATTATGGACCAGAAAGGAGACCTACGCTTGGAGGCAGAGGGCATGGCTGAGCTACTAAATGAGTACTTTGCATCTGTCTTCACCAAGGAAAAAGATGCTGCCAAAGTCATAGTGAAAGAGGAGGTAGTGGAGATACTGGATGAGATAAAAATTGATAAAGAGCAGGTACTAGAAAGGCTGTCTGTACTTAAAGTTGATAAGTCACCAGGACCGGATGGGATGCATCCTAGGATGCTGAGGGAGGTTAAGGAGGAAATCGCGGAGGTACTCCCCATAATCTTCCAATCCTCCTTAGATACGGGGGTGGTGCCAGAGGACTGGAGAATTGCAAATGTTACACCCTTGTTCAAAAAAGGATGTAAGGATAAACCCAGCAACTACAGGCCAGTCAGTTTAACCTCGGTCGTGGGGAAGCGTTTAGAAATGATAATCAGGGACAAAGTTAACAGTCACTTGGACAAGTGTGGATTAATTAAGGAAAGCCAGCACAGATCTGTTAAAGGCAAATCGTGTTTAACTAACTTGATCGAGTTTTTTGATGAGGTAACAGAGAGGGTGATAAAGTGCCACAAAGTAGGCTTACCAGCAAAGTTGAAGCCCATGGAATAAAAGGGTCAGTGGCAGCATGGATACGAAATTGGCTAAGTGACAGGAAACAGAGAGTAGAGGTGAGCAGTTGTTTTTCGGACTGGAGGAAGGTATACAGTGGTGATCCCCAGGGGTCGATACTCGGACCACTGCTTTTCTTGATATATATTAATGACTTGAAGGGGGGAAAATTGAGTCGCGCCCCCTTTGGGGCACTAACTTCGCCGGGGCTACTTTTAGCGCCCCCGCGGCCGAAATTCATCAGTAGCGCCCCAAGAGGGTAGCGGGGAGCTACTGGAAGTGCCCCTCCTCCCTCTTGGGGCGCTGCGAGGGAATAAGGCCACGTTACTGCAGGCCTTCCTCCCCTACTTATAGGGGAGGGGCCTTGCGCAGTGCGACCCGGGGCCCAGCTGGGCCACCAGGGATCGCAGTGCCAGCAAAAGAGCTCGGCACTCAAGAGAAGTGCCGGGCTCACGGAGCGCAGCCGGCACTCCGTGGGGGGGGCTGCTCAGGATGCCGGGGACGGTGCAGTGCCACAGGGCGCTAACGGTTACCGCCGCCGCTAACCTCCCGCTGAATTTTGCGGGAGGTGTTGGCGGCGCCTCGCCCGGGCGCGAGATGCTTTAGGGCACTAACGGGAGGCGCAAAACAACCAAATTTTTAGGCCTTGGACTTGGGTGTACAGGGCACAATTTCAAAATTTGCAGATGGCACAAAACTTGGAATTATAGTGAACAGTGAGGTGGATAGTGACAAGAAAACAGGCTGCTAAAATTCGCGGACACGTGGCAAATGAAATTTAACGCAGAAAAGTGTGAAGTGATACATTTTGGAAGTAAGAACAAGGAGAGGGAATATAAACTGAAGGGTACAATCCTAAAGTGGGTGCATGAACAGAGAGACCTGTGGGTATATGTGCACAAATCGTTGAAGGTGGCAGGGCAGGTTGAGAAAGCGGTTAAAAAAGCATACGGGATCCTGGGCTTCATAAATAGACTGCCTACATGCGCATCAAGAACAGGAAGCTTGAGAAACTCGGCATCACCACCAGCAGCAACCAAGCCTCCCCTGGTACCATGGTTGCAACCACAGGGAAGTCCATCGTCAACTTGTCCGACCACACCCTTCAACCAGACGAAATCGAATTCTCGCCCTAGGGCTCAAGTTCTGCCCCACCACCAAAATGGACCCCATTGGTCTCGCGGCAGACACGGAGGAATTCATCAGGAGAATGAGGCTCCGGGAATACTACCACAAATCCCAAGATGTCAGCAACAAACCCAATGAGACAATCAATGATCCAGAACAGCAGACAGAGGGACTTGCAGTGCAGCAACCGAAGAAAAAAGAGTCAAATTGGACCCCTCCGGAGGGTCGCTGCCCCAAGCTTGACATGTATGCTCAAGCTGTCAGGAAATGCATGAACGCCAGATTCATCAGCCGCACTCACAAGACAGTCCAGAATGTCACCCGAGCACAACGCAACGCCATCCACGCTCTCAAGACCAACCGCAACATTGTCATCAAACCAACGGACAAAGGAGGAGCCATCGTCATACAGAACAGAATGGACTATTGCAAAGAAGCATACCGACAACTGGACAACCTGGAACACTACAGACAGTTACCCGCAGATCCGACCAAAGAACACACCCGCCAACTCAATAGACTGATCAAGACCTTCGATCCAGACATTCGAAGCATCCTACGCGCTCTCATCCCACGTACTCCCCGCGTGGAAGACTTCTACTGCCTCCCAAAGATACACAAAGCCAACACAATCTTCATGCACAAGTTCGAGCAAGACTTCTTCGCTGCACAGGACCTCCAGCCAACGCTGTACACCAGATACATCGACGACATTTTCTTCCTTTGGACCCATGGCGAAGGATCACTGAAAAGACTACACGATAACATAAACAAGTTCCATCCCACCATCAAACTCACCATGGACTACTCTTCAGAATCGGTTTCATTCCTGGACACACAAATCTCCATCAAAGACGGACACCTCAGCACTTCACTCTACCGCAAGCCCACGGACAACCTCACGATGCTCCACTTCTCCAGCTTCCACCCTAACCACGTTAAAGAAGCCATCCCCTATGGACAAGCCCTGCAAATACACAGGATCTGCTCAGACGAGGAGGAACGCGATGGACACCTACGGACGCTGAAAAACGCCCTCGTAAGAACGGGATATGACGCTTGACTCAACGATCGACAGTTCTGACGGGCCACAGCGAAAAATCGCATCGACCTCCTCAGAAGGCAAACACGGGGCACAACCAATAGGGTACCCTACGTTGTCCAGTACTTCCCCGGAGCGGAGAAACTACACCATGTTTTTCGCAGCCTTCAACATGTCATCGATGACGACGAACACCTCGCTAAGGCCATCCCCACGCCTCCACTACTTGCCTTCAAACAGCCGCCTAACCTCAGAAGTACCATCGTTCGCAGCAAATTACGCAGCTTTCAGGATAACAGCGAACACGACACCACACAACCCTGCCACGGCAACCTCTGCAAGACATGCCAGATCATCAACACAGATACCATCATCACACGTGAGGACACTACCCACCAGGTACATGGTACATACTCATGTGACTCGGCCAACGTTGTCTACCTCATACGTTGCAGGAAAGAATGCACCACGGCATGGTACATCGGCGAGACCATGCAGACACTGAGACAACGTATGAATGGACACCACGCAACAATCGCCAGGCAGGATTGTTACCTCCCAGTCGAGGAACACTTCAGCAGTCAAGGACATTCAGCCTCGGATCTGCGGGTAAGCGTTCTCCAAGGTGACCTTAGAGACACACGACAACGCAAAATCATCGAGCAGAAACTGATAGCCAACTTCCGTACTCATGAGGACGGCCTCAACCGGGATCTTGGGTTTATGTCATGATACATGACGTAGAGTCATCCAGACTCGAGTCGTCGTTGGCTTGTTCACAGATGTGATTCCCAGTAAAAAAGTAAAATACGCTGACCTCAAACCCGGTAACCCTCCCACAATCGTGCTTGTGGGTTGCAAACGCGTGCATATTATCTGACACGTACGTTTGCATGTCCGTTGGGACATCCGCGACCATAAGCCCGAGGTCGTAACCTCCAGATGGCTTCATGGTACACAGGGCCCCTTTACCTTCCTTCCCCGGGATTACCACTACCTGGCCTTTCCCACCCTTGGCTCCCCAGAGACAGTGATTCCTAAGGTCCACGAGGATCCCGTGCTCCGATAGGAGATCTGATCCGAGGATGCCTCTCCCACCCCCCTCTTGCCATTTCATCAGTATGCACTTCCACGTGGTGTGGAGTGCTCCTAAATGAATGGAGAGCGGAATGGAGAACGCGCCAGCCTGCTCTTTTCCTGTGAACCCCGCTAATGTGTATGGGACCTTGGTAGACAGTGGTGAGTCAAAGGGGCTATCCGTATGAATCACGGTGCATGAAGCTCCCGTGTCCAACAAATAACTCCCCTTCTGCTTCTCTACCTCCATCTCCACCAGGGGTCGTTTCCACGCATCATAGCTGAGCGGACACAGGTAGACAGGCTGAGCGGGCTCTAGTCATTGGGTACCGGTGGACGGGGCTGCGGCATCTGCGGGGCCGGTAGCGACTGCCACCCTTCCTTGCGAAATCATGAGGGTCCGCATGGCTCCCAACATTGATTCGATCGCATCGGGATGGATAGGCACACCGGCTCCCTTATCAGAGACAGGCGCCTGGGCTCGGACTGCGGGATTTTTATCCTTGGACTCCTTCCATGGGTTCCTGCAGTTCTTGCGCCAATGCCCTGTCTTTCCGCATCCGAAACAAGCACTGCTGGCTTGTGGGGCGCGGTTTCCCTCCTGATGCCACTCCCTTTGAGTCGGGGCTGCGGGCCGTGCCTCATGCACCTTTCCCTTAAGGGGATGCGCTCCCGTACTCCTAGTATTACGGTACCCTACCGTGAGTTGGTTTAAGACCGACTCCTCTGTTGTGATGGGGTTAGTGGGGTCAAACCATGCTTTGGCCTGCTCCCTCACGGCTGGTAAGCTGTTGGCTACTATACATCTGAGCCAGATGGCTAAACCAACCCTGTCTATGCGGTGACGCGCTGGCGCGCCTGGGCAGCTACGCTGATATACTGGCCACAGCCTGTCGGCGAAAACCTTCGGGGGTTCTCCCTCCATCTGCACAGTCTGTCCCAATCTAACAAACGGACCTTCATCGTCCGCCCCCAACACTTCTAGGACCTCCTCTCTTAACTCCCCATAGGTCCTATTACCTCTTTTACTTGCGTCTGAAAGACACTGGAGGATTGAGCTGTCTAAGGAGAACAGCAGCATTTTTGCCCTTTCCCCATCGTCGCAGCCGTTAATGGCTGTGGTCTGCTCTCCCTCCATGAAATGTACGGAAGGGTCGTCTGATTCGGACAGCTTCCGTACGTGGCTGATCATAGCCCTCAGCTGGTGTGAGCTGTGAGGCAACACAAGCTGGTTGAGGAGATTCCCCTCTGCCCCACCTTCTCCGTTCGGGCCCCTTTTTAGACCCGTGACCGGACACAACTGTCCCGGCTTCACTACTACCTCAGGGGGCTGTACCTCTTCCTCTACTTCTACCACTTCCTCCCTTACCCAGGTTGCCGAATAGCTGGGTGGCGTGGAGGGCACAGTGGCAAGTACCTCCTCTGCTTTGTTCGGTGGGGATTTCTGAAATTCCCCACCCACCGGCGGCTGGTGTGCTGACGGGCTGATAAGGCACACCATGCCGTTCGCTTTATTCAGGGCCTCTTTAAGGTTCCCTATCTCTCTTTGGCAGATGCTGTGATCGGCCCCCTCATGTTTATCCTCGAGGGCCATCTTATATGCCGCCCTAACCCCCTTTAAACTCGCTTCCTGGGCTTTTATTTGAGCAGCTAGGCGGGCACATCGTTCCCTTATTCTGCCCTCATTTAATTTTGCCTCAGTGACCTGGCACTCGAGGTAATCTATTTTCGCCTCATGGTGGATGGCGACTAACTGGCGTTCCTGATGCAACACATTTAAGGACGCGATGAGCTGCTGCCCCCCCGCGACCTTTTCTTCCATTTCCACCTCCAAACCCTTGATCTGAGCTGACTGCGCAATGATGACCTGGTCCGAAATCTGGACTTGCCTTTTATAACACATCAACCAAATCGCTTTCTCTACAGATTTTTTATGTTCCTTGCTACCTGTCCACCTGATAGCTGCGTCTAGCGGACGCTTATCCACCAGCAGGTCGCTTATCCATCTCTTAGTCAAATTAACTTTTCCAAAAACATAATCTGCTATTCTCTCTTCCATAACATTTCGCCCATTCATACCAGGGTCTAACACATTATTTTCTCGCTGCCAGTGTCCTGCCACGGTCGCCATTTTCTGTAAGGGATTCGTGCTCGGTGCCGAAGGCTGCTCTGTGCTTAGCCTGGGTGCTAGTGCGGGGTTAGGCCTTGTTGCCTGTTCTGGTCTCCAGCCAGCCTGATGACACTAGACACCTGTGAGTGGTTCGACCCACTCGCCCTTACGGTTCTGACACTGGACTTAGGTGCGAGAGCAATAATGCAGAGAAAACTCAGGTAGACCCGGTTGAACAGTACGAAATGGAAAATCTTTATTGCATATTGTTCAAGGTTACGAAATACATGTCATAAGCACAGATTAATGACAGTACAATCTTACACATAGTTATGAAACTAATTTTAGGGAAACGAGGAGCGCACGACACATCTTAAAAGGGGACACACATTATATTTATCCTTAAAACCAAAACCCTCCCCTATCAATACCTGTCCTAATATAGATCTGTAGGATCGAGACTCATGCTCACCACTCGTAATAACTCGGAGAGTTCTGAAACGCTGCTCGGATGTTTTCGCCACAGCACCTGACTATTCACGTGTTGATCAGGGGTCTCTGTACCCCACTTGTTTACTCGCTTCTGCTCCGGCTAGCAGGCTGGACCGTCTGCTGCCATGAAGATCTGTGTTGGTCTCGGGTTTCTGATACTACTCAAAAAAGAGTCTTCCTGTGCCCTACACCGGGTCGATAGAATTCGAAGGAAAGTCTTCCAGGGCCAGTTGTGAAGAAGTCGGTAAAATTCGAAGAAGTGGTTTATTCGATTTTTCGGGCGCTGTCGGGGTTTACTGACCGCGGCGGCACGTGTAGTCGTCTTCTTCTCTTCTCATCTCATCTCATCTCATCTCATCTCCTCTCGGGCCTTCGGTTCCAACACCGTTTACCGACTTCTCGGATGGTGCGCCCGCTTACAGGCCTTTGCAGACCGGTTCTCCACAGATCTTCGCGGCAAGCCATGAGGTTGACTCCCGGAAAATCAGCGGATCAGAGGATAAGAGTGAAGAGCTCGAGTCAGTGGTCGGCAGAGAATAAGAGTCGTCAAGAGTCGTCAGGGATAAGAGCGATAAGAGAAAGATGGACGTTTGCACACTACAGTTTATAGTACTGTAATTCCTTATCTCCCGCCCAATCTTAATGTTCATCTTTTGTCATGCTTTGGCGCTCAAACTTCTTGTATGGGGTGGTACTTGTCGTTAATGGGTTTCGGTGATACTTGTAACTGTCTGAGTACCCGTTAATATTTCTCCCATTGTGGAACCGGCTAGGAGTCTCCCTGGAGGGGTTTTGGGGCTTCCAAATTCTTGCTGTGAGTACCCGCGAACGGCTCTCTCATCGTAGAGCCGTGGGGAATTTGCGTATCAATGTCTTTGGATGGGCCCTTGATTGCCCAGTACAATAGCCCTCGTTTGTGTATGGAAAACCTGATTCCAGCACTTATATCCCTTGCTTGGGTGTTAAAATGCAAAACGATCTCGTCTTGTCTTATTTCAATATGCTGAGTCCTGTCCGATCTTGCTGAAATGTTTATTGAAACGTGATCTTGTCTGCCCACTGAAAGTCTAGAACCTTCTGCCACGAGGCGTGGCAGCCATTTTACAGGCTGCTTGTGTCCGTTTTGAAACCTGATAGCATTTTGCTGAAATAAAAGCTGTTTATACGAAACCATATGTCTCTATCTCATTCATTCGAAATCGCGATAATTTTGCGAATTCTACATGTCTCATGTTTTGGGGGCTCAGTGTCAGTCTCCTGTGACTCTGTCCAGGGATCTCTTCCCATTCAGTACACATGGTACGAAAAGACCCCGTCTGAAGATTCAAAGTTCTCTGACACCAATAAACTGGATCTACATTGTCAATCCTTCATCCAGCATCATCATCAATATTAACGGGAACGGTAGCGTAGTGGTAATGTCACTGGGCTAGTAATTTAGAGGCCTGGACTTAATGATCCAGAGATGTGAGTTCAAATCCCACCACTGCAGCTGTGGAATTTAAATTCAGTTAATTAAATAAATCTGGAATAAATAGCTAGTATCAGTAATGGTAACCATGAAACTACCGGATTGTCGTAAAAACCCATCTGGTTCACTAATGTCCTTTAGGAAAGGAAATCTGCTGGTCTGTCTGATATGTGACTCCAGACCCACTGCAATGTGGTTGACTCTTAACTGCCCTCTGAAATGGCCTAGCAAGTCACTCAGTTGTAACTAACAAAACAAAATAATAAGAATGAAACCGGACGAACACCTCCGCACCGACTACGGACACGACAACAACACACCCAGCCCAGTCAACCCTGCAAAGTCCTCCTCACCAACATCTGGGGACTTGTGCCAAAATTGGGAGAGCTGTCCCACAGACTAGTCAAGCAACAGCCTGACATAGTCATACTCACAGAATCATACCTTTCAGCCAATGTCCCGAACTCCTCCATCACCATCCCTGGGTATGTCCTGTCCCACCGGCAGGAGGTGGTGGCACAATGGTATACAGTCGGGAAGGAGTGGCCCTGAGGAGTCCTCAACATTGACACCAGACCCCATGAAGTCTTATGGCTTCATGTCAAACATGGGCAAGGAAACCTCCTGCTGATTACCACCTACCGCCCTCCCTCAGCTGATGAATCAGTACTCCTCCATGTTGAACACCACGTGGAAAAAGCACTGAGAGTAGCAAGGGCACAGAATGTACTCTGGGTGGGGGACTTCAATGTCCATCACCAAGACTGGCTCGGTAGAACCACTGCTGGCCGAGTCCTGAAGGCCATAACTGCCAGTCTGGGCCTGCGACAGGTGGTGAGGGAAAAACATACTTACATAGAAACATAGAAACTAGGAGCAGGAGTAGGCCATTCGGCCCGTCGAGCCTGCTCCACCATTCAATACGATCATGGCTGATCATCCAAATCCAGTACCCTGTCCCTGCTTTCCCACACAGAATCCCCATCGAGCCTGCACCGACACATATCCCACCCTATCCCCGTAACCCCACGTATTTAATTCCCCCTAACATATCCCATCCTATCCCCGTAACCCCACATATTTAATCCCCCCCTAACACTAAGGGTCAATTTATCATAGCTAAATCAACCTAACCCGCACATTTTTGGACTGTGGGAGGAAACCCACGCAGACACGGGGAGAATGTGCAAACTCCACACAGACAGTCACCCGAGGTCAGATTCAAACCCGGGTCCCTGGCGCTGTGAGGCAACAGTGCTAACCACTATGCCACCGTGCCGCCCTCGTCCTCACCAAATCTACCTGTTGCAGATGCATCTGTCCATGGCAGCAGTGACCACCGCACAGTCATTGTGGAGACGAAGTCCCATCTTCACACTGAGGACACCCTCCATTGTGTTGTGTGGCACTACCACCGTGCTAAATGTGATAGATTCAGAACAGATCTAGCAGCTTAAAACTGGGCATCCATGAGGCGCTGTGGGCCATCAGCAGCAGCAGAATTGTATTCTACCACAATCTGTAACCTCATGGCCCGGCATATCCTCACTCTACCATTACCACCAACCCTGGTTCAACAACGAGTGTAGAAGAGCATGCCAGCACCAGGCATACCTAAAAATGAGGTGCCAACCGGGGGAAGCTGCAACACAGGACTACATGCATGCTAAAAAGCAGAAGAAGCATGCTATAGACAGGGCTAAGCGATCCCACAATCAACGGATCAGATCAAAGTCCTGCCACATCTAGTCGTGAATGGTGATGGACCATTAAACAACTAACGGGAGGAGGAGGCTCCAAGAATATCCCCATCCTCAATGATGGTGGAGCCCAGCATGTGAGTGCAAAAGACAAGGCTGAAGCGTTTGCAACCAACTTCAGCCAGAAGTGCCGAGTGGATGATACATATCGGCCGACTCCTGAGGTCCCCACCATCACAGAAGCCAGTCTTCAGCAAATTTGATTCACTCCACGTGATATCAAGAAACAGTTGAGCGCACTGGATACAGCAAAGGCTATGGGCCCCGACAACATCCCGGCTATCGCGCTGAAGACTTGTGCTCCAGAACTAGCCGCGCCTCTAGCCAAGCTGTTCCAGTACAGCTACAACACTGGCATCTATCCGACAATGTGGAAAACTGCGTAGGTAAGTCCTGTCCACAAAAAGCAGGACAAATCCAACCCGGCCAATTGCCGCCCCATCAGTCTACTCTCAATCATTAGCAAAGTGATGGAAGGTGTCATCGACAGTAAGCAGCACTTACTCCACAATAACCTGCTCACTGATGCCCAGTTTGGGTCCCGCCAAGACCACTCGGCTCCCGACCTCATTAGAGCCTTGGTCCAAACATGGACAAAAGAGCTGAATTCCAGAGGTGAGGTGAGAGTGACTGCCCTTGACATCAAGGCAGCATTTGACCGAGTCTGGCATCAAGGAGCCCTAGTAAAACTGAAGTCAATGGGAATCAGGGGGAAAACTCTCCACTGGCTGGAGTCATACCTAGCACAAAGGAAGATGGTTGTGGTGGTTGAAGGTCAATCCTCACAGCCCCAGGAGATCGCTGCAGGAGTTCCTCAGGGCAGTGTCCTAGGCCCAACCATCTTCAGCTGCTTCATCAATGACCTTCCCTCCAACATAAGGTCAGAAATGGGAATGTTCGCTGATGACTGCACAGTGTTCAGCGCCATTCGCAGCTCCACAGATAATGAAGCAGTCAATGCCTGCATGGACAACATTCAGGCTTGGGCTGATAAGTGGCAGGTAACATTCACGCCACAGAAGTGCCAGGCAATGACTATCTCCAACAAGCGAGAGTCTAACCACCTCCGCTTGACATTCAATGGCATTACCATCGCCGAATCCCCCACTATCAACATCCTGGGGGTCACCATTAACCAGAAACTTAACTGGACCAGCCACATAAATACTGTGGCAACAAGTGCAGGTCAGAGGCTAGGTATTCTCCAGCGAGTGTCTCACCTCCTGACTCCCCAAAGCCTTTCCACCATCTACAAGGCACAAGTAAGGAGTGTGATGGAATACTCTCCACTTGCTTGGATGAGTGCAGCTCCAACAACACTCAAGAAGCTCGACACCATCCAGGACAAAGCAGCCCGCTTGATTGGCACCCCATCCACCACCTTAAATATTCACTCCCTCCATCACCGGCGTACCGTGGCTGCAGTGTGTACCATCTACAAGATGCACTGCAGCAACTCACCAAGGCTTCGTCGGCAGCACATCCCAGACCTACGACCTCTTCCACCTAGAAGGACAATGACAGTATGGGAACACAACCACCTGCAAGTTTCCCTCCAAGTCACACCATCCTGACTTAGAGGTATATCGCCAATACTTCATCGTCGCTGGGACAAAATCCTGGAACTCCCTACCTAACAGCACTGTGGGAGTAACATCACCACACAGACTGCAGCGGTTCAAGAACTGGCTCACCAGCACCTTCTCAAGGGCAACTCGGGATGGGCAATAAATGCTGGCATTGCCAGTGATGCCCTGATCCCATAAACTAATAAAAAAAAATAAAAAAATTCACTGCACAGCCTCAAATAATCTTGGAGCAAAATCCACTAAAATGATTGACGTGTCAATCTTTAGCAGACCAGGGAAGACCTGCAGTTATGTGACACAAATTAGCAGCATTGGTAAGTGTTACTTTAAACAAACAAAGTGGTAAATTAATTTTCAAAATGAATGTCTATTCAGACAGTTTGCGAGCCAGTCCCTGATCTGCGATACCCACTGTCGGTGTGTGCCGTTTGCCGTCGCTACCGCAAGCTCAGAAATCCCAGCCCAAGAGCCAGGAAATGGCCATTGCCAATATTAACAGGCGATTGTTTAATGTGTTCGTGTGACATTCGTCTGTCGATTATTTTAACAGAAACATTCTCTTAACAGAGAAACGCCATTCGAATTTTAACTGCTTGTCCACTAATATCGAGAGCAGTAATTCCTGGTCTAATATTTCCCTCTGCACTCAATGCACAGCTGACGTTCCTTTTCCACTGAGGACATCTCTCCAGGACAGAATTGTTGTTGCTCGGCCCCCAGAAATACATTTTCCGCTGGTGGCAGAGGCCAGCTCTCTGGCTGGAACTTTCCTTTATGTTTGCACCAGGCAAAAATGGGGATACCTGGTTTGTAGTCTCACCAACCTGATCCCTTTAACTGCCCCAATAGTAAGTCTGTGCCACCAACTCTCAGATATGAGAAAGAAACAGAAATTATCAGTAAAAATGGGCCACGGCCAGGTGTCAGCAGCATCTCTCCTTGCTACCAGAGAGGGGGAAATTACACAGGAATTAAATCATCCAAATCCATTATATCAACCAGGCTTTTACTCAAGTACTGAGGTTCCATTTAACAATAGTGCTCTCTTGGTTAACTAAAAGTGAGAATCAGTTGAATCTGAATGTTATTCCCTTGTATCAACAGGACCTGAATATTCTTGCGAAGTTTTTACAACGGTATCACCAACAAACTCAGGATCCACATCTGTCAATACAAGGTACAATGTTCTCATTGCTGGTGTTTTCATGAGCATTGCTTTCATATGAGAATAAATGTTCTTTAAGAGTTTTGTCTTAAGGGGTTACAATCATTTACTATTTCAGACTATAATTCATCAGAATGGAAATGGTGGCTGGGTTAACATCAAGCTATTGTGTTAGCTTCCTAACAAAGGTGCTATTTTTGTTGTTGAAAAATGAGAACAAGAAGTAAGCACTTCCATTTCCAGCCCCTCAGATGTTGCTCCTTGCAGTATTCACCATGATTGTTTTGCCGCTAAACTAATCTCATGGGGTTGCCCTTGCCACACTACAGCAATGCCAGTTTTCCTTGCCCCAATCTGTTCTGGAATGGCACTGACAGAAAAGTTGCATTCTCTGACATTTTGTTCTTCTCAGTTCCCGATGTTATACACTGTTCCCAAACTGAGAGGGTGGGAAGGCTGCCTGATTTCAGCTGCTCAGCAATTACCTGTTAGAAGAGCAGCATAGGATGATGATATTCTGACTATCCTGACTCCCTGAGGAGATATCTCACCGTTGCTATATGGCCCCAGGCAGCGGTGCTTCCCTCAGATGGTCAGTCATTTTTATTACGTTCTCAATGATAACATATTTTTTTTATTCGCTTATGGGATCTGGGCGTCGCTGGCAAGGTCAGCATTTATTGCCCATCTCTAGTTGCCCTTGAGATGGTGGTGGTGAGCTGCCTTCTTGAACTGCTGCAGTCCATGTGGTGAAGGTACTTCTGCAGAGCTGTTAGGCAGGGAGTTCCAGGATTTTGACCCAACGACGATGAAGGATCGGCGATATACTTCTAAGTCAGTATGGTATGTGACTTGGAGGGGAACTTGGAGGTGGTGGTGTTCCCATGCGCCTACTGCCCTTGTCCTTCTAGGTGGAAGAGGTCACGGGTTTGGGTGGTGCTGCCAAAGAAGCCTTGGCGAGTTGCTGCAGTGCATCTTGTAGATGGTACACACTGCAGCCACGGTACGCCGGTGGTGGAGGGACTGAATGTTTAAGGTGGTGGATGGGGTGCCAATCAAACAGGCTGCTTTGTCCTGGATGGTGTCGAGCTTCTTGAGTGTTGTTGCAGCTGCACTCATCCAGGCAAGTGGAGAGTATTCCATAACACTCCTTACTTGTGCCTTGTAGATGGTGGAAAGGCTTTGGGGAGTCAGGAGATGAGACACTCGCCGCAGAATGCCTAGCCTCTGACCTGCTCTTGTTGCCACAATATTTATGTGGCTGGTCCAGTTAAGTTTCTGGTCAATGGTGACCCCCAGGATGTTGATGGTGGGGGATTCGGTGATGGTAATGCCGTTGAATGTCAAGGGGAGGTGGTTAGATTCTCGCTTGTTGGAGAGAGTCATTGCCTGGCACTTCTGTGGCGCGAATGTCACCTGCCACTTATCAGCCCAAGCCTGAACGTCGTCCAGGTCTTGTTGCATGCGGGCATGGACTGCTTCGTTAACTGAGGAGTTGTGATTTGCGCTGAACACTGTACAGTCATCAGCGAACATCCCCATTTCTGAACTTGTGTCTTACATAGAATTACATAGAATATACAGCACAGAAAGAGGCCATTTGGCATAACCTGTCCATGCTGGTGTTTATACTCCATTCGAGCACACTCTCATCCTTTCTCATCTAACTCTATCAGTATAACCCTGTATTCCTTTCTCCCTCATATGCTTATCTAGCTTCCCCTTAATGCATCTACACTATTTACATCAACCACTCCCTGTGGTAGCGAGTTCCACATTCTCACCACCTTACAGCTTTACATTGTTGACATATTAATGAAGTTTGCTTCATTGGATCTTCATCTAATGATCACAAAGTTGACTTTCCTCCATAAGTCAAACACTAGTTTAGTTTTCCAGCTCAAGTCCCTTGGCTCTGCTGCTTTACATTGATACACTATACTAAGATTACACTGTAAACAGGAGATAAATGTTTCAAACACAAAGCAGTCTCGTTTCCTTCGAATGATTTTGTATTTCTTCCCTTTTGCTCAGTTACATTATATGGAACGTGGTACGCTGGGTGCTCTTTGCTCTCCTGGTGATTTGTACTATTTCAGTCACAAGGTGTACGAGAAAATCTAAGGTAGGCATTACCGACTTTATATGAGTCACTCCATTAATTCTTTCAAAAATATTGATAAGTGTAAATTGCATTTATATAAACTCTTTCATGTCCTCAGGATGTAACAAAGCGTTTTACAGATAATATGAGTTAGTTTTGAAAGGTTACTGTTGTAATGTAGGCAAAATCCAGTGGATTGCTTGTTCTGGATGGAGTCGGGCTTCTTGAGCCTTGTTGTGGCTGCATCCATCCAGAAGTGATCAGCAGTATTAGTCTAGGATAACTTCCACTAATAAATGAAAGCTTCACTTTATCACTGAAGATCCTTCTAATAAAATTTACACAGAGCCTTTCATGGCTTCAAGATGTTCCAAGCTCTTTACATCCAATGAGTTACTTTTGAAGTGTTACTGTTGTTCTGTAGGCAAAAGGGGCAGACAATTTGCACACAGCAAAGTCCCAAAAACAGCAAAGGAGATAAATGACCAGATAATCTGTGTTAGCCAGGACTCTGGGCGAACTCCTCTGCTCTTCTTCAAATAGTGCCGTGGGATCTTTTATGTCCACCTGAACAAGCAGACGGGGCCCTCAGTTAAAGTTTCATCTGACAACAGAGCGTTACCTCTGTACGGCGCTGAAGTGCCAGCCTAGATTATGTGGTGAAGTCCCTGGCCAAACAGGCTCAATCCAGTTACTGAACTCCATGTGACAAGCGTTTTATTTCTAATTGGTGTCACTGGGGTAACGTATCATCTTCACAGCATAGGCGGTAATTCTGCGGAGCGATCACCCACCCGTTCTAGAGCGGAAGCTACATAAGGACATTGAAAGACTAAGTGAGTGGGCAAAACTATGGCAGATAGAGTTCAATGTGGGGAAGTGTGAGTTCATCCCCTTTGGATCAGAGAAAGACAAATCGGAATATTTTCTTAGTGGCGAGAGACTAGAAGATGTGGAGGAGTAAAGAGATTTGTGTGTCCATGTACACAAGTCACTAAAAGCTAGTGCACAGGTACAAAAAGTAATCAAAGAGGCTAATGGAATGTTGGCCTTTATTTTACGGGGATTGGAATTCAAAAATGAAGAAGTGATGTTTCAGTTGTACAGAGCCTGGGTCAGATTTGCTCGGTGGGGGGATCCAGTACAAGGGGCATAATCTAAAAATTAGAGCTAAACCATTTAGGAGTGAAATTCGGAAGCACTTTTTCACACAAAGGGCTGTGGAAATCTGGAACTTGCTATTCTTAAAGGCAGTGGATGCTGGGTCAATTCAAATTTTCACAGCTGAGATCACGAGATCTTTGTTGGGTAAGGATATCAAAGGATATGGATCAAAGGTGGGTAAATGGAGTTGAGGTACAGAGCAGCCGTGATCTAATTGAATGGTGGATCAGGCTCAAGGGGTTGAATGGGCTGCTCCTGCTGCTATGTTCCCATGTAACCCGCCCATTATAGAATCCTCCCAACTTTCATTCCATTGTTATTAAATGTTCGTTACAAGAAAAGGAAGGAAGGAAATGGAAAAGGCTAAAAAAAAGCACTTTTCTGTAGGGCACCAGGGACAGCGGTTTTCACACAAGGACACAGAGGCAGGCATATTTATCCAGTGAAGCACCAAGGGACTCTGACACAGACCCAATGCATTTGTTGCTGGCAACCTCGACTAGACTATCGAAAATGTATTTAATAAAGTAGCCAAGTCAATCTTTTTCTGCTGCCAACTGTCCACAATCACAGCTGCTGGGAAACATTTGTTGCCTGTGAGAAAATGGTGCTACATGTATTCAAGAGCAACACAACTTGCTCCTTTTCCCATCACACGTGCAATAGTGCTGGGGGAGGGAGGAGTGTGATCTCAACACAGCTCCAGCCCATCACAAGCTTTTCCTCAATTTGTTGCCAGTTCCAGGATTCTGTTCAGACCTGACATGTAAAATAATGCATCGTTCTCAGTATCAATTAATCTGATGCCTTAAATATTTTCTTTTTCAGTTAATTAATGAATCAGATCGTCACAGCTTGACCAATGTGGTAAAATGAAGATTCCCTGGTTACACCGACCTTGATGGAATTGTGTGTCCTGATCAAATATTCATTATTCACCCAGCTTTGTACATTTTGTTTAACAATTGTACAGAATAAAATGGATTTCAGCATTAAATCAACTTGAACATTTAATTAGTGGAGCAAAATCAAAACCAAAGTGATGGCTACGTCCTTTAAGTTGTTGTCTCTTTATCTACATCTTAAGAACATAAGAATTCGGAGCAGGCGTAGGCCGTACGGCTCCTCGAGCCTGCTCCGCCATTCAATGAGCTCATGGCTGATCTTCAACCTCAACTCCACTTTCCTGCCCGATCCCCATATCCCTTGATTCCTAAGAGTCCAAAAATCTATCTATCTCAGCGAATATACTCAATGATTCAGCATCCACAGCCCTTTGGGGTAGAGAATTCCAAAGATTCACGACCCTCTGAGTGAAGAAATTCCACCTTATCTCAGTCTTAAATGGCTGACCTCTTATCCTGAGACTATGCCCCCTAGTCCTAGACTCTCCAGCCAAGGGAAACAACCTCTCAGCATCTACCCTGTCAATCCCCTTCAGAATCTTGTAACAATAACAATGGGAAAATTAAGCAACCAAAACAAACCACAAGCTTGCCTACAGCTTTGAGACGCTTTTCACCCACACCATCACACAACCTCCCCATTCCAATGTCTCACAAAGTGTCCCTTAGATGTCTCAACACAAGGTTCAAACAAGACAACATGCTTCCCTCACGGAACAAGTATAAATGACTTCTCATAATATGTTTTGAAAATAAAGGACTGGTTTTCTTTTTTTAAGTTGACTGTTGAAAACAGGCATCAGTGGGAAGATTCAGAGGTGATGGTTAGAACTGTTCCAGACAACTCCACCAGCATTGTCTAGGACTGCATTTTAAATATCTATAGAGAATAGAAGACCGAGGGGTGACCTGATAGAGGTCTGTAAAGATTAGTAATAATTTATCTGTGTGCCCACTTCCTGTCTGCACAACTTGACTTCTTGTTTCATATTTTTGTCAATTTTTAAGCCTGAAAATATCACTAACACATGAACAATAATCTTTAAGAAATAGGCAACTTGACTTATTAATTCACTGGAAACCGGTAGCTCTAATAATGTGTTGCACTTTTACATGAGATGGAACAATGGCCCAGATTTTTCGTTGAGAATAATGGTGAGGCTAACAACCCTCACCGTAATTTTGGGATAAATGGGACAGCAGCGTCCGGAGTACGCACATGCGCTGTTAAATGTGGAAACCCGGAAGTTGCGGTCTGACTTACCCTGCTTCTCCACAGGCTGCGCTACACCGATATCTCGCCGATAGACTTAGCATTGAAATCAATGTATGGGCGTGATTTTGTGGTTCTTGCCCACTAGTTACCCACTAAACAAGGTAGAAAAAGTTAGGGCTGGTGCATTCAGGTGTAAGTGAATTTCAATGGTGTGAACAGTCATTATTACTGCCAAACAACCTCTCTGGCCCTGAAATTTAATTTACAAGTGTGGAGTCTCATTCCATCAGAATTTAATAAGTGTTGGAGACTTGAAAAAAATAAAACTTTAAATAATTTTTTTAATGTTTCTGTCTGTCTCTTTTATCTCGCTCTCTTAATCCTATTTTGCTTTCTGTACATGTTTTAAATCTAATTTATACTTCATGGTCTATACTTCCTGGGTTAGAGTCTGTGGGAGCGAAATTCGGCTCTGTAGCACCCGTTCAGCTATTGCTGCAATTCTATGCATTTTGGGTGCTGTTTCATACTTGTTTAAAGTTTCAATAGTCTACAGGGAGAGGTCTGACTGGTGCTGAAGTACTTTTGTTTGTTACTTAAAGGCTTGTGCAGAAACCAGTTGCTTCCAGACAAGGGTGGCCTAGTAGGGCTTCCTCTTGGCATTGAGTATGACTGGGAGATTGAGCAGAGGCCACTCAGAGCAGGACAAGCTGCTAGAAGAGAGAGTTGGATGAGGGCGGAAGGGCTCTCAGCAATGTCCCTTCCCATAATGGCCAGCACTGTCTCCTCCATGGGGGTTAAAACATGCAGGCGTGCCTTTCCATCTCCCGTTAATTCCTGCCACCTCCTGTTGTGTGCCACCATCTCCTGCAAGAAAGAGGGAAGTGTATCAGTGAGTGTCATGCAATATGTTTGGGTGATGTGGCTGTCATGGTTGACTCACTGCCAGTGTGTGCAAGTTTTGAGATGTGGCTGAGAGGCTTGCTTGCAACAGTGCTAACTGTTTGAGGATGAGGTAAAGCATATATTAGGTATGAGTCCTGATTGATTGAGATTGTTGGTAGGTGAGTGATGGGGTTTAGTGAACTGAGCACTGGATGAGGCTAGTAGAGATGCCACAGACCCCCTGTAGAGGGCGCGGTGCTGGATCAGATGCCAGATGCCAGCAAGTCTACGCTCAAAAGCCCGCAACATTTCTGTGGCTGAAACCCTCATCCATGCTATTGTTACCATCAGACTCGACTATCCCAATGCTCTCCTGGCTGGGCTCCCATCTTCCACCATCCATCAACTTAAGCTCATCCAAAACTCTGCTGCCTGTATCCTAACTCGCACCAAGTCCTATTCACTCATCACCCCTGTGCCCGCTGATCTACTTTTGACGGCAATGTCTTCAGCCATCTTGGTCCTAACATCTGGAATTCCCTCACTAAAACTCTCCACTCTCTTTGACCAAACATTTGGTCACCTGTCCTAATGTCTGCTTCTTTGGCTCGGTATCAATTGCTTCTGGTTACGTTTCTGTGAAACTCCTTGGGAAGTTTTGCAATGTTAAAGGTGCTATATAAATGCAACTGATGGCTGTTGTTGATGTTGATCCTACTAATGAGGCGACAACAATAAATGAACGTGCTTCTCAAGCCACTGCTGTGGTCAATGAGAGAAAACTCCCTTTAGGCTTGTTAAGAGTGAAAACTTTCTGCATGTACAACAGATTGCTTCAGATATGTGAAATTTCCCATTGGTTTCAAAGGTTAAGAAATTTTTGTTGCACAAAGAATGCTGCGAGTGAATATTCTATCCTAAATGAACACAAATTCAGTTTTAGCACAATTCCATTAACTCCTCAAATACTTTAAGGGTTGAAAGAGTTGGGCGCTGAATAAAATGTGTCTTCAAGTGTATTGCAGCTTGCGATGGTCATGGTGGTTTGAAACTGCAAGAAAAATGTGTTGATATTCTCTGGGTGGATGTGTGGCAGAAACCTGTGAATGTACAATGTCAGGAGGTGTTAGTTACTAAATGAAGGGTAGTGTGTGCAAGTGGCTGAAGAACTACAATATTACAGGGCTTTTTATAGGCCAGCATCATGGGTGCTGGTCCATTTATTGAACACCAGATGATGCAGATGGAAGAAACAGTGGACAGGTGTACAGGGGACATATGAGCCACACCATGGTGTGGACAAATGACCCCAGAGGGAAACATTACTAAGCTAGATTTAGTTTTATAAATCTTAAAGAGAAGGAGAGGCTAAAGCTGAGCAAAGACTTCTTAACTGATCTGCATGATGTGCTGCCAAAAGAACTGAAGAAGCAGTCAACAGTTCAACTGTGCTGTTAGGTGAAGTCATAGTTACCACAGCTCTCAACATTGACATACCTTCCAGGAACTGAGTGGCAGATATCTCAGGAGTCAATGGAAATGCTGTCAACTGTTGCACAAGGCACATTACAGAAGTCTTGTGTAAGACATTTAAATTCACCCTTGTCCTTTAACCCGTCCAACAGTTTCCAAAGTTCAGACCCGTGGAACAGACAACGCAAAACCCAAGGATTCAAGAATAGCTTTCAAAATCGGCAAGAGGTTACAAGTAAGTGTAGGGGGCTGGTGGTGGTAGGGGTAAGCCTTACCCCTGACTCAGTGAATGGTTCGAATCGCTCCCACGCCCCAGGTTCAGACCTTGGACTTATTTAGGGGTTGTGAATAAAGATGCAGTAGACAACAGGGTCCGATGAAAGAATTTTGACTTCTATTAAAAGAAAAAGGTAACAAACTTAAAACACACTTCACACTTAAACAGGTTGGGAACACTCGGTACAGGCGAGGGAGAATGACAATATACAAAAACCCTTATCCCTCCCAAAATCCCACTATCTAGCTAGGTTTCGGTTTCAGGAGATCAGGGATAATGCTCAGCAAACAGGGGTTTTAACAGTGCGAAATCCAGCCAGGTAAGTTGATGGTGGTCCGGTCGTCGAGTGCCTTCCTGGAACGTGCTGCTCCTGGAACAGGGCCGAGCGGGAGAGTCCGGAGAGAGAGAGCCTCTTGGGGAATTCCTTGGGGTATTATACATGTTCAGCTCCTTTGTTCTTTTCTTCACTCCCAGAACCCCTTACTAAAAATGGTTTTGTGCTGAAGTGATTGGTTTCAGTTGAGGCCTGTTCATTCCATTGTCTTGGTTCCTTGCAGGCTTGTTAAGTTTTGATGGGCCTTCAACTATGCTAAACCCAATCAAATCCTAGTCATTGAAAAACCTCGTTACCAGTAACGGCTTTTTACTGAGGGTCAAATGGCTTGCGTCCTGTCGATCTGTTGTTTTATTGGAGTTTGCATTGTCCTCATGTTTTGGGTTTATTGCTGGGCCTAGCACTCCTATCTTTATGCATCTCTTTAATGGGTTCTGTGTTTTGGGTGGGGCAGCCTTCTCCCAGGGCCTATTGTCCAAATGTTAATGTTAGCTGGGGCTTGAATTCCCAGACAATGCAATACCCAAAACTGCTATTTACAGAGGTTGATCCCACGTGCTGTGCAGCCCCCTCTTCCTGACATGTCCAGACATGTTCTTTTAAAATGCCAAAGCTTGGTTTTGGTCTAAATTCCTTATTTTTATCACTCTGGGGTAGTTCCAAAGTCCTTTTTCCTTAGATTTTGGGGATCTGCAAATTTTGGAAACTTTACATAAGCTCACACAAAACTGTAGCATATAATACTGCTGATTATATCTAAGCATGCACAGATTTATTCCCTTACTTGAAGATCAAGCAATAATATGCCAACTCTACATACATACTAACACCAGCGAGTGGTCAGTTCAGTGATGGCTAGACGTACGACTTTAACCGCCAACTGACCAAGTTGCCTTCGACTGCAGCAGACCCGAGTGTCTTAAAACAGCATCTCTTATACCCTAAAAACCTGGGCAGGCTCCTCAATGCGTATGTGTCCCAAACTGCGTGACAAATGGTCGGCAGTTTCTTTCCTCTTCTTATCAGTGGGCCCCAAAGCCGCTCACACAGGTTGCCTGAAGATGTTCCTGTCTTTGTAACACCCAACTGTTTGTTCCTGCTCAGGGTCTGTCGCTTCCATATCTGATTAACAGCTTTCGTACAAAGTTCCCACAGGAACCAACTTCTCAACCTCCCGAAGCATGCTGGTATGTTAAAATTGGTCAACTTTTTTAAGTTTGGTCAAGTTATAGCAAATTCTTACAGCAAATGGCTTATTCTTACACTTGCAAAGGCATGCACATGGGTACATAACATTCAGCAATACCAAACAGAAACAGCAGTTAAGGCTGTTTGCTTCTCACTGTGTTTGTAGGTTCTCAAAGGTGCAGGGACATCATTCTCTGCACACATGCAGCTATTCATTCACCAACCCACAATCCTGACATCAATCAAAAGGAATTCCATCGAATCAATGTACAGATGTGTGATACACGGATGGAAATCATGCAGGTTAATGCTCAGTTCTCTTAGCAGGAAAACTTGAGAAGCGTAGGGTATATAGTGCAACCAAGGCTGCTCGCACCTGCGCACCATTCCCATACTGAGCCAAGCAAGGATATAATGATGCCCTTGTGTCAAAAAGGGCCCTCACTGAGCCAATAATTGAGATTCTAAGTTAGCGCTTCATATGGTTGGACCGTTCTGGAGCTGAATTGCCACATTGTGCATGGAAGGTTGGAAATATAGTTACTGTTTGTTGCATAGCATTGATATAGATTGAGGCCTTCCAATTGATTTAATTGAGTAACAAGAGAAAAGTGAGCATCAAGGCGAATAAGTGGCAGCAGCAGGAGACCAGCCATTGAAGCCAAGGGGCAGCTGCCATTTATCTGGCGTAAACTGGATGATAAACCTACCAATTTCAGTGCATTATATCTTGCACCCGTATCACTCCCAAAGTACCCTGAATGCGCAATTGGATCGGGCGATATTTCGAGATCCCGGGCACCCATCTGAAACAGACGTTGGCCCTCTTTCGTACGCTGATCAGGGGCCGATCGCCCTTTTTAGGACCCCAATCTGAAATTTTCCTTTTGTCCAGCGACATTATCTGGAATTGACTATGACGGATGATCTTTGCATCCCTGTTGATTTGTGACACTTTAGTCATGTGCTGCACAAAGAAAAATTAAGGTAAGTATTGTGGATTTTGTGTTAATTGCTGAACAATATGTTTTAAAAATTGTTTAACATTATTAATAAACTAAGACAGCTCAATCAAATTTGCCAAATTTTATTTCTAATTCAAGTCACAATGAAAAATGCCTCCTGGCAAATTGTCCTTTCTTGCTGAGGGATGTTACCTTTTCCCCAGTGTCAGCTCAGGCACTCAAAGATTGGCTATAGGGTGGTGTCACTATCGTTGAATCATAAAGCACAGAAGGAGATAATTCAGCCGACCTTACCTGTGCTGGCTCTTTGAAAGAGCTCTCCAATTAGTCCCACTCAGCAGCTCTTTCCCCAAAGCCCTGCAATTCTTTCCTTTTCAAGTATATATCCCATTCCCAATTCAGGATCCTCCAGGTTATCTTGGTAATCAATCAGCACACCGCACCCATTTGTCTGGGGAGCTGTTGGTCCCACGTGCTCAGTAGAAGGTCTAGCAGGCTTTTATTTTCTGGTTGTGAGAGGTAAACTACACAGACGCAGGCACACGGGAAGAGACTTTTTGTAACAACAAGGCTACAAAGGCGCTCAGGTTTGTTAAAGAGAAACCTGTGAGGGATTCACTAAGGTGAAGAAGTTAGAAATATTAGAGGATTCTTTATCAAAGTGAGGTAAGATGACCCACTGATGTGGGGTAGAATAGCATAAAGTGGATTGAGACACTTCGAGCTTTCACACAGAATCCCATAGAGTGAAGGTCATTGGAGGTAAGACTAGTCACTGTTGTTACATAGGCAACCGTGGCAGTCAACTTACGCACAGCAAGGTCCCATAAACAGGTATGAATTAAATGAGCAGTTAATCGGGGAACAATTCGGTTAGTTTGTGCCTCCTGTTAGTGCCCTAAGAGGGCACTAATGGGGCGCAAAGCAACTGGCGCCCGGGTGCTGCGATGTTTGCGCCAATCGCGAAATTGACTGAAGTTTCTGCGGCGGCGCAAAAGTTTACCGCCCCGATCTCCGGCATCCGCAGATCATGACGTCAGTCAATCATGAAACGCCCTGGTGGTGCCCTGGACCGGATATTGAGTGGCGCCCCCTCCTTTCTGCCTGCCGCAAGCAACACCAGGGAGACTGGAGCGTTTCCCAGTTGGTGAGGGGCTGGGGGGGCGCTATTTAAAGGCGTCCTCTTCTTGCCTTTTTCTGTGGTGGAGATTTTTGCACCACTCATTCTGACAGAGAGAGAGAGATTCTGAGAGAGAGAGAGAGAGAGAGAGAGAGAGAGACTTTTGCATAGAGTTAACGCTGTGTGAAGTAATCTTGTCTACTGGGCATCACTGTGCAGGTACTTTTGGATTTGACCTTCATTACTTGATTGTCAAGAGAGTGTGGGGGCTGCACTGATTCGGGGCATCGTCCTGCGCCTGCAGAGTTGGAGGCAACAGAGAGAGAGTGGCAATCATGGCCAGACGGAGGAGGGCCAATAGGCCTCTGCACAGGAGACCTTACCCTCCCAGGGTATTCCGGGAACAATTCTCCTACATTCATTTGTCTGAGTTGCAGTGTTTGTGCAGGCCGCGCTTCAGCAAGCAGGTGGTCACTGAGCTCTGCCGCCTGCTGCAGCCAGATCTGCAGACTCAACTGAGGACCAGGACGTCTCTGTCGGTGGCAGTGAAGGTCACAGTGGCTCTGAATTTTTATGCCACCGGCTCCTTTCAAGCAGCTACTGGGGACATCGCCAATATCTCCCAGTTCGCGGTCCATTGATGTATCCGTCAGGTCACAAATGCCCTCTATAAAAGGAGACGCCAGTACATCTCTTTCCCGATGACCCGGGCCAAACAGCATGAACGCGCATTGGGCTTTGCGAGGATAGCGGGCTTCCCCATGGTGCTGGGCGCCATTGACTGCACGCATGTGGCATTGTGGGCACCGCATGAGAATGCAGAGGTTTCCGAAACCGCAAGGGGTTCCACTCCTTAAATGTCCAGTTGGTCTGTGACCACAGACAGCTGATACTCGCTGTCAATGCCCGCTATCCTGGCAGCATCCATGATGCTTGCATCCTGCGCCAGACTGGTGTGCCAGACCTTTTCCAGGCACCGCATCAGCCAAGTGGTTGGCTCCTCGGGGACAAGGGTTATCCACTCTGCACCTGGCTGATGACACCGCTCAGTAACCCCAACACCCCTGCTGAGCTGCGGTACAATGAGAGCCATCTCGCCACCAGGAACATCATTGAGCAGACACTCGGCGTGCTCAAGCAACGGTTCCGCTGTCTGGACCACTCAGGTGGAGCCCTGCAGTACTCGCCTGAGCGAGTCTCCCTCTTCGTAGTTGTGTGTTGGATTCTTCATAACCTGGCAATCCTCAGGACCCAGCCAATGCCACCAGGCCTTGGTGCACAACCAAAGGAGGAGGAAGAGGAGGAGGAAAAGGAGGAGGATGATCAGCAGCAGCACCAAGGCGGGAGGGAGGCCCACAATGTTGAAACTGCAAGATTCGTCCGTCAACGACTGATAACAATCCGCTTCTAGGCCCCTACTCAGGAAATGGCTTCTGGCATGGTGAACAACATGAATGAAAGCAACCCGCAACCCCAAAGCTGGCTAAGGCAGCAATGATTCCAAAGGCCAAACCTGTACATTTTGAATACAAAAACTTTTTTGTTTTACAAGCTCGGTGTGTGTCATTTCTTCATGTCAAACTAATAGAAACAAACACAAAAAATCATTAATTAACATAACTGGTTCTCACAACCTGGAGATAATGGCCAAAACACTAAAGAAAAGTTTGAGCACGAACCTCGGCCTTTAATTAAAACATTCCCAACATTTCGTCAAACCTCCTACTTTTTGCCCTTCGAGGGTGATCTCCTTCCCTTGCGCACTTCCCCCCTTCCCAACCTACTGCTCCTCCGTAATGGGGCCCCAGTGGCTGCAGCAAGGCTGGTGGAAGGCTGCTGATTGTCAGAACCTCAGACTACAGATGCCCTTGAAGGATGGCCTCGACCGGCTCTGGGCCTGGAGAGCCCGGCTGCAGACTGCACCAACTCTGCATGGGCGGCAGCAGTCTGGGCTACAGGCGGTGGGAAGTGCAATGGGGAAGTGACAGTGGTGGCAGCAGGAATGCTGTCATCTTGAGAGAGGACAGTACCACCCTGCTCGACCGACACATTGGCACTCCCACGGGGCAGCACCTCACCACGCTGGAGCACAGATTGCTGGCCTGCTGCAGCGCGGTGAGAGCCCCGGGGAAATGTGTACGAACCAGCGACAATGGCAGTAGTCAGTGCTTGCGTGGCCTCAATCTGAGACCGCATGAGACCAGTCTGAGATTGGATCATGGCAGCCAGTGTCGAAGTGCAGCACTGAACATTTGCATGGCATCCGCCTGTGCTACAGCGTAGTGCTCCACACTCCTTGCCAGTGCATCAATGGTTTCGGGCACCCTTCCCACTGCACCCATGAGCTGAGTGTGCATGTCCACTGCCTGGGTGTTCATTTCAGCGCTGAGCCGCTCCTCTTTGCGTCCAGTGCAGCAGGACTCGCTGGCCTACTCTCCCTCCGGGGAGAAGGCCCCCAAGCTTCCCCAGCCACATCGCGTTGCTGCAGCCTGCTGGGTCCCGGAGCTTCACCCTCATCAGACCCTTCACCCCTGCTACCCTCCAGGGATGACATGGTCCCAGTGTGGGCATAGGCTTCCTCGGGAGAGGGTGGCACTGAGGCTCCGGCTTTCTTTATTCAAAAAGGGAGGGAGACAGAAAGCAGGAAACTACAACCAGTTAGCTTTACATCTGTCATAGGGAAGATGTTAGAAGCTATTATTTAAGACGTTATAGCAGGGCACTTACAAAATTTCAAAGTAATCAGGCAGAGTCAACATGGTTTTGTGCAAGGGAAATCATGTTTAACCAATTTATTGGAGTTCTTTGAGGAAGTAACATGTGCTGTGGATAAAGAGGAACCGGTGGATGTACTGTACTTAGATTTCCAGAAGGCATTTGATAAGGTGCCACATCAAAGGTTATTGCGAAAAATAAAAGCCTAAGGTGTAGGGGGTAACATATTGGTATGGATAGAAGATTGGCTGGCTAACAGGAAACAGAGAGTAGGCATAAATGGGTCATTTTCTGATTGGCAAGATGTAACAAGTGGTGTGCCACAGGAATCAGCGCTGGTGCCTCAACTTTTTACAATTTATATAAATGACTTGGATGAAGGGACCGAAGGTATGGTTGCTAAATCTGCTGATGACACAAAGATAGGTAGGAAAGTAAATTGTGAAGAGGACATAAGGAAGCTACAAAGAGATACAAATAGGTTAAGTGAGTGGGCAAAGATCTGGCAAATGGAGTATAATGTGGGAAAATGTGAAGCTGTCCATTTTTGCAGGAAGAATAAAAAAGAAGCATACTATCTAAATGGTGAGAGATTGCAGAGCTCTGAGATGCAGAGGGACCTGGGTGTCCGAGTGCATGAATTGCAAAAGGTTACTATGCAGGTACAGCAAGTAATTAGGAAAGTCAACGACATAGGTAGAAAGAGGGATGAGGTCCTGCAACAAGAATTTAGGGAGCTAGGTAGCAGATTAAAAAGCAGGACCTCAAAGGTTGTAATCTCTGGATTACTCCCGGTGCCACGTGCTAGTGAGTATAGGAATAGGAGGATAGAGCAGATGAATGTGTGGCTAAAGAGTTGGTGCAGGAGGGAGGGCTTTAGTTTCCTGGATCACTGGGTCTGCTTCTGGGGAAGGTGGGAGCTGTACAAGTCAGACGGGTTGCACCAGAACCGGAACGGGACCAACATCCTTGCGGGGAGGTTTGCTTGTACTGTTGGGGGCGGTTTAAACTAACTTGGCAAGGGGATGGGATACGGAGTGGAGCTATAGCAGGGGGTGATGCACATCCAAATATAGAGGAAAAAACAAGTCAGCCTGGAAGGCAGAGCAAATATGTAATGGCACAAGGGAGTATGGCAAGGCTGGATGGCATTTATTTTAATGCAAGGAGTCTTGCGAGTAAGGCAGATGAATTGAAGGTGTTGATGAACACATGCGAGTATGATATTGTTGCTATCACAGAGACATGTTTGAGGGAGTGGCAGGACTGGCAGCTCAATCTTCCGGGGTATAGAATCTTCAGGTGAGACAGAGGTGGGTGTAAAAGAGGAGGGGGTGTCGCAATATTAATCAAGGAGTCAATTACTGCTGTAAGGAGGGATGATATCTTAGCAGGTTCCGCTAATGAGGCCATATGTGTAGAACTTAATAACAAAAAGGGGGCAAGCACTTTGCTGGGAGTGTACTATAGGCCCCCAAACAGTCAGGGGGAGATAGAGGAACAGATATGTAGGCAAATCTCAGAGAAGTGTAGAAATAATAGGGTAATAATAGTAGGGGATTTCAACTTCCCCAATATTAACTGGGATAGTCAGAGTGTGAAAGGCTTAGAGGGTGCGGAATTCTTAAAGTACATCAAGAAGAGCTTTTTGAGCCAGCATGTAGAAAGTCCTACAAGAGAGGGGATGGTACTGGACCTAATTCTAGGGAATGTAGCCGGGCAAGTGGTAGAAGTGTCAGTAGGAGAGCATTTTGGTGACAGTGACCATAATTCGGTGAGATTTAAGGTAGTCATGGAAAAGGACAAAGATGGACCGGAAATAAAGGTTCTAAATTGGGGGAAGGACGATTTTAATATGATGAGGTAGGATCTGGCCAAAGTGGACTGAGATCAGCCACTTGTAGGAAAATCCACATAAAAGCAGTGGGAGTCTTTCAGAAAGGAAATAGAGAGAGTACAATGCCAGCATGTTCCGTAAAGGTCAAGGATGGGCCCAACAAGCCCAGGGAACCCTGGATGTCAAGGGATATACACGAATGGATTAGGAACAAAAGGGAGGCTTTTGGCAGATACAAAGGACTAAAAACAGTGGAAGCCCTAGAGGAGTATAGAAAGTGCAGGGGGGTACTTAAAAGAGAAATGAGGAGAGCAAAGAGGGTGCATGAAAAAACACTAGTGGGCAAAATAAAGGAAAATCCAAGGTGTTTTATAAGTATATTAAGGGCAAGAGGATAACCAGGGAAAGAGTAGGGCCCATTAGGGACCAAAGTGGCAATCTGTGTGTAGAGCCGGAAGATGCAGGTGAGGTTTTAAATGAATATTTTGCATCTGTGTTCACAATGGAGAAGGACGATGTAGGCACAGAAATCAGGCAGGGGGGTTGTGATATTCTTGAACAAATTAGTATTGAGAGGGAGGAGGTACTAGCAGTTTTAATGGGTTTTCAAAGTGGATAAATCCCCAGGCCCAGACGAGATGTATCCCCAGGCTGCTGTGTGAGGCAAGGGAGGTGATTGCAGGGGCTGTGACACAAATTTTTAGAACCTCTCTCGCCTCAGGGGATGTGCCAGAGGACTGGAGGACAGCTAACGTTGTACCATTATTCAAGAAGGGTAGGAGGGATAAACCAGGTAATTACAGGCCAGTGAGCCTAACATCAGTGGTAGGGAAATTATTGGAAAAAATTCTGAGGGACAGAATTAGTCTCCACTTGGAGAGGTAAGGATTAATCAAGAATAGTCAGCATGGCTTTGTCAGGGGAAGATCATGTCTAACCAATTTGATTGAATTTTTTGAGGGGGTGACTAGGTGTGTGGATGAGGTGAATGCAGTTGATGTAGTCTACATGGACTTCAGTAAGGCTTTTGACAAAGTCCTGCATGGGAGACTGGTCAAGAAGGTAAGAGCCCATGGGATCCAGGGCCTCTTTCTGTGCTATATAACTCTATGGGGTAAAAATTCACTTGGTTGCGCCTCCCGTTAGCGCCTTAAGAGGGCGCTAATGGGGCGTTAAGCCACTAACACCCGGGCGCAGCGCTGTTTGCGCCGCTCGAGAACTTAACTTGAGATTGTGCGGCGGCGCTAAAACTTACCGCTGCGACCACCTGCGCGCGCAGATTGTGACGTCATTCCATGGTGCAACGCCCTTGGGGCGCCCCGTAGCGGAAATTGAGTGGCGCCCCCTGCCTTACCGCCTGGCGCTTCCAACGACCGGAAGACTGGAACGTTATCAATCGGTGTGGGGCTGGGGGGGGCGCTATTTAAAGGGGGCCTCTTCCTGTCTTTTTCTGTGGTCGACATTTATGCACCACTCGTTCTGAGAGAGAGAGAGAGATTCGGGGAGAGAGAGAGAGAGACTTCTACATTGACTCAACGCTTTGTGAGGTAGTTTTGCCTATTCATCCTAACTTTGTTGCTACTTTAGTTGCTGTACCTCATTACTTTTCTGGCAAAGAGAATATGGGGGCTGCAATGATTGGTGGCGTCGTCCTGCTCCAGCTGAATCGGAGGATACAGAGACGCAGACAGAGAGTGGCAATGATGGCCAGACGGAGGAGGGCCATCAGGCGCATGTACAGGAGAGCTTACCCTCCCAGGGTATATCGTGAACAGCTCTCCTACATCCATATGTCCGAGGAGCTGTGTTTGCGGAGGCTGCGATTCAGCAAGGAGGTGGTCACTGAGCTCTGCCACCTGCTGCAGCCAGATCTGCAGCCTCAGCTGAGGTCCAGGACGTCTCTGTCGGTGGCAGTGAAGGTAACAGTGGCTTTGAACTTCTACGCCACTGGCTCATTCCAAGCTGCTGCTGGGGATCTCGCCAATATCTCCCAGTTTGCGGTGCATCGCTGCATCCGTCAGGTCACCAATGCCCTCTTCAGAAGGAGACGAGACTTCATCTCTTTCCCTATGACCCCAGACAAGCAGCGTGACCGTGCTCTGGGCTTTGCGAGGGTAGCGGGCTTCCCCATGGTGCAGGGCGCCATTGATTGCACGCATGTGGCTTTGCGTGCTCCACGAGAGAATGCAGAGGAATTCAGGAACAGGAAGGGGTTCCATTCCTTGAATGTGCAGTTGGTCTGTGACCACAGACAGGTGATACTCGCTGTCAATGCCCACTATCCGGGCAGCTGCCACGATGCTTTCATCCTGCGCCAGACTACTGTGGCAGAAGTTTTCGAGGCACCGCATCAGCCAGTTGGTTGGCTTCTGGGGGACAAGGGGTACGCATTGAGCACCTGGCTGATGACACCGCTCCGTACGCCAAACACCCCTGCTGAGCTGCGGTACAATGAAAGCCATCAAGCAACCAGGAACATTATTGAGCGCACAATCGGCGTGCTGAAACAACGGTTCCGCTGTCTGGACCATTCCGGAGGAGCCCTGCAGTACTCGCCTGAGCAAGTTTCGAACTTCGTAGTCGTGTGCTGCATATTGCACAACATGGCAATCCTCAGGACCCAGCCAATGCCACCAGGCCTTGTAGCACCACCAGAGGAGGAGGAGGAAGAGGAGGAAGAGGACGAGGACGATGATCATCAGCAGCACCAAGGCGGGAGGGCGGCCCACAATGGTCAAACTGCAAGGGCCGTCCGTCAACGACTAATAGCAAGCCGCTTCTAGGGCCCCTGCCATTGCTACAAACACTAATCAACCCAGCACGCAACCCCTAAGCCGGCCAAGGCACCAATAATTCCAAGCACCAGCCATGTATATTTTGAAAACAGAAACTTATTTATTTTACAAACTCTGTGTGTGTCAATTCCTCATGACAAACTCATAGAAATAAACACAAAAAAACAGTCAATAACATAACTGGTTCTCACAACCTGGAGATAATGTCCAAAACACTAAACAAAAGTTGGACCACGACCCTCGGCCTTTAATAAAAAAATGACCAGCATTTTGGCACACCTCCTACTTTTTGCCCTTCGAGGGTGATCTCCTTCCCTTGCGCACTTCCCCCCTTCCAACCATACTGCTCCTCCGTAATGGGACCTCAGTGGCTGCAGCAAGGCTGGTGGAAGGCTGCTGCTCGTCAGACCCTGACACTGCAGATGCCCCTGAAGGACGGCCTCGACCACTTCTGGGCCTGGAGGGCCCGGCTGCAGACTGCACCAACTCTGCATGGGCGGCAGCAGTCTGTCCTACAGGCGGTGGCAAGTGCAGTGGAGAAGTGACAGTGTTGGCAGCAGGAATGCTGTCATCGTGAGAGAGGACAGCAACTCCCTGCTCGCCCGACACACTGGCACTCCCACGGGGCAGCACTTCAGCATCCGGAGCAATCTGCCGGAGAACAGATTGCTGGCCTGCTGCGGCGTGGTGACAGCCCCGGGGACATGTGCACGAACCATCGAGGTTGGCAGCAGTCTGTGCTCGCGTGGCCTCCATCTGAGTCTGTATGAGAGCAGTCAGAGGTGGGATCACGGCAGCCAGTGACTGAATTGCAGCACTAAGCGTTAGTGTGGCATCCGCCTGTGCTACAGCGAAGTGCTCCACACTCCTTGCCAGTGACTCAATGCATTCGGGCACCCTTCCCACTGCACCCATGAGCTCAGTGTGCATGCCCACCGCCTGGCTGTTCATTTCTGCAATCAGCCGCTCCTCCTCTGCGTCCATTGCAGTAGGAGTGTCTGGCATACTCTCCCTCTGGGGAGAAGGCCCCCGTTCTTCCCTACCCCCCCATGGCGTTGCTGCAGCCCGCTGGGTCCTGGAGCTTCACCATCATCAGCCCCTTCCCCCCTGCTCCCCTCCGGGGAAGGCGTGTTCCCAGTGTGGGCATGGGCTTCCTCGGGAGAGGGTGGCACTGATGCTCCGGCTTCCTCTTCCTCCTCGGCTGCAGCATCACTCCCAGTGGCAGCTTGAGGGCCCGTCTCCTCAGCTGGTGAATCACCATCTGAAAGCAGGGAGGTACAAGAGTGGCTTTAGCGTGAGGACAGGGTGGCAGTAAGGGAGGAATAAGTGCAGCGAGTTAGCAAGTTGGATTGAAAGTGTCAAAGGCTGGTATTGTGAGGGACAAGTGGAAGGACAGAGGACAAAAAGGTGATGACCTTACCATTGCTGTCCACAACGGGGTCGGCGTCTCCAGTGGCGACGGGACCGATCACCCGGCTTGCCACAATCCTGTGGACGCGCTCCTCCAGATCGCTGAGGGGTTGCAGCTGAAGCCGCCCTCCACCCGTCCGTTGCTGCTGTCTCCGATTATGAGCCAGCTTAGCCTGCAAGAAAAAGGACAGCTTCTGAGTAAATATACAGCCATGGTCTTGCCTGATGTGCCTCCCATAGGTGAATAGCCCTTACTGTATACAGCCATGTTCTTGCCTGATGTGCCTCCCATAGGTGAATAGCCCTTACAATATACAGCCAATGTCTTGCCTGATGTGCCTCCCATAGGTGAATGGCCCTTACTGTATGCAAAGTGTAGAATGTGTGTGTGTGTTTGATGAAAGGGCCATTGGTGTTGGATGAGTGTTGTGCATTGGGGTTTTAAGACCCTCTGGCCATAGAGTGAGGTTGAGATGGAGGGATGGAGAGGTATTGAGAAAAAGCCACTCACCCTGACGACCCGAGTGAGGTCGTTGAACTTTTTGCGGCATTGAACATGGGTCCTGGGCACCATGCTCCTGGAGGAGACGCTCTGAGCCACCTCCCTCCACACTCTTCTGAACTCGCGTGGCAAAGGCCTCCTGCCACTCTCCGGGAACAGCATGCATCGTCTGCGCTCCACTGCGTCAACCAGAGCATCCAAGGCCCGCTCGGTGAAGCGATGAGCGCGTTCTCTCACCCTCTCCATGCTTGGCAGCAAAATGGATTACAGGTCTCTCCAGGCTGAGATTCAAGGCTGCAATGAGCAGGGTGTGGCTGGGGAGCAAGTGGCCCCCCCCAGCTTTAAGAAGTGTCCGGCGCCAGTGTGTCTGTGTTCCCTCGCTAACTGGCAGCAGCTGCGCTGCGCTCGTGCGCTGAGTTAGCGCCTCACTCCTTGGCCTTTGCACCTTAAGACAGGTGTGCCGCGCCTGCTTTAGCGCTCCACTCACCTCCCGGGGCGGTAAAAGTGAAGTTTCCTGTCAGTGCCGATAATTAGCGCCAGGCGCTAATATTTGCGTCCGGACGATATTTGCGCCCCAAATGGGGCGCGACCTAATTTCTACCCCTATGACTCTAATAGAATGTTATCGTTTATTGCAAGGGGAATTGAATACAAAAGTAGGGAGGTTATGCTTCAGTTATACAGGGCATTGGTGAGACCACATCTGGAGCACTGATCTCCTTATTTAAGGAAGGATGTAAATGCGTTGGAAGCTGTTCAGAGAAGGTTTACTAGACTAATACCTGGAATGGGCGGGTTGTCTTTTGAGGAAAGGTTGGACAGGCTAAGCTTGTATCCGCTGGAGTTTAGAAGAGTAAGAGGTGACTTGATTGAAACATATAAGATCCTGAGGGGTCTGGACAGGGTGGATGTGGAGAGGATGTTTCCTCTTGTGGGAGAGTCTAAAACTAGGGGTTACTCTTTAAAAACAAGAGGTCGCTCATTTAAGACAGAGATGAGGAGAATTTTTTTCTCACAGAGGGTCGTGAGTCTTTGGAACTCTCTTCCTCAGAGGGCGGTGGAAGCAGAGTCTTTGAATATTTTTAAGGCAGAGGTAGATAGATTCTTGGTAAGCAAGGGGGTGAAAAGTTATCGGGGGTAGGCGGGAATAGAGAGTAATTGGATCAGCCATGATCTTATTGAATGGCGGAGCAGGCTCGAAGGGCCGAGTGGCCTACTCCTACTCCTAATTCGTATGTTCGTATGTTCCTCTTCCTTCTTGCCTGTGGCTTTGCTCCCACTGGCAGCTTGAAGGCCCGTCTCCTCAGCTGGTGAATCACAATCTGAAAGCAGGGAGGTACAAGAGTGGCTTTAGTGTGAGGACAGGGGGGCAGTAAGGGAGGAAGGAGTGGAACGATTTAGTAAGTTGGATTGAAAGTGTCAAAGGCTGGTGTTGTGAGGGACAAGTGGAATGAGAAAGGAGAGAAAGCTGATGTCCTTACCATTTCTGTCCCAAACAGTGTTGACCTCTCCAGGGGCGACGGGACCAATCACCTGTCTTGCCACAATCCTGTGGACGCACGCCTCAAGATCGCTGAGGGGTTGCAGCTGAGGCCGCCCTCCACCCGTCCGTTGCTGCTGTATCCTGTTATGAGATAGCTTGACCTGCAAGAAAAAGGATGGCGTCTGATGTGCCTCCCATAGTTGAATAGCCCTTACAATATACAGCCATGGTCTTGCCTGATGTGCTTCCCATAGTTGAATAGCACTTCATATATGCAGCCATGGTCTTGCCTGATGTGTCTCACTTCGTGTAATAGTCCTTAATGTATGCAAGGTGTGGAATACGCGTGTGTGTTTCATGAGAGGGCCATAGGTGTTGGATGAGTGTTGGGCATCGGGGTTTTAAGACTGTCTGGCCATAGAGTGAGGTTGAAATGGAGGGATGAAGAGGTATTGAAAAAAAGCCACTCACCCTGACGACCTGAGTTGAACTTTTTGCGACATTGAGTATGGGTCTTGGCACCATGCTCCTGGAGGAGACGTGCTGAGCCACCTCCCTCCACACTCTTCTGTAGTCGTGCTGCAAAGGCCTCCTGCCACTCTCAGGGTAGAGTATAGCTCTTCTGCGCTCTACCGCGTCAAACATAGCTTCCAAGGCCCGCTCGCTGAAGGGCTGAGCTCGTTCTCTCACCCTCTCCATAGTCCTTGGCTGGAAAATGTAGGCACAGGTCTCTCCAGGCCGAGATTCAAGGCTCCAATGAGCAGGGTGTGGCTGGAGAGCAAGATCGGCCCTCCCCTTTAAGAACTGGCCAGCGCCAGTGTGTCTGTGTTCCATCGCTAACTGACATCACCTGTGCTGTGCCCGTGCTCTGAGATGGCGCCTTGCTCCTCGGCCTTTGCGCCTTAAGACAGGTGTGCAGCGCCTCATTTAGCGCTCCAATCACCTCCAGGGGCGATAAAAGCCAAGTTTGCAGTCGGAGACGATAATTAGCGCCAGGCGATAAACTTTGCGCCCGGCCGATAATTGTACCCCAAACGGGGCGATACCGAATTTCTCCCCCAATATCTTTTGATGGTCTTGGTTCAATGATAAATACAGGTGAGGGAACGAGTGGAACTACGCTGCTTTTCTTTGAATTGTGCCATGGGATCTTTTATGCCACCTGAACAGACTGAGAGAACCGCAGCATCGTATCTGAAAGTTCGCACTGCATTTAAGTGTCAGCGGAGAGTTTGTGCACAAGTCTTGGATGGGGATTGAACCCATGACCTTCTGAGTCAGAGGCTCCTGAGGTTTCCTGAATGTCCACAATGCGAGGATTTTGTTACTTAGAAATGTTGTTGTTCCACTGAGGGAGCTGCACCATTTAAATCCTGGCTTCTTTGGGATTTGCTTATTGTCAATGATTTGAAAGAAAAAACTTCCATTTATATAGCGCCTTTCACATCCTCAGGATGTCCCAAAGCACTTTACAGACAATGAAGTAAACTTGAAATGTATCACTGTTGTAATGTAGGAAAAGTGGCAGCTAATTTGCGCACAAAAGCTGCCACGAACAGCAATGCAATAATGACCAGATAATCTGTTTTCGTGCTGCTGGTTGAGGGAGAACTCCCCTGCTTCTATTTGAAATAGTGCCATGGGTCTTTTATGTTCACCTAAGAGGGCAAATGGGGCCCAAAAGATGGCACCTCTGACTGTGCAGCACTGCCTCAGTACGGCCCTGGAGTTTCAGACTAGATTACGTGCTCAAGTCTCTGGAGTGGAACATGAACCCACAGCCTTCTGACTCCGAGGTGTGAGTGTTACCCACAGACACATGCCTGACTCCTAAATCTCATTGAACTGACATGAATTTATTTTTGGCAGTTCGAGAACACAAGATGCTTGTGTCTGTGGTGGTTAACGACAAGGAACGTGAAGACAGAAATGCAAAAAGTCGCTTGTGTATGTTGAATAGTTGCTCACAGTGACCTGCCCAATCCCGGGAAGCAACTGGAGAAAGATGGGTCAGTGGAACTTGGTGTGGGATAGGATGTAAGCGGCAGAGTTTTAAATGAGCTGAAGTTTGCGGAGGGTCGAGGATGGGAGGCCACCAGGAGATTAGATCCAAAATTTGAGTATTTATATTCCGGTGGACCAAACCTAAAGGGATGGATTTATAAATTGCTGAAGAGGGATGTGAGTGCTAGATTTATTTTCCAGCAGCGTCCCTCGCCCCCCTCCTTGAATCTTTTCAATGGGGTGTCTCTTCATTGCCACAAGTTGCTGGCTGATTTGTACATTAATAAAGGTCTGAGTTGTTCACACATCGTTATTTTTTCCGGACATTGTGAGCCGTTATATTTGCCTGCAATATTACGGGAAATAAGACATGTCAGGGTGATTCAATAGCAAGCACAGCCGGCTTGGCCGGACATCTCAAGATGTCAACAAGCATATCCACAGGCATTGGACCATCCTCCTGGCAGCAATTGTCTACAGTTCATCAAAGAGACAGATGTAGAGCTGTGCCTTCTGCTGCAAGGACATCTGCAGCTAACATGCAGCATAAAGCTGGCACAGCCAGTGACAGTAATGGTCAGCTGTGACCTCCATTCTGGAGGTACATGATGGGTGGAATTGTCTGAGAGCCCACGCCACCATCCATTAATGTTAATAAACAGGATATTGTGGCTAGTGCACCCTGCGGCATTCGAGGTCCCGCCGGTGGTTTTGGGCATCTGCCCATTAAGTACAATTCCTGGGAAGGACTTGGGCGGGAAGGGTGGAAATCCCAGGGTCAGGCTTATCTACATATTGTAGGCAGATCCCTGGATCATTCCAGAGCAAATGGGCTGTTTATCCTCCTGGGGGGAGGAATTTTGCAGCAGGACCTTGCCCTGCAATTGTTTGCCACAGAGGAACGGACATTGAGAAAGCGGCTGAGTGCAGGTCTACCAGGATGTGGTTCTGACACAGACCATGTCACTTTACAGGATCTCCGACTGCTTGGTCAGATATTCTTCATGCTGTTAATAAGCACTGCATTAACTGCTTCATCTGTGAATCTAATTTACATACCCAGCACTCTGTGGGAAGGAGAGCAGATTGAATTTTCCTGCCAATCCCAACAGTTGCATGAGTTTTTTTGACTTGTGTTCGAGCTCACCTCGCAATTCAGCATAAATACCTGGCTTGGGTCGGCAATTATCCATTCCTGCTCAGAAATAGTAAGGTATTAGGTGGGGTCTGTAGGGGGTGGTGTGGTAGGGTCAGTTTCACCTCCGACTCAGTGAACGGTTCGAATCGCTCCCAGGCCCCTGGTTCTAGACCTTGGACTTATTTAGGGGTTGTGAACAAAGATGCAGTAGACAACTGGTTTTGATGAAAGAATTTTGACTTTATTAAAAGAAAAAGGTAACAAACTTAAAACACACTTAACACTTAAACACAGGTTGGGGAACACACGGTACACGCAAAGGGAGAAATACAATATACAAAAACCCTTATCCCTCCCAATCCCACTGTCTCGCTAGGTTTCAATTCCAAAGGATCAGGGATAATGCTCACCAATGACAGTTCTTGACAGTTGATGTATTTCGCGATTTCAGGATTCACTAAGGTTTTTGATTGTTGGGACCTGCCATACGCCGGACGTGGTAGAAGACTCCAGCTGCACTCCAGGTCAGTTTGGGTTTGTCCACTGATGTGGTAAGGTGCGTATTGGACTCTATCAGGTAAGTACCCGATTTTTCTTCCCTAGAGGTAGGGTTTGGAGTTTTTTAACGGAAAATCTCACCCAGGGTTAAGTCAGGAATAGGTTGTAGCGTGGAAACTTGCGTGTCTTCGGTTTTTCCTGGTGTTGGTCTGGTTTTGGTCGTGGTTGCCTGGTGGTTGGTTGTTGCGCGGGGCCTTGGTTTCCGCGGTACTTTCAAGTGTCGGTTCACCTTGTGGAGCCCTTGGCGGCTCTGGTTGTTAGTTTGTTGCGTTGGAGGCCTGTCGGGGCGGTACCTCCTGGAGCTGGACCATGGGTTGAGCGATGCCGACTCGCTCCCAGCTTCCAGTGGACTTGGCTAGTATCTGCTAGCGCTGGACCGTAGGTTGAGCGATGCCGACTCGCTCCCAGCTCGTGGTCTCAGTTCTAGCCCTTGCCTGGCCTTGTCTGTCCATGCCTCTGATCTCGCCTCGGGTCTGCCTGCCTTGTGGCCTAGCTGCTTCTCTCTCCTCCTGCTCGTGTCGTGTGGCCCTCTGTAGCTGTGAGTAACTTGCTGTGACTAACTTTCTTGGGGGATTAGGCCCTCAATTATACTGTTCAGGCCTATTGTGTTTTTCGCGCCAAAACCCCTTTACTAAATCGGTTTCTCGTTGAAGTGATTTAGGTTTCAGTTGAGGCCTGTTAATTCCATTGTCTTAGGTTTTGGCAGGCTCGTTAAGTCCGATGACTTTAATTTTCTGTTTACTTGTCCTGATGGCTTCCGATGTCTTCCATTTAGGCAGGGCCTTTATCTACGCGCCAAATCTCGCCCCTGTTGTCTGAGGTTTTTGGTGGGCTTGTTAATCTGTCCCTGTAGATATTTAGCTAATTGGTTCTTGATGGGGTGTTGGGTGGACTGGATGTTTTATTGTTTTCAGGCTTTGAGCATCCTGTTTGGACCTGGGGATTTCAAAAGGGTCGTTTGTTTATTCATATTTGAATGTGTTTGTGGGGTTTGGATGAGGCTCTTCCTCCTTGGTTGGATTGCAGTGCAAACATTTCCCAGACAGCTTGACTGGGCCCCAATAACCAAAAGCTGTCCACTGCCTCGCCACACCCCTCCGCAGCCTGTCTTTTTTCTGTGGCTGTAAGGTTTTTCCCAATGGCCCTTTTAAAAGGTACAGTAACATCCAAAGTCATTTTTTTCTTCCCTGATCCTTCAAAATGTCCAAAACTGAGGTTTTTACCTCAAATTCCTTCATTTAGGTCCCACCATCCCAAATTCGTGTTAAGATCCAAAAATCACCCCCTTTAGGGTTCTATTCGAGTTTCTGGGGGATTTTGCAAAGCCTACACTCCCCCCTGTGATACTAAACTTGAATCAGTATCATGGCCAGGTGAGCAAAATTTCTGATCCCCGAAAACCAACCTTCCCCTTTAATTACCTAAACTAAAAACCCAAACATACATTCCCCTTTAAATGTGGTATTTTAGGTACATACAGGTAAGAAAATCAAACTTTATTTCACACCCAAGCACGGAGAGGGTCCGACACCCCTGCACTGCTTGGGAACACATTATACACATCATAAAAATGACACAACACACACAAAAAGAAAATTTTATTAGAAAAACAAAATTAAGGTTCGTTCCATCCTTGGCCATAGCCTTTATTTTGATGCACTTCCCAAGTCCCTTCGTGTCTGGAACGGAGCTCCCCGTCCCTCCCCCTGCACTTTGTACACAGCAGGTAGAAAACTATCCCGAGTTGGCAGACCACCAAAAGATGCGAAGCCATCCTGATCCAGGAGGAGACCTCTATATTCTCAAAAATATCCCACCAGGAACTACGATATCCAAAATCTCTGCCCCTATTTCAACTGTTTTTTGTTCCAGGGTGTAGTAATGTTTTTGTGATATCTCTACAGCTTTAAGTAAGATGGTAAGATGTTCGGGTAGAGGGGGAATTTTATATCCAAAGTAAGTCACATACTTTTGCAGGTTGGTGATGTTTTCTGTTACAGTGAGGTGAACAGTGGAGGGTTCAAGTATGGGGACAATCCGTTCCTGGGCCACTTGAACTTCTGCCTCGGGTTTAAAACAAAAACTGCTGTCACTTACCGGACACCAGAAGTGTCCATGCTGGTAGTGGGACGCACCTGTGGTGACACAATATGTCCCACCCCCTATATATGCTACCTGTGGGGAAACATGGCCATGTGCCATTACCTCCATGGTACAGTTTATAGGTCGTGCGCCAGCAGCTTTAAACCTGCACTGTGGTCTAGAATAGGCGTTCAAGTGCTGGGGACACAGTATTATGTGTGAACCCCGGCTCCGGCACCCGGAGAGGTCAGTACCTGTCATGGCGTGCTCCCACTTTATGACATAAGGTGGGACCTCTGTGAAACGGATGTGTGCACCCCCTTGAATGATTCCAATGTTCTCCACCCTGTATAGCGGCACGGGTTGGGCTGTCCCACTCATGACCGGCATCCTCACTACTATCCCCATGATAGTGTGATTGGAACGCCCACAATCTATTGGGACAGGGTAGGCTTCAGAGGCTAGACAAAATTGACACGGGCTCAGCGAATTACTAAACGGGTGGAGGGCTGTGAGGTGCTTGTTGCTGATTCAGGAGGGGATTAAACCTTGCTTTAAATCCTCCAGGTTGCTGCGGCCCTCACCCAGCAACCATGCCCCGTACAGCACACACACCTCATTCTGTGCAGCCTGATCCAATGCATTCCTATCCTCCCGTATGAGTGCATTTACTGTTTTGGCATGCCTTTCCAATTCTGCAATAATTTCCTTGAAATGAACCGTCATAGCTTGGTCCTCATGTAGCTCTGAGCCTACCAATGTGTTCCCATCCTTCAGGATCTTTCTTAACTGGGTTTTTAAACCATTTATCTGTGTCTTTAATTCCATGTCATCCAGGCTATTTATTACAGAGGATCCTGCACTATCGGCAGTGAAAACATCATTCCATGCTCCCCTTCTTTGTCTACCCGTGCCCATAGGGTTCTCAGGGCGTATTCTGTATAGCTCTACTTTGTCTACATTGGCAAAATCAAACTCGTAAAGTTTCCTAAACATTTCCTTCAGCAGGGCCTGGTATAACTGCTCCGTCTCCTTAGGACACCACTCAGGTAAGTATACCTCGGTAAGGTTTAATATTACTGAAGCTACTGCATAGTGTACCCCCTGGTATAGTACCTTTTCGGTTGGTACTAGGACTAACCCATTCCCTGGTCCCTTGGTGGTGGTAGGACACCTTTCTTCCAGGGGTTTTGGTACCTGGGTCGTGGGTAGGGGCTTTCGGGTGTGTGCCACGAGGTCAGTTGCGTTAACTGGGATCGGAACGTGTGGGACCAGCACCCAAGCAGGCTAAAATCCCACCCTATCCCCTCCCCGGCATCTTGCCATTGTCTGGAGAAGATGATGGATACACCTGTGGGGCAGGCTTTCTCTGATCCCCACATACAAACATAAACTCCCTGTTCTGACTCCCACCACTTATCCCAACACACACACACTCCCTCTTAGGTCCCTGTGATAGTTCTGTGGGTGTCGTTCCCCAGCCGTTCCCAGTCGGCTGTACTGTCCCCTATGTCCCTGCTCAGCTTCCTGAGCCACAACCACCCATCCAGGGGAACCTGTCCTTTACAGGTTAAACATACACGTTTTCCCACAGTAACACTGGTCCGTGTAGCAACGATCTGTACCCTGGGGCACGGGAGGGAGGCCTCCCCGTAAGTGAACCCGGTCTGGCTGGAGTATTTTGTCGAGTTGGACCCCAGCCACCCTGGCCACCTTCCCTTGTGGAAGTAGATGGCGAGCTCCTTCACTCGCGTTCACCACCCCCAGCGGTAACAATCGCTGCCCTTTCTCCTGAGCACCCATAGATGTGGGAGTCCTCCACGTCACCTCGCTCACCGATGCTCACCCCTATCAGGGCGAGCAGGAGCAGAACCCTTCTCATGCCGATTTCCTTTCTGTAGGGGCACACACAAAACATATAGCCATGTCCCAGAAGGTTCTCTGGCTGGATAATTAATCGAGCCCTTAAACTTAAACTCTAAAGAACTAAACTAATAATAAAAACCCATAACTACCAAAGACTGTAATTACTTAAGAAAACTAAAACTCTGTACATTTGCCGCCCGTCTCCGGACAGCCAGCTCAAATCCTGTATGGCCCCTGCCTTTTGCTGCTTCTGGGCAGCTTGTACACCTGGGTGTAGTGCGGTCTGTACCGCCGGACCCAGAAGGCCTTCCTCAAAACTGCTGTGGGTATCTTATCATCCCAGTTGACTCCTGTGCTGCAGCACACTACCCCCTTTGGTGTGGCTGCAGCGCCCTCGTTCATGTCTGTGGGCTCCTCCCAGCCTGAGGCTGCAGGCTGGAGACCCTTCTCCCTCTCTTCTCCCAGTACTACCTCTCCTGTGAATCCCTCACTGTTGGAGGCTGTAGGCTGGGGATCTCTAACTTTAGACTGTTCCCTGCTCTTGGGCGCTCTTTTCCGGGTTGCAGCCCTTTTTGTGCGGGACCCTTTAAACTGATACACTGGAAACCACGGTATCGTTGGCTGTGTTGTGCGGGGAGACCTTCTTAGGACTCTGGCCACTGGGGTTGTGCCTGAGTCCCACGTAATCGGTGGTGTTGGGCCCTCTCCTGTGAAACAGCACACTGTCCCTGCCGCTGCAGTCTGTGAGTCTGCCACAGCTGCTGCTGGCTGAGGATTTCTAACTTGTGGGCAGTCCACCTTTGCTGGCTGTTCCCTGCTTCCGGGTTGAACAGCTTGCATTGGTTGATGTGAAACCACTTTGTACGGCGGGATGTAAATGTGTTGGAAGCAGTTCAGAGAAGGTTTACTAGACTAATACATGGAATGGGCGCGTTGTCTTTTGAGGAAAGGTTGGACAGGCTAAGCTTGTATCCGCTGGAGTTTAGAAGAGTAAGAGGTGACTTGATTGAAACATATAAGATCCTGAGGGGTCTGGACAGGGTGGATGTGGAGAGGATGTTTCCTCTTGTGGGAGAATCTAGAACTAGGGGTTACTGTTTAAAAATAAGGGGTCGCCCATTTAAGACAGAGATGAGGAGAAATTTTTTCTCACAGAGGGTCGTGAGTCTTTGGAACTCTCTTCCTCAGAGTGCGGTGGAAGCAGAGTCTTTGAATATTTTTAAGGCAGAGGTAGATAGATTCTTGGTAAGCAAGGGGGTGAAAAGTTATCGGGGGTAGGCGGGAATAGAGAGTAATTGGATCAGCCATGATCTTATTGAATGGCGGAGCAGGCTCGAAGGGCCGAGTGGCCTACTCCTGCTCCTAATTCGTATGTTCGTATGTTCCACTTCCTTCTCGCCTGCGGCTTCGCTCCCACTGGCAGCTTGAAGGCCCGTCTCCTCAGCTGGTGAATCACCATCTGAAAGCAGGGAGGTACAAGAGTGGCTTTAGTGTGAGGACAGGGGGGCAGTAAGGGAGGAAGGAGTGGAGCGATTTAGTAAGTTGGATTGAAAGTGTCAAAGGCTGGTGTTGTGAGGGACAAGTGGAATGATAAAGGAGAGAAAGCTGATGACCTTACCATTTCTGTCCCAAACGGGGTTGAACTCTCCAGGGGCGACGGGACCAATCACCTGTCTTGCCACAATCCTGTGGACGCACGCCTCAAGATCGCTGAGGGGTTGCAGCTGAGGCCGCCCTCCACCCGCCGGCTGCTGCTGTCTCCTGTTATGAGATAGCTTGGCCTGCAAGAAAAAGGACGGCGTCTGATGTGCCTCCCATAGTTGAATAGCCCTTACAATATACAGCCATGGTCTTGCCTGATGTGCTTCCCATAGTTGAATAGCACTTCATATATGCAGCCATGGTCTTGCCTGATGTGTCACACTTAATGTAATAGCCCTTAATGTATGCAAGGTGTGGAATACGCGTGTGTGTTTCATGAGAGGGCCATAGGTGTTGGATGAGTGTTGGGCATTGGGGTTTTAAGACTGTCTGGCCATAGAGTGAGGTTGAAATGGAGGGATGAAGAAGTATTGAAAAAAAGCCACTCACCCTGACGACCTGAGTGAGGTCGTTGAACTTTTTCGACATTGAGTATGGGTCCTTGTCACCATGCTCCTGGAGGAGACGTGCTGAGCCACCTCCCTCCACACTCTTCTGTAGTCATGTTGCAAAGGCCGCCTGTCACTCTCAGGGTAGAGTATAGCTCTTCTGCGCTCCAGTGCGTCAACCAGAGCCTCCAAGGCTCACTCGCTGAAGTGCTGAGCTCGTTCTCTCACCTTCTCCATTGTCCTTGGCTGGAAAATGTGGGAACAGGTCTCTCCAGGCCGAGATTCTCTATCCAATGAGCAGGGTGTGGCTGGAGAGAAAGATCGGCCCTCCCCTTTAAAAACTGGCTGGCGCCTGTTTGTCTGTGTTCCATCGCTAACTGACATCACCTGCGCTGCGCCCGCGCTCTGAGTTAGCGCCTCTCTCCTCGGCCTTTGCGCCTCAAGACAGGTGTGCAGCGCCTGATTTAGCGCTCCAATCACCTCCAGTTTGCAGTCAGAGGCAATAATTAGCACCAGGCGCTAAACTTTGCGCCCGGCCGATAATTGTACCCCATTCGGGGCGATACCGAATTTCTCCCCCAATATCTTTTGATGGTGTTGGTTCAATGATAAATACAGGTGAGGGAACGAGTGGAACTACCCTGCTTTTCTTTGAATTGTGCCATGGGATCTTTTCTGCCACCTGAACAGATTGACAGAACCGTAACGTCGTATCTGAAAGTTCGCACTGCATTTAAGTGTCAGCGGAGAGTTTGTGCACAAGTCTTGGATCGGGATTGAACCCATGACCTTCTGAGTCAGAGGCTACTGAGGTTTCCTGAATGTCCACAATGCGAGGTGTTTGTTACTTAGAAATGTTGTTGTTCCACTGAGGGAGCTGCACCATTTAAATCCTGGCTTATTTGGGATTTGCTTATTGTCAATGATTTGAAAGAAAAAACTTCCATTTATATAGCGCATTTCACATCCTCAGGACGTCCCAAAGCACTTTACAGACAATGAAGTAATATTGAAATGTATCACTGTTGTAATGTAGGAAAAGTGGCAGCTAATTTGCGCACAAAAGCTGCCACGAACAGCAATGCAATAATGACCAGATAATCTGTTTGCGTGCTGCTGGTTGAGGGAGAACTCCCCTGCTTCTATTTGAAATAGTGCCAGGGGTCTGTTATGTTCACCTGAGAGGGCAAATGGGGCCCAAAAGATGCCACCTCTGACTGTGCAGCACTGCCTCAGTACGGCCCTGGAGTTTCAGGCTAGATTACGTGCTCAAGTCTCTGGAGTGGAACATGAACCCACAGCCTTCTGACTCAGAGGTGTGAGTGCTACCCACAGACACTTGCCTGGCTCCTAAATCTCATTGAACTGATATGAATTTATTTTTGGCAGTTCGAGAACACAAGATGCTTGTGTCTGTGGTGGTTAACGACAAGGAACGTGAAGACAGAAATGCAAGAAGTCGCTTGTGTATGTTGAATAGTTGCTCACAGTGACCTGCCCAATCCCGGGAAGCAACTGGAGAAAGATGGGTCAGTGGAACTTGGTGTGGGATAGGATGGGAGCGGCAGAGTTTTAAATGAGCTGAAGTTTGCGGAGGGTCGAGGATGGGAGGCCACCAGGAGATTAGACCCAAAATTTGAGTATTTATATTCCGGTGGACCAAACCTAAAGGGGTGGATTTATAAATTGCTGAAGAGGGATGTGAGTGCTAGATTTATTTTCCAGCAGCGTCCCTCGACCCCCTCCTTGAATCTTTTCAATGGGGTGTCTCTTCATTGCCACAAGTTGCTGGCTGATTTGTACATTAATAAAGGCGTGAGTTGTTCACACATCGTTATTTTTTCTGGACATTCTGAGCCGTTATATTTGCCTGCAATATTACAGGAAATAAGACATGTCAGGGTGATTCAATAGCAAGCACAGCCGGCTTGGCCGGACATCCCAAGATGTCAACCATATCCGCAGGCATTGGACCACCCTCCTGGCAGCAATTGTCTACAGTTCATCAAAGAGACAGATGTGGAGCTGTGCCTTCTGCTGCAAGGACATCTGCAGCTAACATGCAGCATAAAGCTGGCACAGCCAGTGACAGCAATGGTCAGCTGTGACCTCCATTCTGGAGGTACATGATGGGTGGAATTGTCTGAGAGCCCACGCCACCATCCATTAATGTTAATAAACAGGATATTGTGGCTAGTGCACCCTGCGGCATTCGAGGTCCCGCCGGTGGTTTTGGGCATCTGCCCATTAAGCACAATTCCTGGGAAGGACTTGGGCGGGAAGGGTGGAAATCCCAGGGTCAGGCTTATCTACATATTGTAGGCAGATCCCTGGACCATTCCAGAGCAAATGGGACGTATATCCTCCTGGGGGGAGGAATTTTGCAGCAGGACCTTGCCCTGCAATTGTTTGCCACAGAGGAACGGACATTGAGAAAGCGGCTGAGTGCACGTCTACCAGGATGTGGTTTTGACACAGACCATGTCACTTTACAGGATCTCCGACTGCTTGGCCAGATATTCTTCATGCTGTTAATAAGCACTGCATTAACTGCTTCATCTGTGAATCTAATTTACATACCCAGCACTCTGTGGGAAGGAGAGCAGATTGAATTTTCCTGCCAATCCCAACATTTGCCTGAGTTTATTTGACTTGTGTTCAAGCTCACCTCGCAATTCAGCATAAATACCTGGCTTGGGTCGCCATTTATCCATTCCTGCTAAGAAATAGTAAGGTATTAGGTGAGGTCAGACTAAGAGAGAATACAAGAAGGTCGAAGATATGTTTACTGTGCGTGTGTGTAAACGCACGAAGCGTGGTAAATAAGGTGAGTGATCTGCAGGCGCAAATATGATGCCTTGGCGATAACGGAGACCTGGCTCAAAAAAGGGCAGGATTGGGTTTTAAATATTCCTGAATATAAGGTGTTCATGAAAGATAGGGAAGGAAAGAAAGGAGGTGGGGTGGCAGTATTGTTAAGGAGAATGTTACAGTGCTGCAGAGAGAGGATGTCCTGGAGGGGTCAAGAACAGAATCTATTTGGTTAGAGTTAAGAAATAATAGAGGTGCCATTACACTACTAGGTGTATTCTATAGGCCACCAACTAGTGGGAAAGTTATAGAGGAGCAAATTTGCAGGGAATTTACAGAGAGGTGCAAGAACTATAGAGTAGTGACAATGGGGGACTTCAATTATCCTAAAAAAACAACAACAACTTGTATTTATATAGCGCCTTTTAATGTAGTAAAATGTCCCAAGGCGCTGCACAGGATTATTTTAAGACAAACAATTTGACACCGATCCACATAAGGATAAATTCGAGCAGGTGACCAAAAGCTTGGTCAAAGAGGTAGGTTTTAAGGAGCGTCTTAAAGGAGGAAAGAGAGGTAGCGAGGTGGAGAGCTTTAGGCTGGGAAGTCCAGAGCTTAGGGCCCAGGCAACAGAAGGCACGGCCACCAAAGGATGAGTGATTATAATCAAGGATCCTCAAGAGGGCAGAATTAGAGGAGCGCAGATATCTCGGGTGGTTGTGGGGCTGAAGGAGATTACAGAGATAGGAAGGGGCGAGGCCATGGAGGGATTTGAAAACAAGGATGAGAATTTTGAAATCGAGGTGCTGCTTAACCGGGAGCCAATGTAGGTCAGCGAGCACAGGGGTGATGGGCGAACGGGACTTGGTGCGAGTTAGGACACAGACAGCCGAGTTTTGGATGACTTCAAGTTTATGTAGAGTGGAAGATGGGAGGCCAGCCAGGAGTGCATTGGAATAGTCAAGTCTAGAGGTAACAAAGGCATGGATGAGGGTTTCAGCAGCGGATAAGCTGAGGCAAGGGTGGAGACAGGCGATGTTACGGAGGTGGAAGTAGGTGGCCTTTGTTATGCTGCAGATATGTGGTCGGAAGCTAATTTCAGGATCAAATATGACACCAAGGTCGCGAACAGTGTGGTTCAGCCTCAGACAGATGTTAGGGAGAGGGATGGAGTTAATGGCTAGGGAACGGAGTTTGTGGCGGGTACCGAAAACAATGGCTTCGTTTTCACGAATATTTAATTGGAGAAAATTTTTGCTCATCCAGATCTGTATGTCGGACAAGAAGTCTGACAATTTAGATACCGTGGAGGGGTCGAGAGAAGAAGTAGTGAGGTAGAGCTGGGTGTCGTCAGCATACATGTGGAAACTGACGCTGTGTGTTCGGATGATGTCGCCAAGGGCAACGTGTAGATGAGAAATAGGGGGGGGCCAAGGATAGATCCTTGGGGGACACCAGAGGTAACGATGTGGGAGCGGAAAGAGAAGCCGTTGCAGGTGATTCTCTGGTTACGATTAGATAGATAAGAATGGAACCAAGCGAGAGCAGTCCCACCCAACTGGACGATGGTGGAGAGGCGTTGGAGAAGGGTGGAGTGGTCAACCGTGTCAAAGGCTGCAGATAAGTCAAGAAGGACAAGGAGGGATAGTTTACCTTTGTCACAGTCACAAAGGATGTCATTTGTGACTTTGATGAGAGCCGTTTCGGTACTGTGGCAAGGGCAGAAACCTGATTGGAGGGATTCAAACATGGAATTGCAGGAAAGATGGGCACGGATTTGGGAGGCAACAACACATTCAAGGACTTTGGAGAGGAAAGGGAGGTTGGAAATGGGGCGGTAGTTTGCAAGGACGGAGGGATCAAGGTTTGGTTTTTTGAGGAGAGGGGTGATGACGGCAGATTTGAGGGCGAGGGGACAGTACCTGAGGAGAGAGAGCCGTTAACAATATCAGCTAACACAGGAGCCAGAAAAGGAAGTCGGGTGGTCAGCAGTTTGGTGGGAATAGGGTCTAGGGAGCAGGAAGTGGGTCTCATGGACAAGATGAGCGCAGAGAGGTCATGAGGAGAGATCGGAGAGAAACTGGAGAAAGATGTGAGTTCAGGGCTAGGGCAGGGGGTAACCTCAGAGGAAGTTTGGCCCAGTGGGCTAGGGGAAGGAAGGCAAGTGGCAGAGGCAGCTGAACGGATGGTCTCAATCTTAGAGACAAATAAGTCCATGAGCTCTTCACATTTGTTATCGGAGGTGAGGGTGGAGGAGACAGAGGAGAGGGGTTTAAGAAGACGGTTAGCAGTAGAGAATAGGAGCCGGGTTTTTATCTTTGCATTCCAGAATGATTCTGGAATAGTGAGCAATTTTGGCAGACGAGAGCAGGGCCTGATAATGCTTTATGTGGTCCAGCCAGATCTGGCGGTGAATGGTTAAACCAGTTGTACTCCATATCCGTTCGAGTCTGCGTCCTTTGGACTTAAGGGAGCGAAGATGAGAGCCGTACCAGGGGGAACGGCCAGGGTGAGAGAGGGTAATTGTTTTAGTAGGGACTAGGGCATCAAAGATAGTGGTGAGGGTGTGGGTGAGCAGAAATGTCATGGGGAATGGAGGGCCAGAGGCTGGACAGTTGGGATTTCATAAGTGCAGTTCGAAGAGAGTTGGGAGAGAGTTTTTTTTCCAGGGGCAGACACAGAAGGAAGTAGGATTGGGGGTGGGTGGGTGGAAGGGGGATGTGGGTGGAGAGCGATACGAGGAAATGTTCAGAGATGGCCTTATCTGCAATTGACACGATGGGAGTAGCGAGGCCACAAGAGATGGCAGGGTTGAGGGGGTGGCTGTGAATCTGGGTTTGGGAGTTTACATGGAGGGAGAGATTAAGGGAGGATAGGAGGCGCATGAACTCAGAGGAGAGAGAGCATGATGAATTGAGATGGAGCTTGAAATCACCGAGGTTGAGAAGTTGTTCGGTGCAGAGTCTGAGGGAGGAGAACAGTGAAGATATCTCAGTAATAACAATTTTATGGTACTTGGGTGGGCGGTAGAGGACAAGAATTTTAAATGAGAGGAGAGAGGGGTGGGATAAGGCGAGATGCTCAAAGGAGGAGAAACTGCCAGAGGAGTAGGGGGACAGACCAAGGTGTGATTTGGTGATGAGAGCCACACCGCCACCGCGACGGCCTGAGCGGGGCAAGTGGTGGAAGGTATAGCCAGGTGGGGAGGCTTCATTTAAGGGAAAGGTGTCATCACCCCTCAACCAAGTTTCCGTCAGGGCCATGATGTCGATGCAGTCATCCACGATAAGCTCATGGATGGCAAGGGCGTTGTTCACTCTGGAGGTTATATAGACTGGGATAGTAATAGTGTAAAGGGCAAAGAGGAGGAAGAATTTCTGAAGTGTGTTCAGGAGAACTTTCTTGATCAGTACGTTTCCAGCACAACGAGGAAGGAGGCATTGCTGGATCTGGTTCTGGGGAATGAGGTGGATCAAGTGGAGCAAGTATCAGTAGGGGAACATTTAGGGAACAGTGATCATAATATGATAAGGTTTAGATTAGCTATGGAAAAGGACAGGGAGCAATCTGGAGTAAAAATACTTAATTGGAGGAAGGCAAATTTCAGTGTGTTGAGAACGGATCGGGCCCGGGTTAATTGGAATCAAAGACTGGCAGGCAAAACAATAATCGAACAATGGGCTGCATTTAAAGAGGAGATGGTTCAGGTACAGTGAAGGTACATTCCCACGAGGGGGAAAGGTAGGACAACTAAAGCCAGAGCTCCCTGGATGACGAAAGAGATAGAGAGAAAGATGAAGCAGTAAAAGAGCGCGTATGACAGATGTCAGGTTGAGAATACAAGTGAGAATCAGGCTGAATATAAAATGTTCAGAGGGAAAGTGAAAAAGAAAATAAGAAAGGCAAAGCGAGAGTATAAAAATAGATTGGCAGCTAACATAAAAAGGGAATTTAAAAGTCTTCTGCAGGCATATAAATAATGAACAGGTAGTAAGAGGAGGGGTGGGGCCTATTATGGACCAGAAAGGAGACCTATGCTTGGAGGCAGAGGGCATGGCTGAGCTACTAAATGAGTACTTTGCATCTGTCTTCACCAAGGAAAAAGATGCTGCCAAAGTCATAGTGAAAGAGGAGGCAGTGGAGATACTGGATGAGATAAAAATTGATAAAGAGGAGGTACTAGAAAGGCTGTCTGTACTTAAAGTTGATAAGTCACCAGGACCGGATGGGATGCGTCCTAGGATGCTGAGGGAGGTTAAGGAGGAAATTGCGGAGGTACTCGCCATAATCTTCCAATCCTCCTTCGATATGGGGGTGGTGCCAGAGGACTGGAGAATTGCAAATGTTACACCCTTGTTCAAAAAAGGGTGTAAGCATAAACCCAGCAACTACAGGCCAGTCAGTTTAACCTCAGTAGTGGGGAAGCTTTTAGAAATGATAATCAGGGACAAAGTTAACAGTCATTTGGACAAGTGTGGATTAATTAAGGAAAGCCAGCAGAGATCTGTTAAAGGCAAATCGTGTTTAACTAACTTGATTGAGTTTTTTGATGAGGTAACAGAAAGGGTGATGAGGGGAATGTGATTGATGTGGTGTGCATGGACTTCCAAAATGTGTTTGATAAAGTGCCACAAAGTAGGCTGACCAGCAAAATTGAAGCCCATGGAATAAAAGGGTCAGTGGCAGCATGGATACAAAATTGGCTAAGTGACAGGAAACAGAGAGAAGTGGTGAACGGTTGTTTTTCGGACTGGAGGAAGGTATACAGTGGTGATCCCCAGGGGTCGGTACTAGGACCACTGCTTTTCTTGATATATATTAATGACTTGGGGGGGAAAATTGAGTCGCGCCCCCTTTGGGGCACTAACTTCGCCGGGGCTACTTTTAGTGCCCCCGCGGCCGAAATTCATCAGTAGCGCCCCAAGACGATAGCGGGGAGTTACTGGAAGTGCCCCAACTCCCTCTTGGGGCGCTGCGAGGGAATAAGGCCACGTTACTGCAGTCTAGAGAAGCTGGGGTTGTTCTCCTTAGAGCAGAGAAGGTTGAGAGGAGATTTGATAGAGGTGCTCAAAATTATGAGGGGCCTAGACAGAGTAGAGAAACTGTTCCCATTGTCCGAAGGGTGGAGATCCAGAGGACACAGATTCAAGGTGATTGGCAAAAGAACCAAAGGCGATATGAGGAAAAAAAAATTTACGCGGCGAGTGGTTAGGATCGGGAAGGCACTGCCTGAAAGGATGGTGGAGGCAGACTCAATTGTGGCTTTCAAAAGGGAATTGGATAAGTACCTGAAGGAAAAAAAATTGCAGGGCTACGGGGAAAGGGTGGGGGAGTGGGACTAGCTGAAGTGTTCTTGCAGAGAGCCGGCACGGGCTCGACGGGGCCGAATGGCCTCCTTCTGTGCTGTAACCATTCTATGATTCTATGATTTTAACTGTCTTGTTTTCAGCATTTTCTAACCTTGGACAAAAGATAGTTTGGTTTTGTTTGTTAAATATAACTGACAGTATTTCAAATTCTTAAGAGTCAGATTTCACCAGCTGGCTTTTGTGGTTTCATGACCTGGCTTCCTGCTATCTTCTTCCTCATTTAAAATCTGCGTATGATTTATATCAGATACTTATTCCCATATGAGAACTAAGAGCTGGGTGACTGACGACAAGTGCGGATCTGTTCTTCACTAAGAAAACGATGTGGATTCTGATTCTTCTCATTTGTTCCCTGCCCGGTGAGTGACAGCCAGAGCGGGATATTCAGATAATCAGTGTTAGTTTGAGTCTAGTGTACGGTTTACAGAGCAGAGAGGTTTAAATACTTGTAGACATGTAAAGGCACAAAATACCCAGCAAAAATATACATGAATAATATTTGTGTGAAGTCTTGTCATCTCTTTTTGACTGTACTATTGTACCAGACAAATATTTACCAATATATACTAAACTGCATTATTCATTGTGAATGGAAAATAAAGGGCTAATTTAATGTTTTTAAAAGCGACACGAGTAACATAATCAAGAAGCAAAGGTAACCTGTTGTAAACTGTAAAAAGTGATTTTTTTATGCAGTCTGATGTCCAATATACACTGAAGACTGCAGCAGTAATAATCCCTCACACAGAACATGTCTCGAGTTTGCAATTGTTTCTGTTATTTAAAGTACAGCTGATGAAATATTGTTTAATGAGGCTCTGTCAGTGACACTGTTCCTCACTGGTCGAGCGTTGGTCTATATTACTCTTCCAGTAAGTAACCGCTTTCTTCTCACTCTTTAACTCTAACCAAGTAGATTTAGTTTTTTCACTCACGCCCCATATTAACCCTACGATATTATGGTGTAATGGAATTTTTGATTAATACAACTCTCCTCCATTTATGATAAATCTTTGTTACCAGCAATGTTAAACTCCCAGTCCCACCCTACCCTAAGACACGACCGTTAATTCTATTACATCAAACCTCCCCATAAAAGTTTGTGCCTCTAGCTTACCAATTTTACGCACTTACGGAAACCCCATAAATATAAATGAAGATCACTTAAAAAATACACGAACACATGAAATAAATAAAAAGAAAAATTACAAGTTGAAAATTAATTAAAATGACATTTAATTAAATATTTTAAATGAAAATGTAATTTTTTCAGTTTTTTTTTATATGTTTTAACGGGGCTACAAATAAACTTACCTTATTGGACAGGGTTTTTAATGTATAAATGAGTGATAAAAGATTATTTTTCTACTTTTTAAAACTTTTATGCTGGTAAAAGTAGGCCTTGTGACTGCTTTTAACAGGCGCAATAATTTCACAGGCATTGGGCGGGCGGAGGTTGGGCAAATAACGCAACTCTCCACCGGCGGAGGCCCATCTCCCGGGGATGCGGAGGATCTGTCAAGAAGATTCATGACAGATCGCAAGTTCCGGGTTTTAGCGCATGGGCTTCGCATGCCTAAACCCGGAACTTGCGCGCCCCCTACAGGCGCACCTCGTACACACCCGTAGGGGTCGCAAAATACGGCCAACCTGTTTCGTAGTGATTGTTGGTTGAAAGATAAATGTTGACCAGGACGCCGGGGAGAATTCCCCTGCTCTTTTTTGAAATAGTTCCCTGGGAACCTTTACATCCACCTGAGAGGGCAGACATGGTCTCGGTTTAATATCTCATCTGAAAGACGGCACCTCCAACATAGAAACATAGAAACATAGAAGATAGGAACAGGAGTAGGCCATTCGGCCCTTCAAGCCTGCTCCGCCATTCAATGAGATCATGGCTGATCATCCAAATTCAGTACCCTGTCCCTGCTTTCTCCCCATATCCCTTGATCCCTTTAGCCTTAAGAACTATATCTAACTCCTTCTTGAATATATTTAATGATTTGGCCTCAACTGCCTTCTGTGGTAGAGAATTCCACAGGTTCATCACTCTCTGGGTGAAGAAATTCCTCCTCATCTCAGTCCTAAATGGCTTACCCCTTATCCTTAGACTGTGACCCCTGGTTCTGGACTCACCCAGCCATCGGAAACATCCTTCCTGCATCTAGTCTGCCTAGTCCTGTTAGAATTTTATAAGTTTCAATGAGATCCCCTCTCATTCTTCTAAACTCTAGCGAGTATAAGCCTAATCGACCCAATCTCTCTTCATACGTCATTCCTGCCATCCCAGGTATCAGTCTGGTGAATCTTCGCTGCACTCCCTCCATGGCAAGAACATCCTTCCTCAGATAAGGCGACCAAAACTGCACACAATACTCAAGGTGTGGTCTCACCAAGGCCCTGTACAACTGCAGCAAGACATTCCTGCTCCTGTACTCGAATCCTCTCGCTATGAAGGCCAACATACCATTTGCCTTCTTAACCGCCTGCTGCACCTGCATGCTTACCTTCAGCGACTGGTGCACAAGGACACCCAGGTCTCGTTGCACCTCCCCTTTTCCCAATCTATTGCCATTCAGATAATAATCTGCCTTCCTGTTTTTGCCACCAATGTGGATATCCTCATATTTATCCACATTATACTGCATCTGCCATGCATTTGCCCACTCACCCAACCTGTCCAAATCATACTGGAGTTTCTCTGCATCCTCCTCACAGCACACACGCCCACCCAGCTTTGTGTCGTCTGCAAACTTGGAGATATTACATCTAGTTCCCTCGTCTAAATCATTAATATACATTGTGAATAGCTGGGGTCCTAGCACGGATCCCTGCGGTACCCCACTAGTCACTGCCTGCCACTCGGAAAAAGACCCTTTTATTCCAACTCTTTGCTTCCTGTCTGCCAACCAGTTCTCTATCCAAGTCAGTACCTTACCCCCAATCCCATGTGCTTTAACTTTGCACGCTAATCTCTCATGCGGGACCTTGTCGAAAGCCTTCTGAAAGTCCAAATAGACCACATCCACTGGTTCTCCCTTATCTATTCTACCAGTTACATCCTCAAAAAAGTCCAGTGCAGCACTCCCTCAATACTGTACTGGAATGTCAGTCTCGATTTTCTGCTCAGAGTATCTGGAGTGGGGCTTGAACCCACAATCTACTGATTCAGAGCCGAGAGTGCAAACACTGAGCCACAGCTGACACATATAAAAATCGTGACTATACTTCAAAAGTAAATCATTGGCTGTGAAGTGCTTTGGCACACCCTGAGGATGTGATAAGGCACTATATTAATGTTTCCTTTCATCAGAAACTAGAGGTATTAATAGATGGAGTGGAGAGATTCCTCTGTGCAGAGTGGTAACTCTTATTAAAATGTATCTGTTTGTATTAAGCAGTTATTTCCTGTTCAATTTCTGAAATGTTGTCTCCTCAGTTTCAGGTGCATTGTGGGCAAAAGCTGAAGTAAGAGGAGTTGTGGGAAGAGCGATCACAATAGAATGTCACTATGACAAATGGTGGTACCAGTCACATGTGAAATATTGGTGTCACGGCTGGCCTCGCGGTTGTTCAGTTGCAGTAAAAACAAATGGGCAAACTGGATGGAATGGAAGATTGTCAATCACAGATAACAAGACAGGAGGAATATTTGTTGTTACTATGAAGGATCTTCGTCCAGGAGATGCAGGATGGTACAACTGTGGGATTGAAAAATCTGGCGTCCTCGATCCATTGTTTGCTGTAGAGCTACAAATATCTTACGGTACATTTCTCAGCAATTTACTTTATTGCTCTCTACTTAAATGTCTGATCAATGTTTTATCTGGGAGAAAACATGACAGCTCCGATATCCCGAGGCTCCGCAGCAGTGCAGAGTCTCACAGGTAGCGGGCAGAGGTCGGGAAATCCGACTCATGTTGCCCACTCCCACTTCATGGCCTGTCCAACTAGCTGACCAAGAATTTCAAGTACTTTGGGACGAACAATTCCTTTAACTACAGGCTATTGTGCCAGACATCATGTGGGATGCTCACAACATTTTCCTGTCTCTGAACTGTATTAAATGTCAGATGTTTGCATTCAGACTGAAACTAATAGTCAGACAATAACAAAAGCAGTGAGCAGCAAGTCGTTACTAATGGTATGAATTCTTAGAAAATAATAAAAATAGAATTAATCCACAGAGCTTAACAGGTTTCATAGGTTTCCTGATATGATGTGTGGCTCACATCATCAATGAGATACTTTGGTCAACTTACAAGTGAACTAAACTAAAATTGAAAAGCTAGGTCACTGTTTTGACTGTAAAAGAAGCCTCTTTATTAATTGTTGAGACATTATCTTCCTCCCAATCATACCTCCTGATGGATCAACTGTTAAATGCAATGGCCCGGATATTAACTTCGAGGTCGTGTTCGGTACAGGGGATCCGATATCGCATGGGAAACCCGGAAGTAATTTCAGTGCGACTGTCTGTGGAATTTTAATGCAGCCAGCTCATTATAATTTTACTCCCGGGTTTGGCGTTGTATGTGCGGTAGCGGGTGTGGTGTGGACCCACATGATGTGATCTCAGCTCGAGTATTTAACTGGTCAATTCAAAGATGGAATTTGGTGTATTTGGGAGCTTTGGAACAGGGACAACAATCATAGAAGACAGACTCAGGACTCGCAAAGCTGCAACCCGCTTTAACATCGCCTCCCTTGATGCATTGCTGGGGATAGTGAGGAGCCGGACAGGGACCATAGAATCAGAGAATGGTTACAGCACAGAAGGGGGCCATTCGGCCTGTTAGAGACCATGATGGTAAAGCTAACGCCTGAACAGTGACTTGAACCCTGGACTCTCAGATTAAAAGTCTGATGCTCTACCGACTGAGCTATCCGGGCCCTCCGCCAGCCACGGCAGTAAGAAAGCTACAAAGAACCCGTGCCTGGATGTGACCGAGGAGGTCAGCAGCAGGAGCATTATACCACGCTGCTGGAGTCAGCGCAGGAAGCTCTTTAATGACCTAACCAGCTTAGGAAAGGTGAGCACAGTTGCTCATTCACCTACTACCCATTGAGCACATCACCCACCCCCTCACCCTGTCTTGTCAAGCCTACTCCATCACATCACTCGTCACATCCACTTACTCTGCACGCACACACATCCTTCTCTTTCTATGTACTTCCTCACATCCCCATCTCTCCATCCACCACTGCCACTCACCTTGATCCTTATGTAATTTCATGCTGCTCGCTGATAGTCACCCTCACCATATGCACTGCATCCATCGGGTGAACACATGCCATTACAGTCACTCATAGGTCTGTTCTTTCTCCCGTTGCAGGAGAAGAGAGCGCAGAAAACTAGGGAGAGAGAGAGAGAACCTGAGGTGGTCCTTGACAGATCTCACAGCTGACAACTGCAGAGGAGGAAGCACTGAAGATCAGTGGCAACTCGCCGTCCCTGGCCATTGGAGATGGGGAACTCCCAGCTACCTGGTGACAGAATTAAATATCATGGGCCCACATGTCATAAAACACTCAGTCATGTTGACGTGATTTCAGCAATGAGTTTAATATAATCATCTTCATAATGATAAGTTGCTACATCCTTAACATGCCAGTACTAATTCATATCTTTTCTCTCCGCCAGGGCCTTCACATGTGCAGCAGCCATCAGTGGACCTCGTGGACGATGAATCCTCAGAGGAGCTGATTCCTTCTGAGGGTGCACCATCACAGGACTCATGCTTACCACGCACCAATGCAGATACTCACACTTCAGTGAGTCCAGTTAGACAGATAGCTGGGTTTTCACCTCATAAATCACACTTCACAAGGGAGCAAGTGCCAACAGTGGTGGCAGGGACAACTGTGGAGAGTCCACGTCGGAGGGCAGAGCCCTCTCCAAACTCTGCTCAACTGGACACAGGTGCTGTACCCCGGGGGCCGTCGATTAAAAGGCTAATCATTGTGGGGCAGCAGAAAATCTGCTACATACTGACAGGCCTTCCACGCACACTGTCCACAATTGCAGAGAGACTGGAGGAGTCCAGCTCAAGGATGAGTGTGTTGATGTCACAGGGCATTGCGAGGATGTCTTGTTCCATGGATAGATTGGCCAACTCTGTCGAGTATCAGTTGCGACAATCAAATGAGTCCATGCAGGCATTGACCACGGCCGTGCAGACTCTGGATGCCAACATGTATGGCGCATTAAATAGGATGGCAGACACCTTAGCCTTGGCCTTACAGTGCGTCACTGATCTGCACCAAGCTGCTCTCCAGCAGAGTGGTAGGAGTGAAGTGCGGCTGGGCCATGAGAGGAATGCTGCCTCCTCTCCCGATGGCTGTGTCTGCCCCTGCACAGGTGCAGATGGAGCAGTCTTTGGCGGGGGCCACGTTGGGCTTCAAACCCAGAGGTCATCGACCAAGAGCATCTCAGCAGTCAGAGCAGGGATCTGAGCAGCCTGCCTCGACCTCTGCTGAAGCCATGAGGGTTGCACCACGTAGGAGCGGTAGGAAAAGGAAGAGTAAAGTTTTGTAGTTGCACAAGGGTCTGCACATGTTTGTTTGAGAAATTGTTATGTTGTTAAGTTTCTGTTCTTTAGCAGAATCACATAAAATATATTACTTTGCACATCTTTCCCGTGTTGCTCATTTTTGGTTGCTGGGTGGCAACTCACCTTTTCAGTTGCTCGTTAATGAATGGGAAGACATGAATTGAGGGGGAGCAATGGGGGGATGTGCAATGGGTGGTTTGTTGGTAGCAGGTCTGCTTTGTGTCAGTGGGATTGGAGGGGGGTGGGGGCAGTTGAGAGTGGCTGTTGGATGTGGTTGTTACATCGGCCCAGTGGTGGTAATTAACTGAAACTTACAGCTATAAGGGAAACGCTGGCATCGCGGGCAGCAATGTGAATGACTGGTGCTGTGTTGGAGTCGCAATTTTGTTCCTCCTCCTCCTCCATCTGCTTCTTTCCCACTTTCTCCTCCATCTCGGATTTGTCCGTAGACAATGTGTGCTCAGCGCCTTGTTCCTCATGCAGCTCCAATCTCACTGGCTGTGCAATGTTGTGCAGAGCGCAGCAAACCACGATCATTCTGGAGACTGACTGGTGAGTACTGAAGGGTGCCTCCAGATCTGTCCAGGCAACTGAAGCGCATCTTGAGGGTGATGTCAGGTTGCACTTCTTCACACAAAGGGTCGTCGAAATTTGGAACTCTCTAGCCCAGAAATCTGTTGAGGCTGGGGGACAATTTCAAAACTGAGATTGACAGATTTTTGTTCGGCAAGGGTATTAAGGGTTACGGAACCAAGGTGGGTAGCTGGAGTTAAGATACAGATCAGCTGAGATCTAATTGAATGGTAGAACAGGCTCAAGGGGCTGAATGGCCTCCTCCCTTTTCTATGTTCAGGACCGCCTGTTAAATTTTCAATAGATCTGGGAGTGTGAGAAGAAAAGTGATTTAAAGCCACAAAGCATGTAACAGATACCTGCCAATTTCTTTCCCTCATATTCGGCTGTGGTTTTCTAGGACTCTCTCCAACTAATTAATGTTCGAGAGTCAAACAATTAAACAGCATTGGAGGCTGGCTACCTGCTACTGAGAGAAATTGTTAGCCCTGATTTTCACGTTGACACATCCTCAGTATCTTTGCTGCTGTCCTGATCGGGAGCCCTGCTATGTTCTGCTATAATGGCAGACATGGTAGTTCAGGCTGCTCGGAGGGTGGAGAGACATGGAGAGGTAGATGTGCCGGTGAGATTCCAACATGGCAGGCCCTGGCTGAGATACAGAAGTGCTGAAAATTGGAGAGTATTTGATTTTTAGATGTTCAGTCAGTATCTGAATGTTTGTTTCTTTCCCACAGAATCCGTGTCAGTTCCTGTACTTAGATATTTATCGCCACCAAATGTCTCATGTTTTGGGGGCTCAGTGTCAGTCTCCTGTGAGTCTGTCCAGGGATCCCTTCCCATTCAGTACACATGGTACGAAAAGACCCCGTCTAAAGATTCAAAGATCTCTGACACCAATAAACTGGATCTACATTGTCAATCCCTCAAACAGCAACATCATCAATATTACTGCACAGCCTCAAATAATCAGGGACAAAAATCCAGTGAAATGGTTAACGTGAAATTCTTCAACAGAGCAGGGAAGACCTGCAGTTATGTGACAAAAATCAGTGGCATTGGTAAGTGTTACTTTAAACAAACAATATGGTCAATTAAATTTTTTAATTAATGTCTATTCAGACAGTTTGCGAGCCAGTCCCTGATCTGCGATACCCACTGTCGGTGTGTGCCGTTTGCCGTCGCTACCGCAAGCTCAGAAATCCCAGCCCAAGAGCCAGGAAATGACCATTGCCAATATTAGCAGGCGATTGTTTAATGTATTCGTGTGACATTCGTCCGTCGATTATTTTAACAGAAACAGGGGGAGAAATTCGTTATAGCCCCGTTTGGGGCGCTAACTTTTAAAAGTTGAGAAAATTAGCGCCAGGTGCTAATCTTTCTCAACTTTTAAAAACTTCGGTTTTGTGCTCCAGGAAGGAAGTGGAACATTAAATCAAGCACACCACTTCATTCCTGGAGCGCAACAGGCAGCAGGCGGGGCGGTAGGTGAGCAGCGCTGCCACGTTGGAAGGCTCCTTCCCTCCCTTAAAGGGAAGGGCCATCGCCGCAGGCTCTGCAAGGGGAAAACTTCCCTGATCCCCGACGGCAGCCGCGATCCGACCCGATCAGCCCGATGCACTGCAGCAGAGTGCCGGGCTGCTCGATGGGAGGCGACGAAACAAAAAAAACGCAAAGAGCATTTCAGTTTTTTTTTAACCTACCTCGGCCACCTCACCTTTAAGTATCGGCCCCGAAGCTCCCGCCATCCCGATCGACGCCTCCTGCAGCTGTCGGTGTCATCGCCCGGCGATGCTGCAGGGGGCGGAATTGAATTTCGGGTCCGGGGCACGACCGGGGCGATGCGCAGCCGGATGACGTCACGATCTCCGGGCGCAGGAGATCGTGGCGCTAGGGTTTAACACCGCCGCAAACCGGCAGGTGAATTTCGCGGGCGACCATAACATCACCGCACCCGGGCGGAGAGTCCTTAGCGCCTCGTTATTGCCCCCTGGAGGCACTAACGGGAGGTGCTAATGCACCGAATTTCTTGCCCACATTCTTTTAACAGAGAAATGCCATTCGAATTTTAACTGCTTGTCCACTAATATCGAGAGCAGTAATTCCTGGTCTAATATTTCCCTCTGCACTCAATGCACAGCTGACGTTCCTTTTCCACTGAGGACATCTCTCCAGGACAGAATTGTGGTTGCTCGGGCCCCAGAAATACATTTTCCGCTGGTGGCAGAGGCCAGCTCTCTGGCTGGAACTTTCCTTTACGCTTGCGCGGGACAAAAATGGGGATATCTGGTTTGTAGTCCCACCAACCTGATCCCTTTAACTGCCCCAATAGTAACTCTGTGCCACCAACTCTCAGATATGGGAAAGAAACAGAAATTATCAGTAAAAATGGGCCACAGCCAGGTGTCAGCAGCATCTCTCCTTGCTACCAGAGAGGGGAAATTACACAGGAATTAAATCATCCAAATCCATTATATCAACCAGGCTTTTACTCAAGTAATGAGGTTCCATTTGACGATAGTGCTCTCTTGGTTGACTACAAGTGAAAATGAGGTGAATCTGAATTTTATTCCCTTGTTTTAATAGGACCTGAATATTCTTGTCAAGTTTCTTCAACAGCATCACCAACAACTACACATTCCACAAGTGCAAATATAATTTTCACTGATAATCAAAACCAATCTTCAGGATCCAAATCGACGAGCAGGTACAATGTTCTCATTGCTGGTGTTTTGATTGGCACTGCTTCCATGTGAGAGATTAAATGTTCTTTAATAATTTTATCATTAGGGTTGAAAATCATTTATTATTTCAGAATGTAGCTCATCAGAATGGAAATGCTGGCTGGGTTAGCTTCCGAACGAAGGTGCTACTTTGTTGGTAGGAATTAGAAAACATAGAACATAGAAAAATAGGAGCAGGAGTAGGCCATTCGGCCCTTCGAGCCTGCTCCACCATTCAATATGATCGTGGCTGATCCTCTATCTCAATACCATATTCCCGCTCTCTCCCCATACCCCTTGATGACTTTTGTGTCTAGAAATCTATCTATCTCCTTCTTAAATATATTCAGTGACTTGGCCGCCACAACTGTCTGTGGTAGAGAATTCCACAGGTTCACCACCCTCTGAGTGAAGAAACTTCTCCTCATCTCAGTCCTAAATGTCCTACCCCGTATCCTGAGACTGTGACCCCTCGTTCTTAACCCCCCAGCCACGGGAAACATCCTCCCTGCATCCAGTCTGTCGAGCCCTGTCAGAATTTTATACGTTTCAATGAGATCTCCTCGCATTCTTCTAAACTCTAGTGAATACAAGCCTTGTCGACCCAATCTCTCCTCATATGACAGTCCTGCCATCCCAGGAATCAGGCTGGTGAACCTTCGCTGCACTCCCTCTATGGCAAGTATATCCTTTCTTAGGTAAGGAGACCAAAACTGCACACTGTACTCCAGGTGTGGTCTCACCAAGGCCCTGTATAACTGTAGTAAGACATCCTTGCTCCTGTACTCAAATCCTCTTGCAATAAAGGCCAACATACCATTTGCCTTCCTAACTGCTTGCTGCACCTGCATGTTTGCTTTCAGTGACTGGTGTACAAGGACACCCAGGTCCCTCTGTGCATCAACATTTCCCAATCTATCTCCATTTAAATAATACTCTGCCTTTCTGTTTTTCCTACCAAAGTGGATAACTTCACATTTATCCACGTTATACTGTATCTGCCATGTATTTGCCCACTCACTCAACTTGTCAATTGCCTTGAAGCCTCTTTGCATCCTCCTCACAACTCACAGTCCCACCAAGTTTCATGTCGTCAGCAAACTTGGAAATATTACATTTGGTTCCCTCATCCAAATCATTGATATATAGTGTGAATAGCTGGGGCCCAAGCACTGATCCCTGCGGTACCCCACTAGTCACCGCCTGCCGCCCAAATAAATCCATTTATTCCTACTCTCTGTTTCCTGTCTGTTAACCAATTTTCAATCCATGCCAGTATATTACCCACAATCCCATGTGCTTTAATTTTGCACATTAACCTCTTATGTGGGACTTTATCAAAGGCCTTCTGAAAATCCAAATGTATCACATCCACTGGTTCTCCCTTATCTATTCTACCAGTTACATCCTCAAAAAACTTCAGTAGTTTTGTCAAACATGATTTCCCTTTCATAAATGCATGTTGACTTTGTCTAACCCCGTTGATAGTTTCTAAAAGTCTCCTGTTATCACATCCTTTATAATAGACTCTAGCATTTTCCCTACTACTGATGTTAGGCTAACTGGTCTGTAGTTCCCTGTTTTCTGTCTCCCTCCTTTTTTAAATAGTGGGGTTACATTTGCCACCCTCCAATCTGCAGGAACTGTTCCATAATCTATAGAATTTTGGAAGATGACAACCAATGCATCCACTATTTCCATGGCTACCTCTTTTAGTACTCTGGGATGCAGATTATCAGGCCCCGGGGATTTATCGGCTTTCAGTCCCATTAATTTCTCCAGCACTATTTTTTTACGAATACTAATTACCTTTAATTCCTCCTTCTCATTAGACCCTTGATTCCCTAGCGTTTCTGGGAAATTAATTGTGTCCTCTTCCGTGAAGACAGAAACAAAGTATTTGTTTAATTGCTTAGCCATTTCCTTGTTCCCCATTATAAATTCTCCCATTTCTGACTGTAAGGGACCTGCATTTGGCTTCGCTAATCTTTTTCTTTTTACATACTTGTAGAAGCTTTTACCGTCCGCTTTTATGTTCCTTGCAAGTTTACTCTCATACTCTATTTTTCCCCTCTTAATCAATCTCTTGGTCCTTTTTTGCTGAACTCTAAACTGTTCCCAATCCTCAGGCTTGCTACTTTTTCTGGCAACTTTATATGACTCCTCTTTGCATCTAATACTATCCTTAATTTCTTTTGTTAGCCATGGTTGGGCCACTTTTCCTTTTGTGTTTTTGTGCCAGAAAGGAATGTATAACTGTTGCAATTCATGCATTTGTTCCTTAAATGTTAGCCATTGCCTATCCACAGTCATGCCTTTTAATGAAGCTCCCCAATCTATCTTAGCCAACTCACTCCTCATACCTTCGTAGTTTCCTTTGTTTAGATTTTGGACACTAGTTTCGGATTGCACTTCTTCACTTTCCATCTTAATGAAGAATTCTATCATGTTATGGTCACTCTACCCGACAGGACCCCGCACAACAAGATTATTAATTAACCCCTTCTCATTGCACAATACCCAATCTAGGATAGCCTGTTCCCTAGTTGGCTCCTCAACGTACTGGTCTAAAAAACCATCTCGTACACACTCCAGGAATTCATCCTCCGCAGTATTTTTGCTAATTTGGTTTGGCCAGTCTATATGTAGATTAAATTCATCCATGATTACTGCAGTACCCTTTTTACATGGATCTCTAATTTCCTGTTTGATGCCATCCCCGACATTACCACTACTGTTCGGAGGCCTATAGACAACTCCCTCCAATGTTTTCTGCCCCTTGGTGCTTCTTAGCTCCACCCAGACTGATTCTACATCTTTATTTTCTGAGCCAATATCCTTTCTCCCTATTGCTCTGATTTCATCCTTTACTAACAATGTCACCCCACCTCCTTTTCCTTTTTGCCTGTCCTTCCTAAATATCGAAGATCCTTGGCTATTCAGCTGCCAGCCTTGGTCACGCTGCAGCCATGTCTCCGTAATCGCAATTATATCGTATCTGTTTACATCAATTTGCGCTGTTAATTCGTCTACCTTATTACGAATGCTTTGTGCATTCAGATACAGTGCCTTTAGATTTGTCTTTTTAACATTTTTAAACATCTTAATATTTGTTTGTACTATGGCACTATTTGTCTTATTACCATTTTTTCTTACCCGGACCCTATTTGTTAGTGCACTCCTTTGTTTGTACGCTCGGTCTCTTCCTGACACAATCTGGTTATCCTTACCCCAATCAGTTTCCTGCACTGCTTCCTTGTCTTTTCTCTTTACCATTCTAGATTTCTCTCCACCGGGACCCTCCTGCCCTCCCATTTAGTTTAAAGCCCTATCTACCGCCCTAGTTATTCGATTCGCTAGAACTCTGGTCCCAGCATGGTTCAGGTGTAGTCCGTTCCAATGGAACAGCTCTCTCTTTCCCCAATACTGGTGCCAGTGCCCCACGAATCGAAACCCACTTCTCCCACACCAATCTTTGAGCCACGCATCCATCTCCCTGATCCTATTGACCCTATGCCAATTTGCTCATGGCTCCGGCAATAATCCAGAGATTATGACCTTTGTAGTTCTGCTTTTTAATTTAGTCCCTAGCTGCTCAAACTCTCTCAGCAGAACCTCTTTCTTTGTCCTACCTATGTTGTTGGTACCTACGTGGATCACCACAACTGGATCCTCCACTTCCCACTCCAAGTTTTTCTCCAGCCCAGAGGAGATGTCCTTTACACTGGCAACATAGCCTTCGGGACTCACACTCCTGGCTGCAGAGAACAGTGTCTATCCCCCTAACTGTCCTGTCGCCTACTACAACCACCTTCATTTTTACTCTCCCCACTTGAACGGCTTCCTGTACCATGGTGCCGTGGTCAGTTTGCTCATCCTCCCCGCAGTCCCCGCACTTGTCCATGGCTTGAGATGAGTTGTGCTTGCCAAACTTACCTTGCCGACATCTGTTCTGGTGTGGCACTGATAGAAAAGTTTCTGCTGGTGAAAGGGAGCAACCACAGCGATATATCTGCACAGCCCTTGATATTACTAGTGAGCGACATCTTGCAGCTTTGGTCCAATTCTCAGTGTTGGTCACTACATCTGCAGGAAATTTCTTTTCTTAAAATTTGTTCCTGGGAGGTGGGCAATGCTGACAAGGTCACATTTATTGCCCGTCGCTAGTTGCCCTGAGAAGGTGGTGCTGGGCCTTCTTCTTGATCTGCTGGCCAATGGTGTTAAGTCAGAAATTCCATGATTTTGAGTCAACAACAATAAAGAAACAACAGTATAGTTCCAAGCCAGAAAAGTGTGTAACTTTGAGGAGGTGGTGTTCTCATGATGTTGGATGTCTTGCCCTTTTTGGCGGTACAGGCCATTGGGTTCAGAGGTGATTTTAAGTTAAGCTGGGAAAGTTTTTTTTTAATTGATTCTCAGGATGTGGGCGTTGCTGCATTGTGTCCTGTAGATATTAGGCACTGTAGCCACCGTGCGCCAGCGGTGGAGGGGGTGGATATTGAACTCAGTGGCAGGGGCACTGACCATATGGACTGCTTTGTCTTAAATAGTGATGAACCTCTTGAATATTGTTACAGCTGCACCCATCCAAGGTGAGTATTCCATCACACTCCTAACTTGAGCACTGCAGATGATGGAGAGGCTTTGAGAGATCAGGGGGTGAGCCACTCGTTGCAGAGTACCCAGCATCTGCCCTGCTTTTGTAGCCACAGTGTTGGCGTGGCTGGTCCAGTTCAGCTTCTGGGCAATAGCGACCCCTAGGATGTTGATGGCAGGAGTCTCGTTTTTAGTGCTGCCCCTTTAAGTCAGGGCTTGGAGAAGGTGTTCTCCAATTCATATTCTCTGGCTATATATTTCACCCAATGTGTTTGGATGTAAATACTCAATTAACATAACTCACTTCTCATTTCTGTATTATTAGCCCAAGCTGTAGGCAATAAGCTGCAGAATTGAAGCCCAATGTAAACACTAAGGAATTGGGTCTTTGAAATTGCAATGGTAATAAGGAGAAAACACCAACTAAACGTCAAACAAATTCAGAGACTGCTGGAAACACACAGCAGGTCCGTCCGCACCTGGGGACAAAACAGACACATTTTTGGTTCGGGTGCAGCACTTCTTCAGGATTCTAGTTCACACCAGAACCTAAAAATATCTGTTCACCCCGCAGATTCCGACTGACCTGCTGAGTGTTTCCAGCAACTTCTGTTTTTCTTTCAGATTTCTAGCACATGCAGTAAATTTATTTTTACCAGATAAATGTCAATTATGTAACAAATGTTGAAAATCTAAGCATTTTATTTTAGGGCATATCCCTATGTCTGTTCTGTTATATAACATAGAAACATAGAAATGATAGGTGCACTTACCTTTCTTTAAAGTATTTTTAAATGATAAATCAGTGGAATTTTTTTTTTTTTACTTTTTTCAACTCTTATCCTGGTAAAAGCAGGCAGTACGCCTACTTTTACCAGGTGCAAGAATTGTAAGTGTTTTCTGCGGACGGAGGGTCACCAAAAAACGGAACTCTCCACCCGCAGAGCCCCTGCTCCCGGGCAGGCGGAGGATCTGTCAAGAGGTTTCTTGACGGATCGGAAATGCCAGTTTCCAGCGCATGCGCAGTGCATGCCTAAAGCCGGCATTTCTGTTGGCCCTACGGGTGAGTACACAGCGCGTACCCACCCGTAGGGATCGGAATTTCTGCCTCATAGAACATAGGAGCACGAGTAGGCCAGTTGGCCCCTCGAGCCTGTTCCGCCATTTAATGAGATCATGGCTGATCATCCAAATTCAGTACCCTGTCCCTGCTTTCTCCCCATATCCCTTGATCCCCTTAGCCTTAAGAAATATATTTAGCTCCTTCTTGAATATATTTAATGAATTGGCCTCAACTGCCTTCTGTGGTCGAGAATTCCACAGGTTCACCACTCTCTGGGTGAAGAAATTCCTCCTCATCTCAGTCCTAAATGGCTTACCCCTTATCCTTAGACTGTGACCCTTGGTTCTGGACTCCCCCGCCATCGGGAACATCCTTCCTGCATCTAGTCTGTCTAGTCCTGGTAGAATTTTATAAGTTTCAATGAGTACCCCTCTCATTCTTCTAAACTCTAGCGAATATAAGGCAATCGACCCAATCTCTCTTCATACGTCATTCCTGCCATCCCAGGTATCAGTCTGGTGAATCTTGGCTGCACTCCCTCCATGGCAAGAACATCCTTCCTCAGATAAGGCGACCAAAACTGCACACAATACTCAAGGTGTGGTCTCACCAAGGCCCTGTACAACTGGAGCAAGACATCCCTGCTGCTGTACTCGAATCCTCTCGCTATGAAGGTCAACATACCATTTGCCTTCTTAACCGTCTGCTGCATCTGCATGCTTACCTTCAGCGACTGGTGCACAAGGACACCCAGGTCTCGTTGCACCTCCCCGTTTCCCAATCTATTGCTGTTCAGATAATAATCTGTCTTCCTGTTTTTGCCACCAAAGTGGATAACCTCGCATTTATCCACATTATACTGCATCTGCCATGCATCTGCCCAATCACCCAACCTGTCCAAATCATACTGGAGTTTCTCTGCGTCCTCCTCACAGCACACACGCCCAGCCAGCTTTGTGTCGTCTGCAAACTTGGAGATATTACATCTAGTTCCCTCGTCTAGATCATTAATATATATTGTGAATAGCTGGGGTCCTAGCACCGATCCCTGCGGTACCCCACTAGTCACTGCCTGCCACTCGGAAAAAGGCCCGTTTATTCCAACTCTTTGCTTCCTGTCTGCCAACCAGTTCTTTATCCAAGTCAGTACCTTACCCCCAATCCCATGTGCTTTAACTTTGCACGCTAATCTCTTTTGCGGGACCTTATCGCAAGCCTTCTGAGAGTCCAAATACACCACATCCACTGATTCTCCCTTATCTATTCTACCAGTTACATCCTCAAAAAATTCCAGTAGATTAGTCAAGCATGATTTACCTTTTGTAAATCCATGTTGACTTTGTCCGATCCTTTCACTGTTTTCCACGTGCTCTGCTATTACATCTTTTATAATGGACTCTAGCATTTTCCCCACTACCGTAATTCCCCGTTTTCTCTCTCCCACCTTTTTTTAAATAGTGGTGTTGCATTAGCTACCCTCCAATCCATGGGAACTGTTCCAGAGTCTATAGAATTTTGGAAGATAACCAGCAATGCATCTACTATTTCAAGGGCCACTTCCTTAAGTACCCTAGGATGTAGATTATCAGGCCCTGGGGATTTATTGGCCTTCAATCCCATCAATTTCCCGAACACCTTTTCCCTACAAATACTGATTTCATTCAATTCCTTCCTCTCATTAGACCCTATGTTCCCCAACATCTCTGGGAGGTTATTTGTGTCCTCCTATGTGAAAACAGAACCAAAGTAGGTATTTAATTGGTCTGCCATTTCTTTGTTTCCCTTTATAAATTCCCCTGATTCTGACTGCAACGGACCTACGCTTGACTTCACCAATCTTTTTCTCTTCACATATCTATAGAAGGTTTTACAGTCAGTTTTTATTTTCCCTGAAAGCTTACTCTCATATACTATTGTCCCCCTCTTAATTAATCCCTTTGCCCTCCTTTGCTAAATACTAAACTGCTCCCAATCCTCAGGTTTGCTGCTTTTTCTGGCCAATTTATATGTCCTCTCCTTGGATCTTATGCTATCCCTAATTTCCCTTGATAGCCATGGTTGAGTCACCCTTTTTTGTTTTATTTTTATGCCAAACAGGGATGAACAAATTCTGTAGTTCATCCATGTGTTCTTTAAATGTTTGCCATTGCCTATCCACCGTCAACCCTTTAAGTAACACTCCCCAATCCATCCTAGCCAACTTGCGCCTCATACCATCGTAGTTTCCTTTATTTAAATTCAGGAACCTAGTCTCTGAGTCAACTACTTCACTCTCCATCTTAATGAAGAATTCTATCATATTATGATCGCTCCTCCCCAAGGGGCCTCGCACAACAAAATTGCTAATTAATCCTTTCTCATTACATAATACCCAGTCTAAGATGGCCTGATCTCTAGTTGGTTCCTCAACATATTGGTCCAGGAAACCATCCCATATACACTCTAGGAATTCCTCCTCCACAGTATTGTTACTAATTTGGTTAGCCCAATCTATATGTAGATTAAAGTCACCCAGGATAACTGCTGTGCCCTTATTGCACACATCTCTAACTTCCCGTTTAATGCCATCCCCAACCTCAGCATTACTGTTTGGGGGTCTGTATACAACTCCCACTGATGTTTTCTGCCCCTTGGTATTTCTCAGCTCTACCCATACAGATTCCACATCATCAGAGCTAATATCCTTCCTTACTATTGTGGTAATCTCCTCTTTAACCAGCAATGCCACCCCACCTCCTTTTCCTTTTTGCCTGTCCTTCCTGAATATTGAATACCCCTGGATGTTGAATTCCCAGCCTCGGTCACCCTGGAGCCATGTCTCCATAATCCCAATTATATCATATCCGTTTACATCTATTTGCACAGCTAATTCATCCACCTTATTACGAATGCTCCTCGCATTAAGACACTGGGGGAGCGCTATTTAAAGGCGACCGCTTCCAGCCTTTCATTGTTGGTGCCATTTTTGAACCACGCATTCTGAGAGAGAGAGAGAGAGACTTCTGGGGAGCTTCAACGCTGTGTGCAGGAGTTTTGGGTACTGAGCAGCACTTTGCAGGTTCATTTTGATTTGCCATTCCTTGTATCGATTTAGAAGAGACTGTGGGGGCTGCACTCTAGCTCTTTCCCTGGTACTCTCCATTGTTCTTTCCAGCAGATTTGATGGGCAGGTGACTCCAGGCAGAGATTCAAGGCTGCAATGAGCAGGATGTGGATGGAAAGCAAGATCAACCATCCCCTTCAAGAACTGGCCGGTGCCATTGTGTGTGTGTTCCATTGCTGACTGACATCACATGAGCTTCGCCAGCGCTCTGAGGTAGCACCTCGCTCCTCGGCCTTTGCGCCTTAAGACAGGTGTGAAGCGCCCGATTTAGCGCTCCAATCACCTCCAGGGCGATAAAAGTCAAGTTTGCAGTCGGTGGCGATAATTAGCGCCAGGCGCTAATCTTTGCGCCCGGCAGATAATTGCGCCCCAAATGGGGCGATACTGAATTTCTCCCCCAAAGCCTTCAGGCTTGTTTTTTTAACACTCTTTGTCCTTTTAGAATTATTATTTACTGTAGCCCTGTTTGATTTACACCCTTGATTTCTCTGCCTTCCACGTTTGCTTTTCTCCTTCCTGTCTTTTGTTTCTATCCTTCTAAGTTTGACTATGAAGATCATCTGAATATAAAATCCATATAGTGCATGAAACTGTTGTTGCTTCTATTTTTTCAGGTGTCACCAGGTATTCTTTTGTTCTGTTTTTTGTCTGTGAAACTTACCACTCATTAAAATGGCTCAGTGGCTAGCACACTCGCCTTCTGGCAGAAGGTTGTGGATTCACGCCCCACTCCAGAGACTTGAGCACAATATCTACGCTGACACTCCAGTGCAGTACTGAGGGAGTGCTGCGCTGTCGGGGGGTGCTGTCTTTCAGATCTTTCAGGTCTTCTTTGACAGCACCTCTCAAAACCGCAACCTCTACCACCTAGCAGGACAAGGGCAGCAGGCGCATGGGAACACCACCACCTCCAAGATTCCCCTCCACATCACACACCATCCTGACTTAGAAGTATATCGCCGATCCTTCATCGTCGCTGGATCAAAATCCTGGAACTCCCTCCCTAGCAGTACTGTGGGAGCACCTTCACCACAGGGACTGCAGTGTTTCAAGAAGATGGCTCCCCATCACCTTCTCAAGGTTCACTTAGGGATGGGCAATAAATGCTGGCCTTGCCAACAATGCCCACATCCCAGGAACGAATAAAAAAAAAGATGAGACGTTATACCAAGGGCCCATCTGCCCTCTCAGGTGGATGTAACAGCTCCCGTGGCAATATTCGAACAAGAGCAGGGGAGTTCTCCTTAGAGGCCTGGCCAATATTTATCCCTTAACCAACACCACTAAAAAAAACAGATTATCTGGTCACTATCATATTGCTGTTTGTGGGACCTTGCTGTGCGCAAATTGAATGCCACATTTCCTATATTACAGCAGTACATTCAAAAGTACTTCATTGGCTGTAAAGCGCTTTGGGATGTCCTGAGGCCATGAAAGGTGCTATATAAATGCAAGTTCTTTCTTTAAACAAATGGCCAAGAATCAATTGAGAACCAGTGCTGACCCTTTCCTATTCTCTATACCACAGCCTGATTTATATTGTGCTCGGTGTGCTGGGGGCCCTTATTGTTGTGCTTGCTGTTTCTCTACTTTTCTACCGGATGCAAAACAACAAGGGTGAGTTTCTATTTTTCTTCAATCATTTCATGTTATGTCAATAGTTTGCTGCAGAATATGAAGAGAACATAAGTTTGTTGTAATCAACAAGCACCTACGATTGTAATATACTGCACATTCTAGTCTAGAAGTATAAAACAGGGAAGAATAATTAAGTTGTTACTCTTGCTAGGTAACAGCCAATATTCCCCTGAGCTCTGCAGGAAGCAAAATTGAACATGTGTTTAGAATGATAGAGGTGTATGACAGGAAGTGATTCGGTAGAAGTGAGATTTAGATGGGCCTTGGTCTTTGAACTATAAGACTGAGCTGTTGAGTCGCGGCTGTTGTAATTGAAAGTGTTCAGGATTTAATCAGCTAAATTTCTCTGATTCTACCCAATTGTAATAAGTTGCAGTCAAATACAAGACATTTAAGAGAATTAGTTAGGGAGTCAGATGACCAATATTGGACTGGTTACTGTTTACTCAAGCAGATTCTCGATTCTCTGTGGGACTGGCTGCTGTAAGAGTAAAATCTAATGCGGTTTGGCTTCTTTTTGTAATTAGCTCTGTTTAAGACCAAGCCACTCCGTCCCCTAGTCATACAACGGGAAATTTTTCAGTGAGTGATCTTTCAGTATGAGTGCATACAGCATGTAAACCAAACTCCTGTCAGCAATAACTTAAGGCAGTCATGAATGCTCGCATGAATTTGCTGAGAGCACCTTGAGCACTCGTACAAAAAAAGTTGCAGCTCAAAAGATTTTCCGTGTGATATTTTGGATTAGAACATCGGTTCAAATTTGATTGATTATCTGAAGCCAAAGCTTTGTACGGCGGGAATCCAGATGTGTTTGGCTTTGATGTCCGAACTAAAAAATTCAGATGTGAAATTCCAAAGGCTGAGCCCTAAAGATGACACGTGCTGGCTGGGATGTTCCGGCTTGGCAGCTAAAGCTGAGACAACACTACAAGAAGTTTATAAAAGTTAATAAAATCCACAATCTTCTCATTTTTCACCCATTGTTACTGTTTTTAAATAGAATCATAGAATCATAGAATGGTTGCAGCACAGAAGGAAGCCAATTGGCCTGTCAATCCCATGCAAGAGCACTTCAGATAGTCCCACTCCCCCGCCCTTTCCCCGTAGCCCTGCAAATTTTATTTCTTCAGGTACTTATCCAATTCCCTTTTGAAAGCCACGATTCAGTCTGCATCCACCGCCCTTTCAGGTAGTGCATTCCAGATACCCACCACTTGCTGCGTAAAAAAGTTTTTCCTCATGTCGCCTTTGGTTCTTCTGCCAATCACCTTAAATCTGTATCCTCTGGTGCTCAAGTAATGGGTCCTCTAGGAAAGAGTGATCATAACATGGTTGAATTTCAAATTCAGTTGGAGGGTGAGAAAGTTGTATCTCAAACCAGTATCCTGATCTTAAACAAAGGCAATTACAATGGCATGAGGGCAGAACTGGTTAAAGTGGACTGGGAAAATAAATTAAAAGGTAAGACAGTTGAAATACAGTGGTGGACATTTAAGGAGATATTTTATAACTCTCAACAAAAATATATTCCAGTGAGACAGAAAGATTTTAAGAGATGGGAGCACTATCCGTGGCTAACTAAGGAAGTAAAGGATGGTATCAAATTGAAAACAAAGGCATACAATGTTGCCAAGATTGGTGGGAGGCCAGAGGATTGGGAAATTTTAAAAACCAGCAAAGGATGACTAAAAAAATAATAAAGAGAGAGAAGATGAATTATGAGAGTAAACTGGCAAGAAATATTAAAACAGAAAGTAAGAGCTTCTACAGATATATAAAAAGGAAGAGAGTAGCTAAAGTAAATGTTGGTCCCTTAGAGGATGAGAATGGGGAATTAATAACGGGGAACAGGGAAATGGCAGAGACTCTGAACAAATATTTTGATCTGTCTTCATGGTAGAAGACACTAACAACATCCCAATAATGGACAATCAAGGAGCCACAGGGAGGGGGGAGCTAATGACAATCACTATCACTAAGGAAAAAGTACTTGGTAAAATAATGGGATTAAAAGACGACAAGTCCCCTGGACTAGATGGCCTGCATCCCAGGGTCTTAAAAGAAGTGGCTGCAGAGATAGTGGTTGCATTGGTTGCAATATACGAAAATTCCCTGGTCTCTGGAGAGGTCCCAGCGGATTGGAAAGCCGCAAATGTAACATCCCTATTTAAGAAAGGAGGGAGACAGAAGGAAGGAAACTATAGACCAGTTAGCCTAACATCTGTCGTTGGGAAAATGCTTGAGTCCTTCATGAAGGAAGCAGTAGCAGGGCATTTGGAAAATCATAATGCAGTCAAGCAGAGTCAGCATGGTTTTATGAAAGGGAAATCATGTTTAACAAATTTGCTGGAGTTCTTTGAGGATGTAACGAGTAGGGTGGATAAGCGTGAGCCAGTGGATGTGGTGTTTTTGGATTTCCAGAAGGCATTCGATAAGGTGCCACATAAAAGGTTACTGCATAAGATAAGAGCTCACGGAGTTGGGGGTAATATATTAGCATGGATAGAGAATTGGCTAACTAACAGAAAGCAGAGAGTCGGGATAAATGGGTCATTTGGCAAATGGTAACTAGTGGGGTGCCACAGGGATCGGTGCTGGGGCCTCAACTATTTACAATCTACATTAATGACTTGGATGAAGTGACCGAGTGTAATGTAGCCAAGTTTGCGGATGATACGAAGATGGGTGGGAAAGCAAGTTGTGCAGAGGACTCAAAGAATCTGCAAAGGGATATAGACAGGCTAAGTGAGTGGGCAAACATTTGGCAGATGGAGTGTAATGTGGGAAAGTATGAGGTTATCCACTTTGGCAGGAAAAAAAAAGCAAATTATTATTTAAATGGAGAGAGATTACAAAATGCTACAGTTCAGAGGAACCTGGGGGTCCTTGTGCATGAAACACAAAAAGTTAGCATGCAGGTGCAGCAAGTAATCAAAAAGGCAAATGGAATGTTGGAGTTGGGGGTTGGAGTATAAAAGCAGGGAAGTTTTGCTACAACAGTACAGGGTATTGGTGAGACCACACCTTGAGTACTGCGTACAGTTTTGGTCTCCTTATTTAAGGAAGGATATACTTGCATTGGAGGCAGTTCAGAGACGATTCACACAGTTGATTGCTGAGATGAGGGGGTTGACTTATGAAGAAAGGATGAGCTGGTTGGGCCTCTACTCATTGGAATTTAGAAGAATGAGAGGTGATCTAATTGAAATATATAAGATACTGAGGGGGCTCGAGAAGGTAGATGCAGAGAGGATGTTTCCCCTCGTGGGGAAATCTAGAACTCGGGGGCATAGTTTCAGAATAAAGGGTCGCCCTTTTAGAACTGAGATGAGGAGGAATTTCTTCTCTCAGAGGGTCGTAAGTCTGTGGAATTCTCTGCCTCAGAGAGCCGTGGAGGCTGGGTCATTAAATACATTTAAGGTGGAGATAGACAGATTTTTACAAGATAAGGGAGTGAAGGGTTATGGGGAGCGGGCAGGGAAGTGGCTTTGAGCCCAAGATCAGCCATGATCTTATTGAATGGCGGAGCAGGTCCAAGGGCCCAATCGCCTATTCCTGCTCCTATTTCTTATGTTCTTAATAGAAGTTTTCAAAGATATGAATGGTTCTGAGCGAGTGAATAGGGAAAAATGATTTTGTCTGGTTGGGGAGTCGGTGATGAGGGGATCATCAATTTAAAATTGTTACCAGGAGAGTGAGGAGAAAGGTTAGGAGACGGTTCTTTATTCAGAGGGTTATTGGAGCATGGAATGCTTTGTCACAGGGAGTGGTAAAGACCCTTGGATCTTTTAAAGGGAAATTGGCTAATGAATTGAAGCAGAGGGATATACAGAGCATTGAAGAGCGGGCAAAGGCATTAGCATTAGTTTTGGATTGCTACCCACTGAGCCACTGGCTGACTCTGAGCGCTCCCTGTGATGAATTGATTGGCCTGCCACTGATGGTACAACAGATCAGGAGATCATTTTCAGGGTAGAATTGATCAGTCTTTGTGTTGCAAAGCCCTAAATACATGGGAGGCTAATTTACACCTTCACATCTTGGGCGATAATCTGACAGAGCACCTCGTAGAAATCAACGGGATGAAAATCAGGTTCTACAACAGGCAGGTGATCTGCTGCATCAGACGGTGAAGGTGAAAGTTACCTCCATTCTTTCTGAATATTATGCATAATAACCAGAGCAGTTTTACGCTCTATGTAGGGAATCATGGGTGCAATGCAGATGAGGTTCACATGAATGTAGATCTATGTAAGGCTGTGTACGCTGAAACACATGCTCAGTTTGGACATTTTAAACATATTAATCGCTCCTGTTATAGCTTTCAACAGTAACATTGTAATTTTTCAGATTCAAACTGCATAATATGTCGTGGAGGAGACGACACTCTTAATGATAATCAGGTAAGGATATTAAGTATGAATTCACTGAACAATGTTTTGAAATTTGCAAAACTGGATTACATAGAATTACATAGAATTTACAGCACAGAAACAGGCCATTCGGCCCAACTAGTCTATGCCGGCGTTTATGCTCCACCCGAGCCTCCACCCACCCATCTTCATCGAAGCCGATCAGCATATCCTTCTATTCCCCTTAAATGCGTCTGCGCTATTCGCCTTAGCTACTCCTTGGATTGGCTACAACCTTTAATATCATTACTGATGGGCACAAAGGGAGGTTGGCCTTGGCTCTACTGTTAGAAATGAGCCTTTGTTAATTGTTTAACCCGGTCTTTGGATTTGATGACTTAGAAACATAGAAGATAGGAGCAGGAGTAGGCCATTTGGCCCCTCGAGCCTGCTCCAACATTTAATGAGATCATGGCTGATCATCCAAATTCAGTACCCTGTCCCTGCTTTCTCCCCATATCCCTTGGTCCCTTTAGCCTTAAGAAATATATCTAACTCCTTCTTGAATATATTTAATGAATTGGCCTCAACTGCCTTCTGTGGTAGAGAATTCCACAGGTTCACCACTCTCTGGGTGAAGAAATTCCTCCTCATCTCAGTCCTAAATGGCTTACCCCTTATCCTTAGACTGTGACCTCTGGTTCTGGACTCCCCCGCCATCGGGAACAACCTTCCTGAATCTAGTCTGTCTAGTCCTGTTAGAATTTTATAAGTTTCAATGAGATCCCCTCTCATTCTTCTAAACTCTAGCGAATACAAGCCCAATCGTCCCAATCTCTCTTCATACGTCATTCCTGCCATCCCAGGTATCAGTCTGGTGAATCTTCGCTGCACTCCCTCCATGGCAAGAACATCCTTCCTCAGATAAGGCGACCAAAACTGCACACAATACTCAAGGTGTGGTCTCACCAAGGCCCTGTACAACTGCAGCAACACATCCTTGCTCCTATACTCGAATCCTCTCGCTATGAAGGCCAACATACCATTTGCCTTCTTAACCGTCTGCTGCACCTGCATGCTTACCTTCAACGACTGGTGCACAAGGACTCCCAGATCTCGTTGCACTTCCCCTTTTCCCCTTTTCTCAGTCTACATTTTCATACAGTCCTGTAAAGACCCAAGTACTAATTGAAAAACTGAAAAAAGCTTTTAAGAACAGGAACAGGTCATCAGGCCCAACCAGCCCATTTGTTCTGTTCTCTAAGGTTGACCTCACCGACCCACTTTCTCACTATGTCTGTCAATGCTTTCCCACTCCAAAATGCATCTTATTGACTCTTAAATCTATTCATCAATAGTCTTTCCCAGTAATATTTTCCACAACTCTATTGAGTACAGAAAGTTTGACCTGACTTGAAATCTTACTAATTTCAACTTGACATCCCAAGAATTTGAACCTTTTGCCAGAGTGAATTTTTGACTGGGTCAATTTTATTAATTAGCTTCATAATCTTAAACAGTTCAATTTCATCACCTGTCTCTCCTCATGTCTAAAGACTGTACTATACCAGTGAGGACGTTACAAATTTCAGATTTGCCATAGATATTCTCTCATGTTAGCATCACCAGTCTCTCCCATAAGTGGAACCACATACCTTACGATCTGGAGTTTACTTTAGCTATGCAATATATCTAGATGTACGACAACATAACAATGAGACCCGCACCCCCACTTGTAATATGAACTGGATGTTGTCATCCTTTACTTGGGCTTCTCCAGTCTTCTGCTGGGTGGACTGATTGACCTCATCTCCCCGAAGAGTCAACATAAAATACAAGACAGTGGTTTATTTTGGAGAATGCACATAGCTGAACAAAGTCGCATTTCCAGACTTGAACTTCATCTATAATGCTTCACATAACCTACAAAACAACAGACACGCTGCGCTATCCCCAACAGGGGGCTAAATGCTCAGTTTTGTTTCCCTTTGTGAGACAAACAGCACAGCACCTAGACTGTTGAGAACCTTGTGACCCAGGAGGGTGAAGCCTCAAAGTTTTAAAATATTTTTGAACTAGTGACCCTCTATTGGCATTGCCCAAAGTACGTCAAGAGCAGGGCTCTGGTCAAATGTGGCCTGGAACATGACAGCCCAATGTTGACAGTGGTAAATAAGGAATTCCCAAATGTTGTCCTGGAATGATGATATAAAAGCGTTACTCAAAAATTGTAAAACTGGAAATTAGATTTTTGGACCAGGAAGTTGCACGTGCATTATTTTAACATCTTAACCTCCTCCAGTTCTACAACTCTCCAAGAACTCTGCGTTCCTCCAACTCTGGCGTTCTGCATCCCCCACTCCCTTAACCCCACCATTGGTGGATTTGACTTCAGACACCTCGGCCCTAAGCTCTGGAATTCTCTCCCTAAACCTCGCCGCTGCTCTCTCCTCCTTTAAGACGCTCCTCAAAATCTTTTTGCCTTAAAACGTTAAAAGCATTTGGTCACCTGCCCTAATGTCTCCTCTTTGGCTTGGTTTCAACTTTTAACTGATTACACTCCTGTGAAGCACCGTACGACGTTTTACTACACTGAAGGTGCTACATGAATGTACGTTGTTGTTGTAAATATAGATGTAGTTCATATTGATTTAGGATCATAGAATCATAGAGTCATAACGGCACAGATGGAGGCCATTCTGCCCATCGAGTCCGTGCCGGCACTCTGCAGAGCAATCCAGTCGGTCCCATTGCCCCGCTCTGTCCCCTTAGCCCTGCAAGTTTATTTCCCTCAAGTGCCTATCCAATCTCCCTTTGTAAACATTGAGTGTGTCCGCTTCCACCACTTCCGTCAGCAGCGAGTTCCAGGTCATCACCACTCGCTGCATAAAACAGTTTTTCCTCACATTCCCCCCGTATCTCTTGCCCAAAACCGTAAATCTGTGTCCTCTAGTCCTTGTACCATCAATTAGTGGGAACAGCCTTTCCCCGTCTAGCCTATCCAAACCCGTCATAATCATGTACACCTCTATCAAATCACCCCTCAACCTCCTTTGCTCTAATGAAAACAAATCCAGCTTCTCCAACCTGTCCTTGTAGCTAAGATTCCCCATCCCCGGAACCATTCTGGTAAATCTCCTCTGCACCCTCTCAAGTGCCTTCACATCCTTCCTAAAGTGTAGTGACCAGAACTGGACACAATACTCCAGTTGTGGCCGAACCAACGCTTTATAAAGGTTCAGCATAACTTCTCTACATTTGTACTCAATATCTCTATTTATGAAGCCCTGCTATGTCACCTATGAGGTGGTGATATGTAAGGTGTTATCATACTCTCTTGGAAAATTAAAAACTTATGGAAAGATTGAACAGGCTGGGGCACTTTTCTGAAAAGACACGATTGAGGGGTGACCTGATAGAGATCTTCAAGATTATGAAAGGGTTTGATAGTGTAGACGTAGAGAAGATGTTTCCACTTGTGGGCGAGACCACAACTAGGGGCAATAACTACAAGATAGTCACTAATAAATCCAATAGGGAATTCAGCAGAAACTTCTTTACCCAGAGACTGGTCAGAATGGGGAACTCGCTACCACAGGGAGTAGTTGAGGCGAATAGCATAGAGGCATTTAAGGGGAAGCTAAACAAGCACATGGGGGAGAAAGGAATAGAAGGATATGTTGATGGGGTGAGATGACGAGGGGAGGAAGGAGGCTCGTGTGGAGCATGGACCAGTTGGGCCGAATGGCCTGTTTCAGTGCTGTAAATAATTTGTCGTACTTTGTAATACTTTGTAAACTGATTTGTAGCAATCTAGAAATAGATTTCTCCTCATAACAGCACAAATCACCATTCAAGTTAATCAGAAATAAATTGAATCTTGTATTATTTTATTTCAGCAATTGACAGCAGCAGAAGGGAGCACTTTATACGCAAGTGTAAAGCACATTCGATGTAGCTCAGCAGAAACGACCCAGCGAGGGAACTGCCCAGTTGAGTAACGACGAAAATGAAATCACGTATGCAAGAGTGCAGTTTCAAAAGAAACCGGCAGCACGGGGCGGTGAGGTGGCAAGGCACTCAGTTAACAACGAGGACAGTGTCACCTACAGTGGAATCAAGATTCAAAGCCAGCCCCCAAAGAACAATAGAGAACCTCCATCACTTGATACTCCACAGGACTCTGAAATGGCAATTTATGCTAACGCTAGATCTTAGGAAAACCATTCATGTGGTACATGTGTTGCTTATTGTTTTACTTTGCCTTTCAGTTGCATGGAATTTCAGCTGCTATGAGCTGCCCGCATACTTTGTCCAACGCATTCTGTAACTTCTGAGTTGCTCTCTCCAATTCCACTGCTCCTCCCAGTTTGGTATCATCAGCAAATGTAACCAACTTACATTGAGTTTCTGAGTCCAGGTCACTGATGTAAATGAGAAATAGTAGCGGTCCCAATACCGGGCCTTGCAGCACCCCACTTAGTACCCATTCCCCTCCCACACCTCGACCCCACCATAACTCCTCTAAGGGGTTAGCGTTGGCTCAGCATCAAACTCTTGACTCTCAGTCAGAAAGTCGTGGGTTCAAGCCCCCCTCCAGAGCTTGAGCCCATAATCCAGGCTGATACCGACAGTGCAACATTCCCAGATGAGGGAGAGCTGCACTGTCGGAACTGCCATCTTTTGGGTGAGACGTTAAACTGAGGCCCCTCCTGCCATCTCAGGTGGATGTAAAAGATCCCATAGAACTATTCAAAGAGTTCTTCCAGTGTCCTGGCCAATATTTATCCCTCAACCAACATCACTTAAACAGATTATTTGTTCATTCATCTAATTGCTGTTTGTGGGACCTTGCTGTACACAAATTGGAGGCCGCATTTCCTTACATAACAACAGTGACTGCATCTCAAAAATACTTCATTGGCTGTGAAATACTTTGGAGTGTCCTGAGGTCATGAAAGGCGCTATATAAATTGCAAGTTCTTTTTTTCTTTCTTTTCTAATGAGCATTAGTTTCTTGGTACCATTCAAACAGTTTCTTATCCATTCCCAGGGTTTACCTTGAATACCCACAGCTTTGAGTCCAACTAATAGCCTTTCATGAGGGACTTTGTCAAATGCCTTTTGAAAATCATAGGGCTTTCCCGATTCCACTGGGGATGTTACTTCCTCAAAGAAGTCAAGAAGGTTGGTCAGGTGATACCTTCCCCTTCCGAATCGATGTTACTCTTTACTAGGTTATCATTCTGCAGATACATCTCAAGTTTACTCCCAACAATAAGTTCCACTATTTTCCATGAATGGAAGTGAGACTAATGGATCTGTAGCTGCCTGTGTCTGTTTTATTAGTGGGGAGCCAGTGGAGCAGCTTCTGAAAAGTATCCTGCCCAGTTATTACCGAGGACTATAAAAAAATAGACACTTCACTAGAGGATGAGCTTAAAAAGAATAGTAATAAAGTTGGGATTGAAAGGGAGAAAATAATAGACAAACTAGCCAAACCAAAAGAGGATAAGTCCCCAGGTCCAGATGGTATGCACGCACAGATACTCAAGGAAACTAGGGAGGAGATCGCAGAAGCACTAGTATATATATATATAAAAGTTCCATAAAAGAGGGGGTAGTGCCAGAGGACTGGTGGCTAGCTAATGTTGTTCCTATGTACAAAAAGGGAGATAGAACAAAACCTGGGAGCTATAGACCAGTCAGCTTAACATCAGTGATCGAAAAGATACTGGAATCTATACTAAAAGAAAAGATGGTAGTACATTCTAAAGACAGAAAATATAACTAAAAATAGTCAGCATAGATTCCAAAAGGCTAAATCGTGCTTAAGTAACCTGAAAGAATTCTTTGAAAAGGTAACAGAGAGAGTAGACATGGGTAGTGTAATAGATGTCATATACTTAGATTTTCAAAAAAGCTTTGCTAAGGTACCACACGGTTGGCTCATGACAATGGTTAGGGCATGTGGAGTCTGGGGACAAATAGTTGAATGATATCAAATTGGCAAAAAAAATAAAAAACAGAGAGTAGGGGTAAAGAGTAGTTATTCAGATTAGAGGAAGGTAGAAAATGATGTTCCATAAGGATCAGTGCTGGGACCACTGTAATTCATAATTTACATTAATGATTTGGACTTAGGAATAAGTAACACAATATCAAACTTTGCAGATTATACCAAACTGGGGGTTATAGCTAACACTGAGGAAGAATACAACATAATAAAAGAAAACATTAGAAAACTTGCAGACTGGGCAGTTAAGTGGCAAATTAACTTTAACATAGATACATGTGAGATGATGCACTTTGGTATGAAAAACAGAAACATCACCTACACCTTAGAAAATAAGGGGGAGAAATTCAGTATCGCCCCGTTTGGGGGGCAGTAACTTTTGAAAGCTGAGAAACTTAGTGCCAGGCGCCAATGATTCCCAGCTTTTAAAAAATTTGGTTTTAGCTCCCCCAGTAAGGTAGCAGGCGGGGCGGTAGGTGTGCAGCACTGCCGCGTTGGATGGCTCCTTCCCCCCTTAAAAGGAAGGGCCATCGCTGCAGGCTCTGCAAGGGGAAAACTTACCTGGTCCCCGACGGTAGCCGCGATCCGGCCCAATCAGCCCGATGCACTGCAGCAGAGTGCCGGGCTCATCGATCGCGGGGGAAGAAAAGTGAAAAATAAACAGAATCAGCATTTCTGATTTTTTAGATAGAATAGGAGGAGACTCGTGTGGAGTATAAACACCAGCACAGACTGGTTGGGCCGAATGGCCTGTTTCTGAGCTGTATGTTCCCTGTAATTCTATCTAAGTTCTTGCCATTGTTTTTAAATGAGTGCAGCTTTATTCATTGCAGTTGGAAAGTTCTTTTTTCAAATAGATGCAGCTTCCTTCAGTCTTAATTTCCCACAGAGCCATTTTGAATGTTTGTACAATTGGAGTATTTACACATTAAAAATTGAAACTGATAATATTTTACTGTGATATCGATTTATTCACTAGTGTTTATACAAAGCATGTTATTGTCTAAATTTTACAAGCATAAATAAAATGCAGTAATAAAAATATGTACAACCATAATTGTGTCAATACAAATATCATTTAGAACAAATGTAACACTAAAACATTTCTCATATACGATTTGTATCATAACTGATAGGAGATAAAATATACATGTCTGTTTGCTTTCCTTGTTAATGGTTATTCTTTTCTTTTTGATCCTGGGTGATTCAGCCTCACAGCTGTCTCACTCCTACTAAGCCCATGATGATGGAAATGCTGATTATTGGAGAAGTCTCTCGGGCTCACCCGCGCTCTAAGCTCTTAAGCATGGATGAAGTGGTTAAAGGACTTCATGGTATATGGGAGTAGAGGCCAGTAGAAACATAGAAAAATAGGAGCAGGAGTAGGCCATTCGGCCCTTCGAGTCTGCTCCGCCATTCAATATGATCATGGCTGATATTTATCTCAATACCATATTCCCACTCTCTCCCCATACCCCTTGACGCCTTTTGCATCTAGAAATCTATCTATCTCCTTCTTAAACATATTCAGTGACTTGGCCTCCACAGCCTTCTGTGGTAGAGAATTCCACAGGTTCACCACCCTCTGAGTGAAGAAATTTCTCCTCATCTCAGTCCTAAATATCCTAACCCGTATCCTGAGACTGTGACCCCTCGTTCTAGACCCCCCAGCCAGGGGAAACATCCTCCCTGCATCTAGTCTGTCTAGCCCTGTCAGAATTTTATATGTTTCAATGAGATCCCCTCTCATTCTTCTAAACTCTAGTGAATACAGGCCTAGTCGACCCAATCTCTCCTCATACGACATGAGCTTTGACAGAGATACACCAGTAAAACAGCAGCAAAGCTCCAAGGACCTAACTCTCCAGTTCCTGTATAAGTTACATAGTGCATGCCACATATCTGAGACATGGGCATCTGCATATGGCCCCAGTCAACGTGTTTATGGCAAGAAGCCCACGCACATTTCCGGCTGGATGTGCGCCGCCCACTGTATTGGATGAGGGGGCTTCAGGAGCGCATGTCGGGAACATTCAAAAGCGGTAATAATTTAGTTGAGTTAGGGCCTTGCGCCTCTTGCGGGACCAGTTCTCAATTTTCGAATGCCCCAGGGCTTCACTCGCCACGTGCTGAATTTGCACAGCACAACGTAGCACTGACCAGCAGGAAGGCCTCCATACTTAACCAGAACGTGAAGCCGGGAGGAGCAGGGCTCCTCCTGACCCCACAGTAAAGCATCCTGGGAAGCTCCCATACAGCCCCCCCACCCTCAAACGGCCACTGAAGCCCCCCTCCACCGAACAAGCACCCCCCCCCACCCACACCCCGGCTAGCAAATCCAATCCCCAGCCACTAATCTCACCCCCCCACCCTCCCAACATCGCCCCTCTTCCTCACTTACCTGAGGGCCTCTGCTAGCGTCGCAGCAGCTCAATCTTCAGTGATGCTTCAGCGGGAGAGAAGCCTCTTACTCTCCACAGCTCACCCGCTTGGTGGAAATGAGGCCTGAGGCCCAATATTGGGGGCGCCTCGGGCCTCACCATTCAGGCGTAGGGATTGTACCCTTTCCCCCCCTCAACCCCACCCCCACCGCATCACATGCCTAAAAATAGGCACACCTAAATTTCTAGGCTATTGTGTCTGTGTCCTTTGTTTTCTTTCTTCCCTTGAGAGCAGATGCAGAGGAGACAGAGATCACACCGAACTAAATATACATTGTGGTGTACTCATTTACTCATTCAGTTTAAAATCAACCAGAAAAACAGGAACAAGCATTTTACAACAGCGACAGTTGCGATAAAAAACTTTCCTCCTGACTCAACCCCTTCAGGTTTTATTTATAAATTTCGGAGTATCTCTAGATGGGAAGTTGGTGGTTGAAGCGTGTGATTGAATCTGCTACATCAGTGTGGTGCTGGGAACATTTACATTTTTTTTTAAAGTCATCTGTAATAGTTTTACAAGCATTATAATCCGCACCATAATTTAATAATGGATATTTTACAAGTCGTTGATTCATCTGATGTCTAATTTGCTCAGCAACACAATTCACGGGTAATCCTCTGCGGCTGGCTCAACAATTTTAAAGAAAGAAGAAAAAAAGAAAGAACTTTCGCAACCTCAGGAAGTCCCAAAGCGCTTTACAGCCAGTGAAGTACTTATGAAATGTAGGGCTGGATTTTGCCAGCCCTGGGGAGGCGGGTTTGGAGGCGGGACTGCCGGTAAAATGGCAGAATCTGGGGGCGGGTGCCCAACCCGCCTCCATGCCATCTTCCTAGCAGGCGGGTAGCAGTCCCCCGCCGGGTCCTGTCTCCTTGGAGGCTGGGAAGGGATTACAGCCACTTAACTGCCTGTTAACAGGTAGTTCACAGGCAGATAAGAGGATTATCCCCATTTTGCCCACACAAGTGCGGGCTTCCCGAAAGCTCCGAAACCCGCCAGGGTCACCGAGGCGAGTAGTGGGTCTGCGGGGGTCGAAGGGGTCCAAAAGTGCACTGTGGAGGTAAGTGATGGGTGCAAGTGTGGAGATGTGAGTATCTGAGGTAAGTGGAAAGTCTTAGAAAAAGTGTACTTACCTTTGTTTCTTCCTGCAGGCTTCAATCGGTGGGTATTCGAAGAGTCTCACATCTCCACGGCGGAGATGACAGATGGCCGTTGCATTCTCCAATGCAACAACCATCTAATTTCTGAAAAAGAAAGAGGTTTGATGAGGTCTTGAATTCAAGAACTCATCAAACTACAGAGAATGTCAGTGTTTGACAGCTTCACAGAGCTGTCAAACGATGACAATTCATCTGTCAAAAATTTTTGACAGATGAAACGTCATACATTGACGTTCTTTGTAACCGGCTTTCCCTTAATTGGCCTACTGAGCCCGATGGGCGGGCTTAACAAGGTCAATCAAGGGAAAATAGCGTGGGTTGGCCAGAAGTTGATGGAGGCGGGACTGAAACCCGACAAGTGGGAGTCCCGCCTCCAAAAGCTCCCCATTGGCAAAATCCAGCCCGTAGTCTCTGTTGTAATGTACGAAAGATGGCAGCCAATTTTCATAATTAATTTTCCCAATATTAATAAGGAACTAACAGTTTCTCTTATTCTCACTAAAGCCAAAATACAGGAAAGAGAGAACTAACTCTTTTGGAATCAATGTTCACAGTAATGTGGTGGTCACTGGTGTTTAACAGGGATGGTTACACGTATTGCGACAGATGTAAAGAAAACCTCGAAGAAGCAGGAGAAGAGGCAGATTGCAATTTGTAACTAAAGGTCATCTTAATTTTCAGTTCTACAAAATAATGTTGTAATTTCTGCTTTTCTTCTATGAAATTAAACTATTTTGATTTCTACCTCGGAGAAGGAACCACTTACTTTAGTCAGACATTGGTAACCTCTTGGAGAACCATCAAGTCAGGTCTCTGAGCGAGAGGAGAACCATTTGTAGGATCGATTCCTCCCCCCCAACGGTAAAAATATTGGACTATGAAATATAAAAACCCAGAACTGCAGAGCTCGCAAAAAGGGCTCAGCAATAAAGGGTTAATTCAAACATTGCAGCCAAAACTACGACTGGATCACAATCTAAAATCTGAACACGAACATTCGTATATTCATGCACCTTAAGGGGCTACACTGTTCACCTTAGACCATAGCCCCCGAATAACTAGTATCAGTGCAGGCCGAGACAATGGGCCGGGCCTTCAACTTTTTGAATACGAATGCTAACAGAAACCAACAACTTCGCATATGCATCACTTTGGGAAGGTTGCATTGTCAGAAAGGTATCTCTAATCAATGGACAATACCAGGGACAATTCACACATTTTTGAAACGGCCATCGTATGCTCAGGAGGGGGCCAGGAAACGTGTGTCAAGATACTGCAAGTTGGTTTTGGTTTAAAGTAAGAGCACTTCGAAGACAGTGGTGTGGGAAGCCGATGGCAGAACAGCGAACAGAAAGATTTGGGCCTACAATCAACTCCAAGAGACAGCCGATCGGGAGTGGTGATTGTATATTTCAGTCAAATCATAGAGGTGGCTTTTATGATTGAGTCTGAGTAAGTTTGTGAGTTTCAGTCAGATCACAATAAGGGCTTTGTGATTGAGTCTGGGTAGCTTTATATGTAACAGTCAAATCGCGGACGGGTTTAACTGTGTCATATTGTGTCGATGCAAATGACCCTTGCGTAGGGGTTTGTATTTTGGGGTTGTTAGCCTGATATAAATCGTAGGGATTTATACTGGAGAAGTAATTGTGTGTGTGTGTTCAATAAACAAATTAATCAAAGGTTGAGCTAAAACCCTGTGCCGTGTGTATTTTGTTCTTATAAATCCTGACGTCCAAGAACTGTGTGTAACGGGGGACCAGTAACGGAGAAAACCCCTTACACATTCTATTGATGTGATACTTTTTGGTAGGAAGAACGAGAAGAGGCAATATAAACTAAAGGGTATAATTCTAAAGGGGGTGCATGAACAGAGAGACCTGGGGGTATATGTGCATAAATTGTTGATGGTGGCAGGACAGGTTCAGAAAGCGAATAAAAAAGCCTACGGGATACTGGGCTTCATAAATAGAGGCTTGATTTTGCAAGACCCGAGGAGGCGGGATTGGAGGCGTGTGAGTTGTTAAAATCGCTAAAAATGGCGGGCGGGCCCAGTCCCGCCTCCATCCCACCTCCGAGCAATTTTCCCAAAAGCGTGTTTTCTGACCCCCTTTCCATCCTGACTCCAAGAGGCGGGATAGGCCCTTGAGGCCCTTAACAACCACTTAATTGCCTCTATAATCCCATTTTGTGAGGCCTTTCCAATTTTTAGTCATTTCCCCCATCCCTCACGCCTCCTCTGGAACATGCCAGGTAATGCTGGCGGCCTCACAAGTGGATTGCTTACGAACAGCTGCAGCTCCACCATTACAAAGTAGTTTTCACCAATGATCATTTGCAGGTGGCAGAACTTTGTTGTTTCAGGTCTGGGGGAACTTTTAGCAGGCATACTCAGTGTTGTGGAAGTTTGGAGCCTAACACCCATCTCCAGTGTGACCTCCTGGGAAACCCCTCTCCCCACCTTGACTAAGCGCTTCCTCAACTGAGGCATATACCAGAAGCATGGCGACCATTTAATTCCTTTCCTCCTGGACATCAGATTCGGATGAAAACCAGCCGCGGCAGCAGCAGAACCATGAGCGACAGCAGCACCAACAGCAGGAGCATCAACAGGAGCGCCAAGCTGTTAGTCACCCACTTGAAGATGCACAGGCCAGAAGTCGCCAGAGCGTGCCCATATTGCTGCCCGGGATGCAAGGGACGCACTCATGTTGGTCACATTTGCTTAGCCTGTACAATCAAACACTTTTGCCTCGCACCTTCATACCAGAGCATCGACAATGGACAAGAACCTGGGGATTCCTAGCACTCTGACCATCATACTGACAATTGAAAGTCGCTCTAAGCCCTCAATGTGGAAGTCCCATTTGCGAAATGACACAGGCCACAAATTCAACAGTTTGCCATCAGAATTTTTTATCACAACAAGCAACTGGTGGCATTTCAAAAATAAACACAACATAACATCCAATTGACTACCCTTGTGACTACTTGTGCATTATCTTCCTCTTACACGTGCTCCTACGTGGTGCTTCCCCTGTGGCTTCAGCAGATGTGGAGGCCCCTTGCTCACTTTCTTGCTGCTCCTGTCTCGACACCTTTGGAGGCCGTCCTCTGGGGTTGCGAACCTGTGAGGGCTCGGCAACAGTCTGCTGCTCCTACGGCTGTGCAGGAAATGAGACGCCCATCTCAGTTGGGTGAGGACTCTGGTGGGGCTCTGACCGAGGGCTTTGCAGTGGCATGGTCGTTTGAGCGCTTGGAGAGGAGCCCCCACTTTCTTGTTGTCTGCCACCAACTGCACCTTGCTGCACTTCAGGGGGGCCATGAGGACCCGTTTCTGCACTGGAAGTCCTACTCCAGAGGACTTCCATGAAGGTCTGGTTTCTATGCTCAGTAGCTGAACATTGCTCCTCAAGAGATGCCAGTCTATTCTGAACAATGACCATGGTTTCTACACTCTGGTGACTTAGCTCCTCCATGGCCGTAGCCATCCTCTCCTCTACTGTAGCCATCCTTTCCACGGAGGTTGCCATCCTTTCCTTGGTGATGCGTTCATGCGCCAATGCCTCCACAAACGCTCTGCTCATGTTCGCGATGGACTCCTCCATTCGCTCGACACTTGCAGCGGCCCTGGAGAAAAAACCTGCCAGAGACTCCTGCACCTGTTCCTGGAGTTCCAGCACCGCTCTCCTTCTGGATGGACACGGAGCCACAGGGTCAACATGCATTGAGCTGAGCTGGCAGAGTCCTGCCCCCTCCGACGAGGACTCTCCACTGCTGTCCCTGTCTCCACCATCTGCTGATGCTCACTTGTGAGCTGTGATACACCAGGTGCGAACAATACTCTATCTCGCGAAGGTCCCACCAAGGTGTGCGTGTCTGCGCTGGTGCTGGGTGCGCTGAATTCTGCTGAGGCTGCGCCCTCAGAGGTTGCAGCTTCCTCTGAGGAGTCTGGAAGCTCAGGCTTTTCCTACTGGACAGTGGGGACGGGGGCTTTCGATGGTCCTGTGGGGGAGTAAAGGAAAGAGTTAGAGATGTGAGGTCAAGGTTACATGAACATTGAATAGTGCAGATGATCATAAGTCAATCTGTTAGAGCATCAGATTCATTATCAGGGACTCACTCAATGTCAATGAGAGAGATGCCAAACTATTCTGTCACCAGCTTGCTGCGATGCGCCCATCTGTCCGTCCCCCACTTGGGAATCCTCTGCGATCTTGGCAATTTCCAGGGCCGCCTCCTCCCAGGCAGTGAGCTGGACTACTGAGGGTGGCCCTCCTCCTGTCATGGCTCTTTCCCTCTTATTGTGGGCTCTCTTTTCCTGCAATGAGGGATACAAGTGGAGTTTGAGTGAGAATGAAGGAGTGAGTGTAGATAATCCATAGCATAGATGCTTAGAAGGATACAAAGGACCATCCCTGTGTGTTGAAAGTTGTTGTTGTCATGGCATCACAGTGTTAGGGAGTGTGAGGGCTGCATGGTCGAATAGTTAAGTGACTTCGAGAGAGGGAATGGGTAAGGGTGCAGGCATGTAAGTGTCAAGTGGCATGTGGAGGAAGAGGTTGGCAAAGCAGAGTGCTAGTGAGGAGAGGCGATGGGGATCAGATTGAGGGTGATGGGAAAGTCATACTCACTTTTCCTGTGCGGAGAAGATCATGAAACCTCTTCCTGCATTGCAGCCAGGTTCTGCGGCTCATCGAAATGGAGTTGACCTCCTGGGCCACTTGCAGCCACACAGCTTTTGTTTGCTGGGGTGGTTTTTTCTCCCTGAGGAAGGGAACAGCACCTCCTTATTACATCTGGCTCCGTGCACCAGAGCTTGGAGGGAGGGCTCATCAAACCGAGGTGCACACTTTTGCCTGATCGTGGACATTGTCGGGAAATCAACACCTTCATACAATTTGCAGAGCCTTTCCAGTCTCCAAAGGAAGCAAGGCTGCTAGCAGGTCTTAAATCCAGCAGCATTGATGACGTCATCGGAGGCGACTTTCTGTATGAAAAGACTCATTGGGCCAGGTGGTCCCACACGCAGGAAATCAATTGCCCAATTAGGGGAAAATCCCACTTTTTCAGCACTTCACTTAGGAGTCGGGGTCCTGACACGATTTCCACCTGACACGCCCCAGCCCGCCCACACTGACAAAATCCAGCCCATAGAGTACAAAAGCAAAGAAGTTATGATGAACCTTTATAAAGCAGTGGTTCAGCCTCAACTGGAGTATTGTGTCCAATTCTGGGCACCGCACTTTAGGAAGGTTGTGAAGGCATTAGAGAGGATGCAGAAAAGATTTACAAGAATGATTCCAGGGATGAGGGGCTTTAGTTACGTGGATAGACTGGAGAAGCTGGGGTTGTTCTCCTTAGAGCAGAGCAGGTTGAGAGGAGATATGACAGAGGTGTTCAAAATCATGAGGGGTCTAGACAGAGTAGATAGAGAGAAACTGTTCCCATCAGCAGAAGGGTCGAGAACCAGAGGACACAGATTTAAGGTGATTGGCAGAAGAACCAAAGGCGACATAAGGAAAAGCTTTTTTACGCAGTTAGTGTGGATTAATTAAGGAAAGCCAGCACGGATTTGTCAAAGACAAATCGTGCTTAACTAACTTGATTGAATTTTTTGATGAAGTAACAGAGAGGGTTGATGAGGGCAATGCGGTTGATGTGGTGTACATCTAACCTAACCCTAACCCTAACCCTAACCCTAACTTCCAAAAGGCATTTGATAAAGTGCCACATAATAGGCTTGCCAGCAAAGTTGAAGCCCATAGAATAAAAGGGACAGTGGCAGCATGGATGCGAAATTGGCTAAGTGACAGGAAACAGAGAGTAGTGGTGAACGGTTGTTTTTCAGACTGGAGGAAGGTTTACAGTGGTGTTCCCCAGGGGTCAGTACTGCGAGACGCTCGAAGCCTAGGAGGTGAGAGTTAGCGCAACCGGAAATGAATTTCGCGGGCGTCACTGCATTCGCCACGCACGGTTGCTAACCCCTTAGCGCCCGTTATCGCCCCCTCCCCCCAAGCGCTAACGGGAGGCGCCAAGCAACCGAATTGCTCCCCCCATGTGTGTAGTGACCCTGTTAGGGAGTTCAGCTCAAGTTTTTCCAGAGGTGACAATCCCAGAGTCATTACAAAAGTCAGCATCAACCAATACTGAATAAAATTCATGATTCCTGCTCATAGGTAAGAGAATAAATGAAGCATTCTCTTTACAAAATATGTATGGGATTATGTGACATTGGAAGTACCTGCCCTCAGAGGAATGCACCCATTGACTTCAATGGGAATGAAAACCGGATGGGGTGTAAAATGGGCTCCCGGTTCATTATTGCCCACTTTGCGTTTCCACCCAAAACCAGTTTCACCCCCAACATTTATTGATGAACTTACTTTATCTGAGCTGCACATTTTGTACCATGATCTATATGTTTTGATTGTTTTGGTTTACACAGTGTTCAATCTGGGAATTGTTTGTGTAACATGCTTTAACATCTTAGCATTCTTAATTGTAGCCTATATCTAAGCAGTAGTTATCCTGGCTAATTAGGTGTCCTGGCCAATATTTATCCCTCAATTAGCATCACTAAAAAACAGATTATCTGGTCATTATCACATTGCTGTTTGTGGGAGCTTGCTGTGCCCAAATTGGCTGCTGCGTTTCCTACATTGCAACAGTGACTACACTTCAAAAAGCACTTCATTGGCAGTAAAGCGCTTTGGAACGTCCTGAGGTCGTGAAAGGCGCTATAGAAATGCAAGTCTTCTTTTTTTAGTTAACGCCATTCAAGTGCCACGATGAGTCAAGATGTTATGAATAACACCCTGCTGATCTATGGTATGGAATCAGTATAAAACTCTTGGGCCCTGGTCCCTTAGTTTAATGTATTTCATGGTAGTGTATTGTGAAGTTACAGTGTCACAAATTGGGCAATAAAATAGGCATCCTGCAGGCCTTTGGCGGGAAAATGGGAAAGACAATGCTGCCAGGCTAACGTTTGCATCTCCCCAGCTTTGCAACTGTGCAATTCACAGTTATAGAATCATAGAATGATACAGCACAGAAGGAGGCCATTCGGCCCATCGTGCCTGTGCCTCTTTGGTGGAGCTATCCAATTAATCCCACTCCCTTGCTCTTTCCCCGTAGCTCTGTAATTTTTTTCCTTTCAAGTAATTATCCAACTCCCTTTTGAAAGTTACTATTGAATCTGCTTCCACCGCCCTTTCAGGCAGCGCATTCCAGATCACAACAACTCGCTGCATTAAAAAAAAGTTTCCTCAGGCCGCCTCTGGTTCTTTTGCCAATCACCTTAAATCTGTGTCCTCTGGTTACCGACCCTTCTGTCACTGGAAGCAGTTTCTCCTTATTTACTCTATCAAAATCATTCTGAACGCCTCTATCAAATCTGCTCTTAACCTTCTCTGCTCTAAGAGCTACCCCTGTGAACACACCATGAATGCAGTGATCGGATTGTTTCAGAGTGGTATCTGGAACACTCCTGGCAATCAGTAAAAATAAAGTAATTGTGTAGAAGTAATAGCAAAGGATAGTGTTTTATAATTACAGTAAATAAGGAGAAACTGTTTCCAGTGGCAGAAGGGTCGGTAACCAAAGGACACACATTTAAGGTGATTGGCAAAAAAACCAGAGGCGAGATGAGGAATCATTTTTTGTGACACTGTAAATTCACAAGATACAATAGACTTGAACTTTTGACTCAGAGGTGAGACTGCTCTCTGTTAACCACAGCTTCATCTGAGTAACTGTTCACACCTTGTTGCTATGCTCTTCTGTGTCAGCTGTGGCTCAGTGGGTAGCACACTTGCCTCTGAGTTGTGGGTTCAAGTCCCACGCCAGGGACTTGAGCACATAAAGCTAGGCTGACACTCCAGTACAGTGCTGAGGGAGTGCTGCACTGTTGGAGGTGCCGTCTTTCGGAGGAGACGTTAAACCGAGGTCCCGGTGCTCTCTCAGGTGGCTGTAAAAGATCCCATGGCACTATTTCAAAGAAGAGCAGGGGAGTTATCCCTGGTGTCCTGGCCAATATTTATCCCTCAACCAACATTACTAAAAACAGATTATCTGGTCATTATCACATTGCTGTTTGTGGGAGCTTGCTGTATGCAAATTGGATGCCGCGTTTCCCACATTACAACAGTGACTACACTTCAAAAGTATTTCATTGGCTGTAATGCGCTTTGAGATGTCCGGTGGTTGTGAAAGGCGCTATAGAAATGCAAGTTTTTCTTTTTCTCACATTCTGTGACTTTCCGTGTGGATTTTCCCCTCCCACACACCCTCCTAACCAGTTTATATCTTTCCCCACTGCCCTATTTACACTTTCCACAAGGATACGGTAACTCCCTGGTTTAGGTGAAAGCCATTCCATCTGTACAGCATTCCTTGGCTTCAAAAGTGGTCCCAATGACTCAAGTATCTGAAAATCTCCCTGCGACACCATCTTCTTAGCCACGCGTTGACAATCCTAATCTTTCTCTCCCTGTCTGGTCCAGCATGTGGCACAGGGATAATCCTGAGATTACTACGCTGGAGATTCTGCTCCGTAACCTAGAATTTAGCTCCTTGAAATGCCTGTGCATAACTTGGATGATCACATTGACCAGGTGTATGTTAACTGTTAATTCATTTATTAGCTTCCTGCTGATGCAATCTCTGCCCCAGCTCCCTGTTGAAGGCGATACAGAGAGTCAGCGCCCACCGCACCATCCAGCAACACAGTCCAAAGGCTCACTACTCTCTGGGAAAAGAACAACCGCCCAACATCTAGCCTATTCCTACTCTCGCGTAGTTTAAATGCATGTCCCCTGGTCCTTCCCAATCTGTCAAACTGAAATAATCTATCAATAGGCATGGAATCCAGCCCTTTCATTATCTTATATATCTCTAGCAGATCACCTCTAAATCTAAACTGCTCTAAAGTAAATAGACCCAGCTCTTTAAGCCTATCTGAGTAACTAAGGTTCCTTAAGTTTGGACATGAGGAAATATTCTACTTGATAATAAGCAGACAAAGTCATACTGGATAAATCCTCAGGCCCGGATGAAATGTATCCCAGACTGTTAAGAGAAGTAAGGGAAGAAATAGCAGAGGCTCTGACCATCATTTTCCAATTTGGATAAATTTCTTTATTCAGGAGGTTGTTAGTGCATGAAATCTTTGCCACAGGGAATGGTACTGTTGTTTAAAAAGGGAGAAAGGGATAGACCGAGTAATTACAGGCCAGTCAGCCTAACCTCGGTGGTGGGAAAATTATTGGAAAAAATTCAGAGGGACAGGATAAATCTTCATTTAGAAAGACATGGATTAATCAGGAACAGTCAGCATGGATTTGTTAAGGGAAGGTTGTGTCTGACTAACTTGATTGAATTTTTTGAGGAGGTAACAAGGAGGGTCGATGAGGGTAATGCGTTTGATGTAGTGTATATGGATTTTAGCAAGGCTTTTGATAAGGTCCCACATAGCAGACTGGTCACGAAAGTAAAAGCCCATGGGATCTAAGGCAAAATGGCAAGTTGGATCTGAAATTGGCTCAGAGGCAGGAAACAAAGGGTAATGGTCGAAGGGTGTTTTTGTGACTGGAAGGCTGTTTCCAGTGGGGTTCCGCAGGGCTCATTACTGGGTCCTTTGCTTTTTGTGGTATATGTCAATGATTTGAACTTGGATGTAGGAAGTATGATTAAGAAGTTTGCAGATGATACAAAAATTGGCCGTGTGGTTGATAATGAAGAAGAAAGCTGTAGACTGCAGGAAGATATCAATGGATTGGTCAGGTGGGCAGAACAGCGGCAAATGGAATTCAATCCGGATAAGTGTGAGGTAATGCATTTGGGGAGGGCTAACAAGGCAAGGGAATACACAATAAATGGTAGGACACTGAGAAGTGCCGAGGATCAGAGGGACCTTGGAGTGCATGTCCACAGATCCCTGAAGGTAGCAGGACAGGTAGATAAGGCAGTTAAAATGGCATACGGGATACTTGCCTTTATTAGCCAAGGCGTAGAATATAAGAGCAGGGATTATGCTTGAACTGTATAAAACACTAGTTAGGCCGCAGCTAGAATACTGCATGCAGTTCTGGTCACCACATTACAGGAAGGATGTGATTGCAATAGAGAGGGTGCAGAGGAGATTTACGACGATGTTGCCTGGGCTGGGGAATTGTAGCTATGAGGAAAGATTGGATAGGCTGGGGTTGTTTTCTTTGGAACAGAGGAGGCTGAGGGGAGACCTAATTGAGGTGTATAAAATTATGAGGGGCCTAGATAGAGTGGATAGGAAGGACCTATTTCCCTTAGCAGAGGGGTCAATAACCAGAAAGGCAAAGATTTAAAATAATTGGTTGGAGGTTTAGAGGGGATTTGAGGAGAAATGTTTTCACCCAGAGGGTGGTGGGGGTCTGGAACTCACTGCCTGAAAGGGTGGTAGAGGCAGAAACCCTCATCACATTTAAAAAGTACTTGGATGTGCAATTGAAGTGCCGTAACCTACAAGGATACTGACCAAATGCTGGAAAGTGGGATTAGGCTGGATAGCTCTTTGTCGGCCGGCACGAACAAGATGGGCCGAATGGCCTCCTTCTGTGCTGTAAACTTCTATGATTCTATGATTGTCGTCATAGTTTGAATAGTGATTACTTTGTTTGCAAGATTACTTCCATATTTTTTAAATGTTTATATATTTGTTAAATCAAGCTGTTTGCAATTGTTTAAATAAAAACTGCTGAGTTGGAATTTAACTTAAATGTGATAAAATATTCTATCAACAAAGTACATACAAAATAACCCCATAATATCTGTGTTTCAATGAGTGGAGCAAATGTGTTAAAAGTCTGAGATATATTTAAGCTACGAAGAAATACAATCAGCCATGCACTGAGCTTCTGTTTCTGTGAGTTTTGGTGCACGTGAGTGATGTGGTCAATTTTCTGACAGGAGATCAGGCTTTGGTTTAAGTAGTTATACTTTGCAAATTCTTGTGATCTGAGACTTGTATAGACGTCTTTGTGGTGCTTAGTTTCTGTAGTAGTGGTTTGGTTTATAAGTATTTTCTATCGTTGTCTCACCATCCCCCTGCCTTGTCTATACCCACTGCCGTTACTATGGCTGCGATTTTATTAATGGAGGCGGGTTGAGTGCGGGTTCGATGTTCGGTGGGTTCCAGTCCCGTCTCCGCTTTCAGCCGCCCAGAAACTACGATTTTGCCTTAAGTGGTCTAATTAATGTCTCCGTGCGCGCTACCCAGCCCAATTAGTGGGTTCGGGTCTGCTGCTCGCCTCTGCTGATGTCTGTCAGCCAGCTGTATTTAAGGGGCCCATGCAGCATTGTTTCACATCCATCCTTTCCTGCTGCTTCTCCTTGTTGAAATTGTACCCATGACTGCTGCAAGAGCTAAGGCCTCTCCCCGCTTTGATGATGACTCCCTCCATGCTCTTGTGGAGGGAGTGAGAGGGTGCCAGGAGGTACTGTTCCCCTCATCCGGACGGAGGAAGCCTCCTCAGCAAAGCAAAGCAGCCTGGCTGCAAATTGCTGAGGAGGTGAGCCCCAGATCTGTGTGTGCTCGCTCCTGGGTCCAGTGCAGAAAAAGGTTCAATGACCTGGTACGCTCAGCAAAAGAGAGTTTAACATCACACTTACCTTCAACCTGCTCCCCATCTCCTCTCACCGCCAGCACTCTGCATTGTCAATCTACTCCTGCACATCTCACTTTACCCTTACATGCCTTGCACCTTTTAACCATCCCTCTCTCTCTATGTACAGAATCACTTCACTATTCTACTATGCACCCCTCACACTCGCTCTCACTGTTATGCAATGACAACAACTAACAACGCACAGGGAGGGCCCTTGGTATTGGCACCTCACTCCATCTTTGTCTCCTTCTAAGCATCTATGCTATGGATTCTCTACACTCACTCCATCATTCTCACTCCAACTCCACTTGTGTCCCTCTTTGCAGGAAAAGGGAGCCCACAACAAGAGTTAGAGAGCCAGGACAGGAGGAGGGCCACCTTCCATTGCCCAGCTGATCACCGCTGAGGAGGCTGCTCTGGAGATCGTAGGAGGTGCTGAGGATCTGGAAGTGGGGGACGGTCAGACGGGCACAGTAGAGCAAGCTGGTGACAGAATAGATTTGCAGCCCTCTCATTTACATTGCATGAGTGACTGAGGTGGCATCTGATGCTCATACAGATTGAGTTATGATCATCTGCACAATTCAATGTGCATGCTACTTTAATATCACATGTCTAACTCATGCTTTTACTCCCCCACAGGACCATTGATAGCCCCCCTCCCCACTGTCCAGGGGGAAGAGCTGGAAGACTCCTCAGAGGAAGCTGCAACCTCTGAGGATGCAGCTTCAGCAGAATTGAGCGCACCCAGCACCAGCGCAGAGACGCACACCTCGGTGGGACCTTCGCGAGATAGAGTAGTGTTGTCACCTGGTGTATCACAGCTCACAAGTGAGCATCAGCAGATGGTGGAGACAGGGACAGCAGTGGAGAGTCCTCGTCGGATGCCAAGGGCGCTCCTAGCTCTGCTCAGCTGCATGTGGATCCTGTGCCTCTGGGGCCATCCAGAAAGAGAGCAGTGCTGGAACTCCAGGAACAAGTGCAGGAGTCTCTGGCAGGTTTTGCATCCAGGGTAACTGCGAGTGTGGAGAGAATGGAGGAGTCCATCTCTAACATGAGCACTGCCTTTGTGGAGGCAATGGCGCATGAACATGCCACCATGGATAGGATGGCAACCTCCGTGGAAAGGATGGCTACGGTCATGGAGGAAATAAGTCGCCAGAGTCAGGAAAACATGGTGACTGTTCAGAATAGAATGACATCTCTGGAGGAGCGATGGGCAGCTATTGAGCAGAGAGATCAGAGCTTCATGGACGTCTTTCTGAGGAGGACTGCCAGTGCAGATACAGATCCTCATGGCCCCCCTGATATGCAGAAAGGTGCTGTCCAGCCACTTGCCAGCACTGAAGTGTAGCTGACCCATGAGAGGGATGTTGGTGGCAGGCAACAAGGAAGTGTGGGCTCCTCTCCAAGTGCTCACACTCCCATGCCACTGCGGAGACCTCGATCAGAGCCCTACCAGAGTCCTCACCCAACTGAGATGGCCGTCTCAGCCCCTGCACAGCCGCAGGAGCAGCAGACTGTTGCCGAGCCCTCAGAGGCTCGCAAACCCAGAGGACGCCCGCCAAAGGTGTCAAAGCAGGAGCAGCATGAAAGTGAGCAAGGTGCCTCCACATCTGCTGAAGCCACAGCAGAAGCACCACATAGAAGCACGCGTAAGAGAAAGATTAAGCATCTATAGTCACAAGGGTCGTCACTTGGGTGTTTTGATGTAATACATATTTAATATAATGATCGCCATTTCAATTATAATAAACAAATGTGATGGCAAAGATTCAAAGAGTTGGCCTATGTGTGCTCAGAAATGGAAGTGTCACAGTCAGGTTTCAGGGCGCCTTTCATCTGTAATGATGGTGGTGAGAGTGATAGGAGCCCACAGTTTATTGTACATTGTGTATGGTGTGTTAAGAAGGTGCCAGCTCACTGATGCCCAGTTTGGGTTCCACCAAGACCACTCGGCTCCCGACCTCATTACAGCCTTGGTCCAAACATGAACAAAGGAGCTGAATTCCAGAGGTGAGAGTGACTGCCCTTGACATCAAGGCAGCATTTGATCGAGTGTGGCATCAAGGAGCCCTAGTAAAACTGAAGTCAATGGGAATCAGGGGGAAAACGCTCCACTGCCTGGAGTCATACCTAGCACAAAGGAAGATGGTTGTGGTGATTGAAGGTCAATCATCACAGCCCCAGGACATCGCTGCAGGTGTTCCTCAGGGCAGTGTCCTAGGCCCAACCATCTTCAGCTGCTTCATCAATGACCTTCCCTCCAACATAAGGTCAGAAATGGGGATGTTCGCTGATGACTGCACAGTGTTCAGCGCCATTCACAACTCCTCAGATAATTAAGCAGTCCATGCCCGCATGCAACAAGACCTGGACGACATTCAGGCTTGGGCTGATAAGTGGCAGGTAACATTCACGCCACAGAAGTGCCAGGCAATGACTATCTCCAACACTTCAGCAGTCAAGGACATTCAGCCTCGGATCAGCGGGTTAGCGTTCTCCAAGGCGGACTTCGAGACACACAACAACGCAAAATCATCGAGCAGAAACTGATAGCCAAGTTCCGCAACCATGAGGACGGCCTCAACCAGGATCTCGGTTTCATGTCACGCTACAGGACGTGACTAGAGTCCAGACTAGAGTCCAGACTAGAGTCGTCGTTGTCTTGTTTACAGATGTGATTTCCAGTTTTTAAAAAAAAGTAAAAAGCTTAACTGCAGACTGCAGCATTTGACACGTTGGACCCCCTGTGACCCCACCTCATTGTCTTAGCTGTATTCTGCTGTGTCTTTGATGTAAGCCTCCCTGACAGATTGTATCTCTGCAGACACATTGTTCTCTGTCTATATATGCTTTATAACTGATTTGTATTCCCTCACTTTACCTGACGAAGGAGCAGCGCTCCGAAAGCTCGTAATTTCAAATAAAACTGTTGGACTATAACCTGGTGTTGTGCGACTTCTCATTTTTATCTCCAACAAGCGAGAGTCCAACCACCTCCCATTGACATTCAACGGCATTACCATTGCCGAATCCCCCATCATCAACATCCTGGGGGTCACCATTGACCAGAAGCTTAACTGGACCAGCCATATAAATACTGTGGCAACTAGAGCAGGTCAAAGGCTAAGTATTCTGCGGCGAGTGTCTCACCTCCTGACTCCCCAAAGCCTTTCCACCATCTACAAGGCACAAGTAAGGAGTGTGATGGAATACTCTCCACTTGCCTGGATGAGTGCAGCTGCAACAACACTCAAGAAGCTCGACACCATCCAGGACAAAGCAGCCCGTTTGATTGGCACCCCATCCACCACCTTAAACATTCACTCCCTCCACCACCGGCGTACTGTGGCTGCAGTGTGTACCATCTACAACATGCACTGCAGCAACTCGCCAAGGCTTCTTCGACAGCACCTCCCAAACCCGCGACCTCTTCCACCTAGAAGGAGAAGGGCAGCAGACGCATGGGAACACCACCACTTCCAAGTTCCCCTCCAAGTCACACACCATCCTGACTTAGAAGTATGTCGCCGATCCTTCATCGTCGCTGGGTCAAAATCCTGGAACTCCCTAACAGCACTGTGGGAGCACCTTCACCACACGGACTGCAGTGGTTCAAGAAGGCGGCTCACCACCAACTTCTCAAGGGCAACGAGGGACGGGCAATAAATGCTGGCTTTGCCAGTGACGCCCAGATCCCATAAGCGATTAAAAAAAAATCCCAAATAAGCCAGGATTTAAATGGTACAGCTCCCTCGGTGGAACAACAACATTTCTAAGTAACAAAATCCTCAGATTGTGGACATTCAGGACACCTCAGTAGCCTCTGACTCAAAAGGTCATGGGTTCAAGCCCCATCCAAGACTTGTGCACAAACTATCCGCTGACACTTAAATGCAGTGCTAACTTTCAGATACGATGTTGCGGTTCTGTCAGTCTGTTCAGGTGGCATAAAAGATCCCAAGGCACAATTCAAAGAAAAGCAGGGTAGTTCCACTCATTCCCTCACATGTATTTATCATTGAAACAACACCATCAAAAGATATTAACTGCTCATTTAATTCATACCTGTTTATGGGACCTATCTGTGCGTAAGTTGGCTGCCACGGTTAACTATGTAACAACAGTAACTAGTCTTATCCCCAATGACCTTCACTGTATGGATTCTATGTGAAAGCCCGAATCTTACCACTGATGCCTGTTTTCAACAGTCAACTTAAAAAAAGAAAACCAGTCCTTTATTTTCAAAACATATTGGCCCAAAAATTTGGCCCTTCCCGGATGAGTACATAATACGTACTCACCGGTATTGCTTCCCGAAGTGCCGGTTTCCTGCATGCACTGCGCATGCGCGGGAAACCGGAACTTCCGGTATGGTGAAGGGGGCGGTTCCTAGGTGAACCGCGTGCGCGCTAGAGGCTGCGCACACGCAGCAAACTTGGATTTTTTTTCAGGTTTCTACGCGAGGGGAAGTATGGAAGATACTACGCTAATGAAAAGGAAGCGCAAGACCCGTTTTGAACAAGGTAAGTGTTTAATTAAGCATAATTTTAAATTTTTTTCCACAGGTTTATCTCTTTAGATGCTTTAAAGAAAGGTAAGTTTATTTTTATAACTTTTAAAAAGTATTTTAATTTTTTCAAAAATTTAAATTTTTGTTTAAACTGGTTAAATTATTTAACTATAGCTATTTTATAAATGTGATGGTTTTTTAAAAAATTTATTTTAAGTTTAGCTGTTCTTTTGGGGCCGATTTCAATTCACAGATATGACAGGTCTCCTGTCAAATCTATGAATGAAAGATGGTCTGCTGCCATTGGCTCTCCATGGCCCACGTGATCCCAGGGGACGCATCGCACTAACTGCGCCCCTGGAACACGCAAGCACTGCGCGCCGGCAGTTGGGAGAACCCAGGAAACCCAAAGTTCCCGTGGGCCCAAAACACAACGGCAGGCGCGGTAGGTAAGAGCGCGCGCGATCCTTACCCCCACGGCAAGCCGGACAGGTGAATTTCTGGGCCATTATGAGAAGTCATTTATACTTGTTCCGTGAGGGAAGCATGTTGTCTTGTTTGAACCTTGTGTTGAGACATCTAAGGGACACTTTGTGAGACATTGGAATGGGGAGGTTGTGTGATGGTGTGGGTGAAAAGCGTCTCAAAGCTGTAGGCAAGCTTGTGGTTTGTTTTGGTTGCTTAATTTTCCCATTGTTATTGTTACAAGATTCTGAGGGGGATTGACAGGGTAGATGCTGAGAGGTTGTTTCCCCTGGTTGGAGAGTCTAGGGCTAGGGGGCATAGTCTCAGGATAAGGGGTCAGCCATTTAAGACTGAGATGAGGTGGAATTTCTTCACTCAGATGGTCGTGAATCTTTGGAATTCTCTACCCCAAAGGGCTGTGGATGCTGAATCATTGAGTATATTCGCTGAGATAGATAGATTTTTGGACTCTTAGGAATCAAGTGATATGGGGATCGGGCAGGAAAGTGGAGTTGAGGTTGAAGATCAGCCATGAGCTCATTGAATGGCGGAGCAGGCTCGAGGAGCCGTACGGCCTACGCCTGCTCTGAATTCTTATGTTCTTAAGATGTAGATAGAGAGACAACAACTTAAAGGACGTAGCCATCGTTTTGGTTTTGATTTTGCTCCACTAATTAAATATTCAAGTTGATTTAATGCTGAAATCCATTTTATTCTGTACAATTGTTAAACAAAATGTACAAAGCTGGATGAATAATGAATATTTGATCAGGACACACAATTCCATCAAGGTCGATGTAACCAGGGAATCTTCATTTTACCACATTGGTCAAGCTGTGACGATCTGATTCATTGATGAACTGAAAAAGAAAATATTTAAGGCATCAGATTCATTGATACTGAGAACGATGCATTATTTTACATGTCAGGTCTGAACAGAATCCTGGAACTGGCAACAAATTGAGGAAAAGCTTGTGATGGACTGGAGCTGTGTTGAGATCACACTCCTCCCGCCCCCAGCACTATTGCACGTGTGATGGGAAAAGGAGCAAGTTGTGTTGCTCTTGAATACATGTAGCACCATTTTCTCACAGGCAACAAATGTTTCCCAGCAGCTGTGATTGTGGACAGTTGGCAGCAGAAAAAGATTGACTTGGCTACTTTATTAAATACATTTTCAATAGTCCAGTCGAGGTTGCCAGCAACAAATGCATTGGGTGTGTGTCAGAGCATCTTGGTGCTCGACTTGATGAATATGCCTGCCTCTGTGTTTTTTTGAGTGAAAACCGTTGTCCCTGGTGCCCAAGAGCAAAGTGCTTTTTTTTTAGCCTTTTCCATTTCCTCCCTTCCTTTTCTTGTAACGACCATTTTATAACAAAGGAATGAAAGTTGGGAGGATTCTATAATGGGCGGGTTACATGGGAACATAGCAGCAGGAGCAGCCCATTCAACCCCTCGAGCCTGATCCACCATTCAATTAGATCACGGCTGCTCTGTAGCTCAACTCCATTTACCCACCTTTGATCCATATCCTTTGATATCCTTACCCAACAAAGATCTCGTGATCTCAGCTGTGAAAATTTGAATTGACCCGACATCCACTGCCTTTAAGAATAGCAAGTTGCAGATTTCCACAACCCTTTGTGTGAAAAAGTGCCTCCGAATTTCACTCCTAAATGGTTTAGCTCTAATTTTTAGATTATGCCCCTTGTACTGGATCCCCCACCGAGCAAATCTGACCCAGGCTCTGTACAACTGAAACATCACTTCTTCATTTTTGAATTCAAATCCCCGTAAAATAAAGGCCAACATTCCATTGGCCTGTTTGATTACTTTTTGTACCTGTGCACTAGCTTTTAGTGACTTGTGTACATGGACACACAAATCTCTTTGTTCCTCCACATCTTCTAGTCTCTCGCCACTAAGAAAATATTCCGATTTGTCTTTCTCAGATCCAAAGGGGATGAACTCACACTTCCCCACATTGAACTCCATCTGCCATAGTTTTGCCCACTCACTTAGGGCTGGATTTTGATACTGGGGCAGGTTGGGGTCGTGTCATCCGCATTTCGTGTTGCCCACCCGACTCTAGATTGACGTGGATGAATGATGCGATTTTAACTTAATTGGCCAATTGAGTTCCAACGTGTGGGAACCCATGGCCAATGAGTTATTCCAGTCTGAAAGTCGCCTCCGATGACATCATCATTGCTGCTGCATTTAAGGTCTGCAACAAGCCTTGCTTCTTCTGCAGGCTGCCAAGCTTTTGGACCTCTATTCTAGAGACAACTGCAGCAGGAATGGCCAGCCAATGACCCAAGTCTGCTCCCAGGTTCGATGACGTTGCCCTGCAAGCGTTGGTGGATGGAGCAAGAGCCAACAGAGAGGTGCTCTTCCCCTCCTCAGGGAGGAAGAAGCCTCCCAAGCAGACCAAGGCTGTGTGGGTCCAGGTCGCCCAGGAGGTCAACTCCTTATCCTTCACCTGCAGAACCTGGATCCAGTGCAGGAAGAGGTTTCATGACATTCTACGTACTGCAAAAGTGAGTATGATTTTCCCTTCACCCTCAATCTGATCCCCATTGCCTCTCCTCACCAGCACTCAGCTTTAGCAACCTCTTCCTCCATATCCCACTTGACACTGACATCCATGCACCCTTACCCATTCCCTCTCCCTCTATGGTCACATTCACCTTACTATTCGACTATGCAGCCCTCACACTACCTATCATTGTCATGCTTGGAAAACAACTTACAACACACAGGGAGGGCCCTTAGTCTCGCCATCTCAATCCATCTTTGTCTCCTTCTAAGCATCTATGCTATGGATTCTCTACACTCACTCCTTCAATCACACTCAAACTCCACTTGTCTCCCGCATTGCAGGAAAAGGTGCTCTCAATCCACTTGCAAGCGCTGAGGTGGACCTGACCCATGTGAGGGATGTTGGTGGCAGACAACAAGGAGGTGGGGGCTCCTCTCCAAGCACTCACACTTCCATGCCACTGACAAGTCCTCGGTCAGAACCCCACCAGAGTCCGAACCCAACTGAGATCGGCGTCTCAACCCCTGCCCAGCCGCAGGAGCAGCAGACTGTTGCCGAGCCCTCGCAGGTTCACAACCCCAGAGGACGCCCGCCAAAGGTGTCGAGACAGGAGCAGCAACAAACTGAGCAGGGGGCCTCCACTTCTGCTGAAGCCACAGGGGAAGCACCACGTAGGAGCACGCGTAAGAGAAAGATACTGCACAAATAGTCACAAGGGTAGTCACTTGGGTGAAATTTGATGTTTAATGTGAAAAAGCCATCAGGTGTAAAGTGTAAATAAAAACTCTGATGGCTACAGCTGCAGTTGTGGCATCTGTCATTTCGCTAATGGGACTTCCACAATGAGGCCTTAGGATAACTTGCAATTGTCAGTATGGTGGTCAAATTGTTCGGGATCTGCTGGGTCTGGGCCATTGTCGTACCTCTGGTAAGAAGCTGCGAGGCAAAAGTGGTTGCTTGTCTAGGCTAAGCAAATCTGGCCAAGATGAGTGCGTTCCTTGCATTCCGGGCAGCTATGGTCTCGCGTAATGCTGCCGCTGGTTGAGGGGCCTCTGCAAGTTGTTCATTCTCTCTCTCCTCCTCCTCCTCCTCCTCCTCCTCCTCCTCATCTGAGGAGGCTATGTGAGGAGCCACTTGGTCCTCCGGCATCTGTAAGCCACGACGCTGTGCCATGTTGTGAAGTGCACAGCAAACCACGACGATTCTGGAGACCCTGGCTGCTGAGTATTGCATGACTCCACCTGATCTATCTAGGCATCTGAAGCGCATCTTCAGCATACCGATGGTTTGCTCGATTATGGCTCTGGTGGAAATGTGGCTGGAGTTGTAGCTCTCCTCAGCTGCATTGGATGGGCTCCTCAACGGCGTCATTAGCCAAGTCTTCAGGGGATAGCCCTTGTCTCCAAGTAGCCATCCGTTAAGTTGGTCTGGCGGACTGAACAGCGGAGGCACACTAGACTGGCGTAGTATGAAGGAGTCATGGCAACTGCCAGGGTAATTAGCACAAACATGCAGAACTTCCTTCTTGTGGTCACACACCAGCTGAACGTTGAGGGAGTGGAAGCCCTTGCGGTTGTCAAAAATACCTGGATTGCGATGGGTTGCCTTAAGGGCCACATGTGTGCAGTCAATGACACCCTGCACCCTTGGAAAGCCTGCCAGATTAGCTAATCCAACTGCACGCGCCGTGACAGTTGCTCGATCCTTGGTGAAATGGATGTGATTGTGCGCGATGGCAAAGAGGGCATCGGTTACCTGCGTGATGCGGCCGCCTGGGAGATGCCGCTGATGTCTGCTGCTGATCCCTGGAATGAGCCTGAGGCAAAAATGTTGAGTGCGGTGGTGACTTTGACGGCCACTGGTAAGGGTTGTCCACCTGGTCCTCTGGGCTCCAGGTCTTGTTGCAGCATTGCGCAGATGTCACCCACTACCTCTCGCGAAAGTCGGAGCCGCCTTTGGCACTGCTGCTCAGACATGTTGAGGTAGCTGATCCTCTGTCTGTAGACCCTGTTTGGGGGGTATCTCCTGCGCCGACGGCCTTCCATGCGTTGGCACCTTCTGGCCTGTGCAGCTTCAGGCGGGTGAGCAGCAGCTTGGCGCTCCTGCTGTTGCTGCTGCTGTTGGTGCTGCTGTTGTTCATGGTTCTGCTGGTGCCGCGGCTGTTGTTCGTCCTCATCGGATGCCCAGGAGGGAAGGAAATAAATGGCTCCCATGCCTCTGGTATATGTCTCAGTTGAGGAAGTGCTCAATGAGGGTGGCGAGAGGGGTTTTCCAGGAGGTCACACTGGAGATGGTTGTCAGGCTCCAAACTTCCAGAGCTGTGGTTATGCCTTCAAAAAGTTCCCCCAGACCTGTGACAACAAAGTCCTGCCACCTGCAAATGATGGCTGATCAAATCTCCTATTTAAAGGTTGAGCTGCAGCTGAGAGTCAGCTATCCACTTGTGCTCCCGCCAGGTTTCACTGGCGTGTTTCACATCAGGCGTGCTTCACGTGGGAAAAGGGTTAAACTAGCTTAAAAGTTTCAAAATGGCATTACAGAGCCAATTTAGGGCTTGTTAAGGGCATTAATGGCTTCTCCCGCCTCTTGGAGGTGGGACGAAGTTGGGAACACCGCACACGATTTTATCAAAATTGCGTGGAGGCGGAATGGAGGCGGGATCAGGTCTGCCCGCCACTTTTCGCAATTTTAAACCTCAAACGCCTCCAAACCCGACTCCACGGCCCTATGAAAATCCAGCCCTTAGTCTTTCTATGTCCTTATGTAGCTTCCGCTCCAGAACGGGTGGGTGATCGCTCCGCAGAATTACCGCCTATGCTGTGAAGATGATACGTTACCCCAGTGACACCAATGAGAAATAAAACGCTTTTCACATGGAGTTCAGTAACTGGATTGAGCCTGTTTGGCCAGGGACTTCACCACATAATCTAGGCTGGCACTTCAGCGCCGTACAGAGGTAGCGCTCTGTTGTCAGATGAAACTTTACCTGAGGGCCCTGTCTGCTTGTTCAGGTGGACATAAAAGATCCCACGGCACTATTTGAAGAAGAGCAGAGGAGTTCGCCCAGAGTCCTGGCCAAAACAGATTATCTGGTCATTTATCTCCTTTGCTAGTTTTGGGACTTTGCTGCGTGCAAATTGTCTGCCCTTTTGCCTACAGAACAACAGTAACACTTCAAAAGTAACTCATTGGATGTAAAGAGCTTGGAACATCTTGAAGCCATGAAAGGCTCTGTGTAAATTTTATTAGAAGGATCTTCAGTGATAAAGTGAAGCTTTCATTTATTAGTGGAAGTTATCCTAGACTAATACTGCTGATCACTTCTGGATGGATGCAGCCACAACAAGGCTCAAGAAGCCCGACTCCATCCAGAACAAGCAATCCACTGGATTTTGCCTACATTACAACAGAAACACTTCAAACCTAATTCATATTATCTGTAAAACACTTTGGGGGAAAAATTAGGTCGCGCCCCATTTGGGGCGCAAATATCGTCTGGACGCAAATATTAGCGCCTGGCGCTAATTATTGCCACTGACTGGAAACTTCACTTTTACCGCCCCGGGAGGTGAGTGGCGCACTAAATCAGGCGCTACACACCTGTCTTAAGGCGCAAAGGCCGAGCAGTGAGGCGCTAACTCAGCGCGCGAGCGCAGCGCAGCTGCTGCCAGTTAGCGAGGGAACACAGACACACTGGCGCCGGCCAGTTCTTAAAGCGGGGGGGGGGCCAACTGTTAGGATCAGTAGGCAAAACTACCTCACAAAGCGTTGAGTCAATGCAGAAGTCTCTCTTTCTCTCTCTCTGAATCTCTCTCTCTCTCTCAGAACGAGTGGTGCAAAAATGTCAACCACAGAAAAAGACAGGAAGAGGCCCCCTTTAAATAGCGCCCCCCCCCAGCCCCACAGCGATTGATAGCATTCCAGTCTTCCGGTCGTTGGATGCGCCAGGCGGTAAGGCAGGGGGCGCCACTCAATTTCCGCTCCGGGGCGCCACAAGGGCGTTGCACCATGGAATGACGTCACAATCTGCGCGCGCAGGTGGTCGCAGCGGTAAGGTTTAGCGCTGCCGCACAATCTCTAGTTAAGTTCCCGAGCGGCGCAAACATCGCTGCGCCCGGGCGTTAGCGGCTTTGCGCCCCATTAGCGCCCTCTTAAGGCGCTAACGGGAGGCGCAACCAACTGAATTTTTACCCCTTTGTTTTATCCTGAGGACATGAAAGAGTTTATATAAATGCAATTTACAGTGATCAATATTTTTGAAAGAATTGATGGTGTGATTCATATAAAGTCCGTAATTCCTACCTTAGATTTTCTCGTTCACCTTGTGACTGAAATAGTACAAATCACCAGGAGAGCAAAGAGCACCCAGCGTACCACGTTCCATATAATGTAACTGAGCAAAAGGGAAGAAATACAAAATCATTCGAAGGAAACGAGACTGCTTTGTGTTTGAAACATTTATCTCCTGTTTACAGTGTAATCTTAGTATAGTGTATCAATGTAAAGCAGCAGAGCCAAGGGACTTGAGCTGAGAAACTAAACTCGTGTTTGACTTATGGAGGAAAGTCAACTTTGTGATCATTAGATAAAGATCAAATGAAGCAAACTTCATTAACATGTCCACAATGTAAAGCTGTAAGGTGGTGAGAATGTGGAACTCGCTACCACAGGGAGTGGTTGAGGCGAATAGTGTAGATGCATTTAAGGGGAAGCTAGATAAGCATATGAGGGAGAAGGGAATAGAGGGTTATACTGATAGAGTTAGATGAGAAAGGATGGGAGGGTGCGCAAGTGGAATATAAACACCGGCATGGACTGGTTGGGCCAAATGGCCTCTTTCTATGCTGTATATTCTATGTAATTCTATGTAAGCCACAATTTTGTCATTGAGAACGTAATAAAAATGACTGACCATCTGAAGGAAGCACCGCTCCCTGGGGTCATGTAGCAATGATGTGATATCTCCTCAGGGAGTCAGGATAGTCAGAATAGCATCATCCTACACTGCTCTCATGCACCTTCTAACAGGTAATTGCTGAGCATCTGGAATCAGACAGCCTCCCCCCCCTCCCCCACCACTCTCAGTTTGGGAACAGTGTATAACATCGGGAACTGAGAAGGAGAAAATGACAGAGAATGCAACTTTTCTGTCAGTGCCATTCCAGAACAGATAAGGGCAAGGAAAACTGGCATTGCTGTAGTGTGGCAAGGGCAACCCCATGAGATTAGTTTAGCGGCAAAACAATCATGGTGAATACTGCAAGGAGCAACATCTGAGGGCCTGGAAATGGAAGTGCTTACTTCTTGTTCTCATTTTTCAACAACAAAAATAGCATCTTTGTTAGGAAGCTAACACAATAGCTTGATGTTAACCCAGCCACCATTTCCATTCTGATGAATTATAGTCTGAAATAGTAAATGATTTTAACCCCTTAAGACAAAACTCTTAAAGAACATTTATTCTCATATGGAAGCAATGCTCATGAAAACACCAGCAATGAGAACATTGTACCTTGTATTGACAGATGTGGATCCTGAGGTTGTTACTGATACCGTTGTAAAAACTTCACAAGAATATTCAGGTCCTATTGAAACAAGGGAATAAAATTCAGATTCACCTCATTTTCACTTGTAGTCAACCAAGAGAGCACTCTTGTCAAATGGAGCCTCATTACTTGAGTAAAAGCCTGGTTGATATAATGGATTTGGATGATTTAATTCCTGTGTAATTTCCCCCTCTCTGGTAGCAAGGAGAGATGCTGCTGACACCTGGCCGTGGCCCATTTTTACTGATAATTTCTGTTTCTTTCCCATATCTGAGAGTTGGTGGCACAGAGTTACTATTGGGGCAGTTAAAGGGATCAGGTTGGTGGGATGACAAACCAGGTATCCCCATTTTTGCCCGGTGCAAACATAAAGGAAAGTTCCAGCCAGAGAGCTGGCCTCTGCCACCAGCGGAAAATGTATTTCTGGTGGCCGAGCAACAACAATTCTGTCCTGGAGAGATGTCCTAAGTGGAAAAGGAACCTCAGCTGTGCATTGAGTGCTGAGGGAAATATTAGACCAGGAATTACTGCTCTTGATATTAGTGGACAAGCAGTTAAAATTCGAATGGCATTTCCCTGTTAAAAGAATGTTTAAAAAAATCGACAGACGAATGTCACACGAATACATTAAACAGTCGCCTGCTAATATTGGCAATGGTCTTTTCCTGCCTCTTGGGATGGGATTTCTGAGCTTGCAGTAGCGATGGCAAACGGCACACACCGACAGTGGGTATCGCAGATCAGGGACTGGCTCACAAACTGTTTGAATAGACATTAATTAAAAAAATTAATTGTCCATATTGTTTGTTTAAAGTAACACTTACCAATGCCGCTGATTTGTGTCTCATAACTGCAGTTCTTCCCTGGTCTGTTGAAGACTGACACATTAACCATTTCACTGGATTTTTTCCCCTGATTATTTGAAGCTGTGCAGTAATATTGATGATGTTGCTGTTTGAAGGATTGACAATGTAGATCCAGTTTATTGGTGTCAGAGATCTTTGAATCTTCAGACGGGGTCTTTTCGTACCATGTGTACTGAATGGGAAGGGATCCCTGGACAGACTCACAGGAGACTGACACTGAGGCCCCAAAACATGAGACATTTGGTGGCGATAAATATCTAAGTACAGGAACTGACACGGATTCTGTGGGAAAGAAACAAACATTCAGATACTGACTGAAAATCTAAAAATCAAATACTCTCCAATTTTCAGCACTTCTGTATCTCAGCCAGGGCCTGCCATGTTGGAATCTCACTGGCACATCTACCTCTCCATGTCTCTCCACCCTCCGAGCAGCCTGAACTACCATGTCTGCCATTATATCAGAACATAGCAGGGCTCCCGATCAGGACAGCAGCAATGATACTGAGGATGTGTCAACGTGAAAATCAGGGCTAACAATTTCTCTCAGTAGCAGGTAGCCAGCCTCCAAAGCTGTTTAATTGTTTGACTCTCGAACGTTAATTCGTTGGAGAGAGTCCGAGAAAACCACAGCCGAATATGAGGGCAAAAAATTGGAAGATATGTGTTACATGTTTTGTGGCTTTAGATCACTTTCCTACAAACACTCCCAGACCCATTGAAAATTTAACAGGCGGTCCTGAACATGGAAAAGGGAGGAGGCCATTCAGCGCTTCGAGCCTCTTCCAGCATTCAATTAGATCTCGGCTGATCTGTAACTTAACTCCATCTGCCCGCCTTGGTTCCGTAACCCTTAATACCCTTGCCTAACAAAAATCTGTCAATCTTAGTTTTGAAATGTTCCATTGACCTCCAGCCTCAACAGATTTCTGGGCTAGAGAGTTCCAGATTTCCACGACCCTTTGTGTGAAGAAGTGCAACCTGACATCACCCTCAAGATGCGCTTCAGTTACCTGGACAGATCTGGAGGCGCCCTTCAGTACTCATCAGTCAGGGTCGCCAGAATGATCATGGTTTGCTGCGCTCTGCACAACATTGTGCAGCAGCAAGATTGGAGCTGCAGGAGGAACAAGGCGCTGAGCACACATTGTCTACGGACGAATCCGAGATGGAGGACAAAGAGGAAAAGAAGCAGGAGCAGGAGGAAGGAAATTGCGACACCAACGCAGCACCAGTCACTCACATTGCTGCCCGCGATGCCAGCGTTTCACTTATAGCTGTAAGGTTCAGTTAATTACCACCACTGGACCGATGTAACAACCACATTCAACGGCCACTCTCAACTGCCCCGCCCCCCTCCAATCCCACTGACACAAAGCAGACCGGCTACCAACCAACCACACATTGCACATCCCCCCATTGCTCCCCCTCAATTCATGTCTTCCCATTCATGAACAAGCTGCTGGAAAGGCGAGTTGCCACCCATCAACCAAGAATGGGCAACACGGGAAAGTGGTGCAACGTAATATATTTCATGTGATTCTGCTAAAGGACAGAAACTTAACAACATAACAATTTCTCAATCACACATGTGCAGACCCTTGTGCAACTACAAAACTTTACTCTTCCTTTTCCTACCGCTCCTACGTGGTGCAACCCTCATGGCTTCAGCAGAGGTCGAGGCAGGCTGCTCAGATCCCTGCTCTGACTGCTGAGATGCTCTTGGTCGATGACCTCTGGGTTTGAAGCCCAACGTGGTCCCCGCCAAAGACTGCTCCATCTGCACCTGTGCAGGGGCAGACACAGCCATCGGGAGAGGAGGCAGCATTCCTCTCATGGCCCAGCCGCACTTCACTCCTACCACTCTGCTGGAGAGCAGCTTGGTGCAGATCAGTGACGCACTGTAAGGCCAAGGCTAAGGTGTCTGCCATCCTATTTAATGCACCAGACATGTTGGCATCCAGAGTCAGCACGGCCGTGGTCAATGCCTGCATGGACTCATTTGATTGTCGCGACTGATGCTCGACGGAGTTGGCCAATCTATCCATGGAACAAGACATCCTCGCAATGCCCTGCGACATCAACACACTCATCGTTGAGGTGGACTCCTCCAGTCTCTCTGCAATTGTGGACAGTGTGCGTGGAAGGCCTGTCAGTATGTAGCAGATTTTCTGCTGCCCCACAATGATTAGCCTTTCAATCGACGGCCCCCGGGGTACAGCACCAGTTGAGCAGAGTTTGGAGAGTGCTCTGCCCTCCGACGTGGACTCTCCGCAGTTGTCCCTGCCACCACTGTTGGCTCTTGCTCCCTTGTGAAGTGTGATTTATGAGGTGAAAACCCAACTATCTGTCTAACTGGACTCACTGAAGTGTGAGTATCTGCATTGGTGCGTGGTAAGCATGAGTCCTGTGATGGTGCACCCTCAGAAGGAATCAGCTCCTCTGAGGATTCATCGTCCACGAGGTCCACTGACGGCTGCTGCACATGTGAAGGCCCTGGCGGAGAGAGAAGATATGAATTAGTACTGGCAAGGTAAGGATGTTGCAACTCATCATTATGAAGATGATGATATTAAACTCATTGCTGAAATCAGGTCAACATGACTGAGTGTTTTATGACATGTGGGCCCATGATATTTAATTCTGTCACCAGGCAGCTGGGAGGTCCCCATCTCCAATGGCCAGGGATGGTGAGTTGCCACTGATCTCCAGCGCTTCCTCCTCTGCAGTTGTCAGCTGTGAGATCTGTCGAGGACCACCTCAGGTTCTCTCTCTCTCCCTAGTTTTCTGCGCTCTCTTCTCCTGCAACGGGAGAAAGAACAGACCTATGAGTGACTGTAATGGCATGTGTTCACCCAATGGATGCAGTGCATATGGTGAGGGTGACTATCAGCGAGCGGCATGAAATTACATAAGGATCAAGGTGAATGGCAGTGGTGGATGGAGTGATGGGGATGTGAGGAAATACATTGAAAGAGAAGGATGTGTGTGCGTGCAGAATAAGTGGGTGTGAGGAGTGATGTGATGTAGTAGGTTTGACAAGACAGGGTGAGGGGGTGGGTGATGTGCTCAATGGGTAGTAGGTGAATGAGCAACTGTACTCACCTTTCCTAAGCTGGTTAGGTCATTAAATGGCTTGCTGCGCTGACTCCAGCAGTGTGGTATAATGCTCCTGCTGCTGACCTCCTCGGCCACATCCAGGCACGGGTTCTTTGTAGCTTTCTTACTGCCGTGGCTGGGGAAGGGCCCGGATAGCTCAGTTGATAGAGCATCAGACTTTTAATCTGAGAGTCCAGGGTTCAAGTCCTTGTTCAAGCGTTAGCTTTGCCAGCATGGGCTCAATAGCCTCCTTCTGTGCTGTTATGATTCTATTGTCCCTCTCTGATTCTTCACTGCCCCCAGCAATGAATCAAGGGAGCTGATGTTAAAGCAGGGTGCAGCTTTGTGATTCACAGAATCCCCACAGTGCAGATAGAGGCCAGTTCGGCCCATCGAGCCTGCACCGACACATATCCCACCCTATCCCCGTAACCCCACGTATTTAATCCCCCCCTAACACTAAGGGTCAATTTATCATAGCCAAATCAACCTATCCCGCACATCTTTGGACTGTGGGAGGAAACCGGAGCACCCGGAGGAAACCCATGCAGACACGGGGAGAATGTGCAAACTCCACACAGACAGTCACCCGAGGCCGGATTCGAACCCGGGTCCCTGGCGCTGTTTGGCAACAGTGCTAACCACTTTGCCACCGTGATTCCTGAGTCTATCTTCTCTGATTGTTGTCCCTGTGCCAAAGCATCCAAATTCTATCTTCGGATTGTTCAGTTAAATACTCGACTTGAGATCACATCATGCGGGTCCACACCACACCCGCGAATGCACATACAACGCCAAACCAGGGAGTAAAATTTTAATGAGCTGGCTGCATTAAAATGCCACAGACAGACGCAGTGAAATTACTTCTGGGTTTCCCACGCGATATTGGATCCTCTACACCTCGAAGTTACTATCCGGGCCATTGCATTTAATAGTTGATCCATCAGGAGGTATGATTGGGAGGAAGATAATGGGGGCTAAATTCGGTTGATTTGTGCTTCCTGTTAGCGCCTGTCCCCGTTGCTGTCCCCGGCCCCCGTGAAGCCCCCCTGCGGGGTGCCGGCTGCTCTCTGTGAGCCCGGTACTCCTCTTGAGTGCCGGGCTCATTTGCAGGCAATCCCTATCCCTGGTTGGCCAGCTATGCCATGCCCTTCCCCTTTAATAAGGAGAGGAAGGCCTGCAGTAGCACGGCACGTAGCATCGCGATATTGGCTCGCAGCACCCCAAGAGGAACGCGGGGCGCTTCCAGTAGCGCCCCTCCTCCCTCTCGGGGCGATACCTGGGAAAATCGGACGTGAGGGCGCTAAATTTTTCGAGGAGCTAAAATTAGGGGGAGCTACCCAATTTTTACCCCAATGTCTCAACAATTAATAAAGAGGCTTCTTTTCCCATCAAAACAGTGACTAGGCTTTTCAATTTTAGTTTAGTTCTCTTGTAAAGTTGACCAAAATATCTGATTGATGATGTGAGCCACACATCGGGCTGGATTTTGTCAGCCCCGAGGAGGCAGGTATGGAGGCGGGACTGCCTGTAAAGTTGCAGGGTTTGGGGGCGGGTGGCAAACCCGGCCCCATCCCGCCTCCGTGCCCTCTTGCCAGGAGGCGGGAAGCCGTCCTGTCCCAGGTCCCGTCTCCTTGAGGTGGGTAAGGGATTAAAGCCTATTAACTGCCTGTTAACAGGTAGTTAACAGGCAGAAAATAGGATTATCCCCATTTTTTCCTTCGAGGTGCAGGCTTCCTGACCTCAGGGAACACCGCCAGGGTGGAGGAGACGAGTAGGAGGTCTGCAGGGGTCGGAGGGGTCTGAAAGTGAAATGTAGAGGTGAGTGATGGGTGCAAGTGTGGAGTGGTAAGTATGGAAGGTGAGTGTAAAATGTGAGAAAATGTTCACTTACCTTTGTTTCTGCCTACAGCCTTCAGCCGCTGTGGAGCCGGAGTCCCAACATCTCCATTGTAGAGATCACAGACTGGCTGTTGGATCCTCCGAACCAACAGCCAGGTGATTTCTGCAAAGTTGCAAGGTTTGATGAGTCCTGAACACAAAGCCTCATCAAACTACACAGAATGGCACTGTTTGACAGCTTCACAGATCTGTCAAACACTGACCTTTCTTCTTTCAAAAATTCTTGACAGATGGCACGTTATGCGTTCATGTGCTCTGCCACTGAATTCCCCCTAATTGGCCTGCTGAGCCTGCTGGGCGGGCTTAACAAGGTCAATCAGGGGAAAATCCCGCTGGTTGGCCAGAAGCTGATGGAGGTGGGATTGAAAGCTGGTAAGCAGCAGTCCCGCCTCCAAAAGTTTCCCATTGAGAAAATCCAGCCCATCATATCAGGAAACCTACGAAACCAGTTAAGCTCCATGGATTAATTCTATTTTTATTATTTTCTAAGAATTTATACCATTAGTAACGACTTGCTGCTCACTGCTTTTGTTATTGTCTGATTATTAGTTTTAGTCTGAATGCAAACATCTGACATTTAATACAGTTCAGAGAAAGGAAAATGTGGTGAGCATCACACATGATGTCTGGCACAATACTCTGTAGTTAAAGGAATTGTTCGTCCCATAATACTTGAAATTCTTGGTCAGCTAGTTGGACAGGACACGAATTGGGAATGTTCAACATGAGTCGGATTTCCCGACCTCTGCCCACAACCTGTGAGACTCTGCACTGCTGCGGAGCCTCGGGATATCGGAGCTGTCATGTTTCCTTCCAGATAAAACATTGATCAGACATTTCAGTAGAGAGTAATAAAGTAAATCGCTGAGAAATGTACCGTAAGATATTTGTAGCTTTACAGCAAACAATGAATCGGCGGTGCAAGATTGTTCAATCCCACAGCTGTACCATCCTGCATCTCCTGCACGAAGGTCCTTCATAGTAACAACAAATATTCCTGCTGTCTTGTTATCTGTGATTGAAACTCTTCCATTCCATCCAGGTTGCCCATTTGTTTTTACTACAACTGAACATTGGCGAGTCCAGCCGTGACACCAATATTTCACATGTGACTGGTAATTCGATTTGTTATAGTGACATTCTATTGTGATCGCTCTTCCCACAACTCCTCTTACATTATCTTTTGCCCACAATGCACCTGAAACTGAGGAGACAACATTTCAGAAATTGAACAGGAAATAACTGCTTAATACAAACAGATACATTTTAATAAGAGTTACCACTCTGTGCAGAGGAATCTCTCCACTCCATCTATTAATACAGTTGAATTCCTTCTAGTTTGTGATGAAAGGAAACATTAATATAGTGCCTTATCACATCCTCAGGATGTGCCAAAGCACTTCGCAGCCAATGATTTACTTTTGAAGTATAGTCACTATTGTTATTGTGTCAGCTGTGGCTCAGACTTTGCACTCTCGGCTCTGAATCAGTAGATTGTGGGTTCAAGCCCCACTCCAGAGACTCTGAGCAGAAAATCGAGACTGACATTCCAGTACAGTATTGAAGGAGTGCTGCACTGTTGGAGGTGCCATCTTTCAGTTGAGATATTAAACCCAGACCGCGTCTGCCCTCTCAGCTGGATGTAAAAGTTCCCAGGGAACTATTTCAAAAAAGAGCTGGGGAATTCTTCCCGGTGTCCTGGCCAACATTTATCTTTCAACCAACAATCACTATGAAACAGATTATCTGGTCATTATCACCTTGCTGTTTTAGGGACCTTGCAGTGCGCAAATTGGCTGACTCTTTTCCTACATTACAACATTGGCAACACTTCAAATAAATTATTGGCTGTAAAGCACTTTGGGGCGTCCTGAGGTCGTGAAAGGCGCTACATAAACACAAGTCTTAGTTTCTGACAGCAACAACAACTTGAATTTGATAATCGTCTCCCATTCATCCAGCACCATGGGAACAGCCAAAGGAATGCCCATCCTCTCAACTTCGTTGCTGCAACCTGCACTGCAGCAGGATTTGGAGAGGGAAGGTGAACATGGTTCATGCAACCAAGGACATAGAAAGGAAGAGGATTGAGGATCGGCAAGGGAAGATTCAGGAACTTGGAGATAGATCAATGAGCAGGACATCGAGGGTAGTAACCACAGGATTACATCCAGTGTCAAATGGTAGTCAGTATAAGAATAGTAAGGTAAGGGAACTAATTATTTGCCTGGAGAGATGGTTCAGAAGAAAAGGGTTTCAATTCCTGGCACATTGGGGCCAGTTCTGGAAGAGGAGCGGCCTGTAGAGAATGGGAGGACTTTAGTTGAACAGTTATTAGAGCAATGGCCTTGCTAGGAGAGGAACTCGTGCTGTGGGGAAAGAGTTTACACTAAAATGGCAGGTGTGAGGTTAAAAACAAGGTGAAGAGGCAGAGAGAACAGAAAGGGAAGAGGATATAGGAAAGATAAAAGAGGGAAACGGGGAGGTAAACACATCAGATCAGAAAGAGGAAGGATTGAAAAGAGAAAGATTGTCAAACAGACAGAGGCACGTGTCAGTTGCATGTACATAAGTACATAAAGTATTCTGTGTAAAATTGGTAAGCTAGAGGCACAAAGTTTTATGGGGAGGTTTGATGTAATAGAAGTAACGGTCATGGCTTAGGGTAGGGTGGGACTGGGAGTTCTGGGAGTACTAGAGAAACTCATGGGACTAAAAGCTGACAAATCCCCTGGACCTGATGGCCTACATCCTAGGGTTCTAAAAGAGGTGGCTGAAGAGATAGTAGATGCATTGGTTGTCATCTTCCAAAATTCCCCAGATTCTAGAATGGTCCCAGTGGATTGGAAGGTCGCAAATGTAACACCGCTTTTCAAGAAAGGAGGGAGAGAAAAAACAGGGAACTACCGGCCAGTTAGCCTGACATCAGTCGTCAGAAAAATGCTGGAATCCATTGTTAAGGAAGTGGTGTCAGGGCACTTAGAAAATCATACCATGATTAGGCAGAGTCAACATGGTTTTATGAAAGGGAAATCGTATTTGACAAATTTATTCGAGTTTTTTGAGGATGGTTAATAAAGAGGAACCAGTGGATGTAGTTTATTTGGATTTCCAAAAGGCATTCGATAAGGTTATTACATAAGATTAGGGCTGAAGGGGTTGGGGGTAATATATTTGCATGGATAGAGGATTGGTTAACGGACAGAAAACAAAGAGTAGGGATAAACGGATCTTTTTCAGGTTGGCAGGCTGTAACTAGTGGGGTGCCACAAGGATCAGTGTTGGGGCCTCAGCTATTTACAATCTATATTAATGACCTAGATAAAGGGACCGAGTGTAATGTATCCAAGTTTGCTGATGATACAAAGCTAGGTGGGACAGTAAGCTGTGAGGAGAACACAAAGAGTCTGCAAAGGGATATAGATAGACTAAGTGAGTGGGCAGTAAGTTGGCAGATGGAGTATAATGTAGGGAAATGTGAGATTATTCACTTTGGTAGGAAGAATAGAAAAACAGAATATTTTTTAAATGGTGAGAAACTTTCAAATGTTGGTGTTCAGAGAGATTTGGGTATCCTCGTGCAAGAAACACAGAAAGCTAGCATGCAGGTACAGCAAGCAATAAGGAAGGCAAATGGCAAGTTGGCCTTTATTGCAAGGGGATTGGAGTATAAGAGTAAGGAAGTCTTGCTACAATTGTACAGGGCCTTGGTGAGACCACACCTGGAGTACTGTGCACAGTTTTGATCTCCTTATCTAAGGAAGGATATACTTGCCTTGGAGGCGGTGCAACGAAGGTTCACTAGATTGATTCCTGGGATGAGAGGGCTGTCCTATGATGAGAGATTGTGTAGAATGGGCCTATACTCTCTGGAGTTTAGAAGAATGAGAGGTGATCTCATTGAAACATACAAGATTCTGAAAGGGATTGACAGGGTAGATGCTGAGAGGTTGTTTCCCCTGGCTGGAGTGTTTAGAACTAGGGAGCAGAGTCTCAGGATAAGGGGTAGGCCATTTAAGACCGAGATGAGGAGGAATTTCTTCACTCTGAGGGTTGTGAATCTTTGGAATTCTCTGCCCCAGAGAGCTGTGAATGCTGAGTCTTTGAGTATATTCAAGGCTGAGATAGATAGATTTTTGGACCCTAGGGGAATCAAGGGATATGGAGAGTTGGGTGGTAAAGTGGAGTTGAGGTCGATGATCAGCCATGATCTCATTGAATGGCAGAGCAGGCATGAAGGACCGTATGGCCGACTCCTGCTCTTATTTCTGTTCTTATGTTCAACATTGCTGGTAACAAAGATTTGTCATAAATGGAGGAGAGTTGTATTAATCAAAAATTCCATTACAGCATAATATCGTAGGGTTAATATGGGGCGGGAGTGAAAAAACTAAATCTACTTGGTTAGATTTAAAGAGTGAGAAGAAAGTGGTTACTTACTGGAAGAGTAATATAGACCAACCCTCTACCAGTGAGGAACAGTGTCACTGACAGAGCCTCATGAAACAATATTTCATCAGATGTTCTTTAAATAACAGAAACAATTGCAAACTCGAGACATGTTCAGTGTGAGGGATTATTACTGCTGCAGTCTTCAGTGTATATTGGACAGCAGACTACATTAAAAAATCACTTTTTACAGATTAAAACAGGTTACCTTTGCATTTTGATTATGTTACTCGTGTAGCTTTTAAAAACATTAAATGGGCCCTTTATTTTCCATTCACAATGAATAATGCAGTTTAGTATATATTGGTAAATATTTGTCTTGTACAATAGTACAGTCAAAAAGAGATGAGAAGACTTCACACAAATATTATTCATGTATATTTTTGCTGGGTATTTTGTGCCTTTACATGTCTACAAGTATTTAAACCTCTCTGCTCTATAAACCGTACACTAGACTCAAACTAACACTGATTATCTGAATATCCCGCTCTGGCTGTCACTCACCGGGCAGGGAACAAATGAGAAGAATCAGAATCCACATCGTTTTCTTCACGAAGAACAGATCCGCACTTGTCGTCAGTCACCCAGCTCTTAGTTCTCATATGGGAATAAGTATCTGATATAAATCATACGAGGAATTTAAATGAGGAAGAAGAAAGCAGGAAACAGGTCATGAAACTCCAGTGAGTCAGCTGATGAAAAGTGACCCCCAGTAACTTGAATTACTGTCAGTTATGTTTAACAAACTAAACTGAACTCATTTTCATCGAAGGTTAGAAATTTGTGAAAATAAGAGCGTTAAAATGTTAGCAGGAATGGATAATGGTGATCCAAGCAAGGTATTTATGCTGAATTGTGAGGTGAGCTAGAACAGAAGTAAAAAAACTCATGCAAATGTTGAGATTGGCAGGAAAATTCAATCTCTCCTTCCCACAGAGTGCTGGGTAGGTAAATTAGATTTGCAGGTGAAGCAGCTAATGTAGTGCTTATTAACAGCATTAACCTCCATAAACTTGAGGTCATCCAAAACTTGGCTGCCTGTGCCCTAACTCGCACCAAGTCCCGCTGACCCATCTCCCCTGTTCTTGTTGACCTAAATTGGGTCCCAGTTAAACAACGCCTCAATTTTTCAAATTCTCATCCTTGTTTTCAAATCCCTCCGAGGCCTCGCCACTCCTTGGCCATGATTTTATCATCGGTGTCGGGATGGTGGTGGGAGAGCTGGTTTCCGGGTTCCAGTCACGAGCCTGGCTGCAGCCGCGCTGTCAAAGGGATTTTCCCTTGATTGGCCTTGTTAAGCCCGCCCTGCGGGCTTCCTGGCCAATTAACAGGAAGCGGGTCTGATGATGTCATTTGATGATGCATCATCAGCCGATTTCCTTAAAGGGACCATGGCCACATTGAGTTTGATAGTTCTGCTGTCAGTGTTTGACAGCATTGAGGTGCTGCAACACTGACAAGCACTTTACAAAGGAAGACGGTTGCACCCAGGCTCTCCCATGGCTCCCTCCATATGCTTATGGAGGGAGTCACAGCACGCAGGGAGGTTCTTTTCCCTTCCAAGGGTGGAAGAGACCTCTCCAGGAGACCAACGCAGCCTGGTTGCACATTATGCAGAGTTGCCGGTGTTGGACTGGGGTGGACAAAAGTGAGAAGTCGCACAACACCAGGTTATAGTCCAACAGTTTTATTTGAAATCACAAGCTTTCGGAGCAGCTGCTCCTTCGTTAGGTGAAGTGAAGAAATACAAATGGGCACAGCATATATAGACAGAGAACAATGCCTGTGCAGAGAACAATGCCAGACGACTACAGTTAATCTTTCTGACTGCCCTTTATCACACCGCGGCAGAGAGACAATCACGGCAATCAAATCCAACCAGGAAGACATTACATCAAAGACAATAGCAAAATACAACAAAGACAATGAGGTGGGGTCACAGGGGGTCTAATATGGCAGAGGCTGCAGTCTGTATGGAAAACCAAAAACTTTAAACTTTTTACTTTTTTTACTGGAAATCACATCTGTGAACAAGCCAATGTCCATGTGAAGTTTCTGGTAATGTGTTATCCTACAGTGAAATCGATTTTTCTTACACTGCCCCTTATTGGACAGATCTGAGCGCACCTTGAGAAGTGTCTTACTGAGTTCCAGTGAATGTTCAGACATAACTTCCCCACCGCTATAGTGATGAGTGTGCATGGAATGGCTTGGACATTAAAGGGATGCTTCACGGTGCTGGTGTGGGATGGTGTCAACCTGGCGCATCATGTGGCAGCCAGGGTTAACAGCGTCAAGTGATAGCAGGACATTTGGAAAATCATAATATAGTCAAGCAGAGTCAGCATGGTTTTATGAAAGGGAAATCATGTTTGACAAATTTGCTGGAGTTCTTTGAGGATGTAACGAGCAGGGTGGATAAAGGGGAACCAGTAGATGTTGAGTATTTGGATTTCCAGAAGGCATTCGATAAGGTGCCACATAAAAGGTTACTACACAAGATAAGAGCTCATGGGGTTGGGGGTAATATATTAGCATGGATAGAGGACTGGCTAACTAACAGAAAACAGAGAGTTGGGATAAATGGGTCATTTTCAGGTTGGCAAACTGTAACTAGTGGGGTGCCGCAGGGATCAGTGCTGGGTCCTAAACTATTTACAATCTATATTAATGACTTGGATGAAGGGACTGAGTGTAATGTAACCAAATTTGCTGATGATACAAAGATAGGTGGGAAAGGAAATTGTGTGGAGGACGCAAAGAATCTCCAAAGGGATATAGATAGGCTAAATGAGTGGGCAAAAATCTGGCAGATGGAGTTTAATGTGGGAAAATGCGAAGTTGTCTACTTTGGTAGGAAAAATAAAAAAGCAAATTATTATTTAAATGGGAGAGATTACAAAATGCTGAGGTACAGAGGGATCTATGGGTCCTTGTACATGAATCACAAAAAGTTAGCATGCAGGTACAGCAAGTAATTAGGAAGGCAAATGGAATGCAAAGGGAATGGAGTATAAAAGTAGGGAAGTCCTGTTACAACTGTACAGGGCGTTGGTGAGACCACACCTGGAGTACAGCGTACAGTTTTGGTCTCCTTATTTAAGGAAGGATATACTTGCATTGGAGGCAGTTCAGAGAAGGTTCACAAGGTTGATTCCGGAGATGAAGGGGTTATCTTATGAAGAAAGGTTGAGCAGGTTGGGCCTATACTCATTGGAGATTAGAAGAATGAGAGGGGATCCTATTGAAACATATAAGATTCTGAAGGGGCTTGACAGGGTAGATGCAGAGAGGATGTTTCCCCTTGTGGGGCAATCTAGAACTAGGGGGCATAATTTCAGAATAAGGGGGCACCCTTTTAAATCGGAAATGAGGAGGAATTTCTTCTCTCAGAGGGTTGTGAATTTTTGGAATTCTCTTCCCCAGAGAGCTGTGGAGGCTGGGTCATTGAATATATTTAAGGTGGAGATAGACAGATTTTTGAACGATAAGGGAGTCAAGGGTTATGGGGAGAGGGCAGGGAAGTGGAGTTGAGGCCTAGATCAGATCAGCCATGATCTTATTGAATGGCGGACGAGGCTCGAGGGGCCAAATGACCTATTCCTTCTTCTACGTCTTATGTTCTTATATTCTTATGTCAGTTCTCCGCTGACAGACACGACACCTGGGAGACTTGTGTGGAGGTGGGTTGACAACAGATTTCCTACCCACTGTCAATCTTTGCTATTTTGACAGCGGACCTGCCTCCAAACCTGTCCTCTGAGCGTTAGCAAATTCGCGGCCCTTATCTCCATAATCTCCTCCAGCCCGATAATCCCCCAGACCTCTGTGCTCTGCCTATTCTGGACTTTTGAAGATCCCCTATTTTAAATGCTCCACCGTTGGCGGTCATGCCTTCAGCTGCCTAGGTCCGTTAAGGGGTGACCTGTGGCTCTGTGCTTAGCCTGGGTGCTAGTGCGAGGTTAGGCCTTGTTGCCTGTTCTGGTCTCCAGCCAGCCTGGTAACACTAGACACCTGTGAGTGGTTCGACCCACTCGCCCTTACGGTTCTGACACTGGACTTAGGTGCGAGAGCAATAATGCAGAGAAAACTCAGGTAGACCCGGTTGAATAGTGCGAAATGGAAAATCTTTATTGCATATTATTCAAGATTACGAGATACATGTCATAAGCACAGATTAATGACAGTACAATCTTACACACAGTTATGTAACTAATTTTGGGGAAACGAGGAGCGCATGACACATCGAAAAAGGGGGCACACATTACAATTATCCTTAAAACTTAAACCCTCCCCTATCAATACCTGTCCTAAACTAGATATGTAGGATCGAGACTCATGCTCACCACTCGTGATAACTCGGAGAATTTCGAAACTCTGCTCGGATGTTTTTACCGCAGCACCTGACTACTCACGTGTTGATCAGGGGTCTCTGTACCCCACTTGTTTACTCGTTTCTGCTCCGGCTAGCAGGCTGGACCGTCTGCTGTCATGAAGATCTGTGTTGTCCTCGGAGTTCCGATACTACTCGAAAAAGAGTCTTCCTGTGCCCTCACCAGTTTGTAAAACTCAAAGAATGGTCTTCCTGGGCAAGGAAAGTGTTTATTCGATTTACAGGCGCGGTCGGGGCTTACTGACCGTGGCGATACGTATTGTCGTCTTCTTCTCTTCTCATCTCATCTCATCTCATCTCATCTCGGGGCTTCGGTTCCAACACCGTTTACCGACTTCTCGGGATGGTGTGCCTGTTTCAAGGCCTCACAGCCCAGTTCTACACAGATCTTCGCGGCAAGCCACGAGGTTGATCCTAGCGGATCAGAGTCCAGTGCCGTCAGGCAAGAGTATAAAAGTTCAACAGTCTTCCAGCGAGTCAAAACAGCAAGTGCAAAAAGAAGCAGAGACAGCAGTCAGCAGCAAGAGCAGCAGGAGGCAAGAGAGGCAAGAGACAGATGGACGGTTGTACCTTACAGTTATAGTGCTGTAATTCCTCTTTTCCCGCCCAATCTTAATGTCTATCTTTTGTCAGGTTTTTGGCGCTCAAACTTCTTGTATAGGGTGATCTCCATTTTTAATGGGTTTCGGTGATACTTGTAACTGTCTGAGTACCCGTTAATACTTCTCCCATTGTGTAACCGGCTAGTAGTCTCCCTGGAGGGGTTTTGGGGCTTCCAAATGCTTTCTGTAACTACCCGCAAACGGCTCTCTCATCGTAGAGTCGTGGGGATTTTGCATATTAATGTCTTTGGATGGGTTCTTGATCGCTCGGTACAATAGCCCTTATTCGCACCTGGGAGACCGATTCTAGTATTTATGTGTAAAATGCAAACCCATCATGTCTTGTGAATTATCTCAAATGGGCTGAGTCCTGTACGATCTTGCACAAATGTTTATTGGAACGCCATCTTGTCTGCTCTGTAGAATTCGCAATATATCGCGATTTTATTAATATGTAAAATCCCAACGACTCTACGATGAGAGAGCCGTTAGCAGGTAGTTATACAGGACACTTGGAAGCCCCAAACCCCTCCAGGGAGAACACCGACCGATTTAACAATGGGAGAAATATTAACAGGTACTCAGACATTTACGAGTAGCCCCGAAACCCATTAAGAACGGAGATCACCCATACAAGACATTTGAGCGCCAGACCTTAAACAAAAGAATGGACATTATAGTTGGGCGGGAAACGGAAGATTTTGCACTATAATTGCAGGCTCCAAACCGTCCATTCGCTCTCTTGCTGCTCTTGCTGCTCTTATCATCGTGGCTGCTCCTGTGCTCTTATCCGATCGATTCGTAACCTCGTGGCTGCTCCTGTGTACTCGTAGTTGGGCTCGCTCCTGCTTGCCTGTTGCCTCTTCTGAAAAGACTGTTGAACTTTCTGATCCGTTCGGATCTACCTCGTGTCGCGTAACGAAGACCTATGTTGGTAACTGGCAGCGGAACCGAAGGCCCGAGATGAGATGAGATGAGATGAGAAGAGAGGAAGACCATATCCATCGCCACGGTCAGTAAATCCCGACCGCGCCTGTAGGTCGATTAGCCAAGTTTTCCTCGCCAGGAAGACTTCTTCGAACTTGCAAGGAAACATATCGTATCGACGATATCGACAACTGTGCTCGAAGAGTACCTGTTAAACCAACCAACACAGGTCTTCATCACAGCAGACGGTCCAGCCTGCTAGCCGGAGCAGCAGAAGCAAGTAAACAAGTGGGACCAGGAGATCTCCTGACCGACACGTGGGTGCTGCGGTGAAAAACATCCGATCAGCTATTCGGAATTTCTCCGAGTTATCACGAGTGGTGAGCATGAGTCTCGAGATCCTACGAATCTAGTTTAGGATAGATATTGATAGGGGAGGGTTTAAGGATTAAGGATATTTGTAATGTGTGCCCCTATTTACTTTGTGCCGTTCGTTCCTCGTTTCCCTAAGATCGACTATATAACTGTTTGTAAGATTGTACTGTCATTAATCTGTGCTTATGACATGTATTTCATAATCTTAAGTATCATGCAATAAAGATTTTCCATTTCGTACCATTCAAACCAAGTCTACATGAGTTTCATCTCCATTACTGCTCTCGCATCTAAGTCCAGTGTCTAGAACCGTAAGGGAGAGTGATTCGAACCACTCACAGGTGTGTCTAGTGTTCCCAGACTGGCTGGAGACCAGAACAGGCAACAAGGCCTAGACCCGCACTGACATACAGGCTGCACAGAGCCGCGTGAATCTCACAGGCTGCGAGACACGCAGGGTCAGAATCCCTTACAGAAAATGGCGACCGCGGCAGGACACTGGCAGCGAGAGGGTAGTGTGTTAGATTTTGGAATGACTGTACGAAATGTTATGCAGGAAAAGATAGCGGATTATGTGTTTGGAAGGTTAATCTAACTAAGAAATGGATAAGTGAATTGTTAGCGGATAAGAGCCCACTAGAGGCAGCTGAAAGGTGGACAGATAGTAAAGAACATAGAAAGACACTTGAGAAAGCAGTCTGGCTTATGTGTTACAAAAGGCAGGTTCAGATTTCAAACCAGACCATTACAGCGCTAGTAGCTCGAATCAGTCATTTAGAGGGAGAAATGGATGAGAAGGTTTCTGGAGGGGAGGTGCTCATTAAGAATTTAAATGAGTTACACCAAGAAAGCCAGGAAGTCTCCAGTCACCTTAAAACAAGGATAGATTATCTCGAGTGCCAGGTCACTGAGGCAAAATTGAATGAGAGCAGGTTAAAGGAAAGATGTAACCGCCAAGCTGCCCAGATAAGAACTCAAGAAGAGAGCTTAACGGGGGTTAGGGCGGCATATAAGTTGGCCCTTGAGGATAAGTTTCAGGGAGCCGATCATAGCGCCTGCCAAAGGGAGATAGAGCACCTCAAAAGGCCGTGAACAATGCGAACGGCATGGTGTGCCTTATCAATCCGTCGGCACACCAGCCGCTAGTAAATGAGAGATTTAGAAAATCCCCACCAAGTAAAGCAGAAGAAGTAGTAGCCACTGCGCCCTCCGCGCCACCCAGCTATTCAGAAACCTGGGTTAGGGAGGAAGCAATGGAAGAAACAAAAGAGCCCATTGAAAAAGAAGTAGGAAAGGGATCGTTGTATCCAGTAACGGGTATTAAAAGGGGCCCAAGCAGAAACGGTGGGGAAGAACCGGGGGATCTCCTCGGACAGCTGGTGTTGCCTCACAGTTCACATCAGCTGAGAGCTATGATAAATCACGTACGGAAGCTGACCGAGGCAGACGACCCTTCCGTACATTTCAGAGAAGTTGAGCAAGCCGCAGCCATTAACGGCTGCGATGATGGGGAAACAGCAAAAATGCTGCTGTTCTCATTAGACAGCTCGGTCCTTCAGTGTCTCTCAGGCGAGAGCAAGAGGGGAACCAAGAGTTATGAGGAATTAAAGAATGAGGTCCTGGAAGTGTTGGGGGCGAACGACGAAGGTCCGTTTGCTAGAGTGGGACAGACAGTGCAGATGGAGGGAGAACCCCCGAAGGTTTTTGCCGACAGGCTGTGGCCAGTATATGAGCGCAGCTGCCTAGGTGCGCCCGAGCGCGAAGATGTGGAAGGCACCGCTTTAACTCATTGGCTTAGGTGCATAATAGCCAACAGTTTACCAGCCGTCAGAGAGCAGGCAAAAGCATGGTTTGATCCCAATGACCCCAACATTACGGAAGAGTCGGTCTTGAATCGACTCACGTTAGGTTATCGCAATATAAGGGGTATGGCAACACGTCCCCTTAAGGGAAGAGTACATGAGGTACGACCCGCAGCCCCGTATCAAAGAGAGTGGCATCAGGAGGGTAATCGCGCCCCACAGGCAAGTAATGCTTGTTACGGGTGTGGGAAGACAGGGCACTGGCGCAAGCATTGCAGGAACCCTTGGAAGGATTCCAAGGATAAAAATCCCGCGGTCCGAGCCCAGGCGCCTGTCCCGGCTAAGGAAGCAAGGCACCCACCCCTCCCGACGACCTCGAAGCAGTGTTAGGAGCCATGCGCAAGCTGGTCTTGAATGCGCGTGGACAGGTGGCGGTCGCAACCGGCCCCGTAGGTGCCGCAGGACCGTCTAATAGTACCCCATGACTAGAACCGGCGCAGCCCGTCTACCTGTGTCCGCTTAGCTATGATGCGTGGAGGCGACCTGTGGTGGAGATGGAGGTAGAGAAACAGAAGGGTAGTTATTTGTTGGACACGGGAGCTTCTTGCACCATAATCCATACAGATAACCCTTTTGACTCGCCGCTATCTACCAAGGTCCCATTCACGTTAGCAGGGTTCACAGGAAAAGAACAGGCTGGCACGTTTTCCCTTCCGCTATCCATTCGTTTAGGAACACTTCGCCTTAAGTGGAAGTGTATACTGATGGCATGGCAAAAGGGGGGTGGAAGAGGTATTCTCGGGTCTGATCTCCTAGCGGGACACGGGATCCTCGTGGACCTCAGAAATCACTGTCTCTGGGGGGCTAAAGGTGAAAAAGGCGAGGTAATAGTGATTCCGGGGGAGGAAGAAACAGGGGTCCTGTGTACCGTACAGCCATCCGGAGGCTACGACCTCAGGCTTATGGTCGCAGATGTCCCAACGGACATGCAAACGTACGTGTCAGATAATATGCACGCGTTTGCAACCCACAAGCACGATTGTGGGAGAGTGGTCGGGTTTGAGGTCAGCGTAGATGGGGACCCCATGACCCGACCCCAAAAGCAGTATAACTTCCCCAAAGAAGCAGAACCCGATATGGAGACAGCAATGTCTTCCTTGGTGCAGCAGGGCGTGTTGAGGCCGATAGCCACACACGTGAACTCCCCATTATGGCCGGTTAGGAAGCCGGATAATTCGTGGAGAGCCACGGTGGACTACAGAGTCCTTAACAGTAACATTCCCGCCTGCGCGCCCACAGTAGCAGCAGTTGCTGACCTAATAGGGAGCATCCCAGCGTCCGCGACCACGTTCACGGTGCTGGATATCTCGAACGGTTTTTGGTCCATCCCGCTGCGGCGAGAGGACCAGTACAAGTTTGCCTTTACTTTCAAAGGACAACAGTACACGTGGAACTGTCTGCCACAGGGTTTCCACAATAGCCCCAGTATTTTTCATCAGTGTATGGCAGGAAGTTTAAAGGAGTTTAGTCAGCCCAATCAGATAGTACAGTATGTGGATGATTTGCTCCTATTTACGGACTCAAGGGAGGAGCACGGACCACTACTGGACGAGTTATTGGAGCTGTTAGCGAGAAAGGGTTTTAAAATAAACCCTAAGAAAGCACGTATCGGTCAGCGGGAAGTAAAATTCCTGGGACTGACCATACGCGCTGGGGAAAGAGCCATAGACAAAGCAAGGAGGGAGTCGGTGCAAGAATTACCGATTCCCAACAACGTAAGGGGTGTGAGGTCCTTCTTGGGACTGACCGGTTACTGCAGGGATTTTATCGAAGATTATGCGGCCACAGCGGCGCCGCTCCTCCGACTCCTCCATAAGGGGGTGGAGTGGCTTTGGGACGAGGGCTGCCAAGCAGCCTTCGAGAAGTTAAAAAGGGATCTGCAGACCGCGCCAGCCTTAGGGGCCATAGATGGGGGGAAGGAGTTTTTCCTGGAGGTAGCTGCCAGCGGAGACAGCTTAAGCGCCGTACTGCTCCAAGAGCGTCACGGCAAGCTGAGGCCGGTTGTCTATTCATCCAGGGTGTTAACGGATGTGGAGAGAAGTTTCTCCAATTGCGAAAGGCACCTTTTAGCCACGCATTGGGCTGTGAAAAGATCAGCGATCTTCACAGGGCTCTCTCCCATCACTCTCCTCACACATCACACACCAACTAAGATGCTTCTGGATGGGAGGATTAAAGACGGGACCGTAAGCAGCGCACGCATTGCGCGTTGGACCCTTCTTCTCTCCCAGTTGGATCTTAGAGTAAAAGGTCTTTGCGAGCCCAGGCTTGCGGCCAATTTGGTATACCCCGGTACAGCCCACCGGTGTTCGGTGGAAGGGGTGTGGGACGTCAACATAGGTTTACGGGCCGGGATACATCCCACTGGGCGCGAGATTTATGTTGATGGGTCTAGCACAGTATCTGCTGGCGAGCGACTCACAGGGTGTGGAGTTTATGACCCTGCGGCAGACCTTGCCCTGGCGATCAAGCTCCCTAGCACCATGAGCGCGCAGCAAGCTGAGCTGTCTGCCGTGGTGTACGTTGTGACCCACCCAGACATTTTCCCAACCCCATACACGATTTGCTCGGACAGTATGTTCACCTGCAATTCGTGTACGGAATACCTGGCCATTTGGTCCCGCCGCGGATACACCTCCGCGGACGGGCGACCTTTAACGGTGAAGCCCTTGCTGGAAAAGATCTTAGCAGCAGCAGTAGGGGAGGAAGGAGAGATTTTCATCCATAAGGTGAAAGCTCACTCCTCCACAGAGCCCCGTGGGGAGGGCAACCGGCAGGCGGATGCGCTAGCCAGGGAAGGTGCCCGCGACGGCATTTTCTGGAACCCCTATAGGGACCGGACCCATAGCAGCGGTCCGAGGCGGGACGGGAATCCCGGGAACACCAGGGTAGCATTGCCCCTAGACCTTAAGACCGTCCAAGCCCAGGATCCCGCCCTAAAAGCAGTCCTAAAAACGATTGCTGAGGGGAGGCAGGTAGAAGGTCCGTACAGTACGGCAACCCTCTCAGTTAAGGAAGGCATGCTGTTCCGCGAGGAGCAGTGGGTTGTGCCGCAGCAGCACAGGAGGGAATTCCTCCAGTTGGCTCACGAGGGACCAGGGGCAGGGCACCCCGGGCCCGAGGTTACCTGGCAACGGGTAGAGCAAGCGGGATGGTGGCCAGGGCTCAGGGAACAAGTCCGCGAGTTCTGTGCAAACTGTCTTGTGTGCGCTGCAAACAACCCAGACCCCCAGAAAAGGAAGGTGCCCATGGGACACGTAAGAAGGGTAGAGGGACCATGGCAGTCGATACAGATCGACTATATAGGACCCCTGCCCACCACCCAGGGAGGTTATAAGTACTGCCTCGTCCTGGTGGATGTGTTTTCCAAGTGGGTGGAAGCCTTCCCTTGTCGAACAGCTACGGCACTGGGTACAGCAAAAATCTTGGTCCGGGAAGTGTTCTCGCGGTGGGGACTCCCCCGTTTTGTGGAGTCAGACCAAGGGAGTCATTTCACCGGCCAGGTGATGCAGAACACCCTCATGCTTTTGGGCATTGAAGGGAAGTGGCACGTAGCACACAATCCCCAGTCATCCGGGATTGTTGAACGTATGAACCGGACCCTGAAGGAGAAATTGAGGAAAGAGACTAGGAACTCGCCCCAAAAATGGGCGGAGGTTCTGCCTTTAGTCCTCATGGGGGTCCGGGCCAGTCAGTCAAAAAGTACGGGGTACTCCCCGCACGAGGTAATGACCGGAGGCTCATGCGAACCCCCACCCATGTGCTAGCCCCGGTGCTCACTGAGGGTCAGCTCCAAGAGATAAGCAGGGACAAGTTCGCCCAGACTCTCTTGGAGCGCCTGAAGCAAGTTTATGAGCAGGCGGCTGGGAACATGGGAAGGCAGCATCAGGGCAATCGCTTGTTGCTGGAACCCCGCAAAACGCGGGAGTGGGAAGTGGGAGACCAGGTCATGGTCAGAAACTACGCCAGAGTAGGGAGTCTGGAACCACTGTATATGGGACCCTACAACATTGTAGACAAGGCGAGTCCCATGGTTTACGCCGTAAAAGTACCACGGCGCACTAAGTGGTTCCACATAAACCAATGCAAACTGTACCAGCCAGGTGCGCAAGGGAAAACTACAGGGGTAAATCCCGCCAATGGGAAAGCACAGCCCCAGGTAGGACCACAAGGCACACAGGCAGGCATAGCAGCTTGCATCAGGGGAAGGGACATCCCGGACGATCATGCAGCGTTTTTCTGGAATTGGGGGTTAGATGAGGAAGAATTCAGGGTACCCTGGTCAGATGAGGATAGTGCAGATGAGAATAGTGATGATGACGGGTGGTTTCTGAGGAACGGTCTGGAGGGAATGGGGGCTGTAGGTAGAGATCCACACAGGGTGGACACACAAGCTGCAGGTCCCGAAGACAGGAGGGAGGAGCTAGAGGAGGCAGGGCCAGCCGCTATGGGAGCACAGAGAGTACCGGTGTGGCTCCCAGAGATGTGGCCGCCCGCTTTGAACGTCCAGTCCTCAGGGGAGGCAGAGATCACGAGTGAAGGGCCGCCTGCTGGGCCAAGCAGGGCGGAGCCACGAACTGCCAGCCCCGAGGTTAGGGAGGCGGAGTCAGCGGAGGCGGAGCCAGCGACTGTGATGGAACCCCAGGTCATCCCGATGGAAGTCTCGGAACCCGGTCCGTCCGTCACGGAACCCCCGCCCATAGCAACTCCCCGTAGGTCAAGTAGAGAACCCCAGCCCAGGAGGATGTGGTCATGTCCCCAGACTGCCCCAAGGCGAAAATTTAAGGTTAAGATAACCCAGATACAGACCGGCCACATCGCAGCAGTAACAGGCTGCGGCAGATCAGAGGGAAGGGTCAGTGCCCTCCCACCGTCGGGAAGAGCTCGCAGCAGCCTTCTCAGAATTTAAAGGGGCCGCCCTGAGAACGGGCGGCACTGTAAAGTTATAGTTTTAAGTTTTAAGTTAATAGTTCAAGGTTAAGTTTATAGTTTTTAGATAAGGTTAAGATTGTAGTATTTTTAACAGAAAACGATAAAATGATGGGAGCTTTAAAGATAGGTTTAGTTAAGTTTATTCAGCGAACGTTGAAGTTTACGTGAGGCGAGGTCAGGGGACCCGCTCACCCTTCACAAAAGCCAGAGACTCTTGCGAGGCTGGCTACCTCATTCTATCTGATCACAGGAACCAAGGAAGGATGGAACGAATTCTAGTATTGCTCGTGGCAATCGGATGTGGATTGGCCTATCGAGGCCGCACCAAGGATGTCGTGGTGTTTGGATGTTCCGGGGACACGGCCCCCATCGCGGTGGATGGGACCGGAAGACGGGAGGCAGAGGAGACCAGCACCTATTTCCACAAGGGAAGGTGGCCAGGATGGCTGGGAACGAACTCAACGGAGTATTCCAGCACATCGGGGTTTGCCTACAAAGAGACTTCTTTACTGTGCCCCAAAGTAAGGATCATCGCACCCAGGATCAGCGTCACCGTCGGCAAACGGATTTGTTTGACTTGTAGTGGGAAGGTCCCATTGAGCCGATGGTGGTGGCTGCGAAAGCTGAGCAAAACTATGAGGAACTCTTCGGTCGAGTGGGAACGACTGGGTAATAATACCCATCGGACAATTACGGGGACAGACGGACAAGTGAAAGTCTGTTGGGACAAATGGTGGGAACCGGATGAGGGAATTTATGTATGTATGTGGGGGTCAAAGTACGTTTGCCCCAAAGGCATCTCCATATTTTTCATTAATCAATGGCAGGATAACGGACAGGGGATGAGGTGGGATGCGAGCACCAGGGGGTGCGGAGCCCCATTCTCCCCGATCCCAGTAAATGCCACTGAGCTCATTACGCGCCCACGCAAAGCCCCGCCCACGATTCCGGTGGTTCTAGCTGAGGAAGAAGGGTGCCCTAAAACTAGTAAGGGACCCGGGAATGGTTTGGTACTGGTCCCCACAGACCAGATACTATTTCAGGGGGTACATTACGCGGTGGCCTCGGTGATTTTAAATCTCACCGAGGTGCGGTTACCAGAGTGGTGCCCCAAAAAGACGGAACAGTTGTATCAGGTCCTGTTGACCAAGATGTTCAGACAATTTTACGAATTCGATTTCGCGGAAATTGATAAAACAAGTTTGTACACCGCACCACAGGAAGTTTTGAATCAAGCAGGGAGGCAAAGAAGGGGTTTGGTGAACGATGCGTTCACTGCTTTTAACACAGGTACATCTGTGGTCAACGCTCTAGACAGTGTGGAGCTGCAGACCCAGATTAATGGTTTAAAGACACAATTAAAGGACATTCTAACAGATGAGAATAAAGTGGTAGGGTCGGGTCTACACGAGGACCAAGCCATGACTCTCCATTTAAAGGAAATTATAGCAGAGTTGGAGAAACATGCAAAGACGGTAAATGCCCTGATTAGGGAAGATCGGAATGCATCCGATCAAGCTGCGCAGAACGAGGTGTGCGTGCTTTACGGGGCGTGGTTACTGGGCGAGGGCCGCAGTAATTTGGAGGATTTAAAACAAGGTTTGGTTCCGTCCTGGATAAGTAACAAACACCTGCGGGCGCTCCACCCTTTTCAGAACGCATTAAGTCCGTGCCAGCTCAGGCTAGCTTCAGAAGCTTACCCAGTCCCCGTGGACTGCGGACGTTCAAACCATACTATTATGGGAATAGTATTACGTATGCCGGTTTTGGGCGACACAGCAAAGCCCGCCCCGGTGTATCGGGTAGAGAACATTGGTGTCATTCAGGGGGGAGCCCACATTCGTTATGCAGCGGTTCCACCTTACGTCATCCGCTGGGAGCAAACGATGACAGGTACAGATCTCTCTGGTTGTCGTGGCAGGGGAGCACACATAATACTGTGCCCCCAGCACTTGAATGCCTTTTTAACACCACAGTGCGGGTTCAGAACGACTGGCGCCAAGTCCATGAATTGCACCATGGAGGCAATGGCACAAGATCATGTGCCTCCGCAGGTAGCATACATCGGGGGTGGAACATATTGTGTTACCACTGCAGCGCAACACTACCAGCATGGAAACCGTAGCCGGTGTCCGGTGAGTGACAGCAGTTTCTGTTTTAAACCCAGGGCGGAAGTTCAAGTAGCACAACAGCGAATTATCCCAATCCCTGAACCATCCACTGTTCATCTCACAGTAAAAGAGAATTTCACCGACTTGCAGCGATTCGTCGCGCATTTTGGATACCTCATTCCCCCTCTCCCTGAACACCTCACCAAGCTTTTAAAAGCCGTCGCGGTGTCACAGAAACATTTTTACACATTAGAACAGAAAACTGTCGAAATAGGAACAGACATTTTGGATATAGTAGTTCCACCGTGGTGGAATCTGTTCACTAATATTGAAGTGCCTTCATGGATCAGAATAGCCTCCCACATTTTAGTCGTATGCCAAGTTTTCATTGTAGTGTACCTATTGGTCGTACATTGTAAAAGAGACAAGCGCCTCACCAAGCATGAAAACACGGGAGAGTGGCGAGAACGTTACGTGCGCGTGCACGATGAAAGCACCGTGTGATCGGAAAATGGCGTCACTCCCGCTCGCCACGTGCGCCGCGGAAGTTTGTACTCAATCATGATTTTCAGAGATTGTAAATACGTTGGGAACTCGACATGTTTTAAGAGTTGGTGTTGATTATTTTGGTGATGGTGTTACAGTTAAAATGATTGTTTGGTTTTGGGTTTTGTTTTTCCTTTCCCTGAATAAAAGATGAATATACAGGTGATACGAGAGGCATCGGCCTGGTTACGCCGGGAAGGAAAACAAGTGGTGTAAGTTTAAGGGCAAATAATGCCTACGGTGATATAAAATGTAATTTTCTTGGGAAATGAGGACGACACAGAGACCCTAGCTAGGTTAAAGTTATGGGATTAATTTGCTGGATTCGGAGAGAAATCGAGATAATATTGCTCACCACTATGATTTTTGATACGATAAGCGGAGTTATTCGCATCAACAGGAGGGACTGTAGAATTCGCAATATATCGCGATTTTATTAATAAGGAGAAAACACAGAGTTTCGTTCAAACAGCTTTTATTTCAGCAGAATGCTGCAGGTTTAAAGTGGACACAAGCAGCCTGTAAAATGGCCGCCGCACCTCGTGACAGAACATTCTAGACTTTTCAACAGGCAGACAAGATGGCGTTCCAATAAACATTTGTGCAAGATCGATTAAGATTCAGCACAGTGAAGATAATACACGAGACATTATGGGTTTGCAGTATACACATAGATACTGAAATCGGTCTCCCAGGTACAAAGGAAAGCCATTGTACCGAGTAATCAAGGGCCCATCCAAAAGACATTAATATGTAAAATCCCAACGACTCTACGATGAGAGAGCCGTTAGCAGGTAGTTATACAGGACACTTGGAAGCCCCAAACCCCTCCAGGGAGAACACCGACCGATTTAACAATGGGAGAAATATTAACAGGTACTCAGACATTTACGAGTAGCCCCGAAACCCATTAAGAACGGAGATCACCCATACAAGACATTTGAGCGCCAGACCCTAAACAAAAGAATGGACATTATAGTTGGGCGGGAAACGGAAGATTTTGCACTATAATTGCAGGCTCCAAACCGTCCATCTTTCTCTTGCTGCTCTTATCATCGTGGCTGCTCCTGTGTACTCGTAGTTGGGCTCGCTCCTGCTTGCCTGTTGCCTCTTCTGAAAAGACTGTTGAACTTTCTGATCCGTTCGGATCTACCTCGTGTCGCGTAACGAAGACCTATGTTGGTAACTGGCAGCGGAACCAAAGGCCCGAGATGAGATGAGATGAGATGAGATGAGAAGAGAGGAAGACCATATCCATCGCCACGGTCAGTAAATCCCGACCGCGCCTGTAGGTCGATTAGCCAAGTTTTCCTCGCCAGGAAGACTTCTTCGAACTTGCAAAGAAACATATCGCATCGATGATAACTGAACTGTGCTCGAAAGTACCTGTTAAACCAACCAACACAGGTCTTCATCACAGCAGACGGTCCAGCCTGCTAGCCGGAGCAGCAGAAGCAAGTAAACAAGTGGGACCAGGAGATCTCCTGACCGACACGTGGGTGCTGCGGTGAAAAACATCCGATCAGCTATTCGGAATTTCTCCGAGTTATCACGAGTGGTGAGCATGAGTCTCGAGATCCTACGAATCTAGTTTAGGATAGATATTGATAGGGGAGGGTTTAAGGATTAAGGATATTTGTAATGTGTGCCCCTATTTACTTTGTGCCGTTCGTTCCTCGTTTCCCTAAGATCGACTACATAACTGTTTGTAAGATTGTACTGTCATTAATCTGTGCTTATGACATGTATTTCATAATCTTAAGTATCATGCAATAAAGATTTTCCATTTCGTACCATTCAAACCAAGTCTACATGAGTTTCATCTCCATTACTGCTCTCGCATCTAAGTCCAGTGTCTAGAACCGTAAGGGAAAGTGATTCGAACCACTCACAGGTGTGTCTAGTGTTCCCAGACTGGCTGGAGACCAGAACAGGCAACAAGGCCTAGACCCGCACTGACATACAGGCTGCACAGAGCCACGTGAATCTCACAGGCTGCGAGACACGCAGGGTCAGAATCCCTTACAGCTCATTGAAAGTCTAGAACGTTCTGCCACGAGGCGTGGCGGCCATTTTACAGGCTGTTTGTGTCCGCTTTGAAACCTGACAGCATTCTGCTGAAATAAAGCTGTTTGTACGAAACTTTATGTCTCCTTCTTATTTTATAAAATCGCGATAATTTTGCGAATTCTACAGTCCCTCCTGTTGATGCGAATAACTCCGCTTATCGTATCAAAACATTGTGGTGAGCAATATTATCTCGATTCTCCACATCCAAAAATTCCCATAACTTAAAACTATCTAGGGTCTCCGTGTCGTCCTTATTTCCCAGGAAACTTCATTCTTATAACACCGTAGGCAGCATTTGCCTTTAACTTACACCACTTGTATTTTCCTTCCAGGTGTAACCAGGCCGATGCCTCTCGCACCACCTGCATATGCATATTTTTTATTCAAGGAAAAAGAAAACAAAAACAACCAAACAATCATATTCAACAACACCAAACCAAAATAATCAAAACCAACTCTTAAACATGTAGAGTTCCAAACTTAATTACAGTTTCTGAGAAAAATCACGATCGATTACAACACTTCCGAGGCGCACGTGGAAAACGCGAGTGACGCCATTTTGTCTGTTTACGCGGTGCTTTCATCGTGCACGCGCACGTAACGTTCTCGCCACTCTCCCGTGTTTTCGTTCTTGGTGAGGCGTTTGCCTCTCTTACAATGCACGACCAATAAGTATATCACAATAAACACTTGGCATACAACTAAAATGTGGGAGGCTATTCTAATCCAGGAAGGCACTTCAATGTTGGTGAACAGATTCCACCACGGTGGAATTACTATGTCCAGAATTTCTGTCCCTATCTCGACAGTCTTTTGTTCTAGGGTGTAAAAATGTTTTTGCGATACCGCGACGGCTTTCAAAAGCTTGGTGAGGTGTTCAGGGAGAGGGGGAATGAGGTATCCGAAATGCGCGACGAATCGCTGCAGGTCGGTGAAGTTCTCTTTTACGGTAAGATGAACCGTGGATGGTTCAGGGATTGGGACAATTCGCTGTTGTGCTACTTGAACTTCCGCCCTGGGTTTAAAACAGAAACTGCTGTCACTCACCGGACACCGGCTACGGTTTCCATGTTGGTAGTGTTGCGCTGCAGTGGTAACACAATATGTTCCACCCCCGATGTATGCTACCTGCGGAGGCACATGATCTTGTGCCATTGCCTCCATGGTGCAATTCATGGGCTTGGCGCCAGCCGTTCTGAACCCGCACTGTGGTGTTAAAAAGGCATTCAAGTGCTGGGGACACAGTATTATGTGTGCTCCCCTGCCACGACAACCAGAGAGATCTGTACCTGTCATCGTTTGCTCCCAGCGGATGACGTAAGGTGGAACCGCTGCATAGCGAATGTGGGCTCCCCCCTGAATGACACCAATGTTCTCTACCCGATACACCGGGGCGGGCTTTGCTGTGTCGCCCAAAACCGGCATACGTAATACTATACCCATGATGGTATGGTTTGATCGTCCGCAGTCCACGGGGACTGGGTATGCTTCTGAAGCTAGTCTGAGCTGGCACGGGTTTAATGCGTTCTGAAAAGGGTGGAGCGCCTGCAGGTGTTTGTTACTTATCCAGGACGGGACCAAACCTTGTTTTAAATCCTCCAAATTACTGCGGCCCTCGCCCAGTAACCACGCCCCGTAAAGCACGCACACCTCATTCTGCGCAGCCTGATCGGACGCATTCCGATCTTCCCTAATCAGGGCATTTACCGTACGCGCATGTTTCTCTAGTTCAGCTATTATTTCTTTTAAATGGAGAGTCATGGCCTGGTCCTCGTGTAACCCAGACCCAACCACCTTATTTTCATCTGTGAGAATGCTTTTTAATTGTGTTTTTAAACCATTAATCTGGGTCTGCAGCTCCACGCTGTCTAGAGCGTTGACCACAGATGTACCTGTATTGAAAGCAGTGAACATGTCGTTCACAAAAGCCCTTCTTTGCCTCCCCACCTGACCCAAAACTTCATGTGGTGCGGTGTACAAACTTGTTTTATCAATTTCCGCGAAATCGAACTCATAAAATTGTCTAAACATCTTGGTCAACAGGACCTGATATAACTGTTCCGTCTTTTTGGGGCACCACTCTGGTAACCGCACCTCGGTGAGATTTAAAATCACCGAGGCCACCGCGTAATGTACCCCCTGAAATAGTATCTGGTCTGTGGGGACCAGTACCAAACCATTCCCGGGTCCCTTACTGGTTTTAGGGCACCCTTCTTCCTTAGCTAGAACCACCGGAATCGTGGGCGGGGCTTTGCGTGGGCGCGTAATGAGTTCAGTGGCATTTACCAGGATCGGGGAGTATGGGGCTCCGCACCCCCTGGTGCTCGCATCCCACCTCATCCCCTGTCCGTTATCCTGCCATTGATTGATGAAAAATATGGAGATGCCTTTGGGGCAAACGTGCTTTGACCCCCACATACATACATAAATTCCCTCATCCGGTTCCCACCATTTGTCCCAACAGACTCTCACTTGTCCGTTTGTCCCCGTAATTGTCCGATGGGTATTATTACCCAGTCGCTCCCACTCGACCGAAGAGTTCCTCATGTTTTTGCTCAGCTTTCGTAGCCACCACCATCGGCTCAATGGGACATTCCCATTACAAGTCAAACAAATCCGTTTGCCGACGGTGACGCTGACTCTGGGTGCGATGATCCTCACTTTGGGGCACATTAAAGAAGTCTCTTTGTAGGCAAAACCCGATGTACTGGAATACTCAGTTGAATTCGTTCCCAGCCATCCTGGCCACCTTCCCTTGTGGAAATAGGTGGTGGTCTCCTCAGCCTCTCGCCTTCCGGTCCCATCCACCGCGATGGGGGCCGTGTCCCCGGAGCATCCAAACACCACGACATCCTTGGTGCGGCCTCGATAGGCCAATCCACATCCGATTGCCGCGAGCAATACTAGAGTTCGTTCCATCCTTCCTTGGTTCCTGTGATCAGATAGAATGAGGTAGCCAGCCTCCCAAGAGTCTCTGGCTTTTGTGAAGGGTGAGCGGGTCCCCTGACCTCGCCTCACGTAAGAAGACATGTGCGCTGGATAGACTTTAACTATTCCTATCTCTAAAACTCCCATCATTTTACCTTTTTCTGTTAACAAAATTAAACTACCGACTTAACCTGATATAAAACCTATAAACTCAAACTTATAAACTCATCCTAAACATATCACTCATCTTAATAACTGTACAGTGCCGCCCGTTCCCAGGGCGGCCCACTCAAATTCTGCGGTTGCTGCCGCAGGCTTCTCCCAACGGTGGGAGGGCATTGACCCCTCCCTTTGATCTGCCGCAGCCTGTCGCTGCTGCGCTGGGGCTGGGATCTCCCTGAGCTACCTTGACCTTGAACTTACGTCTGGGGACATATGGGGGACTTACCCAAATCTTTCTGGGCTGGGGTTTCCGACTTGACCTCCGGAGAGCTACCGGGGGCAGGAACTCCAGGACTGACGGATCGGGTTTTGAGACTTCCAGCGTGGCGACCCGTGGTCCCACCACAGTCGCTGGCTCCGCCTCCCCTGACTCCGCCTCCCTGAACTCGGGATCTGCAGCTTGTGGTACCGCCCTACTTGGCCCAGTAGGCGGCCCTTCACTCGCAGTCCCTACCTCCCTCGAGGGCAAGACGTTCAAGGCGGGCGGCTCGGGCTCTGAGGCTTCCATTGCCACGCCCTGTGGTCCCACCACAGCGGCTGGCTCCGCCTCCCCTAGCTCCGCCCCCCTGCGTTCGGGACCTGCAGCTTCGGCCTCCACCCTTTGTGGATCTCTATCTGCAGCCCCTGTCTCCCCTATACCTGAATCGGGGGCGACCCTTTCGTCCTCCGATTCCAGTTCCTCTTCGCTTGTGTCACTATCTTCGTTGAGCTCCTCGAGCTCTTCCTCATCTGACTCCCAACCCAAATAAAAGATCGTACATTTTTCTAGGATGTCCTCTCCCCTGATGCAAGCTGCTTTGCCTGCCTGTGTGCCCTGTGGCCCTACCTGGGGCTGCGAGTCCCCACTCGCAGGTTTGGCCCCTGTGGTAGGCCCTTGTGCACCCGGCTTATACAGTTTGCACTGATTTACGTGGAACCACTTAGTGCGCCGAGGTACCTTTACGGCGTATACCATGGGACTCGCCTTATCTACAATGCTGTAGGGTCCCATATACAGTGGTTCCAGACTCCCTACTCTGGCGTAGTTTCTGACCATGACCTGGTCTCCTACTTCCCACTCCCGCCTTTTGCGGGGTTCCAGCAACAGGCGATTGCCCTGATGCTGCCTTCCCATGTTCCCAGCCGCTGCTCATAAACCTGCTTCAGGCGCTCCAAGAGGGTCTGGACGAACTTGTCCCTGCTTACCTCTTGGAGCTGACCCTCAGTGAGCACCGGCGCTAGCACATGGGTGGGGGTTCGCATGATCCTCCCAGTCATCACCTCGTGCGGGGAATACCCCGTACTTTTCGACTGACTGGCCCGGACCCCCATGAGGACTAAAGGCAGAACCTCCGCCCATTTTTGGGGCGAGTTCATAGTCTCTTTCCTCAATTTCTCCTTCAGGGTCCGGTTCATGCGTTCAACAATCCCGGATGACTGGGGATTGTGCGCTACGTGCCATTTCCCTTCAATGCCCAAAAGCATGAGGGTGTTCTGCATCACCTGGCCGGTGAAATGACTCCCTTGGTCTGACTCCACAAAACGGGGGAGTCCCCACCGCGAGAACACTTCCCGGACCAAGATTTTTGCAGTACCCAGTGCCGTAGCTGTTCAACAGGGGAAGGCTTCCACCCATTTGGAAAACACATCCACCAAGACGAGGCAGTATTTATGGCCTCCCTGGGTTTTGGGCAGGGGCCCTATATAGTCGATCTGTATCGACTGCCATGGTCCCTCTACCCTCCTGATGTGCCCCATGGGCACTTTCCTTTTCTGGGGGTCTGGGTTGTTTGCAGCGCACACGAGACAGCTTGCACAGAACTCGCGGACCTGCTCCCTGAGCCCCGGCCACCATCCCGCTTGCTCTACCCGTTGCCAGGTAACCTCGGGCCCGGGGTGCCCTGCCCCCGGTCCCTCATGAGCCAACTGGAGGAATTCCCTCCTGTGCTGCTGCGGCACAACCCACTGCTCCTCGCGGAACAGCATGCCTTCCTTAACGGAGAGGGTTGCCGTACTGTACGGACCCTCTACCTGCTTCCCCTCAGCAAGGGTTCTGAGAACTGCTTTTAGGGCGGGATCCTGGTTCTGGACGGTCTTAAGGTCTAGGGGCAATGCTACCCTGGTGTTCCCGGGATTCCCGTCCCTGCCTTGGATCGCTGCCACGGGTCTGGGCCCATAGGGGTCCCAGAAAATGCCGTTACGGGCACCCTCCCTGGCTAGCGCATCCGCCTGCTGGTTGCCCTCCCCACGGGGCTCTGTGGAGGAGTGAGCCTTCACCTTATGGATGAAAATCTCCCCTTCCTCCCTACTGCTGCTAGGATCTTTTCCAGCAAGGGCTTCACCGTTAAAGGTCGTCCGTCCGCGGAGGTGTATCCACGGCGGGACCAAATGGCCAGGTATTCCGTGCACGAATTGCATGTGAACATACTGTCTGAGCAAATCGTGTATGGGGTTGGGAAAGTTTCTGGGTGGGTAACGACGTACACCACTGCAGACAGCTCAGCCTGCTGCGCGCTCATGGTGCTGGGGAGCTTAATCGCCAGGGCAAGGTTTGCCGCAGGGTCATAAACTCCGCACCCTGTGAGTCGTTCGCCAGCGGACACTGTGCTGGAACCATCAACATAAATCTCGCGCCCAGTGGGATGTATCCCGGCCCGCAAACCTATGTTGACTTCCCACACCCCTTCCACCGAACACTGGTGGGCTGTACCGGGGTATACCAAATTGGCCGCAAGCCTGGGCTCGCAAAGACCTTTAATTCTAAGATCCATCTGGGAAAGGAGAAGGGTCCAGCGCGCAATTCGCATGCTGTTTACGGTCCCATCTTTAATCCTCCCATCTAGAAGCATCTTAGTTGGTGTGTGATGGGTGAGGAGAGTGATGGGAGAGAGTCCTGTGAAGATCGCTGATCTTTTCACAGCCCAATACGTGGCTAAAAGGTGCCTTTCGCAATTGGAGAAACTTCTCTCCACATCCGTTAACACCCTGGACGAATAGACAACCGGCCTCAGCTTGCCGTGACGCTCTTGGAGCAGCACAGCGCTCAAGCTGTCCCCGCTGGCAGCTACCTCCAGGAAAAACTCCTTCCCCCCATCTATGGCCCCTAAAACTGGCGCGGTCTGCAAATCCCTTTTTAACTTCTCGAAGGCTGTCTGGCATCCCTCGTCCCAAGACCACTCCACTCCCTTATGGAGGAGTCGGAGCAGCGGCGCCGCTGTGGCCGCACAGTCTTCGATAAAATCCCTGCAGTAACCGGTCAGTCCCAAAAAGGACCTCACACCCCTTATGGTGTTGGGAATCGGTAACTCTTGCACCGACTCCCTCCTAGCCTTATCTATGGCTCTTTCCCCAGCGCGAATGGTCAGCCCCAGGAATTTTACTTCCTGCTGACCGATACGTGCTTTCTTAGGGTTTACTTTAAAACCCTTTCTCGCTAGCAGCTCCAATAACTCGGCCAGCAGTGGTCCATGCTCCTCCCTTGAGTCCGTAAATAGGAACAAATCATCCACGTACTGCACTATCTGATTGGGCTGACTAAACTCCTTTAAACTTCCTGCCATACACTGATGGAAAATACTGGGGCTGTTGTGGAAACCCTGTGGCAGACAGTTCCATGTGTACTGTTGTCCTTTGAAAGTAAAGGCAAACTTGTACTGGTCCTCTCGCCGCAGCGGGATGGACCAAAAACCGTTCGAGATATCCAGCACCGTGAACGTGGTCGCGGACGCTGGGATACTCCCTATTAGGTCAGCAACTGCTGCTACCGTGGGCGCGCAGGCGGGAATGTTACTGTTAAGGACTCTGTAGTCCACCGTGGCTCTCCACGAATTATCCGGCTTCCTAACCGGCCATAATGGGGAGTTCACGTGTGTGGCTATCGGCCTCAACACGCCCTGCTGCACCAAGGAGGACATTGCTGTCTCCATATCGGGTTCTGCTTCTTTGGGGAAGTTATACTGCTTTTGGGGCCGGGTCATGGGGTCCCCATCTACGCTGACCTCAAACCCGGTAACCCTCCCACAATCGTGCTTGTGGGTTGCAAACGCGTGCATATTATTTGACACGTACGTTTGCATGTCCGTTGGGACATCCGCGACCATAAGCCCGAGGTCGTAGCCTCCGGATGGCTTCATGGTACACAGGGCCCCTTTACCTTCCTCCCCCGGGATTACCACTACCTCGCCTTTTCCACCCTTAGCTCCCCAGAGACAGTGATTCCTGAGGTCCACGAGGATCCCGTGCCCCGATAGGAGGTCTGATCCGAGGATGCCTCTCCCACCCCCCTCTTGCCATTTCATCAGTATGCACTTCCACGTGGTGTGGAGTGCTCCTAAATGAATGGATAGCGGAATGGAGAACGCGCCAGCCTGCTCTTTTCCCGTAAACCCCACTAATGTGAATGGGACCTTGGTAGATAGCGGTGAGTCAAAAGGGCTATCCGTATGAGTCACGGTGCATGAAGCTCCCGTGTCCAACAAATAACTACCCTTCTGTTTCTCTACCTCCATCTCCACCAGGGGTCGCTTCCACGCATCATAGCTGAGCGGACACAGGTAGACGGGCTGTGCGGGCTCTAGTCATTGGGTACTATTGGACGGGGCTGCGGCATCTGCGGGGCCAGTAGCAACTGCCACCCTTCCATGCGAAATCATGAGGGTGCGCATGGCTCCCAACATTGATTCGATCGCATCGGGATGGATAGGTGCACTAGCTCCCCTATCGGAGACAGGCGCCTGGGCTCGGACTGCGGGATTTTTATCCCTGGACTCCTTCCAAGGGTTCCTGCAGTTCTTGCGCCAATGCCCTGTCTTCCCACACCCGTAACAAGCATTACTGGCCTGCGGGGCGCAGTTACCCTCCTGATGCCACTCCTTCTGAGCCGAGGCTGTGGGCCGCGCCTCATGCACCTTTCCCTTAAGGGGACGTGCTCCCGTACTCCTGGTATTACGGTACCCTACCGTGAGTCGATTTAGGACCGACTCCTCTGTAGTTGCGGGGTTAGTGGGATCAAATCACGCTTTTGCCTGCTCCCTGACGGCTGGCAAACTGTTGGCTACTATACACCTGAGCCAATGAGTTAAACCGACACTGTCTAGGCGGTGACGCGCTGGTGCGCCTGGGCAGCTACGTTGATATACTGGCCACAGCCTGTTGGCGAAAACCTTCGGGGGTTCTCCCTCCATCTGCACTGTTTGTCCCAATCTAACGAACGGACCTTCATCGTCCGCTCCCAACACTTCTAGGACCTCATCTCTTAATTCCCCATAGGTATTATTTCCCCTCTTGCTCTTGTCTGAGAGACACTGAAGGATCGAGCTGTCTAATGAGAACAACAGCATTTTTGCTTTTTCCCCATCGTCGCAGCCGTTAATGATTGCGGTTTGCTCTACCTCCCTGAAATGTACGGAAGGGTCGTCTGACTCGGCCAGCTTCCGTACGTGACTGATCATAACCCTCAGCTGGTGTGAGCTGTGAGGCAACACAAGCTGGTTGAGGAGATCCCCCTCTGCCCCACCTGCTCCGTTTGGGCCCCTCTTGATACCCGTGACCGGACATAACGGTCCCGGCTTCACTTCTACCTCAGTGGGCTCTTCCTCTACTTCTACCACTTCCTTCCTCACCCAGGTTGCCGAATAGCTGGGTGGCGCGGAGGGCACAGTGGCAAATACCTCCTCTGCTTTGTTCGGTGGGGATTTCTGAAATTCCTCACCCACCAGCGGCTGGTGTGCTGACGGGCTAATAAGGCACACCATGCCGTGCGCTTTGTTCAGGGCCTTTTTAAGGTTCCCTATCTCTTTTTGGCAGACGCTGTGATCGGCCCCCTGATGTTTATCCTCGAGGGCCATCTTATATGCCGCCCTAACCCCCGTTAAGCTCTCTTCCTGGGCTTTTATTTGGGCAGCTAGGCGGGCACATCGTTCCTTTATTCTGCCCTCATTTAACTTTGCCTCAGTGACCCGGCACTCGAGGTAATCTATTTTCGCCTCATGGTGGTTGGCGACTAATTGGCGTTCTTGATGTAACGCATTTAAAGACGCGATGAGCTGCTGCCCCCCCGCGACCTTCTCGTCCATTTCCACCTCTAAACCCTTGATCTGAGCTGCCTGCGCTAAGATGACCTGGTCCGAGATTTGGACTTGTCTTTTATAGCACATCAGCCAGACCGCTTTCTCTACTGTTTTTTTATGTTCCTTGCTATCTGTCCACCTCTCGGCTGCCTCTAGTGGACGCTTATCCACCAGCAGGTCACTTATCCATTTCTTAGTCAAATTCACTTTTCCAAACACATAATCTGCTATTTTCTCTTCCATGACATTTCGCCCATTCATACCAGGGTCTAACACATCATTATCTCGCTGCCAGTGTCCCTTCGTGGTCGCCATTATATGTAGGGGGTGACCTGTGGCTCTGTGCTTAGCCTGGGTGCTAGTGCGAGGTTAGGCCTTGTTGCCTGTTCTGGTCTCCAGCCAGCCTGGTAGCACTAGACACCTGTGAGTGGTTCGACCCACTCGCCCTTACGGTTCTGACACTGGACTTAGGTGCGAGAGCAATAATGCAGAGAAAACTCAGGTAGACCCGGTTGAATAGTGCGAAATGGAAAATCTTTATTGCATATTATTCAAGATTACGAGATACATGTCATAAGCACAGATTAATGACAGTACAATCTTACACACAGTTATGTAACTATTTTTTGGGAAACGAGGAGCGCATGACACATCGAAAAAGGGGGCACACATTACAATTATCCTTAAAACTTAAACCCTCCCCTATCAATACCTGTCCTAAACTAGATTTGTAGGATCGAGACTCATGCTCACCACTCGTGATAACTCGGAGAATTCCGAAACACTGCTCGGATGTTTTTACCGCAGCACCTGACTATTCACGTGTTGATCAGGGGTCTCTGTACCCCACTTGTTTACTCGTTTCTGCTCCGGCTAGCAGGCTGGACCGTCTGCTGTCATGAAGATCTGTGTTGTCCTCGGAGTTCCGATACTACTCGAAAAAGAATCTTCCTGTGCCCTCACCAGTTTGTAAAACTCAAAGAATGGACTTCCTGGGCAAGGAAAGTGTTTATTCGATTTACAGGCGCGGTCGGGGCTTACTGACCGTGGCGATACGTATTGTCGTCTTCTTCTCTTCTCATCTCATCTCATCTCATCTCATCTCGGGGCTTCGGTTCCAACACCGTTTACTGACTTCTCGGGATGGTGTGCCTGTTTCAAGGCCTCACAGCCCAGTTCTACACAGATCTTCGCGGCAAGCCACGAGGTTGATCCTAGCGGATCAGAGTCCAGAGCCGTCAGGCAAGAGAATAAAAGTTCAACAGTCTTCCAGCGAGTCAAAACAGCAAGTGCAAAAAGAAGCAGAGACAACAGTCAGCAGCAAGAGTAGCAGGAGGCAAGAGAGGCAAGAGACAGATGGACGGTTGTACCTTACAGTTATAGTGCTGTAATTCCTCTTTTCCCACCCAATCTTAATGTCTATCTTTTGTCAGGTTTTTGGCGCTCAAACTTCTTGTATAGGGTGATCTCCGTTTTTAATGGGTTTCGGTGATACTTGTAACTGTCTGAGTACCCGTTAATACTTCTCCCATTGTGTAACCGGCTAGTAGTCTCCCTGGAGGGGTTTTGGGGCTTCCAAATGCTTTCTGTAACTACCCGCAAACGGCTCTCTCATCGTAGAGTCGTGGGGATTTTGCATATTAATGTCTTTGGATGGGTTCTTGATCGCTCGGTACAATAGCCCTTATTCGCACCTGGGAGACCGATTCCAGTATTTATGTGTAAAATGCAAACCCATCATGTCTTGTGAATTATCTCAAATGTGCTGAGTCCTGTACGATCTTGCACAAATGTTTATTGGAACGCCATCTTGTCTGCTCATTGAAAGTCTAGAACGTTCTGCCACGAGGCGTGGCGGCCATTTTACAGGCTGTTTGTGTCCGCTTTGAAACCTGACAGCATTCTGCTGAAATAAAGCTGTTTGTACAAAACTTTATGTCTCCTTCTTATTTTATAAAATCGCGATAATTTTGCGAATTCTACAGTCCTAAGCTCCCAAAACCTCCACGCCTCTCTATTTCTCTTTCCTCCTTTAAGTCGCTCCTTAAAACCTACCTCTTCGACCAAGCTTTTGGTTATCTCCTTATATGGCTCAATGTCAATTTTTTGATAACACTCCTGTGAAGTGCCTTGGGACGTTTTATCACGTTAAAGGTGCTATATAAATATAAGTTGCTGTTGTTGAAGAATATGTGGCCAAGCAGTCGGAGAGCCTGTAAAGTGACATGGTCTGTGTCAGAACCATATCCTGGTAGACGTGCACTCAGCCGCTTTCTCAATGTCCGTTCCTCTGTGGCAAACAATTGCAGGGCAAGGTCCTGCTGCAAAATTCCTCCCCCCAGGAGGATATACGTCCCATTTGCTCTGGAATGGTCCAGGGATCTGCCTACAATATGTAGATAAGCCTGACCCTGGGATTTCCACCCTTCCCGCCCAAGTCCTTCCCAGGAATTGTGCCTAATGGGCAGATGCACAAAACCACGGTCGGGACCTCGAATGCCGCAGGGTGCACTAGCCACAATATCCTGTTTATTAACATTAATGGATGGTGGCGTGGGCTCTCAGACAATTCCACCCATCATGTACCTCCAGAATGGAGGTCACAGCTGACCATTACTGTCACTGGCTGTGCCAGCTTTATGCTGCATGTTAGCTGCAGATGTCCTTGCAGCAGAAGGCACAGCTCTACATCTGTCTCTTTGATGAACTGTAGACAATTGCTGCCAGGAGGGTGGTCCAATGCCTGCGGATATGGTTATTGACATCTTGGGATGTCCGGCCAAGCTGGCTGTGCTTGCTATTGAATCACCCTGACATGTCTTATTTCCTGTAATATTGCAGGCAAATGTAACGGCTCACAATGTCCAGAAAAAATGACGATGTGTGAACAACTCACGCCTTTATTAATGTACAAATCAGCCAACAACTTGTGGCAATGAAGAGACACCCCATTGAAAGATTCAAGGAGGGGGGCGAGGGACGCTGCTGGAAAATAAATCTAGCACTCACATCCCTCTTCAGCAATTTATAAATCCACCCCTTTAGGTTTATTCACGGGTTTCTGTCACACATCCACGCTGAGAATAACAACACATTTTTTTTGCAGTTTCAAGCCACCATGTCCATCGCAAGCTGCAACACGCCTGCTCACACATTTTATTCAGCGCCCAACTCTTTCAACCCTTGAAGTATTTGAGGAGTTAATGGAATTGTGCTAAAACTGAATTTGTGTTCATTTAGTATACAACCTTCACTCGCAGCATTCTCTTCACAACAAAAATTTCTTAAGCGTTGAAACCAGTCAGAAAATTCAGGCCTCTGAACGCAATCTGTTGTACAAGCTTTAGGTTTTCACTCTTAACAAGCCTAAAGGGATGTACCTCTCATTGACAACAGCGGTGGCTTGAGAAACACGTTCATTTATTGTTGTTGCCTCATTAGTGGGATCAACATCAACAACAGCCATTACTTGCATTTATATAGAACCTTTAATGTAGTAAAACGTCCCAAGCAACGACATGAAACCCACGGGGAGGTTAAGGGCGAGCTACCCTTTTCACGAATCTAACGGCGGAGAGGCACAAATCAGCCAGCAACTTGTGGCGATTCGCAGTTCATGGGTTATCTCTTCATCGTCACAAGTTGCTGGCTGTCTTGCACATTAATAAAGGCGTGCTTTGTTCGCACACCATTATTTTTGCAGTAAGTTCGGGCTGTTATATTTTCAGCAATAGTCCAGGAAATAAGACATGCCAGGGTGATTCAATGGCAATGCATAGCCTGCTTGGCCACACCTCCCAAGATGTTAATAACCATATCAGCAGGCATTGAACACCCTCCTGGCAGCAACTGTCTACAGCTCATCAAAGAGACAGATGTAGAACTGTGCCTTCTGCAGTCGAGATGAGAACTAAGAGCTGGATGACTGGTCTCAACTTTACAAAGAAAACGATGTGGATTCTGATTTTTCTCATTTGTTCCCTGCCCGGTGAGTGACAGCCAGAGCGGGATATTCAGATAATCAGTGTTAGTTTGAGTCTAGTGTATGGTTTATAGAGCAGAGAGGTTTAAATACTTGGAGACACAAAATACTCAGCAAAATATACATGAATAATATTTGTGTGAAGTCTTGCAATCTCTTTTTGACTGTACTATTGTACCACACAAATATTCACCAATATATACTAAACTGCATTATTCATTGTGAATGGAAAATAAAGGGCTCATTTAATGTTTTTAAAAGCTACACGAGTAACATAATCAAAATGCAAAGGTAACCTGTTTTAATCTGTAAAAAGTGATTTTTTTATGTAGTCTGCTGTCCAATATACACTGAAGACTGCAGCAGTAATAATCCCTCACACTTGGTGAATGGAAAAGGGGGCGGGTCCTAGGTGCACCGCGTGCACGCTACAGGCTGCGCGCACGCTGTGCACTTAGTGGTTTCAACGCGCAGGTAAGTACAGAAGATTCTACACATAATAAAAGGAGGAGTAAGACCCACTTTTAACAAGGTAAGTAGTGAATTAAGTATTATTTTGAATTTTTTTTAACAGGTATATCTTTTTTAGATACTTTAAAGACAGGTAAGTTTATTTTTATAACTTTTTAAAAGATTTTAAATTTTTTCAAAAATTTAATTTTTTATTTAAAATGGTTAATTTATTTAACTATACTTATTTTATTAATGTGATGGTTTTTTTTAATTGAATTGAGGTTTAGCGGTTCTTTTGGGGGGCTATAGTATTCATAACTTTCACAGCACTTATGTGAAAGTTATGAATGGAAGATGGTGTGCTGCCATTGGCTCTAACTGAGTCACGTGATCCCACAGCTCGCACGAATTAACTACGCCGGTGGGATACGCAAGCCCAGCACAGCAGCTGTCCAGAACATCAAGTTCGTGCGAGCTGGAACTGAAAAAGCCAACGCGGAGTGAGAGATCGCGGGGAGGCCTTACCCTCGCACGAAGGCTTCCTCACGAATTTTTGGGCCATTGTTTCATGAGGCTCTGTCAGTGACACTGTTCCTCACTGGTAGAGGGTTGGTCTATATTACTCTTCCAGTAAGTAACCACTTTCTTCTCACACTTTAACTCTAACCAAGTAGATTTAGCTTTTTCACTCCCGCCCCATATTAACCCTACGATATTATGCTGTAATGGAATTTTTGATTAATACAACTCTCCTCCATTTATGACAAATCTTTGTTACCAGCAATGTCGAACTCCCAGTCCCACCCTAACCTAAGCCATGACCATTAATTCTATTACATCAAACCTCCCCATAAAAGTTTGTGCCTCTAGCTTACCAATTTTACACAGAATAATTTATGTACTTATGTACATGCAACTGACGCGTGCCTCTGTCTGTTTGGCAATCTTCCTCTTTTCAATCCTTCCTCTTTCTGATCTGATGCCTTTACCTCCCCGTTTCCCTCTTTTATCTTTCCTATATCCTCTTCCCTTTCTGTTCTTCTCTCTGCCTCTTCACCTTGTTTTTAACCTCACACCTGCCATTTTAGTGTAAACTCTTTCCCTACAGCACGAGTTCCTCTCCCAGCAAGGCCATTGGTCCAATAACTGTTCAAGTAAAGTCCTCTCGTCCTCTACAGGCCGCTCCTCTTCCCTCTCCAAATCCTGCTGCAGTGCAGGTTGCATCAACGAAGTTGAGAGGATGGGCATTCCTTTGGCTGTTCCCATGGTGCTGGATGAATGGGAGATAATTATAAAATTCAAGTTGTTGTTGCTGTTAGAAACTATGAGGGTGATTTTGTCAATGGGCTTAGCAGGCCAATTAAGGGGAAGCCGGTTACAGAGAATGTCAGCGAATGACGTTACATCTGTCAAAAATTTTTGACAGTGAATTGTTATCATTTGACAGCTCTGTGAAGCTGTCAAACGCTGACATTCTATGTTGTTTGATGAGTCCTTGTATTCAAGACTCATCAAACCTCTTTTGTGAGCAGAAATTAGATGGTTGTTGCATTGGAGAATGCAGCAGCCATCTGTCATCTCTGCCGATGAGATGCGAGACTCTCTGCATCCCCAACTGTTGAAGCCTGCAGGAAGAAACAAAGGTAAGTAAACATTTTCTATCACTTTCCACTCACCTCACATACTCACCTCTCCACACTTGCACCCATCACTTACCTTCATAGCGCATTTTTGCACCCCGCGGACCCCCGCAGACCCACTGCTCGCCTCAGTGACCCTGGCGGGATTTCCCGACATCGGGAAGCGTGCGCCTCTGAATGAAAAATGGGGCTAATCCTCTTAACTACCTGTTAACTACCTGTTAACAGGCAGTTAAGTGGCTGTAATCCCCTTCCCGCCTCCAGGAGACGGGACCCGGCGCGGGTCGGCTACCCGCCTCCCGGGAAGATGGCACGGAGGCGGGTTGGGGGCGGGATGGACACCCGCCCCCAGATTCTGCCATTTTCCCAGCAGCCGTACCTCCAAACCCGCCTCCCCAGGGCTGGCAAGATCGCGCCCGAAAAACTTGCGTTTAAGTAGCGCCTTTGACGACCTCCAGACGTCCCAGAGCCAATTACTTATTTGAAGTGTTGCCAATGTTGTAATGTAGGAAATGCGGCAGCCAATTTGCTCACTGTAAGGTCCCAGCAACAGCAAGGTGATAATGACCAGATAATCTATTTTTTAGTGATTGTTGGTTGAGAGATAAATGTTGGCCAGGACACCGGGGAGAACTCCCCGGCTCTTCTTCAATTTGTGCCATGGAAACTTTACATCCACATGAGAAGGCAGACGAGATCTCGGTTGAATGTCTCATCTGAAAGACGGCACCTCCGACAGTGCAGCACTCCCTCAGTACTGCACTGGGGTGTCAGCCTAGATTTTATGTCCGGGTCTCTGGAGTGGGACTATGAACCCACAACCTTCTGTCTCAGAGCCGAGAGTGCAAACACTGAGCCACAGCTGACACAATAACAATAATGACCATATTTCAAAAGTAAATCATTGGCTGTGAAGTGCTCTGACACATCCTGAGGATGTGATAAGGCACTATATTAATGTTTTCTTTCATTACAAACTAGAAGGAATTCACCTGTATTAATAGATGGAGTGGAGAGATTCCTCTGTTCAGAGTGGTATCTCTTATTAAATTGTATCTATTTGTATTAAACAGTTATTTCCTGTTCAATTTCTGAAATGTTGTCTCTTCAGTTTCAGGTGCATTGTGGGCAAAAGAAAAAGTAACAGGAGTTGTGGGAAGAGCGATCACAATAGAATGTCACTATGACGAATGGTACCAGTCACATGTGAAATATTGGTGCAATGGGACAACTACCAGTTGTTCAGATTTAGTAAAAACAAATGGGCCACATGGAAGACGAGGAAGAATGTCCATCACAGATAACAAGACAGCAGGAGTATTTGTTGTTACTATGAAGGATCTTCGTCCAGAAGATGCAGGATGGTACAGCTGTGGGATTGAACAATCTGGCATCGATCCATTGTTTGCTGTAGAGCTACAAATATCTTGTGGTACATTTCTCAGCGATTTACTTTATTGCTCTCTACTGAAATGTCTGATCAATGTTTTATCTGGAGGAAACATGACAGCTCCGATATCCCGAGGCTCCACAGCAGTGCAGAGTCTCACAGGTAGCGGGCAGAGGTCAGGAAATCCGACTCATGTTGCACATTCCCAATTCGTGGCCTGTCCAACTAGCTGACCAAGAATTTCCAGGACTAACAATTCCTTTAACTACACATGCAGCAGCCGTCACTGGACCTCGTGGACGACGAATCCTCAGAGGAGCTGATTCCTTCTGAGGGTGCACCATCACAGGACTCATGCTTACCATGCACCAATGCAGATACTCACACTTCAGTGAGTCCAGTTAGATAGATAGTTGGGTTTTCACCTGGTGAATCACACTTCAAAGTGAACAAGAGCAGACCGTGTTGGCAGGGACAGCTGTGGAGAGTCCGCATCAGAGGGCTCAGCCCTCTCCAAACTCTGCTCAACTGGACAAGGTGCTGTACCCGGAGGGCCGTTGATGAAAAGGATAATCATTGAGGGGCAGCAGAAAATCTGGCTTTCCGCTCACACTGTCCACGATTGCAGAGTTCACCTCAAGCATGAGTGGTTGATGTCGCAGGGCATTGCGAGGATGTCTTGTTCCATGGATAGATTGTCAACTCCGTCGAGCATCAGTCGCGATAATCAAATGAGTCCATGCAGGCATTGACCACGGCCGTGCAGACTCTGGATGCAAACAGATCTGCCACCTTAAATAGGATGACAGATACCTTAGCCTTGGCCTTACAGCGCGTCATTGATCTGCACCAAGCTGCTCTCCAGCAAAGTGGTAGGAGTGAAGTGTGGCTGGGCCATAAGAGGAATGATGGTGAAGAGGGACATGGAAGTGGGGACAACACTCAAAGCTCTTCCACTTCTCACTCATTGCCCCATTCTGCCCCGTACCCCCACACCCCCAGTCTCCTCCTCTGATGGCCGAGTCTGCCCCTGCACAGATGCAGTTGCAGCAGTCTTCCACGGGGCCCTCACGGGCTCCAAAACCCAGAGGTTGTCAGCAAAGAGCCTCTTAGCAGTCAGTGCAGGGATCTGAGCAGCCTGGCTCTACCTCTGCTCAAGCCACAGAGGTTACACCATGTAAGAGTGGCAGGAAAAGGATGAGTAAAGCTTTGTAGTTGTGCAAGGGTATGCACTTGGGCGTTTGAGAAATTGCTCCCTGGGAATCTGGCGCAGACCTGCATAAACCTTTTCTTGTGGTTGCACGCCAGCTGCACATTGATGGATTAGAACCTCTTGCGGTTTACAAATACACCTGGTGGATCTGGCAGGTGCGCGGATTGCCACGTGTCTGCAGTCGATGATGCCCTACACCTGTGGGAAGCCAGCCAGAGACGTAAACCCGAGCGCCTGCTCATTCTGACTAGCGTCATCACAGGAAGTTGACATAATTGCAGGCATTGGCAAACAACTCCTCAGTGGCCTGACTTATGCATTTGTGTGCAGCTAACTGGGAGATTCTGGATATGTCACCGGGAGCGCTCTGGAAGGACCCTGAAGCAAAAAGGTTCAGGGCGGTGGTCACTTTCACAGCCACGAGGTTACCAGTCCAGCAGGGAGCAGGTCTGCCGGATCCAGGAGGTAAGTGCTTTTTGCAGCACTGCTTGAGGGCCAGGAGGGGCAGGAGTGCTTCCCCCTGGTCCCTCCAGCAAACATTCTGCCGTGATCTCTCCCCCCCACCCCATGCTATCAGCCAACACCCACCCCGGCGATTGGCCAAACCACCCCCTGAAATCTCTCCCTCCCTCCCTCCCTCCTACCTTGCTGCTGCACTCCGAGACCCAACCTCCACCAATCCCCGATCTTCTAGCGCAGGCTTTGCCACACAACATCCGGCCAGCCTCTCAATCTGGCCCACTGCCGGGCGGAAAACAGCAAAAAGGAATTCTAATGAGTTCCTGCCGTTAAATTCGGCGCGATCTCCACCTTCCGGCATTTCCAGGTTTCCCGAAAACACACACACGCTCCCTCCCTGCCTCCCTGTAAATATCTGGACCAAAGGATTGCTTTTTAGCTGCAGTTAACTGGAAACAATCACAATTACACTCCCGATCTAAAGACACTAAAATGTTCAGGACCTCCTGTTAAATTTTCAATGGATCTGGGAGTGTGAGTAGAAAAGTGCTCAGGGACAGGCTCGCAAGCAGCAGCATTTCAAGATAGACTGTCCAGTCACCAAGCAAATTTTGGCCAAACTGTTTCTGAGCACAGTTTGTGGCAAGGACAGAATATGTAACAGATATCAGCCAATTTTTTCCCTCATATTCGGCTGTGGTTTTCTAGGACTCTCTCCAACTAATTAATGTTCGAGAGTCAAACAATTAAACAGCTTTGGAGGCTGGCTACCTGCTACTGAGAGAAATTGTTAGCCCTGATTTTCACGTTGACACATCCTCAGTGTCATTGCTGCTGTTCTGATCGGGAGCCCTGCTATGTTCTGCTATAATGGCAGACATGGTAGTTCAGGCTGATCGGAGAGTGGAGAGTCATGGAGAGGTAGATGTGCCGGTGAGATTCCAACATGGCAGGCCCTGGCTGAGATACAGAAGTGCTGGAAATTGGAGAGTATTTGAGTTTTAGATGTTCAGTCAGTATCTGAATGTTTGTTTCTTTCCCACAGAATCCGTGTCAGTTCCTGTACTTAGATATTTATCGCCACCAAATGTCTCATGTTTTGGGGGCTCAGTGTCAGTCACCTGTGAGTCTGTCCAGGGATCCCTTCCCATTCAGTACACATGGTACGAAAAGACCCCGTCTGAAGATTCAAAGATCTCTGACACCAATAAACTGGATCTACATTGTCAATCCTTCAAACAGAAACACCATCAATATTACTGCACAGCCTCAAATAATCAGAGACAAAAATCCAGTGAAATGGTCAACGTGTCAGTCTTCAACAGATCAGGGAAGAACTGCAGTTATGTGACACAAATCAGCGGCATTGGTAAGTGTTACTTTAAACAAACAATATGGTTTGTGATTTTTTAATAAATTAATGTCTATCCAAACTGGTCATTCGTTAAGTTCCTTCAGTCAATTTGAACAACTGCAGCCGGCCAAATTCTTCATTTGGATCCTTCAACAATTATGAACTAGGCCATTGATTTGCTTGTTTCATGGAAAATGGACTGAATCATAAAATATGATCCTAAAACATGCGTAAACATTGCAGAAAGTCCAGTAATCCCATGAGATTACAATTGAATGTTATTGACTGAGTCTTCATAAACTAACCTGACTATTTCATAGAATCATAGAAATTTACGGCACAGAAGGAGGCCATTCTAGCCGATGGAATTGTGAACTGCAACCGCCAACCTGTTGTGTCCTAGTTTAGGAGGGATGTCAAGGAATAGAGTGCAGAAGAATTGAACTAAAATGATACCCGGGCTGAGATGTTTTAGTTATGAGGAGAGAAACAACAGAACAGAGGTTATGTGAGCTGATGGAGGTATTCAAAATTATTAGGGGTTTTGATAAGGTAAGTTGGGACTAACTATTTCCACTAGTTAGTGCGCCAGCATCTATAGGGCATAAATTTAATATCATCACCAAAAGGACAAAGGGAGAAGTTAGGAGAATGTTCTTGGTGCCAATGGTTATTAGGCAATGGGACTAAGTGGGGAGCTCTTTCATCTACACACAAAGGGTGGTAGAAGCCTGGAACTCTCTTCCGGAAATGGCAATTGATGTTAGATCAATTATTAATTTAAATCTGAGATTGATAGCTTTTTGTTAACCAAAGGTATTAAGGGCCAAAGGCGGGTATATGGAGTTTGTTTGCAGATCAGCCAGTTCTGACTTAAGGAGGACTTTAGTCTATTTAAATGTAGCGTTTTAATTTTCCGCAGAGTGGGAAGCAATATGTTCACCATTGGTTGCGCTGAGAAACATCAAAACGATCACGGCCAGGTGTCAGCAGCATCTCTCCTTGCTACCAGAGATGGGGAAATTACACAGAAATTAAAACATCCAAATCCATTATATCAACCAATGACTGAGGTTCCATTTAACAATAGTTCACATTACCCACATTACAACAGTGACTACACTCCAAAAGTACTTCATTGGCTGTAAAGCGCTTTGAGACGACCGGTGGTCGTGAAACGCGCTATATAAATGCAAGTCTTTCTTTTAGTGCTCTCTTGGTTAACTAAAAGTGAGAATCAGGTGAATCTGAATGTTATTCCTTTGTTTCAATAGGACCTGAATATTCTTGTGAAGTTTTTACAACGGTATCAGTAACAACCTCAGCATCCACATCTGTCAGTAAAAGGTACAATGTTCTCATTGCTGGTGTTTTCATGAGCATTGCTTCCATATGAGAATAAATGTTCTTTAAGAGTTTTGGCGTCAGGGGTTACAATCATTTACTATTTCAGACTATAATTCATCAGAATGGAAATGGTGGCTGGGTTAACATCAAGCTATTGTGTTAGCTTCCTAACAAAGGTGCTGTTTTTGTTGTTGGAATATTAGAACAAGAAGTAAGCACTTCCATTTCCAGCCCCTCAGATGTTGCTCCTTGCAGTATTCACCATGATTACATCACCGCTAAACTAATCACATGGAGTTGTATTGCCACACCCCAGGAATGCCAGTTTTCCTTGCCCCAATCTGTTCTGGAGTGGCACTGACAGAAAAGGTGCATTCTCTGTCATTTTCTCCTTCTCAGTTCCCGATGTTATACACTGTTCCCAAACTGAAGTGGTGGGGCGGGGGGGAGGCTGCCTGATTCCAGCTGCTCACAAATTGCCTGTTAGAAGGTGCATGAGAGCAGTGTAGGATGATGCTATTCTGACTATCCTGACTCCCTGAGGAGATATCTCACCATTGCTACATGACCCCAGGCAGCAGTGCTTCCCTCAGATGGTCAGTCACTTTTATAAAGTTCTTAATTATAAAATTGTGGCTTCCATAGAATATACAGCACAGAAACAGGCCATTTGGCCCAACCAGTCCATGCCGGTGTTTATGCTCCACTCGAGTCTCCTCCCATCCTTTCTCATCTAACTCTATCATGTATCGTGACATGAACCCGATATCGCGATTGAGGCCATCCTCATGAGTGCGGAACTTGGCTATCAGTTTCTGCTCTATGATTTTGCGCTGTCGTGTATCTCGAAGGCCGCCTTGGAGAACGCTTACCCGCAGATCCGAGGCTGAATGCCCCTGGCTGCTGAAGTGTTCCCCGACTGGGAGGCAACCCTCCTGCCTGGCGATTGTTGCGCGGTGTCCGTTCATACGTTGTCTCAGTGTCTGCATGGTCTCGCCGATGTACCATGCTCTGGAGCATCCTTTACTGCAACGTATCAGGTAGACAACGTTGGCCGAGTCACATGAGTATGTACCGTGTACCTGGTGGGTAGTGTCCTCACGTGTAATGATGGTATCTGTGTCCATGATTTGGCATGTCTTGCAGAGGTTGCCGTGGCAGGGTTGTGTGGTGTCTTGGTTGCTGTTCTCCTGAAAGATGGGTAATCTGCTGCGAACGAAGGTACTTTTGAGGTTAGGCGGCTGCCATCAGTATAACCCTGTATTCCCTTCTCCCTCATATGCTTATCTAGCTTCCCCTTAAATGCATCTACACTATTCGCCTCAACCACTCCCTGTGGTAGCGAGTTCCACATTCTCACCACCTTACAGCTTTACATTGTGGACATATTAATGAAGTTTGCTTCATTTGATCTTTATCTAATGATCACAAAGTTGATTTTCCTCCATAAGTCAAACACTAGTTTAGTTTCCCAGCTCAAGTCCCTTGGCTCTGCTGCTTTACATTGATACACTATACTAAGATTACAGTGTAAACAGGAGATAAATGTTTCAAACACAAGGTAGTCTTGTTTCCTTCGAATGATTTTGTATTTCTTCCCTTTTGCTCAGTTACATTATATGGAACGTGGTACGCTGGGTGCTCTTTGCTCTCCTGGTGATTTGTACTATTTCAGTCACAAGGTGTACGAGAAAATCTAAGGTAGGAATTACAGACTTTATATGAATCACACCATCAATTCTTTCAAAAATATTGATCACTGTAAAGGAAAACTTGTATTTACATAAACTCTTTCATGTCCTCAGGATGAATCAAAGCATTTTACAGATAATATGAGTTAGTTTTGAAATGTTTCTGTTGTAATGTAGGCAAAATCCAGTGGATTGCTTGTTCTGGATGGAGTCGGGGTTCTTGATCCTTGTTGTGTCTGCATCCATTCAGAAGTGATCAGCAGTATTAGTCTAGGATAACTTCCACGAATAAACGAAAGCTTCACTGCATCACTGAAGATCCTTATAATAAAATTTACACAGAGCCTTTCATGGCTTCAAGATGTTCCAAGCTCTTTACATCCAATGAGTTACTTTTGAAGTGTTACTGTTGTTCTGTAGGCAAAAGGGGCAGACAATTTGCACACAGCAAAGTCCCAAAAACAGCAAAGGAGATAAATGACCAGATAATCTGTGTTAGCCAAGACTCTGGGCGAACTCCTCTGCTCTTCTTCAAATAGTGCCGTGGGATCTTTTATGTCCACCTGAACAAGCAGACGGGGCCCTCAGTTAACGTTTCATCTGACAACAGAGCGCTACCTCTGTACGGCGCTGAAGTGCCAGCCTAGATTATGTGGTGAAGTCCCTGGACAAACAGGCTCAATCCAGGTTAAAGAACTCCATGTGACAAGCGTTTTATTTCTAATTGGTGTCACTGGGGTAACGTATCATCTTCACAGCATAGGCGGTAATTCTGCGGAGCGATCACCCACCCGTTCTAGAGCGGAAGCTACATAAGGACATAGAAAGACTAAGTGAGTGGGCAAAACTATGGCAGATGGAGTTCAATGTGGGGAAGTGTGAGTTCATCCCCTTTGGATCAGAGAAAGACAAATCGGAATATTTTCTTAGTGGCGAGAGACTAGAAGATGTGGAGGAGTAAAGAGATTTGTGTGTCCATGTACACAAGTCACTAAAAGCTAGTGCACAGGTACAAAAAGTAATCAAAGAGGCTAATGGAATGTTGGCCTTTATTTTACGGGGATTGGAATTCAAGCGTGTCGAAGTGATGTTTCAGTTGTACAGAGCCTGGGTCAGACCCCATCTGGAGTTCTGTTTTCAGTTTTGGGCACCGAACCTTTAGGAAAGAAATATTGGCCTTGGTCGGGGTCCAGTGCAAATTCACCAGAATGATACGAGGGCTTGAAGCATTAAATTATGAGGACAGATTGCATAAACTATGCTTGTATTCCCTGGAGCTTAGAGGTTGAGGGATGATTTGATTGAAGTATTTAAAATTATTAAAGGTTTTGATAGACTAGATACGGAGAAACTGTTTGCTCGGTGGGGCAATCCAGTCTAAGGGGACATATTCTAAAAATTAGAGCTAAACCATTTAGGAGTGAAATTAGGAAGCACTTTTTCACACAAAGGGTTGTGGAAATCTGCAACTTGCTCATCCTAAAGACTAGAGGCTGGGACAACTGAAATTTTCACAGCTGAGATCACGAGATCTTTGTTGGGTAAGGATGTCAAAGGATATGGATCAAAGGCGGGTAAATGGAGTTGAGGTACAGAGCAGCCGTGATCTAATTGAATGGCGGAACAGGCTCGAGGGGTTGAATGGGCTGCTCCTGCTGCTATGTTCCCATGTAACCCGCCCATTATAGAATCCTCCCAACTTTCATTCCATTGGTATAAAATGGTTGTTGCAAGAAAAGGAAGGAAGGAAATGGGAAAGGTTAAAAAAAAGCACTTTGCTGCAGGGCACCAGGGACAATGGTTTTCACACAAGAACACAGAGGCAGTAAAACTTTTCCAGTATTGTTGACAGCCTCGACTAGACTATTGAAAATTTATTTAATAAAGTAGCCAAGTCAATCTTTTTCTGCTGTCAACTGTCCACCATCACAGCTGCTGGGAAACATTTGTTGCCTGTGAGAAAATGGTGCTACATGTATTCAAGAGCAACACAACTTGCTCCTTTTCCCATCACACGTGCAATAGTGCTGGGGGAGGGAGGAGTGTGATCTCAACACAGCTCCAGTCCATCACAAGCTTTTCCTCAATTTGTTGCCAGTTCCAGGATTCTGTTCAGACCTGACATGTAAAATAATGCATCGTTCTCAGTATCAATGAATCTGATGCCTTAAATATTTTCTTTTTCAGTTCCTCAATGAATCAGATCGTCACAGCTTGACCAATGTGGTAAAATGAAGATTCCCTGGTTACATCGACCTTGATGGAATTGTGTGTCCGGATCAAGTATTCATTATTCATCCAGCTTTGTACATTTTTTATACCAATTGTACAGAATAAAATGGATTTCGGCATTAAATCAAGTTGACCATTTAATTAGTGGAGGAAAAATCAAAGCCTAAACCATGGCTCCGTCCTTTAAGTCGTTGTCTCTCTATCTACATCTTAATAATAATTTATCTGTGTGTCCACTTCCTGTCCGCACAACTTGACTTCTTGTTTCATATTTTTGTCACAATTTTGGTGTCAATTTTTAAACCTGAAAATATCACTAACAGATGAACCATATTCTGTAAGAAATAGGAAACTTGACTTAATCATTCACTGGAAACCAATAGCTCTAATAATATGTTGCACTTTTACATGGGATGGAACAATGGCCCGGATATTGCGTGGAGAATAACGGTAAGGCTAACAGCGCTCACCGTTATTATGGAGTAAATGGGACAGCAAGTTCCGGAGTACACACACGCGCAGTTAAACGCTGACATCCGGAAGTTGCGTTCCAAGTTACCCTGTTCCTCCACAGGCTGCACCGTAACAGTAGCTCGCCGACAGACTCGGCATTGAAATCAACGTAAGGGCGTGAAGTTGCGGTAATTACCCACTCGTTACCCAATAAACACGGCAGAAAAAAGTAGGCTGGTGCATTCAGGTGTAAATGAATTTTCAATGGCGTGATAAGTCATAACTACTGCCAAACAACCACTCTAGGCCCTGAAAATTTAATTTTACAAGTGTGGAGTCTCATTCCTTCAGAATTTAATGAGTGTTGGAGATTTAAAAATACATTTTTTAACCTTTTCTGTCTGTCTCTTTTATCCCTCTCTCTTAATTCCATCTTTATTTCCCAATCTTTATTTTGTTTTCTGTACGTGATTTAAATCTAATTGGTACTTCCTGGTTTATAATTCCTGGTTTCCTGCGGGGGTATAATTGGGCTCTGTAGCGCCCATTTCTTCCTGCTGCCTCCTGCTGTGTGCCACCTTCTCCTGAAAAGAAAGAGGGATGTACGTCAATGAGTGTCATGCAATATGTTTAGGTGATGTGGCTGTCATGGTTGAATAGCTTACAGTGTGTGCAAGCTGTGAGATGTGGATGTGAGGTTTGCAACAGTGCTAAGGTGTGAGGGTGAGATAAGCATATAAATGTTAAGTATCAGTCCTGATTGCCAGACATTGTTGGTAGGTGAGTGATGGGGATGTAGTGAATTGAGCAGTGGAGGATGCTAGTGATGCAGTTGGAAGGATATGGCCTTTGAAGATACACTCACTGACCTTGACAACTTGTGTGAGATCACTAAACTTCTTCCTGCACTGCATCCAGGTCCTTGGGGCTATACTCTTGGCATTGATCTCCACCGCTATCACTTCCACTGCTGTCTGAGCATGTGCCTGGAGGGCCTCCGCGCCCCCCCTGAGGATACAGGACATCTCTCCTTCTTTCCACCTCTTCCACCAAGATCTCCAGTGCAGTGTCCGAAAAACCATTGTTGATTCTTCCACAGCACGATATTCAGAATGATCTCAGCACCACCATAGAATCATAGGGCTAGAAATCCATTTTAGCCCAGGAATGGGCGGTAAAATTAGAAAAGTTGGAGAATTAGCGCCTTGCGCTAATGCTTTAGACTGCACGCAAAATTCGTGCTCACTGATAAAAGAAATGATTGGAGTCCTAATTCAAGTCTTAAAGCCCAATCTCATTGGCGTTACACTCAAAGGGTGGGCCAATATCGGGTGCAATCTAATCTCAAGTCATGATTGCCACAGGCTTTTTTCAGTACTTAAAGGGGAGGTTCATTCATGCTGCAGAACCTCATTCTCAGCATTGCTAGCTGTGCAGCTGCCTCAGCAAGCAGCAGCAGGTCAAGAAGAAGGAGCTGGTGGACTGAAGCAGCTGTACTGGTTCATTCTTGGACTGGCAAACAGTAGCCAGTGGTGTTCCGCAGGGGTCGGTGCTGGGAGCAAGTGTAACATATCAAAGTTTGCAGATGACACAAAGATGGGAGGGAAAGTAGAAAGTGAGGAGGACATAAAAAACCTACAAGGGGATATAGACAGGCTGGGTGAGTGGGCGGAGATTTGGCAGATGCAATACAATATTGGAAAATGTGAGGTTATGCACTTTGGCAGGAAAAATCAGAGAGCAGGTTATTATCTTAATGGCGAGAAACTGGAAAGTACTGCAGTACAAAGGGATCTGGGGGTCCTAGTGCAAGAAAATCAAAAAGTTAGTATGCAGGTGCAGCAGGTGATCAAGAAGGCCAACGGAATGTTGGCTCTTATTGCTAGGGGGATAGATTATAAACACAGGGAGGTATTGCTGCAGTTATATAAGGTATTGGTGAGACCGCACCTGGAATACTGCATACAGTTTTGGTGTCCATACTTAAGAAAAGACATACTTGCTCTCGAGGCAGTACAAAGAAGGTTCACTCGGTTAATCCCGGGGATGAGGGGGTGGACATATCAGGAGAGGTTGAGTAGATTGGGACTCTACTCATTGGAGTTCAGAAGAGTGAGAGGCGATCTTATTGAAACATATAAGATTGTGAAGGGGCTTGATCGGGTGGATGCGGTAAGGATGTTCCCAAGGATGGGTGAAACTAGAACTAGGGGGCATAATCTTAGAATAAGGGGCTGCTCTTTCAAAACTGAGATGAGGAGAAACTTCTTCACTCAGAGGGTAGTAGGTCTGTGGAATTTGCTGCCCCAGGAAGCTGTGGAAGCTACATCATTAAATACATTTAAAACAGAAATAGACAGTTTCCTAGAAGTAAAGGGAATTAGGGGTTACGGGGAGCGGGCAGGAAATTGGACATGAGGCTGAGTTCGGATCGGTTGAGGCCCTGTGGGTGGCGTAGCGGGCCCAGGGGCTGAGTGGCCGGGTCCTGCTCCTACTTCTTGTGTTCTTTAGATTTGAGGTGAGGATCAGATCAGCCATGATCTTATTGAATGGCGGAGCAGGCTCGAGGGGCCAATTGGCTTACTCCTGCTCCTATTTCTTATGTTCTTATGTTCTTATGTACTCATGGCAGATCCACGCCCCAGGGAGAGAGCCCGCAGATCCTGTGATCAAGCATTGGAGGCGTTGGTGTTCGCTGTGGAGAGACAGAGGGCGGTGCTCTACCCTGCTAATGGCAGGAGGTCCTCGCCGCAAGTCTTCCGCACCATGTGGAGGGAGGTAGCACAGCACATCTCATAGAATCATAGCAAGTTACAGCACGGAAGGAGGCCATTTCGGCCCATCGTGTCCACGCCGGCCAACAAAGAGCTAACCAGCCTAATCCCACTTCCCAGATCTTGGTCCGTAGCCCTGCAGGTTAGAGCATCCCAAGTGCACATCCAAGTACTTTTTAAAAGTGGTTCGGGTTCCTGCATCTACCACCCTTTCAGGCAGTGACTTCCAGACCCCCACAACCCTCTGGGTGAAGAATTTTCCCCTCAAATCCCCTATAAACCTTCCACCAATTAATTTAAATCTATGCCCCCTGGTTTTTGACCCCTCTGCTAAGGGAAATAGGTCCTTTCTATCCACTTTATCTATGCCCCTCATAATTTTATACACCTCAATAAGGTCTCCACTCAGCCTCCTCTGTTCCAAGGAAAACAGACCCAGCCTATCCAGTCTTTCCTCATAGCTAAGATTCTCTACTCCCGGCAACATCCTTGTAAATCTCCTCTGTACCCTCTCTAGTGCAATCACATCTTTCCTGTAATGTGGTGACCACAACTGCACGCAGTACTCTAGCTAAGGCCTAACTAGTGTTTTATACAGTTGAAGCATAATCCCCCTGCTCTTGTATTCTATGCCACGGCTAATAAAGGCAAGCATTCCCTATGCCTTCTTAACCACCTTATCGACCTGGCCTGCAACCTTCAGGGATCTGTGGACATGCACTCCAAGGTCCCATTGTTCCTCTACACTACTCAGTGTCCTACCATTTAATGTGTATTCCCTTTCCTTGTTAGCCCTCCCAAAATGCATTACCTCACACTTCTCCGGATTGAATTCCATTTGCCACTGTTCTACCCACCTGACCAAGTTATTGATATCTTCCTGCAGTCTACAGCTTCCTTCTTCAGTATCAACCACACAGCCGATTTTAGTATCATCTGCAAACTTCTTAATCATACCCCCTATAGTCAAGTCTAGATCATTGATATATACCACAAAAAGCAAGGGACCTAGTACTGAGCCCTGCGGAACCCCACTAGAAACAGCCTTCCAGTCACAAAAACACTCATCAACCATTACCCTCTGCTTCCTGTCTCTTTGCCCTGGATCCCATGGGCTTTTAACTTCGTGACCAGTCTGCCATGTGGAACCTTATCAAAAGCCTTGCTAAAGTCCATATACACTACATCAAACGCACTACCCTCATCTACCCTCCTTGTTACCTCCTCAAAAAATTCTATCAAGTTTATCAGACACGACCTTCCCTTCACAAATCCATGCTGACTATCCTTGATTAATCCGTGTCTTTCTAAATGAAGATTTATCCTGTCCTTCAGAATTCTTTCCAATAATTTTCCCACCACCGAGGTTAGGCTGACTGGCCTGTAATTACTTGGTCTATCCTTTTCTCCCTTTTTAAACAAGGGTACCACATTAGCAGTCCTCCAGTCCTCGGGCACCACACCTGAAGCCAGAGGCCGGGCAGCTCTGTAGTCCCCAGGACCCACACACAGTGCAGGAAGTAATTTAACGACCTCACTCGGGTGGTCAGGGTGATTCAATGCTTCAACAAATGCTACATACCACCATCTAAAACAGTCCTTACAGACTGCCCAAAGCACCACACCCCCAGCACTCACCCACCAACAATCTCTACCTACCAACACTCACTCCCATATCTTGCACCTTGCACACAATGACAACTCTTCAACCATGGCAGGCACATCACCCAAACACATTGCTCCACACTCAGTCACACGCTTTCCTTTCTCTTGCAGGCCATGGTGGCTCACAACAGGAGGGAGCAGGAGCGCACAGGCGGGGGACAAGCCGACACCCAACCACTGTCTGTGCTGGAAAATACAGTGCTGCAGATTATTGGACGCCAGGTGGTGGGCACCGTGGCCATCGGCGACATTGACCCCCTTGGGGACAACAACGGTATGTTCATCCCTACTCCTTCTTCTCACATGCCACTTCCCCCTCACCCCACAAGCGTTTTGCACTTCCCAGCTAATCATGCTGTATGCATGTATTTCTCCCTTCCTGGCCCACTCCCCTTACCTTAACCTGACACATGTGCCTTTATGCTTTCAGGTAATGAACAAGCACCTGATTAACCTGTCCCTGAGGGCACTGTAGAGAGTGAGGCGGGAGAAGAACACACCGTGTCACTGCATGTCTCACCCGCAGGCACCAGCTCAGACACTGGCACTACGCGTTCTTTAGAGGCTAGTATAGTAGCGGGATCTACACAGGGTGAGGCACTGGGGACAAGTGGGCTGCAGCAAGGCCAGGGGGAAAGGGTAGTTCAGGGGCCAGCTCCCCGGAGGGCGAGTTCTCATGCGAGTTCTGCTGCACAGGACTCAGATGAGGACCTCGATGGGTAGGTGTTTAGAGGAAGAGTAATGGGCATGCACACGGAGATGATAGGTGCAATGGCAAGGGTGCCCGAGAGCCTCTCGGCAATGATAAGGAGCGTGGAGGAGTCCGCCTCCAACATTGCGCAGAGCTCTGCGCACACCATGGAGCCCATCATTTCCAGTCTGTAAGGGATGGTAGACTGCCAGAGAGACCGTGGCGACCCACACCTGATGCCGCGTGTCATGGGCGATCTGGCAGCTTCCATTGCAGCACAGGCAGAAGCGACGCAATGTCTTAGTGCTGTAATGCAGTCTATGCTTGGTGGTATCCAATCTCAGACTGCTCTCATGCAGTCTCAGTTTGATGCCACGCAAGCTCTGACTGCTGCCATCGTGCCTGGGTCTACCACCATCGAACGGGGCTTTCACGGTGTCACAGCAGGCCAGCAATCTGTGCTCCAACAGGTTGCTAGGGTTGCTGAGGTGCTGCCTTGGGGGAGTGGCAGTGGGCCAGTGCAGCAGGAAGCTGCTGTCCTCTCTCAGGACGACAGCATTCCTGCTCCCACCACTGCCACTCCGCCATTGCCCTTGTCGCTGTCTGTCATCCAGCCAGCCCAGACTGCTGCCGCCCATGCTGAGGTGGTGCAGTCTATAGCCGGGACTTCCAGGCCCAGAGCTGGTCAAGGGTGTCCTGCAAGACCATCTGAAGGCTTCCGCTCGGACACTCAGCAGCCTTCCACCAGCCCTGCTGCAGCCACTGGGCCAACACATCATAAGAGCACTAGAGTAGGGAAAGGCACAGTAACGACAGACACTAAGGGATTGCACAAGTGTGGATAGTTAATATTTTTGTTGTAAATATGTTTTCATTGATTATCGATAAATTTATTAACTCAGTTTGGATTCTTTTGTGATGTGTCGCATTTCAGCTTTGCACTGTGATATGGCCTGCGACAGGGATGGAATGATGGGGATGTGGTGAGCAACGGGGATCTGGGGTTTAATTCATTGGTACCAAAGTCTGATGAGGCAGTCACGGACCGCCCTTCTGGAAGGCCGATTGAGTGGCTGCCTCCTACCCTCGCTCGTGTTCCTCCTCCTCCTCGTCCTCCTCATCTTCCTCTTCCTCCTCCTCTCCCGCTTCCTCCTCCTGAGATGGTCCTGCAATCCCTGGTAGCAAGTTTTGGGCCCTCATAATGGCTAAGTTGTGGGGCATGCAGCAGATCACCACGAAATGGGACACCTGCTCAGCCGAGTACTGGAGGGCTCCTCCCGAGCTGTCAAGGCAGCGGAACCGTTGCTTCAGCAGGCTGATGGTCTGCTTGACGATGTTCTTGGTGGAGGCATGGCTCTCATTATATGAGTGCTGGGCAGGAGTGTTGGGGTTGCGGAGGGGGTCATGAGCCAGGTGGAGAGCGGATAGCCCTTGTCTCCGACCAGCCAGCCGCGAGCTTGACGTGGTGGCTGGAAGAGTGCTGGCACACCGGTGTGGCGAAAGATGAAAGCATCGTGGCTGCTGCCAGGATAGCAGGCATTGACATTAAGGATTAGCTGTCTGTGGTCGCACACCAACTGCACATTAATTGAGTGGCAGCCTTTGCGGTTACGGAAGATCTCAGGATTGTTATGCAGTTCCCACAAAGCCACGTGGGTGCAGTCAATGGCGCCCTGCACCATGGGGAATCCCGCTATCCTGGCAAAGCCACATGCACGTTCGTCCTGCTTCTCTCTGGTGATGGGGAAGGAAATGTAGTCCCTTCTCCTACTGTAGAGAGCCTCTGTGACCTCCCGGATGCAGCGATGGACGGGAAACTGCGAGATGTTGGCTATGTCTCCTGTTGCAGACTGGAAGGATCCACTGGTGAAGAAATTGAGGGCGACGGTGACCTTGCCACTGAGAGAGCCGTGGTTGCACTGATCTGAGGCTCGAGGTCTAATTGCAGGAGGTGGCAGAGTTCTGTGAACACCTCCTTGCTGAAGAGGAGCCTTCTAATACACTGCCCCTCGCTTAATTGGAGGTAGGAGACGTGCACTCGGAATACCCTCGGAGGGTAAGGCCTCCTGTTGAGAGGCCTGATGGCCCTCCTACTCCCTCTGGGCACAGGTTCTCACGATATTGGGCCCCCTGCTGATGCGCGCAGCCAATGAACAGAGCTGGCTGCACGCAGAAATCATGGAAATGAACAGGCAGCACGAAGTTGGCGCCCTGCCTGCATTGCAATTAACGGGCGCGGGTTAATCGCACATCGCGATCCCTGCATCCATTTTATCCAATTTAACCCCCTGCATGTCTCATTGAGGATTCTTCAGTCTGATTTGCTTAAGAGCCTCGCTGTTTCTTGGGCTGCTCAGAAATGCCACAGACCTCCTGTAGAGGGAACCGCGCTGGACCTGACACCAGAGGACAGCAGGTCTACGCTCGAAAGCCTGCAAAAACTCTGTGGGCAGCTGTCAGCGTAGTGAACAGTGAGCGCCGTTCCTTAGCCTCTGTGTTTTCAGCCTGCTTGTCCGACATCCAATCCCGGATGAGCCAAAATACCTTCCAATTAAACATTGGGAAGACCAGAGTCATTGGGGGAAAAATTCAGTTGGTTTGCGCCTCCTGTTAGCGCCTTAAGAGGGTGTTAATGGGGCGCAAAGCAACTAGCACCCGGGCGCGGCGAAGTTTGCGCCGCTCGCAAAATTAACTAGACACTTTGCGGCGGCGCTAAACACTACCACCACGATCTCCTGCGCCGGCAGATCGTGACGTCAGTCGAGTGCGCAGCGCCCCGGTAGCGCCCCGGAGCGGATATTGAGTGGCAGCCCCTGCCTTATCGCCTGCCGCTAGCAACGACAGGTTGAGGGGAGCGTTTTGCAGTCAGGAAGGGACTGGGGGAGCGCTATTTAAATGTGACCGCTTCCTGCCTTTTTTTGTTGGTGACATTTTTGAACCACGCATTCTGAGAGAGAGAGAGAGAGAGACTTCTGGAGAGATTCAACGCTGTGTGCAGGAGTTTTGAGTACTGAGCAACAATTTGCAGGTTCATTTTGATTTGCCCTTCCTTGTATCGATTTAGAAGAGACTGTGGGGGTTGCACTCTAAGCTCTTTCCCTGGTAGACTCCATTGTTCTTTCAAGCAGATTTGATATACAGGTCTCTCCAGGCCGTGATTCAAGGCTGCAATGAGCAGGATGTGGATGGAAAGCAAGATCAACCCTACCCTTTAAGAACTGGCCGGCGCCATTGTGTCTGTGTTCCATTGCTGACTGACATCACATGAGCTTCACCAGCGCTCTGAGTTAGCGCCTTGCTCCTCGGCCTTTGCGCCTTAAGACAGATGTGTAGCGCCTGATTTAGTGCACCAATCACCTCCAGGGACGATAAAAGTCAAGTTTGCAGTCGGAGGCAATAATTAGCGCCAGGCGATAATCTTTGCGCCCGGCCGATAATTGCGCCCCAAATGGGGTGATACTGAATTTCTCCCCCATTGTCTTCGACCCCACCACAAAATCCGTTCCCTAGCCACCGATTCCATCTCCCTCCCTGGCCGCTGTCTGAGGCTGAACCAGACTCTGCGCAACCTCTTTGTCCTTCTCTACATTGGCACCCAGTCCCCAAATGCCTCAATTTTAAAATTCTCCTCCTCCTGTTCTAATCCCTCCATGGCTTCGCGCCTCCCTCTCCTTGTAACCCACTCTGTGAATTCTGTGTTCCTCCAACTCTGGCTTCTTGTGCATTCCCCCACTTCCTTCATCCCACCATTGACGGCAATGTCTTCAGCCGTCTAGGTCCTAAACTCCGGAATTCCCTCACTAAAGCTCTCCACTCTCTTTGACCAAACATTTGGTCACCTCTCCTAATGTCTGCTTCTTTGGCTCGGTTTCAATTTTTTTCTCATTACGTTTCTGTGAAGCATCTTGGGACGTTTTACAATGTTAAAGGTGCTATATAAATGCAAGTAATTGCTGTTGTTGATGTTGATCCCACTAATGAGGGAACAACAATAAATGAACGTGCTTCTCAAGCCACTGCTGTGGTCAATGAGAGGAATCTCCCTTTAGGTTTGTTCAGAGTGAAAACTTTCTGCATGTACAACAGATTGCTTCAGAAGCCTGAAATTTCCCACTGGTTTCAAAGGTTAAGAAATTTTTGTTGCACAGAGAATGCTACGAGTGAATGTTCTATCCTAAATGAACACAAATTCAGTTTTAGCACAATTCCATTAACTCCTCAAATACTTTAAGGGTTGAAAGAGTTGGGCGCTGAATAAAATGTGTGTTCAAGTGTGTTGCAGCTTGCGATGGACATGGTGGTTTGAAACTGCAAGAAAAATGTGTTGTTATTCTCAGGGTGGATGTGTGACAGAAACCTGTGAATGTACAATGTCAGGAGGTGTTAGTTACTAAATGAAGGGTAGTGTGTGCAAGTGGTTGAACAAGAACTACAATATTACTGGGCTTTTTATAGGCAAGCATCATGGGTGCTGGTCCATTTATTGGACACCAGATGATGCAGATGGAAGAAACAGTGGACAGGTGTACAGGGGCATACGAGCCACACCATGGTGTGGACAAATGACCCCAGAGGGAAACATTACTAAGCTAGATGTAGTTTTATAAATCTTAAAGAGAAGGAGAGGCTAAAGCTGAGCAAAGACTTCTTAACTGATCTGCATGATGTGCTGCCAAAAGACCTGAAGAAGCAGTCAACAGTTAAACTGTGCTGTTAGGTGAAGTCATAGTTACCACAGCTCTCAACATTGACATACCTTCCAGGAACTGAGTGGCAGATATCTCAGGAGTCAATGGAAAGGCTGTCAACTGTTGCACAAGGCACATTACAAGGAATAAGATGCTGCCAAAGTCATAGTGAAAGAGGAGGTAGTAGAATTACTGGATGAGATAAAAATTGATAAAGAGGAGGTACTAGAAAGGCTGTCTGTACTTAAATAAGTCACTGATAAGTCACCAGGACTGGATGGGATGCATCCTAGGATGCTGAGGGAAGTTATGGAGGAAATCACAGTGGTACTCGCCATAATTTTCCAATCCTCCTTCGATACGGGGGTGGTGCCAGAGGACTGGAGAATTGCAAATGTTACACCCTTGTTCAAAAAAGGGTGTAAGATTAAAGCCAGCAACTACAGGCCAGTCAGTTTGACCTTGGTAGTGGGGAAGCTTTTGGAAATGATAAACAGGGACAAAGTTAACAGCCACTTGGACAAGTGTGGATTAATTAAGGAAAGCCAGCACTGATTTGTTAAAGGCAAATCATGTTTAATTAACTTGATTGAGTTTTTTGATGAGGTACCAGAGAGGCCATTTGATAAAGTGCCACATAATAGGCTTGCCAGCAAAGTTGAAGCCCATGGAATAAAAGGGTCAGTGGCAGCATGGATACGAAATTGGTTAAGTGACAGGAAACAGAAAGTAGTGGTGAACGGTTGTTTTTCAGACTGGAGGAAGGTTTGCAGCGGTGTTCCCCAGGGGTCGGTACGAGGACCACTGCTTTTATTGATATATATTAATGACTTGGACTTGGGAGTACAGGGCACAATTTCAAAATTTGTAGATGACACTAAAGTTGGAGGTATAATGAACAGTGAGGAGGAGAGTGATAGACTTCATGAAGACATAGACAGGCTGGTGAAATGGGCGGACACGTGGCAGATGAAATTTAACGCAGAAAAGTGCGAAGTGATACATTTTGGTAGAAAGAATGAAGACAGGAAATATAAACCAAATGGTACAATCCTAAAATGGGTGCACGAACAGAGAGACCTGGGGGTTATATGTGCACAAATCATTGACGGTGGCAGGGCAGGTTGAGAAAGCAGTTTAAAAAGCATACGGGATCCTGGGCTTCATAAATAGAGGTATGGGGGAGAAATTGGGTATCGCCCCGTTAACTTTAGTGGGAGCGCCAAAGTATCACCGGGCGCTACCCAATTATAACGGACGCGAACTTCCGGTTCAGCGCTCCAGGAGGAAGTGGAGTGTTAAATCGAGGGCTACCACTTCCCTTGGAGCGTTAAACCAGGCAAGAGGGGCGGTAGCGGCAGAGCGCGGCACAATGTCCAGTGCAGCGTGCTGGGATCAGAGGCTCCTTCCCCCCCTTAAAGGGAAGGGCCATTGCTGCAGGCTCTGCAAGAAATCGAATCCCCTGATCGTCGACGGCACCTCCGATCGACGCTGATCAGCCCCAAGCTCTCTCACAGAATGCAGGGCTGACCAATCGCAGCACCTGAAAAATAGAAAAAGAAGCAGAGTCTTGATGAAACATTTTTCACCTCCCGCACCGACAATCCCTTTAACTACTGCTCCCCAAGCGGCCATCCGCGGTGATACCGCCTCCTGCAGGAGCCGGTGTTGACGCCCGGCGATGCTGCAGATGGCGGAAGCCAAGTTCGCATCCGGGGCGGTACCGGGGCGCTGCGCACCGGATGACGACACGATCTTCGGAGCTCAGGAGATCGTGGCGTTAGGGTTTACCGCCGCCGTTAACCTGCAGGGGATGTTTGCGGGCATTGGTACTCTCGCCGCGCCCGGTCGCAAAGCAGGTAGCACCCCGTTATCGTCCCCCGAAGGCGCTAACAGGAGGCGCAAACCAGGGGAATCTCCAGCCCCTGGAGTACAAAAGCAAGGAAGTTATGATGAACCTTGAAAAACTCTGATTCAGCCTCAACTGGAATATTTGGCCCAGAAATTCGGCTCCCTGGCTTCCTGCGGGTGCAAGGATCCCGCACGCACCTCCTTACCGCACCTGCCGTTGACCTCTGGGCCCACGGGGACTTCAGCTCCTGGGCCTACCCCAACCTGTCAAATCTATGAATTGAAATCGGCCCCAAAACAACACCTAAACTTCAAATAAATTTTTTTAAAAACCATCACATTTTTAAAATTACTATAAGTTAAATAAATTAACTACTTTAAACAAAAATTTAAATTTTTGAAATAATTAAAATACTTTTTAACAGAACTAAAAATAAACTTACCTTTCTTTAAAGTATCTAAAGAAGATAAACCTGTTGAAAAAATTTTTAAATTGTAATTAATTAACCACTTACCTTGTTGAAAACGGGTCTTGCGCCTCCTTTTTAAAAGCGCAGCTTCTTCAATACTTACCCTCCCGGAGAAACCTGAAAAAAACCCTAAGTTTGCTGCGTGCACGCAGCCTCTACCACGCACGCGGTTAACCTCTGAACTGCTCCCTTCACGAGACCGGAAGTTCAGGTTTCCCGCGCATGCGCAGTGCATGCAGGAAACCGGCACTTCAGGAGGCATTACGGGTGAGTACACAGTGCATACACACCCGGCAAGGGCCGAATTTTTGGCCCATTGTGTCCAATTCTGGGCACCGCACTTTAGAAAGGCTGTGATGGTCTCAGAGAGGGTGCAGAAAGATTTACGAGAATGATTCCAGGGATGAGGGACTTCAGTTACGTGGATAGACTGGCGAAGCTGGGGTTGTTCTCCTTAGAGCAGAGAAGGTTGAGAGGAGATTTGAGAGAGGTGTTCAAGATCATGAGGGGCCTAGACAGAGTAGATAGAGAGAAACTGTTCCCATTGGCGGAAGGTTTGAGAACCAGAGGACACAGAATCAAGGTATTTGGTAAAAGAACCAAAGGCTACATGAGGAAAAACCTTTTTCCGCAGCGAGTGGTTAGGATCTGGAATGCACTGCCTGAAACGGTGGTGGAGGCAGATTCAATCCTGGCTTTCAAAAGGGAATTGGATAAATACCTGAGGGGAAAAATTTGCAGGGCCACAGGGAAAGGGCAGGGGAGTGGGACTAGCTGAAGTGCTCTTGCAGAGAGCCAGCACGGGCTCGACAGGCCGAATGGCCTCCTTCTGTGCTATAACCATTCTAGGATTCTATGATTAAGCCCGCCCACTGCGTTTTCCAGTCCAATTAGAGGAAGTGGGTCTGGTGATGTCATTTCATGAAGCGTCATCAGCTGGTTTCCTTAAAGGGGCCATGGCCAACTTTATATTGACATTTGTGCTGACAGTGTTCTACAGCATTGAAGTGCTGCAAACACTGACAATCACTGCACAGAGGCACAGGGCTACACCCAGGTTCTCCCATGACTCCTTCCATATGCTTATGGAGGGAGTCAGAGCACGCAGGGAGGTCCTCTTCCCTTCCGATGGAAGAAGGGACCTCCCCAGGAGACCAACACAGCCTGGTTGCACATTGCAGAGGAGGTCACAAGCAGGGATGTCGTCAGGAGGACCTGGGTGCAGTGGCGCAAACCTTTCAATGATCTCATTATATCACGAAACGTTAGTACAAAGCCACACTCACCTTCATCCTGCTGTGCCTCTCATCACATCCCCATCACTCTGCCTTCCCTACCCTACCCTTGCACATCCTTACACACACCAAATTACCTTGCACCTCCACCTATCCCTCTCTCTCTATCTACATTATCACATCCCCATCTCATTAGCCATCCCTCACACTCACCCTCATCCTGGTGCAGTCAGACCAACTAACAACACACAAGGGTAGGCACTTGTGTGTTTTATCTAATGTTCATGTAAAGTTTCTGTAATGTGCTGTCAAACATTAAGGGGGAGAAATTCGGTATCGGCCCGTTTGGGGCGCTATTATCGGCCGGGCGCAAAGTTTAGCACCCGGCGCTAATTATCGCCTCCGACTGCAAACTTGGCCTCTATCGCCCCTGGAGGTGATTTGAGCGCTAAATCAGGCGCTACACACCTGTCTTAAGGCGCTAACGTCGAGGAGCGAGGCGCTACCTCAGAGCGCTACCGAAGCTCAGGTGATGTCAGTTAGCAATGGACCACAGACAGACTGGAGCCGGCCAGTTCTTAAAGGGGAGGGTCGATGTTGCTGTCCAGCCACGCCCTGCTCATTGCAGCCTTGAATCTCGGCTTGGAGAGACCTGTAAAGCAATTGTGCTGGAACCACCAATGGATAGGCCCAGGGAAAGAGCTCAGCGCTTCAGCGACCGGGCCTTGGTGGCTCTGGTTGGCGCTGTGGAGCGGCGACGGGCAGTTCTCTACCCACAGAGTGGCAAGAATCCATTGCCCCGTGAATACAGAAGAGTCTGGAGGGAGGTGGCTCAGCACGTCTCCTCGAGGAGCCTGGTGCCAAGGACCCACACCCAATGTCGTAAGAAGTTCAACGACCTCACTCGGGTGGTCAGGGTGAGTGGCTGCTTTTCAATACCTCTACATCCCTCCATCTCAACTTCACTCTGTGCCCAGAGGGTTTAAAAACCCCAAATACCCAACACTCATCCAAGACCTATAGCCATCTCATAAAACACACACGCACATTCCACACCTTGCATACATTAATGGCTATTCAACTATGGGAGGCACATCAGGCAAGTACATGGCTGCATACATTAAGGGCTATTCAACTCTGGGAGGCACATCAGGCAAGCACATGGCTGCATACATAAAGGGCTATTCAACTATGGGAGGCACATCAGGCAAGCACATGGCTGCATACATTAAGGGCTATTCAACTCTGGGAGGCACATCAGGCAAGCACATGGCTGCATATATTAAGGGCTATTCAACTCTGGGAGACACATCAGGCAAGCACATGGCTGCACATTCACTCAGACGCCGTCCTTTTTCTTGCAGGCCAAGCTCTCTCATAACAGGCGGCAGCAGCAGGAGGAGGACCGGCTGACCTACCCTTGAACCCTGCTGCTTTCAGATAGTGAACCACCAGCTGATCAGCCTTTCCTCAACCTATCAGTGTCAGCGACGCCCCAGGCGAGGAGGAAGAGAGGGAGCCCATTCTGACACTGGGACCACGCCTTCCCTGGAGGGGAGCAGAGGGGTAGGGCCTGATGAGGGCGGAGCTCCGGGACCCAGCGGGCTGCAGCAACGCAATGGGGGTAGGGAAGCTCGGGGGCCAGCTCCCCGGAGGGCGAGTAGGCAAGCGAGTCCTGCTGCACAGGACTCAGATGAGGACCGCGTCATCGCGGCCATGAATAGCCAGGCCTTGAGCATGCACACTGAGCTCATGGGTGCAATGGCAAGGGTGCCCGAAAGCATGGATGGACTGGCTAGGAGTGTGGAGCAGTCCGCTGCAGCACAGGCCGACGCAACGCAACGGCTTAGTGCTGCAATTCAGTCATTGGCTGTTGCCATCTCGTCTCAGACTGCTCTCATGCAGTCTCAGATTGATGTCACGCAAGCACTGACTGCTTCCATCCTCACTGGGTCGGCCACATTGCCCCGGGGCTCTCACGGTGCCGCAGCAGGCCAGCAATCTGTGCTCGAGCAGATTGCTCCGGATGCTGAGGTATTGCCCCGTGGGAGTGCCAGTGTGTCGGTCAAGCAGGAAGGTGCTGTCCTCTCTCAGGATGACAGCATTCCTGCTCCCACCACTGGCACTTCCCCATTGCACTTGCCACGGCCTGCAACATAGCCAGCCCAGACTGCTGCCGCCCATGTAGAGTTGGTGCAGTCTGCAGCCGGGGCCTCCAGGCCCAGAGCTGGTCGAGGGCGTCCTTCAAGGGCATCTGCAGTGTCTGGATCCAGCATTGAGCAGCCTTCCACCGGCCTTGCTGCAGCCACTGGGGCCCCATTACAGAGGAGCAGTGGGGTGGGAAGGGGGAAAGTGCGCAGGGGATGGAGATCACCCTCGAAGGGCAAACAGTAGGAGGTCTAAATAAATGGTGAGAATGTTTGTGGTAAAGGTCGAGGTTCGTGTGATTACATTTGTTTACTGTTTTTCCGTTTATCTCCATCTTGTGAGAACGAGTTCTGTTTGTTCATGATTTGTTGTGTTGGTTTCTAATTGTTAGTCCTGAATAAATGACACACACAGAGTTTGATAAAGTAAAAAGTTTTTGTATTCAAAATATACATTTTTGGCCTTTGGAATCATTCCAGCTTTGGCCGGCAATAGGGGGTGCGGGTTGCTTTCCATGATGTTGTTCTCCATGCCAGAAGACATCTTCTGAGTAGGGGCCTAGAAGCGGAATCTTATCAGCCGTTCACGGACGGCCCTTGCACTGGCAACATTGTGGCCTCCGTCCCACGTTGGTGCTGCTGCTGATCCTCCTCCTCCTCCTCCTCCTCTTCCTCTTCCTCCTCCTCAGGTGGTGCACCAATCCCTGGTGGCATTGGCTGGGTCCTCAGGATTGCCAGGTTGTGAAGCATGCAGCTCACAACTATGAACAGGGAGACTCGCTCAGGAGAGTACTGCAGGGCTCCTCCTGAGTGGTCCAGACAGCGGAACCGTTGCTGCAGCACGCCGATCGTCTGCTCAATTATGTTCCTGGTGGCGAGATGGCTCTCATTATACCGCAGCTCGGCAGGGGTGTTGGGGTTACGGAGCGGTGTCATCAGCCAGGTGCAGAGTGGATAACCCTTGTCCGCGAGGAGCAATCCACTTGGGTGATGAGGTGCCTGGAAAAGGTCTGGCACACCAGTCTGGCGCAGGATGAAAGCATTGTGGCTGCTGCCAGGATAGCGGGCATTGACGGCGAGTATGAGCTGTGTGTGCTCACAGACCAACTGCACATTTAAGGAGTGGAAGCCCATTTTCATGCGGTGACCGCAATGTCACATGCGTGCAGTCAATGGCACCCCGCACCATGGGGAAGCCCGCTATCCTAGCAAAGCCCAATGCGCGTTCATGCTGTTTGGCCCGGGTCATGGGGAAAGAGATGTACTGGCGTCTCCTTTTATACAGTGCATTTCTCACCTCCCGGTTACAACAATGGACAGCGAACTGGGAGATATTGGCGATGTCCCCAGTAGAAGCTTCAAAGGAGCCGCTAGCAGAAAAGTTCAGAGCCACTGTCACCTTCACTGCCACCGACAGAGACGTCCTGGTCCTCAGTTGACGCTGCAGATCTGGCTGCAGCAGGTGGCAGAGCTCAGTGACCACCTCCTTGCTGAAGCGCAGCCTTTGCAAACACTGCTCCTCAGACAAATGAAGGTATGAGAACTGCTCCCTGAATACCCTCGGAGGGTAAGTTCTCCTGTGCAGAGGCCTGTTGGCCCTCCTCCCTCTGGCCATGTTTGCCAGTCTCTCTCTGCGTCTCTGCTGCCTCCGATTCTGCAAGTGCAGGACGACAACCCGATTCAGTGCAGCCCCCACAGTCTCTTCTAAATCGCTGCAATGAAGGTCAAATCAAAATGAACCTGCAAAGTGCTGCTCAGGACCCAAAACTCCTACACACAGCGTTGAATCTCTCCAGAAGTCTCTCTCCTTCTCAGAATGCGTGGTGCAAAAATGTCGCTGAGAATAAACGCAAGGAAGCGGCCTTCCATCAGCCTTGCTGCAGCCACTGGGGCCCCATTACGGAGGAGCAGTAGGGTGGGAAGGGGGAAAGTGCGCAGGGGATGGAGATCACCCTCGAAGGGCAAACAGTAGGAGGTCTAAATAAATGGTGGGAATGTTTGTGGTAAAGGTCGAGGTTCGTGTGATTACATTTGTTTACTGTTTTGCCGTTTATCTCCATCTTGTGAGAACGAGTTCTGTTAGTTCAAGATTTGTTGTGTTGGTTTCTATTTGTTTGACATGGAGAAACTGTTTGCTTGGTGGGGCAATCTAGTCTAAGGCGACATATTCTAAAAATTAGAGCTAAACCATTTAGATCTTTGTTGGGTAAGGATATCAAAGGATATGGATCAAAGGCGGGTAAATGGAGTTGAGGTACAGAGCAGCCGCGATCGAGGGGTTGAATGGGCTGCTCCTGCTGCTATGTTCCCATGTAACCCGCCCATTATAGAATCCTCCCAACTTTCATTCCATTGGTATAAAACGGTTGTTACAAGAAAAGGAAGGGATGAAATGGGAAAGGCTAAAAAAAAGCACTTTGCTGCAGGGCACCAGGGACAATGGTTTTCACACAAGAACACAGAGGCAGTCAAACTTATCCAGTGAAGCACCAAGGGGCTCTGACACAGACCCAATGCATTTGTTGCTGGCAACCTCGACTAGACTATTGAAAATGTATTTAATAAAGTAGCCAAGTCAATCTTTTTCTGTTGCCAACTGTCCACAATCACAGCTGCTGGGAAACATTTGTTGCCTGTGAGAAAATGGTGCTACATGTATTCAAGAGCAACACAACTTGCTCCTTTTCCCATCACACGTGCAATAGTGCTGGGGGAGGGAGGAGTGTGATCTCAACACAGCTCCAGCCCATCACAAGCTTTTCCTCAATTTGTTGCCAGTTCCAGGATTCTGTTCAGACCTGACATGTAAAATAATGCATCGTTCTCAGTATCAGTGAATCTGATGCCTTAAATATTTTCTTTTTCAGTTCATCAATGAATCAGATCGTCACAGCTTGACCAATGTGGTAAAATGAAGATTCCCTGGTTACACCGACCTTGATGGAATTGTGTGTCCGGATCAAGTATTCATTATTCATCCAGCTTTGTACATTTTTTATGCCAATTGTACAGAATAAAATGGATTTCGGCATTAAATCAAGTTGACCATTTAATTAGTGGAGGAAAAATCAAAGCCTAAACCACGGCGCCGTCCTTTAAGTCGTTGTCTCTCTATCTACATCTTAATAATAATTTATCTGTGTATCCACTTCCTGTCCGCACAACTTGACTTCTTGTTTCATATTTTTGTCACAATTTTGGTGTCAATTTTTAAACCTGAAAATATCACTAACACATGAACCATATTCTGAAAGAAATAGGAAACTTGACTTAATCATTCACTGGAAACCAATAGCTCTAATAATATGTTGCACTTTTACATGGGATGGAACAATGGCCCGGATATTGCGTGGAGAATAACGGTAAGGCTAACAGAGCTCACCGTTATTATGGAGTAAATGGGACAGCAAGTTCCGGAGTACGCACACACGCAGTTAAACGCTGACATCCGGAAGTTGCGTTCCACGTTACCCTGTTCCTCCACAGGCTGCACCGTAACAGTAGCTCGCCGACAGACTCGGCATTGAAATCAATGTAAGGGCGTAAAGTTGCGGTAATTACCCACTCGTTACCCAAGAAACACGGCAGAAAAAAGTTAGGGCTGGTGCATTCAGGTGTAAATGAATTTTCAATGGTGTGATAAGTCATAACTACTGCCAAACAACCACTCTAGCCCTGAAAATTTAATTTTACAAGTGTGGAGTCTCATTCCTTCAGAATTTAATGAGTGTTGGAGATTTAAAAATACATTTTTTAACCTTTTCTGTCTGTCTCTTTTATCCCTCTCTCTTAATTCCATCTTTATTTCCCAATCTTTATTATGTTTTCTGTACGTGATTTAAATCTAATTGGTACTTCCTGGTTTATAATTCCTGGTTTCCTGCGGGGGTATAATTGGGCTCTGTAGCGCCCATTTCTTCCTGCTGCCTCCTGCTGTGTGCCACCTTCTCCTGAAAAGAAAGAGGGATGTACGTCAATGAGTGTCATGCAAGATGTTTGGGTGATGTGGCTGTCATGGTTGAATAGCTTACAGTGTGTGCAAGCTGTGAGATGTGGATGTGAGGTTTGCAACAGTGCTAAGGTGTGAGGGTGAGATAAGCATATAAATGTTAAGTATCAGTCCTGATTGCTAGAGATTGTTGGTAGGTGAGTGATGGGGATGTAGTGAATTGAGCAGTGGAGGATGCTAGTGATGCAGTTGAAGGATATGGCCTTTGAAGATACACTCACTGACCTTGACAACTTGTGTGAGATCACTAAACTTCTTCCTGCACTGCATCCAGGTCCTTGGGGCTATACTGTTGGCATTGATCTCCACCGCTATCTCTTCCCACTGCTGTCTGAGCATGTGCCTGGAGGGCCTCCGCACCCCCCCTGAGGATACAGGACATCTCTCCTTCTTTCCACCTCTTCCGCCAAGATCTCCAGTGCAGTGTCCGAAAAACCATTGTTGATTCTTCCACAGCACGATATTCAGAATGATCTGAGCACCACCATAGAATCATAGGGCTAGAAATCCATTATAGCCCAGGAATGGGCGGTAAAATTAGAAAAGTTGGAGAATTAGCGCCAGGCGCTAATGCTTTAGACTGCACGCAAAATTCGTGCTCACTGCTCAAAGAAATGATTGGAGTCTTAATTCAAATCTTGAAGCCCAATCTCATTGGCGTTACACTCAAAGGGTGGACCAATATCGGGTGCAGTCTAATCTCAAGTCATGATTGCCACAGGCTTTTTTCAGTACTTAAAGGGGAGGTTCATTGATGCTGCAGAACTTCATTCTCAGCATTGCTAGCTGTGCAGCTGCCTCAGCAAGCAGCAGCAGGTCAAGAAGAAGGAGCTGGTGGACTGAAGCAGCTGTACTCATGGCAGATCCACGCCCCAGGGAGAGAGCCCGCAGATCCTGTGATCAAGCATTGGAGGCGTTGGTGTTCGCTGTGGAGAGACAGAGGGCGGTGCTCTACCCTGCTAATGGCAGGAGGCTCTCGCCGCAAGTCTTCCACACCATGTGGAGGGAGGTAGCACAGCACATCTCATAGAATCATAGAAAGTTACAGCACGGAAGAGGCCATTTCGGCCCATCGTGTCCACGCCGGCCAACAAAGAGCTAACCAGCCTAATCCCACTTCCCAGCTCTTGGTCCGTAGCCCTGCAGGTTAGAGCATCCCAAGTGCACATCCAAGTACTTTTTAAATGTGCTTCGGGTTTCTGCCTCTACCACCCTTTCAGGCAGTGACTTCCAGATCCCCACAACCCTCTGGGTGAAGAATTTTCCCCTCAAATCCCCTATAAACCTTCCACCAATTACTTTAAATCTATGCCCCCTGGTTTTTGACCCCTCTGCGAAGGGAAATAGGTCCTTTCTATCCACTTTATCTATGCCCCTCATAATTTTATACACCTCAATAAGGTCTCCACTCAGCCTCCTCCATTCCAAGGAAAACAGACCCAGCCTATCCAGTCTTTCCTCATAGCTAAGATTCTCTACTCCCGGCAACATCCTTGTAAATCTCCTCTGTACCCTCTCTAGTGCAATCACATCTTTCCTGTAATGTGGTGACCACAACTGCACGCAGTACTCTAGCTAAGGCCTAACTAGTGTTTTATAAAGTTGAAGCATAACCCCCCTGCTCTTGTATTCTATGCCAGGGCTAATAAAGGCAAGCATTCCGTATGCCTTCTTAACCACCTTATCATCCTGGCCTGCAACCTTCAGGGATCTGTGGACATGCACTCCAAGGTCCCATTGTTCCTCTACACTACTCAGTGTCCTACCATTTAATGTGTATTCCCTTTCCTTGTTAGCCCTCCCAAAATGCATTACCTCACACTTCTCCAGATTGAATTCCATTTGCCACTGTTCTGCCCACCTGACCAAGTTATTGATATCTTCCTGCAGTCTACAGCTTCCTTCTTCAGTATCAACCACACAGCCGATTTTAGTATCATCTGCAAACTTCTTAATCATACTCCCTATATTCAAGTCTAGATCATTGATATATACCACAAAAATCAAGGGACCTAGTACTGAGCCCTGCGGAACCCCACTAGAGACAGCCTTCCAGTCACAAAAACACTCATCAACCATTACCCTCTGCTTCCTGTCTCTTTGCCCTGGATCCCATGGACCAGTGTAAGGGTTCGTGCCTGTGTCTCAGACGGTGCTGGTGCGAGGTTAGGCCTTCGTTGCCTAATACTTTTGCGTGCTCTGGTCTCCGGCCAGCCTTATTGCAATAAGCACCTGTGAGTGGTTCGACCCACTCACCCTTACGGTTCTAACACTGGACTTAGGTGCAGGAGCAGTAATGCAGAGAAAACTCAAATAGACCCGGTTGAATAGTACGAAATGGAAATCTTTATTGCATAGCGTCCAAAATCATGAAGTACATGTCATAGGCGCAAATCAACGAGAGTACAAGTATACATACATTCATAAAGCTTGGTCTATGGAAATGAAGAACGCACGGCACATCGTAAAAAAGGGGAACACATTATACTTTATCCTTAATAAAGCCACCCTCCCTTATCAATACCTACACTACGTCTAGATTTGTAGGATCGGGAAACATCTCATGTTACTCGTGTTACTTCGGATAATTTTTAAAGTGAGGCACTCAGCTCGTTTCGCTGCAGCGCCTGACTGTCACGTGTTTGGAAGGGTCTCTGTACCCCACTTGTTTATTTTCGCTGCTGCGACAAGCAGGCCAGACTCTCTGTTGTCATGAGGAACTCGACAGAACTCGGACACGTTTGTAGAATTCAAAGAAGAGTCTTCCTGTTCCCGACTCCGGTTGTCGGTAGATTTCAATGAAAAGTTCTTTATTATATTTTCGGGCGCGGTCGGGGTTTACTGACCGTGGCGGCACGTGGATTCTTCTTCTTTTCTTGTCGTCTCATCTCGTCTCTTCGGGCCTCCGGGTCCAGACACCGTTTACCGACACTCGGGATGGTGCACCCCGTTACTTGCCCTTGTCGTGGCGGCTCGTTCCGATTGAGCTCCACCCAACATTGGAATAACCGACCAGTATGGCTAAAAGTCAACAAAGTCCAGAGAAAACACAAAGGCTGCTCGTCCAGCAGAGCGATACCCGAGGATCAGGATAAGAGAATAAGAGCCAGCCGGGAGAAAAATAAGAGACCGATGGACATTTGTTCTCTATAGTTATGGTGCTGTGTCCCCTTATCTCCCGCTCAAATCTTAATGTTTGTCCTTTGTGTAATATTGGCGCACAAAACTCCCAGCATGGGGCGATTCTTCTCTTTAACGGGTTTCGGTAGCACCTGAAACTGGCCAACTATCCGTTAATGTTTTCCCCATTGTTGACCCAGCCAGGAGTCTCCCTGACTGGTTTTGGGGCCTCCCCGAATACTGACTTAATCACCCGTCAATGTCTCTCTCATTGTAGAGCCGTGGGGGTATTTGTGTATTGATGTGTCTGGATGGGCCTTCGATTGCCCAGTACAATGGTCCTTACTGTGCATAGGAAAAAGATTCCAGCACTTATATCTTTGCTATTGTTTCAAATGCAAACGGGTTGCATCCTGTCTTTATCAGTGTTTACCGAGTATGATCCAATCTTATACTGAAATGTATATTCGACGCCATCTTGTCTGCCCACTGTGTTTCTGGAAGCTTCTGCCACGATGCGTGGTGGCCATTTTACAGGCTTCTGTGTCCTTTATTATCAGGACAGCATTTCGTTTAATAAAACTGATCAAACGAATCTGCTTCTCTTATGTTATTTCGAATCGCGATAATTGCGAAACTTTACACAGTCTGCCATGTGGAACCTTATCAAAAGCCTTGCTTAAGTCTATAAACACTACATCAAACGCACGACCCTCATCTACCCTCCTTGTTACCTCCTCAAAAAATTCTATCAAGTTTGTCAGACACGACCTTCCCTTAACAAACCGTGCTGACTATCCTTGATTAATCCGTGTCTTTCTAAATGAAGATTTATCCTGTCCTTCAGAATTCTTTCAATAATTTTCCCACCACCAAGGTTAGACTGACTGGCCTGTAATTACTTGGTCTATCCTTTTCTCCCTTTTAAACAAGGGTACCACATTAGCAGTCCTCCAGTCCTCGGGCACCACACCTGAAGCCAGAGGCCGGGCAGCTCTGTAGTCCCCAGGACACACACACAGTGCAGGAAGAAATTTAACGACCTCACTCGGGTGGTCAGGGTGAGTCAATGCTTCAATAAATGCTACATACCACCATCTGAAATACAGTCTTTACAGACTGCCCAAAGCACCACACCCCCAGCACTCACCCACCAACAATCTCTACCTACCAACACTCACACCCACATCTTGCACATTGCACACAATGACAACTCTACAACCATGGCAGGCACATCATCCAAACACATTGCTCCACATTCAGTCACACACTTTCCTTTCTCTTGCAGGCCAAGGTGGCTCACAACAGGAGGGAGCAGGAGCGCACAGGCGGGGGACAAGCCGACACCCAACCACTGTCTGTGCTGGAAAATACAGTGCTGCAGATTATTGGACGCCAGGTGGTGGGCGCCGTGGCCATCGGCGACGTTGACCCCCTTGGGGACAACAACGGTATGTTCATCCCTACTCCTTCTTCTCACATGCCACTTCCCCCTCACCCCACAAGCTTTTTGCACTTCCCAGCTAATCATGCTGTATGCACGTATTTCTCCCTTCCTGCCCCACTCCCCTTACCTTAACCTGACACATGTGCCTTTATGCTTTCAGATAATGAACAAGCACCTGATTAACCTGTCCCTGAGGGCACTGTAGAGAGCGAGGCGGGAGAAGAACACACCGTGTCACTGCATGTCTCACCCGCAGGCACCAGCTCAGATACTGGCACTACGCGTTCTTTAGAGGCTAGTGTAGTAGCGGGATCGGCACAGGGTGAGGCACTGGGGACAAGTGGGCTGCAGCAAGGCCAGGGGGAAAGGGTAGTTCAGGGGCCAGCTCCCCGGAGGGCGAGTTCTCGTGCGAGTTCTGCTGCACAGGACTCAGATGAGGACCTCGATGGGTAGGTGTTTAGAGGAAGAGTGATGGGCATGCACACGGAGATGATAGGTGCAATGGCAAGGGTGCCCGAGAGCCTCTCGGCAATGATAAGGAGCGTGGAGGAGTCCGCCTCCAACATTGCACAGAGCGCTGCGCACACCATGGAGCCCATCATTTCCAGTCTGTAAAGGATGGTAAACTCCCAGAGAGACCGTGGCGACCCAGACCTGATGCCGCGTGTGATGGGCGATCTGTCAGCTTCCATTGCAGCACAGGCAGAAGCGACACAACATCTTAGTGCTGTAATGCAGTCTATGCTTGGTGGTATCCAATCTCAGACTGCTCTCATGCAGTCTCAGTTTGATGCCACGCAAGCTCTGACTGCTGTCATCGTGCCTGGGTCTACCACCGTCTACCGGGGCTTTCACGGTGTCACAGCAGGCCAGCAATCTGTGCTCCAACAGGTTGCTAGGGTTGCTGAGGTGCTGCCTTGGGGGAGTGGCAGTGGGTCAGTGAAGCAGGAAGCTGCTGTCCTCTCTCAGGATGACAGCATTCCTGCTCCCACCACTGCCACTCCACCATTGCCCTTGTCGCTGTCTGTCATCCAGCCAGCCCAGACTGCTGCCGCCCATGCTGAGGTGGTGCAGTCTATAAACGGGCCTTCTAGGCCCAGAGCTGGTCGAGGGTGTCCTGCAAGGCCATCTGAAGGCTCCCGCTCGGACACTCAGCAGCCTTCCACCAGCCCTGCTGCAGCCACTGGGCCAACACATCGTAAGAGCACTAGAGTAGGGAACGGCACATTAACGACAGACACTAAGGGATTGCACAAGGGTGAATAGTTAATATTTTTGTTGTAAATATGTTTTCACTGATTATTGATAAATTTATTAACTCAGTTTGGATTCTTTTGTGATGTGTCGCATTGCAGCTTTGCGCTGTGATATGGCCTGCGACAGGGATGGAATGATGGGGATGTGGTGAGCAACGGGGATCTGGGGTTTAATTCATTGGAACCAAAGTCTGATGAGGCAGTCACGGACCGCCCTTCCGGAAGGCCAATTGAGTGGCTGTCTGCTACCTCGCTCGTGTTCCTCCTCCTCCTCGTCCTCCTCATCGTCCTCCTCATCTTCCTCTTCCTCCTCCTCTCCCTCTTCCTCCTCCTGAGATGGTCCCGCAATCCCTGGTGGCAAGGGCTGGGCCCTCATAATGGCCAAGTTGTGGGGCATGCAGCAGATTACCACAAAATGGGACACCTACTCAGCCGAGTAATGGAGGGCTCCTCCTGAGCGGTCAAGGCAACGGAACCGTTGCTTCAGCAGGCTGATGGTCTGCTTGACGATGTTCTTGGTGGCGGCATGGCTCTCATTACGAGTACTGGGCAGGAGTGTTGGGGTTGCGGAGGGGAGTCATGAGCCAGGTGGAGAGCGGATAGCCCTTGTCTCCGACCAGCCAGCCGCGAGCTTGATGTGGTGGCTGGAAGAGTGCTGGCACACCGGTGTGGCGCAAGATGAAGGCATCGTGGCTGCTGCCAGGATAGCAGGCATTGACATTAAGGATTAGCTGTCTGTGGTCGCACACCAACTGCACATTAAGTGAGTGGCAGCCTTTGCGGTTACAGAAGATCTCAGGATTGTTATGCGGTGCCGCAAAGCCACATGGGTGCAGTCAATGGTGCCCTGCACCATGGGCAATCCCGCTATCCTGGCAAAGCGACATGCGCACTCGTCCTGCTTCTCTCTGGTGATGGGGAAGGAAATGTAGTCCCTTCTCCTACTGTAGAGAGCCTCTGTGACCTCCCGGATGCAGCGATGGATGGCAAACTGCGAGATGTTGGCTATGTCTCCTGTTGCAGACTGGAAGGATCCACTGGTGAAGAAATTGAGGGTGACGGTGACCTTGCCACTGAGAGAGCCGTGGTCATCCTGATCTGAGGCTCGAGGTCTAATTGCAGGAGGTGGCAGAGTTCTGTGACCACCTCCTTGCTGAAGTGGAGCCTTCTAATACACTGCCCCTCGCTTAATTGGAGGTCGGAGAAGTGCTCTCGGAATACCCTCGGAGGAAAAGGCCTCCTGTTGAGAGCGCTGATGGCCCTCCTCCTCCCTCTGGGCACAGGTTCTCACGATATTGGGCCCCCTGCTGATGCGCGCAGCCAATGAACAGCGCTGGCTGCACGCAGAAATCATGGAAATGAACAGGCAGCACGAAGTTGGCACCCTGCCTGCATTGCAATTAACGGGCGCGGGTTAATCGCACATCGCGATCCCTGCACCCATTTCATCCAATTTAACCCCATGCATGTCTCAGTGAGGATTCTTCAGTCTGATTGGTTTAAGAGCCTCGCTGTTTCTTGGGCTGCTCAGAGATGCCACAGACGTCCTGTAGAGGGAGCCGCGCTGGATCGGACGCCAGATGACAGCAAGTCTACGCTCAAAAGCCCTCAAAAACTCTATGGACAGCAGTCAGCGTAGTGAACAGTGAGAGCCGTTCCTTAGCCTCTGTGTTTTCAGTCTGCTTGTCCAACATGTAGTCCCGGATGAGCCAAAATATCTTCCAATTAAACATTGGGAAGACCAGAGCCATTGTCTTGGACCCCACCACATAATCTGTTCCCTAGCCACCGATTCCATCGCCCTCCCTGGCCGCTGTCTGAGGCTGAACCAGACTCTGTGCAACCTCTTTGTCCTTCTCTACATTGGCACCCAGTCCCCAAATGCCTCGACTTTAAAATTCTCCTCCTCGTGTTCAAATCCCTCCATGGCTACGCGCCTCCTTCTCCTTGTAACCCCCTCTGTGAACTCTGTGTTCCTCCAACTCTGGCTTCTTGTGCATTCCCCCACTTCCTTCATCCCACCATTGACGGCAATGTCTTCAGCCGTCTAGGTCCTAAACTCCGGAATTCCCTCACTAAAACTCTCCACTCTCTTTGACCAAACATTTGGTCACCTCGTCTAATGTCTGCTTCTTTGGCTCGGTGTCAATTTTTGTCTCATTACGTTTCTGTGAAGCGTCTTGGGACGTTTTACTATGTTAAAGGCGGAATATAAATGTAAGTAATTGCTGTTGTTGATGTTGATCCCACTAATGAGACAACAACAATAAATGAACGTGCTTCTCAAGCCACTGCTGTGGTCAATGAGAGAAATCTCCCTTTAGGTTTGTTGAGAGTGAAAACTTTCTGCACGTACAACACATTGCTTCAGAGGCCTGAAATTTCCCACTGGTTTCAAAGGTTAAGAAATTTTTGTTGCACAGAGAATGCTGCGAGTGAATGTTCTATCCTAAATGAACACAAATTCAGTTTTAGCACAATTCCATTAACTCCTCAAATACTTTAAGGGTTGAAAGAGTTGGGCGCTGAATAAAATGTGTGTTCAAGTGTGTTGCAGCTTGCGATGGACATGGTGGTTTGAAACTGCAAGTAAAATGTGTTGTTATTCTCAGCGTGGATGTGTGACAGAAACCCGTGAATGCACAATGGCAGGAGGTGTTAGTTACTAAATGAAGGGTAGTGTGTGCAAGTGGCTGAACAAGAACTACAATATTATTGGGCCTTTTATAGCATCATGGGTGCTGCTCCATTTATTGGACACCAGATGATGCAGATGGAAGAAACAGTGGACAGGTGTACAGGGGACATACGAGCCACACCATGGTGTGGACAAATGACCCCAGAGGGAAGCATTACTAAGCTAGATGTAGTTTTATAAATCTTAAAGAGAAGGAGAGGCTAAAGCTGAGCAGAGACTTCTTAACTGATCTACATGATGTGCTGCCAAAAGACCTGAAGAAGCAGTCAACAGTTAAACTGTGCTGTTAGGTGAAGTCATAGTTACCACAGCTCTCAACATTGACATACCTTCCAGGAACCGAGTGGCAGATATCTCAGGAGTCAATTGAAATGCTGTCAACTGTTGCACAAGGCACATTACAGAAGCCTTCCAAAGGCAGGCACATGGGTACACAACATTCAGCAATACCAAACAGACACAGCAGCCAAGGCTGTTTGCTTCTCACTGTGTTTGTAGGTTCCCAAAGGTGCAGGGCTGCTCCTTCCCCATAGCCCTGAAATTCTTTCCTTTTCAAGCATATATCCAATTCACTATTCAGGATAGTTTAGGGCAGTTTTCCACAGAAACAATTTGGAGACGTTGTTACTTTAAATGTTGTGTTTTAAAGTATAATGGGGGAAAAATTCAGTATCGCCCCGTTTGGGGCGCAATTATCAGCCGGGCGCAAAGATTAGCGCCTGGCGCTAATTATCGCCTCCGACTGCAAACTTGACTTTTATCGCCCCTGGAGGTGATTGGAGCGCTAAATCAGGCGCTACACATCTGTCTTAAGGCGCAAAGGCCGAGGAGCGAGGCGCTAACTGAAAGCGCTGGCGAAGCTCATGTGATGTCAGTCAGCAATGGAACACAGACACAATGGTGCCGGCCAGTTCTTAAAGGGGAGGGTTGATCTTGCTTTCCATCCACATCCTGCTCATTGCAGCCTTGAATCTCGGCCTGGAGAGACCTGTACATCAAATCTGCTGGAAAGAACAATCGAGAGGTCTAGCGAAAGAGCTTAGAGTGCAACCTCCAGAGTCTCTTCTAAATCGATACAAGCAAGGGCCAATCAAAATGAACCTGCAAAGTGCTGCTCAGTACCCAAAACTCCTTCACTCAGCGTTGAATCTCTCCAGAAGTCTCTCTCTCTCTCTCTCAGAATGCGTGGTTCAAAAATGTCACCAACAAAAAAAGGCAGGAAGCGGTCGCCTTTAAATAGCGCTCCCCCAGTCCCTTCCTGACTGCAAAACGCTCCCCTCAACCTGTCGTTGCTAGCGGCAGGCGGTAAGGCAGGGGGCGCCACTCAATATCCGCTCCGGGGCGCTACCGGGGCGTTGCGCACTCGACTGACATCACGATCTGCCGGCGCAGGAGATCGTGGCGGTAGTGTTTAGCGCCGCCGCAAAATGTCTAGTTAATTTCGCGAGCGGCGCAAACATCGCCTCGCCCGGGCGCTAGTTGCTTTGCGCCCCATTAGCGCCCTCCTAAGGCGCTAACGGGAGGCGCAACCAACTGAATTTTCCCCCCAATATATTCATCCAAGTTTAAAAAAAAGGGGAAGGAGGGTTTGAAATGATGAGTAGTTAAGATGCAAATGAGCTAACTTTGGTGTTGCTTCCTCATAGACTGTAAATAATAATCAATTTGTTAGGTTATCTTGGTAATCAATAAGCACACTGCACCTATTTGTTTGGGGAGATGCTGGTCCCAGGTGCTCAGTAGAAGATTTGGCAGGCTTTTATTTTCTGGTTGTGAATAGTGGGAGATAAATTACACAGAGGTAGGCACACAAGAAGAGGCTTTTTGAAACAGCAAGGCTACAAAAGCACTCAGGTTTGGTAAAGAGAAACTTGTGAGGGCTTCACTAAGGTGAAGAAGTTAGAAATATTCGAGGATTCTTTGTCTAAGTGAGGTAAAGATGATCCACTGAAGTGGGGTAGCATACCAAAAAGATGGATTGAGACTCTTCGAGCTTTCGCACAGAACCCTTACAGTAAGAGGCATTGGAGATAAGACTAGTCACTGTTGTTACATAGGCAACTGTGGCAGCCAACTGACGCTCGGCGGCAAAGGGATGGCTCTTGCGTTCACGACACTGACAGCTTCCCACAGAGATTTTTCGGGCTTTTGAGCGGAGACATGCTGTCATCGGGCGTCTGATTCAGTGTGGCACCGTCTACAGGGGATCTGTGGCATGTGTGAGCAGGCTAAGAAAAAGCGAGGCTCAACAACCAATCAGATTGAGGAATCCTCACTGAGACACGCAAAGTCTAAACCAGGAAGTATAAACCAGGAATTAGGAATTAAATTTAAATCATGTACAGAAAGCGAAACACAGATTTGAGAAAGAGGGATGGGATTCAGAGAGAGAGCGATAAAAGAGAAAAGACAGGAAAAGTTAAAAAAAAATTAATTTTTTTTCAACATTAATTAAATTCAGAAGGAATGAGACTCCACACTTGTAATATTAAATTTTCTGGACCAGAGAGGCTGTTTGGCAATAATTATGACTTATCACGCCAATGAAAATTCACTTACACCTGACTGCACCAGCCCTAACTTTTTCTGCTATGTTTATTGGGTAACTAGTGGGTAATTACCACAACTTCACACCCTTACATTGATATCAATGCCAAGCCTGTTGGCAAGTTACTGTTATGACGCAGCCTGTGGAGGGGCAGGGTAACTTGAAATGCAACATATGGGGCCAAAAATTCGGCCCTTCCCGGGTGAGTACACAGTGCGTACTCACCCGTAATGCGTCCCGAAGTGCCGGTTTCCTGCATGCACTGCGCATGCGCGGGAAACCGGAACTTCCGGTCTGGTGAAGGGGGCGGTTCCTAGGTGAACCGCGTGCGCGGTAGAGGCTGCGTGCACGCAGCGAACTTAGATTTTTTTTCAGGTTTCTACGGGAGGGTAAGTAGTGAAGAACCTGTGCTTTTAAAAAGGAGGGGCAGGACCCGTTTTCAATAAGGTAAGTGGTTAATTAAGTATAACTTAAAAAATTTTCAACAGGTTTATCTTTTTTAGATACTTTAAAGAAAGGTAAGTTTATTTTTATCACTTTTAAAAAGTATTTTAATTTTTTCAAAAATTTAAATTTTTGTTTAAAGTGGTTAATTTATTTAACTGTAGTTATTTTATAAATGTGATGGTTTTTAAAAAAAATTATTTTAAGTTTAGCTGTTCTTTTGGGGCCGATTTCAATTCACAGATTTGACAGGTCTTCCTGTCAAATCTTTGAATGAAAGATGGTCTGCTGCCATTGGCTCTCCATGGCCCACATGATCCCAGGGGACGCATCGCACTAACTACGCCCCTGGGACACGCAAGCACTGCGTGCCGGCTCTTGGAGCAGGCCCAGGAGCTGAAGTTCCCGTGGGCCCAAAACACAACGGCAGGCGCGGTAGGTAAGTGCGCGCGCGATCCTTACCCCCGCAGCAAGCCGGAGAGGCGAATTTCTGGGCCATGGATTTCCGCGTTTAAATGCGCGTGTGCATACTCTGGAAATTGCTGTCCCATTTACTCCATAATAACAGTGAGTGCTGTTAGCCTTACCGTTATTCTCAACACAAAATCCGGCCAATAATTCAATACCTGAAGGAATGAAACGTGACACTTTTAATTGTTCAATTTCTGGGCCAGTGAATTTGATTGGTAGTCATTAACAATGATCACAATGTTAAAAGGGTACTTACCCTGTTAATGACTAGAATTAACTTTCTGTGGCGAGTTTAATGGGTAATTAATGGGCAAATGTAGCAACTTCTTGAAACACATGTAGAGGTTAATGGCGAGCTGCCGTTTTCATGAAGGTAACGGCGGAGCGGCGCATATCAGTCAGTAACTTGTGGCGATTCGCAATTCATGGGGTGTCTCTTGATCGCCACAAGTTGCTGGCTGATTGGCACATTAATGAAGGTATGTGTTGTTCACACATCGTTATTTTTCCAGCAATAGTACAGGAAATAAGACATGTCAGGGTGATTCAATAGCAATGCATAGCCTGCTTGGCCACACCTCCCAAGATGTTAATAACCATATCAGCAGTCATTGAACACCCTCCTGGCAGCAATTGTCTACAGCTCATCAAAGAGACAGATATCGAGCGGTGTCTTCTGCAGTCGAGATGAGAATTAAGAGCTGGATGACTGATCTCAACTTTACAAAGAAAACGATGTGGATTCTGATTCTTCTCATTTGTTCCCTGCCCGGTGAGTGACAGCCAGAGCGGGATATTCAGATAATCAGTGTTAGTTTGAGTCTAGTGTACGGTTTATAGAGCAGAGAGGTTTAAATATTTGTAGACATGTAAAGGCACAAAATACCCAGCAAAAATATACATGAATAATATTTGTGTGAAGTCTTGTAATCTCTTTTTGACTGTACTATTATACCACACAAATATTGTAGGGGGTGGTGGTTTGTGTCAGCTTTACCTCTGACTTCTGAGCGGTTCGAATCGCTCCCAGTCCCTTGGTTCTAGACCTTGGACTTATTTTGGGGTTGTGACAAAAGGTGCAGCAGACAACTGAGTTTGATGAAAAGAACTTCAATCTTTATTCAAAAGGTAAAACACAAATAATAACACTCTTAACACTCCAAAGGTGGGGAACACTTCGGTACAAGCGAGGGAAATGACAGTAGAACAATACTTCACCCCTCCCAACCCCACTTTACTAGCTAAGTTAGGTTTTGAAGGACCAGGGATAATGCTCACCAATCCTTTGACAGTTGGGCTAAATCGCGGTTTTGGGGTTCACTGTTTATAGCGGTTAGTGTCTGCCGTACCCCGTACGCGGTAGAGGACTTCACCTGCGTCTCTGGTCAGTCTTCGCGAGTCCGCTGATGCGGTAGGATGTCGTTTTGGATCTATCTGGTGAGTACCCAATTTCTTTGGTTTAGCAGTAGGGTTTAGAGTCTTTGGGGAAAATCTTACCCAGGGGTAAGTCAGGAGTAGATTGTAGAGTGGAAACTTTGCGGTTCTTCGGGTTTTCTTCCCTTGAGTTGGTCTTTATTGGTCGCGGTGGCCTGTTATTACCCGGTCTGTTGGGGGTAATATGCGGTTGTTGGTTACTTGAGGCCTTTGGTTTCCGCAATGGTTTTAGGCCTTGTCTAGTGTGTCAGTCGACCTCGTGGAGCCGTCGGTGACTTGTTGCTGCTTGTTCCTCCGGGTGACTGTGTTGGGACCGTTGTTGGAGGTCCGTCGAGGTGGTATCTTCACGAGCTGAACTCAGGTGTGTCTGAGTGGTGAGCGATGCCGACTCGCTTCCAGCTCGGTTTGTCTTCTTCCTGGTTTCTTCTTCTTCTGATGACCACGGACCTTGAACTGCTTAACAGGCCTTCAATTATACGGAATTGAAGTGGCCTTATCTACCCGCCAAATCTACTCAGTTCATTGTCTGGTTTTGGCGGGCTCGTAAATCGGTAACGACTTACTAGCACGTTAACTGTTTTTTTAACAAGCCTTCAATCTCACGCATTGAACATGGCCTTATCTACCCGCCAAATTTACTCAGTTCATTGTCTGATTTTGGCGGGCCTGTTACCAGTAACTGCTCTGTAAGTGTCAAATGGCCTTTGGGATGGTTTGCATCCTGTCGATCTTCTTGGTTGATCACTGGTGATTGATTTCGTATTTTGGGTTTCTAGGCTGGACTCGGTCTTTTCTATAGAATGGTCCTGAGTGGGTTTTATTATGCATGTTTGTGATGGGCCCTGTAATCGGTTTGATGGGGCCTGTTATTTTGGGTGGGACTGTCTTCTCCCAGGGTCTATTGTACAAATGTTAATGTCTGCTGGGGCTTGAGTGGGGTCATCCCGGTTCCCCAGACAGTGCAATTAACTGCAATACCCAAAACTGCTTTTACAGAGGTCGACCCCACCTCCTTGTCCCTTTACAGGCCCAGACATAGTTTTAAAATGCCAAAACTTGGTTTTTGGTCTTAAATTCCTTAGGTTAGGCCCAAATGCATTTTTATCACTCTGAGGTAGTTCCAAAGTCCTTTTTCCTTCGGTTTTTGGGGATCTGCAAAATTTTGGAAACCTTACAATATTTAGCAACATATACTAAGCTGCATTATTCATTGTGAATGGAAAATAAGGCCCATTTAATTTTTGAAATGCTACATAAGTAACATAATCAAAATGCAAAGGTAACCCATTTTAATCTGTGAAAAGTTATTTTTTTTAATGTAGTCTGCTGTCCGATATACACTGAAGACTGCAGCAGTAATAATCCCTCACACTGAACATGTCTCGAGTTTGCAATTGTTTCTGTTATTTAAAGTACAGCTGATGAAATATTGTTTCATGAGGCTCTGTCAGTGACACTGTTCCTCACTGGTAGAGGGTTGGTCTATATTACTCTTCCAGTAAGTAACCACTTTCTTCTCACTCTTTAACTCTAACCAAGTAGATTTAGTTTTTTCACTCCCGCCCCATATTAACCTTATGTTGTAATGGAATTTGTGATAAATACAACTCTCCTCCGTTTATGATGAATGTAGTTTGTAACCAGCAATGTTGAACTCTCAGTCCCACCCTACCCTAAGTCACGACTGTTAATTCTATTATATGAAATCTCCCCATAAAAAATTGTGCCTCCATCTTACCAATTTTACACAGAATACTTTATGTACTTATGTAACTGACCCGTGCCACTGTCTGCTTGGTAATCTTCCTCTTTTCAGTCCTGCCTCTTTCTGATCTGATATTCCTTTACCTCCCCATTTCCCTCTTTTATCTTTCCTATTTCCTTTGTCCTTTCTGCTCTTCTCTCTGCCTCTTTAACCTCCCACCTGCCATTTTAGTGTAAACTCTTTCCCCACAGAACAAGCTCCCCTCCGAGCAAGGCAATTGGGCCAGTAACAAATTCTAACCAGCACTCCCTCAATACTGCACTGGAGTGTCAGCCTAAATTTTATGCTTGGGTCCCAGGAGTGGGCCTTGAACCCACATTCTACTGACTCTGAGGCATTAGTGCTAACACTGAGACACAGATGATATTTCAAAAATAAATCATTGGCTGTGAAGTGCTTTGGCACATCCTGAGGCTGTGATAAGGCACTATATTAAAGTTTTCTTTTATCACAAACTAGAAGGAATTCAACTGTGTTAATAGATGGTGTGGAGAGATTCCTCTGTACAGAGTGGTAACTCTTATTAAAATGTATCTGTTTGTATTAAGCGGCTATTTCCTGTTCAATTTCTGAAATGTTGTCTCCTCAGTTTCAGGTGCATTGTGGGCAAAAGCTGAAGTAAGAGGAGTTGTGGGAAGAGCGATCACAATAGATTGTCACTATAACAAATGGTACCAGTCACATGTGAAATATTGGTGTCACGGCTGGACTCAGCATTGTTCAGCTGTAGTAAAAACAAATGAGCAACCTGGATGGAATGGAAGAGTGTCAATCACAGATAACAAGACAGCAGGAATATTTGTTGTTACTATGAAGGATCTTCGTCCAGAATATACAGGATGGTACAGCTGTGGGATTGAACGAGATCCCGCCCTCGATCTATTGTTTTATGTAAAGCTACAAATATCTTACGGTACATTTCTCAGCGATTTTCTTTATTACTCTCGACTGAAATGTCTGATCAATGTTTTATCTGGGAGGAAACATGACAGCTCCAATATCCCGAGGCTCCGCAGCAGTGCAGAGTCTCACAGGTAGCGGGCAGAGGTCGGGAAATCCGACTCATGTTGCACATTCCCAATTCGTGGCCTGTCCAACTAGCTGACCAAGAATTTCAAGTATTATGGGACGAACAATTCCTTTAACTACAGAGTATTGTGCCAGACATCAGGAGGAATTTTAAACCACAAAACGGGTGGGTTGGGGTCGGGTGGGAGGTTAAAGTGATAAAAATCTGAATCTCGACCCCAACCCGCCTCCAACCCGCCCACTTCCGGTTTTAATGGAGGCGGGACGGTGCTGGCAGCCAACTCGCTCCCAGGAGGCGGGTCGCCCATTTTAATATTGTAATGAGGCTGGCGTGCCTCAGATTTAATCACCATTACAAATTTAACTGTGGCTGGTCAGGTTTCTCAGGCCTCGGGGACCCCGCCAGCTAAAGTAAGGCGACACTGCTGGATCCAGCAGGTAAGTGAAAAGCTTTGTAGTTGCACAAGGGTATGCACATGTCTGGTTGAGAAATTGTTATGCTGTTAAGTTTCTGTTCTTTAGCAGAATCACATGAAATATATTACGTTGCACCACTTTCCCGTGTTGCCCATTCTTGGTTGCTGGTGGCAACTCGCCTTTCCAGCAGCTTGTTCATGAATGGGAAGACATGAATTGAGGGGGAGCAATGGGGGGATGTGCAACGTGTGGTTGGTTGGTAGCAGGTCTGCTTTGTGTCAGTGGGATTGGAGGAGGGCGGGGCAGTTGAGACTGGCCGTTGGAGGTGGTTGTTACATCGGTCCAGTGGTGGTAACTAACTGAACCTTACAGCTATAAGGGAAACGCTGGCATCGCGGGCAGCAATGTGAGTGACTGGTGCTGCGTTGGTGTCGCAATCTCCTTCCTCCTCCTCCTCCTCCTGCTTCTTTTCCTCTTCTTATCTTCCTCTTCCCTCTCGGATTCGTCCGTAGACAATGTGTGCTCAGCGCCTTGTTCCTCATGCAGCTCCAATCTTGCTGCTGCGCAATGTTGTGCAGAGCGCAGTAAACCACGATCATTCTGGAGACCCTGGCTAGTGAGTACTGAAGGGGCCTCCAGATCGGTCCAGGCAAATGAAGTGCATCTTGAGGTTGTGAGTAGAAAAGTGCTCAGGGACAGGCTCGCAAGCAGAAGCATTTCAAGATAGACTGTCCAGTCACCAAGCAAATTTTGGCCTAACTGTTTCTGAGCACAGTTTGTGGCAAGGACAGAACTGAAGGCCCACCAATTCCCATTAAAAGTGTTGGTGAATCTGGTCACCTTTGTGTTTTGGCTACTCCTTTGAGACAGAGATAAAGGGGGGAATTTTAACCACCGCCACTCCCCAAACGGGCAGGAGAGCGTCGGGTGGGAGGTTAAAATTGGTAAAAATGTGCAACCCAACCCGCCATGAACGTGCTTACTTCCTGTTTAACCACGGCGGGTTTGGGGGGGTCCGAGTACCCCGCGCTGGAGAGGCGGGTCAGCGATTATAATATTTAAATGAGGCTCAGTTCCTCAGATTTAGGGAGCCCTTTGAATTTAACGGCAGCGGCCCGGGTTTCCCAGGGCTGCTGATTGGAGGCGGGAGCTGCCGGATCCAGCAGGCAAGTGCTTTTCCAGCACTGCTTGTGGGCCAGGAGGAGCAGGAATGCTTCCCTCCAGCTCCTTAACAAACCTTCTGCTGCTATCTCTCCCTCATCGCCTCGCGCTCCTAGCCCCACCCCCAACAATTCCTGATCTTCTACTGCAGGCTTTCCCGCCCGGCAGCCAGCCAGCCTCTCAATCTGGCCCACAGCCGGGTGGGAAACGGAGTAAAGGAATGCTAATGAGGTCCTGCTGTTAAATTCGGCACGACCTCCACCCTCCCGGCATTTCCGGGTTTCCCGACCACACACTCGCTCCCTCCCCGGCTCCCCGTAAATGTCGGGACCAAAGGATTCCTTTTCAGCTGCAGTTAACTGAAAACAATCACAATTACACTCCCGATCTAAAGTCACTAAAATGTAACAGATATCTGCCAATTTTATTCCCGCATATTCTGCTGTGGTTTTCTTGGACTCTCTCCAACTAATTCATGTTCAAGAGACAAACGATTCAACAGCATTGGAGGCTGGCTACCTGCTATTGAGAGAAATTGTTAGCCCTGATTTTTCACGCTGGCACATCCTCAGTATCATTGCTGCTGGAGAGGTAGATGTGCCGGTGAGATTCCAACATGGCAGGCCCTGGCTGAGATACAGAAGTGCTGGAAATTGGAGAGTATTTGATTTTTAGATGTTCAGTCAGTATCTGAATGTTTGTTTCTTTCCCACAGAATCCGTGTCAGTTCCTGTACTTAGAATTTTATCGCCACCAAATGTCTCATGTTTTGGGGGCTCAGTGTCAGTCTCCTGTGAGTCTGTCCAGGGATCTCTTCCCATTCAGTACACATGGTACAAAAAGACCCCGTCTGAAGATTCAAAGATCTCTGACACCAATAAACTGGATCTACATTGTCAATCCTTCAAACAGCAACATCATCAATATTACTGCACAGCCTCAAATAATCAGGGGAAAAAATCCAGTGAAATGGTTGACGTGTCAGTCTTCAACAGAGCAGGGAAGACCTGCAGTTATGTGACACAAATCAGCGACATTGGTAAGTGTTACTTTAAACAAACAAAGTGGTTAACAAATTTTTTTAATTAATGTCAATCCATACTGGTCGCTAGTTAATTACATTCAGTCACTGAGAGAAACTGCAAAAAAAATTGCATTTATATAGCACCTTTCACGACATCCCAAGGCACTTTACAGCCAATGAAGTACTTGCAATGTGTAGGCATTGTTGCACTGTGTTTTTTGCTGTTTTTTACTGATGGTTGGTTGAGGGATAAATGTTGGCCAAGACACCGGGAGAACTTTGCTGCTCTTATTCGAAATAATGCCATGGGAACTTTTATGTCCAGCTGAGAGGGCAGATGGCGTCTTGGTTTAATGTCTCACCTGAAAGACAGCACCTCCAACAGTGCAGCACTCCCTCAGTACTGCACTGGAGTGTCAGCACAGATTATGTGCTCAATTCTCTGGACTGGGACTACGAACCCACAATCTACTGAACCAGAGGTGAGGGTGCTACCACTGAGCCACAGCTGACACAATAACAATAATGACCATATTTCAAAAGTAAATCATTGGCTGTGAAGTGCTTTGGCACATCCTGAGGATGTGATAAGGCACTATATTAATGTTTTCTTTCATCACAAACTAGAAGGAATTCAACTGTATTAATAGATGGAGTGGAGAGATTCCTCTGTACAGAGTGGTAACTCTTATTAAAATGTATCTGTTTGTATTAAGCAGTTATTTCCTGTTCAATTTCTGAAATTTTGTCTCCTCATTTTCAGGTGCATTGTGGGCAAAAGATAATGTAACAGGAGTTGTGGGAAGAGCGATCACAATAGATTGTCACTATGACAAATCGAAGTACCAGTCACATGTGAAATATTGGTGTCATGGGATGACTCACTGTTGTTCAGATTTAGTAAAAACAAATGGGCCACATGGAAGAATGTCCATCACAGATAACAAGACAGCAGGAATATTTGTTGTTACTATGAAGGATCTTCGCTCAGAAGATACAGGATGGTACAGCTGTGGTATTGAAAAATCTGGCATCAATCCAATGTTAGCTGTAGAGCTACAAATATCTTACGGTACATTTCTCAGCGATTTACTTTATTACTCTCGACTGAAATGTCTGATCAATGTTTTATCTGGGAGGAAACATGACAGCTCCGATATCCCGAGGCTCCGCAGCAGTGCAGAGTCTCACAGGTAGCGGGCAGAGGTCGGGAAATCCGACTCATGTTGCACATTCCCAATTCGTGGCCTGTCCAACTAGCTGACCAAGAATTTCAAGTATTATGGGACGAACAATTCCTTTAACTACAGGCTATTGCGCCAGACATCATGTGTGATGCTCACCACATTTTCCTGTCTCTGAATTGTATTAAATGTCACAATGTCAGATGTTTGCATTCAGACTAAAACTAATAGTCAGACAATAACAAAAGCAGTGAGCAGCAAGTCGTTACTAATGGTATGAATTCCTAGAAAATAATAAAAATAGAATCAATCCACAGAGCTTAACAGGTTTCATAGGCTTCCTGATATGATGTGTGGCTCACATCATCAATGAGATACTTTGGTCTGCCGAACAGTTTTCAACATTTCAAGCAAACTGAACTAGAATTGAAAAGCTAGGTCACGGTTTTAATGGTAAAGGAAGCCTCTTTATTAATTGTTGAGACAGTATCTTCCTCCCAAGCATAACCTCTGATGCATCAACTATTAAATACAACGGCCTGGATATTAACTTCGAGGCATGTCCGGGTCCGAACTGTTTTCGGGCCGTATCAAATTATCCAGCCTCTGTCTCCTATACCTTCTTCTGCCGTGACCTCTCCCCCCCACCCCCAACCAGCAATCGGCCAACTCCCACACCCCACGATCGGCTAACCTCCCCCCCCCGCGATCTCCCCCTCCCTTCCTCGCTCCTCGCTGCCGTACACCGAGCATCAACCACCGATCTTCTAGCGCAGGCTTTCCCTCCCGGCAGCCGGCTCACCTCTCAATCTGGCCCACTGAGGGACGGGAAACGGCAGACAGGAATTCGAATGAGATCCTGCCGTTAAATTCGGCACGACATCCACCCTCCCGGCATTTCCAGGTTTCCCGACCACACACACGTTCACTCCCCGCCTCCTCGCAAATGTCGGGACCAAAGGATTCCTTTTCAGCTGCAGTTAACTGAAACAATCACAATAACACTCCCGATCTAAAGACACTAAAATGTAACAGATATCTGCCAATTTTTTCCCTCATATTCGGCTGTGGTTTTCTAGGACTCTCTCCAACTAATTAATGTTCGAGAGTCAAACAATTAAACAGCATTGGAGGCTGGCTACCTGCTACTGAGAGAAATTGTTAGCTCTGATTTTCCCGTTGACACATCCTCAGTATCATTGCTGCTGTTCTGATCGGGAGCCCTGCTATGTTCTGATATAATGGCAGACATGGTAGTTCAGGCTGCTCGGAGGGTGGAGAGACATGGAGAGGTAGATGTGCCGGTGAGATTCCAACATGGCAGGCCCTGGCTGAGATACAGAAGTGCTGAAAATTGGAGAGTATTTGATTTTTAGATGTTCAGTCAGTATCTGAATGTTTGTTTCTTTCCCACAGAATCCGTGTCAGTTCCTGTACTTAGATATTTATCGCCACCAAATGTCTCATGTTTTGGGGGCTCAGTGTCAGTCTCCTGTGAGTCTGTCCAGGGATCTCTTCCCATTCAGTACACATGGTACGAAAAGACCCCGTCTGAAGATTCAAAGATCTCTGACACCAATAAACTGGATCTACATTGTCAATCCTTCAAACAGCAACATCATCAATATTACTGCACAGCCTCAAATAATCAGGGACAAAAATCCAGTGAAATGGTTAACGTGACAGTCTTCAACAGGGCAGGGAAGAACTGCAGTTATGAGACACAAATCAGTGGCATTGGTAAGTGTTACTTTCAACAAATAATATCATGCGAGTCAGCAGAGAGTGCTGTGAGTTTGGGTCAGTGTGAGTTCGGGTCAGTGTGAGTTCGGGTGAGTGGGGTGTAGGGTGCTCTTTTCAAACTTTAACTCTGTGGGTTGTAGTTAATAAGGCCTTTCTGGTGCAGAGTGACTGTTGGTAAACCATTTAACTGGTGTAATTTAGAGGGATTGATTTAATTTAAATCCAATTAATTAAAGGGGATACAGGCATCTATAATCGGGCAGAGAGTGTCCATAACTAACAATAAAAAATGTAATTAATTACATAGAATGGAGCAGGTGATGTGTTACTGTTGCGAGATGTGGGAGCCGGTGGACCCCATTGAGGCTCACGGTGATTACATCTGTGACAAGTGTCTGCTGCTACAGGAACTCCAGCTCCGTGTTGATGAGCTGGAGTCTGAGCTTCAGACACTGCGACACATCAGGGAGGGGGAGAAGTACCTGGACTCTGTGTTTCAGGAGGTGGTCACACCTATGAAGTTAATTAATTCAGATGTAGCCCATGGTCAGGGACAGGACGGTGTGACTACGAGTGAGGCAGGTACGGGGATCCAGGAGGTAGTGTTGGAGGAGCCGCAGCCCTTGCTCTTGTCCAAAAGGTTCGAGGTTCTTACTCCCTGTGGGGACTGGAGCAGGGACTGCAGGGAGGATGAGCAACCTGGCCATAGCACTGTGGAACGGGGGGCCATTCAAGAGGGGGGAGTAAATAGAAATGTTGTAGTGGTAGGGGATAGTATTATTAGGGGGATAGATAGAGTTCTCTGCAGCCGAGAGCGAGAGTCCCGTAGGCTGTGTTGCCTGCCAGGGTGCCAGGGTTAAGGACATCTCCTCTGGGCTGGAAAGAAACTTGCAGTGGGAGGGGGTGGATCCAGTTGTCGTGGTCCATGTTGGTACAAACGACGCAGATAGGACAAGGAAGCCGGTTCTGTTAAAGGAGTATGAGCAGCTAGGGGTCAAATTAAAAAACAGAACCTCAAGGGTAATAATCTCTGGATTATTACCTGAGCCACGAGCGAATTTGGCTAGGACAAATAAAATTAGAGAGTTAAATGAGTGGCTCAAAGACTGGTGTGGGAGAAATGGGTTTTGCTTCCTGGGACACTGGCACCAGTACTGGGGCAGGAGGGAGCTGTTCCGTTGGGACGGGCTTCACTTGGCCAGTGCTGGGACTAGAGTCCTGGTGGATCATATAACTAGGGCTGTAGAGAGGGCTTTAAACTAACTAGTGGGGGGGAGGTTCCTAGAGAGCAAATAATAAAAATGACAACAGAGAAGGTCATAGACTTAGGTAGCAGTGGGGAAATTAAAAACCAGAGTGTGTCAGGAAGGGGCAGAAGGTATGGAGTAAAAGGTAAAGTAATAAAAAGGGCAAAAGCAGGAACTAAGTGTCACAAAACATATTTGAAAGTTCTCTATCTGAATGCACGTAGCATTCGTAACAAAATAGACGAGTTAATGGCACAAATAACTACATATGAGTATGATCTTGTGGCCATTACAGAAACATGGCTGCAGGGTGACAATGCCTGGGAATTAAACATACCAGGTTATTTAACAATCAGGAAGGACAGGCAGGAAGGAAGGGGAGGTGGGGTGGCTATGTTAATAAAGGAAGGAATCACTGTAATACAGAGAAATGATACTGGGTCAAAAGATCAGGATAATGAAACAGTTTGGGTGGAGATAAGGAATAATAAGGGGAAAAAAACACTAGTGGGCGTAGTCTATAGGCCTCCGAACAGTTGCAACTCTGTTGGACGGAGTATCAATCAGGAAATAGTTGAGGCTTGTCATAAGGGAACATCTATAATTATGGGGGATTTTAACTATCATATTAATTGGACAAATCAAATTGGGCAGGGCTGCCTTGAGGATGAGTTAATTGAGTGTATTAGGGATGGGTTTCTTGAGCAGTATGTAACTGAACCGACCAGGGGGCAAGCAACCTTAGATCTGGTCCTGTGTAACGAGACAGGATTAATTAAAAATGTCCTAGTAAAGGATCCCCTTGGAATGAGTGACCATAACATGGTTGAATTCCATATTCAATTAGAGGGTGAGAAGGTTGGATCTCAAACAAGCGTGCTAAGCTTGAATAAAGGAGACTATGAAGGTATGCGAGTGGAATTGAGTAGAGTGGATTGGGAAAATAGATTAAAGGGTAAGACGATACATGATCAGTGGTGTATATTTAAGGATCATGATGTGGAGATGCCGGCGTTGGACTGGGGTGGACAAAAATGAGAAGTCGCACAACACCAGGTTATAGTCCAACAGATTTATTTAATTAAATAAATCTGTTGGACTATAACCTGGTGTTGTGCGACTTCTCATTTTTATATTTAAGGAGTTATTTTACAACTTCCAAAAAATATATATTCCACTGAGAAGAAAAGGGTGTAAAAGAAAAGACAGTCATCCGTGGCAAAGTAAAGAAATTAAGGATAGTATTCGACTAAAAACAAGAGCTTATAAGGTAGCCAAATCTAGTGGGAGGATAAGGATTGGGAAAACTTTAAAAGACAGCAAAAAATAACAAAAATTGATTAAGAAAGGGAAGATAGATTATGAAAGTAAATTAGCAAAATATATAAAAACAGATAGTAAGAGTTTTTATAGTTATATAAAAAAAAAGGGTGGCTAAAGTAAATGTTGGTCCCTTAGAGAATGAGACTGGGAAATTAATGGTGGGAAATATGGAGATGGCAAAAACACCGAATGAATATTTTGTATCAGTCTTTACAGTAGAGGACACTAAGAATATCCCAACACTGGACAAACAGGGGGCTATAGGGGGGGAGGAGCTAAACACGATCAAAATCACTAAGGAAGTGGTACTCGGTAAAATAATGGGACTCAAGGCGGATAAATCACCTGGACCTGATGGCTTACATCCTAGGGTCTTGAGGGAAGTGGCGGTAGGGATTGTGGATGCATTGGTAATAATTTTCCAAAACTCCCTGGACTCAGCAAAGATCCCGGCAGACTGGAAAACTGCTAATGTAACACCCTTATTTAAAAAGGGCAGTAGACAGAAGGCTGGAAACTATAGACCAGTTAGCCTAACATCTGTGGTAGGTAAAATTTTGGAGTCCATTATTAAGGAGACAGTAACGGGACATTTGGATAATCATAATTTAATAGGACAAAGTCAGCATGGTTTTATGAAGGGGCAGTCATGTTTGACAAATTTGCTGGAGTTCTTTGAGGAAGTAACATACAGGGTGGATAAAGGGGAACCAGTGGATGTGGTGTATTTAGACTTCCAAAAGGCATTTGACAAGGTGCCACACAAAAGATTATTGATTAAAATAAAAAATCACGGGATTGGGGGTAATATTCTGGCATGGATAGAGGATTGGCTATCTAACAGAAGGCAGAGAGTTGGGATAAATGGTTCATTCTCAGACTGGCAATCAGTAACTAGTGGTGTTCCGCAGGGGTCAGTGCTGAGGAGGGGGCCGAGTGTAACATATCAAAGTTTGCAGATGATACTAAGATGGGAGGGAAAGTAGTGAGTGAGGAGGACAGAAAAAATCTGCAAGGGGACATAGACAGGCTAAGTAAGTGGGCAGAGATTTGGCAGATGGAATACAATACTAGAAAGTGTGAGGTTATGCACTTTGGCAGGAAAAATAGTAGAGCAAGTTATTATCTAAATGGCAAGAAACTGGAAAGTACTGAAGTACAAAGGGATCTGAGGGTCCTGGTGAACGAAACTCAAAAGGTTAGTATGCAGGTGCAGCAAGTGATTAAGAAGGCAAATGGAATGTTGGCTTTCATTGCTAGGGGGATAGAATATAAAAATAGGGAGGTATTGCTTCAGTTGTACAAGGTATTGGTGAGACCGCACCTGGAATACTGCATACAGTTTTGGTGTCCATACTTAAGAAAAGACATACTTGCTCTCGAGTCAGTACAAAGAAGGTTCACTCGGTTAATCCCGGGGATGAGGGGATGGACATATGAGGAGAGGTTGGGTAGATTGGGACTCTACTCATTGGAGTTCAGAAGAATGAGAGGCGATCTTATTGAAACATATAAGATTGTGAAGGGGTTGGATCGGGTGGATGCGGGGAGGATGTTCCCGATGATGGGTGAAACTAGAACTAGGGGGCATAGTCTTAGAATAAGGGGCTGCTCTTTCAAAACTGAGATGAGGAGGATCTACTTCACTCAGAGGGTGGTAGGTCCATGGAATATGCTGCCCCAAAAAGCTGTAGAAGCTACATCATTACATAAATTTAAAACAGAAATAGACAGTTTCCGAGAAGTAAAGGGAATTAAGGGTTACGGGGAGCAGGCAGGAATTTGGACATGAGTCTAGGTTCGGATCGGTCATGGCCCTGTGGGTAGCGTAGCGGGCCCGGGGGCCGTGTAGCCTGATCCTGCTCCTATTTTGTGTGTCCAATTCTGTTAGATTCAGGAGATGGTTCTGTGATAGTAGATGAATTTTTTAAATTAATGTTTATCCAAACTGGTCGCTAGGTAATTACATAGGATTACATAGGATATACGGCACAGAAACTGGCCATTCGGACCAATCAGTCCATGCCGGCGTTTATGCTTCACTTGAGCCTCCTCCCGTCTTTCCTCATCTAACTCTATCAGCATAACCCTCTATTCCCTTTTCCCTCATATGCTTGTCTAGCCTCCCCTTAAATGCATCTATACTATTCGCTTCAACCACTGCCTGTGGTAGCGAGTTCCACATTCTCACCACTCTCTGGGTAAAGAACTTTCTTCTGAATTCAATATTTGATTTTTTAGTGACTATCTTATATTGATGGCCTCTAGTTATGCTCTTCCCCACAAGTGGAAACAGTCTCTCTGTATCCACTCTATCAAAATCTTTCATAATTTTAAAGACCTCTATTAGGTCACCCCTCAGCCTTTTTTCAAGAGAAAAGAAACCCAGACAGTTCATCCTTTCCTGATATGTATACCCTCACATTTCTGGTATCATCCTTGCAAATCTTCTCTGGTTTGTGATTTTTTAAAATTAATGTCTATCCAAACTGGTTGCTGGTTAAGTTCTTTCAGTCTCTCAATTATGAACTAGGCCACTGATTTGCATGTTTCATGGAAAATGGACGGAATCATAAAATATGATCCTAAAACATGCGTAAACATTGCAGAAAGTCCAGTAATCCCATGAGATTAAAATTGAATGTGATTGACTGAGTCTTCATAAACTAACCTGACGATTTCATAGAATCATAGAAATTTACGGCACAGAAGGAGGCCATTCTAGCCGATGGAATTGTGAACTGCAACCGCCAACCTGTTGTGTCCTAGTTTAGGAGGGATGTCAAGGGTAGAGTGCAGAAGAATTGAACTAAAATGATACCCGGGCTGAGATGTTTTAGTTAAGAGGAGAGAAAATTATTAGGGGTTTTGATAAGGTAAGTTGGGACTAACTATTTCCACTAGTCAGTGAGCCAGCAACTAGAGGGCATAAATTTAATATCATCACCAAAAGGACAAAGGGAGAAGTTAGGAGAATGTTCTTGGTGCCAATGGTTATTAGGGAATGGGACTAAGTGGGGAGCTCTTTCATCTACACACAAAGGGTGGTAGAAGCCTGGCACTCTCTTCCGGAAACGGCAATTGATGCTAGATCAATTGTTAATTTAAATCTGAGATTGTTAGCTTTTTGTTAACCAAAGGTATTAAGGGATATGGGCCAAAGGCGGGTATATGGAGTTAGATCACAGATCAGCCTTGATCTCCTTGAATGGCGGAACAGGCTCGAGGGGCTGAATGGCCTCCTCCTGTTCCTATGTTCCTAGAGGCCAGCATAAGAGCGATGGGCTGAATTTCCTTCTTCTGTGCTTTAAAATTCTATGATTCCAAATTACCAGCCAGAATCTCAGAATTCCATGTACTAAAAACTGAATTACTCAGTCACCGTAAAGCAATGACCCTGGTTCTGACTTAAGAAGGACTTTAGACTATTTAAATGTAGCGGTTTAATTTTCCGCAGAGTGGGAAGCAACATGCTCACCATTGGTTGTGTTGAGAAACATCAAAACGGTTAGAAAACAAAGAGAAATGCATTTTCTCCTGAGCAGTTATACATATAAATTAACACATGCAAATATTGACTGCGGCTGTATGCTGATGTGGTCACTTGCTTTATCTGTTGAGAAGAAGGATGTCAGCAGCAGGTAGAAATTTCACCTGTAATCTGCATTTGTACTGTAGGTGTCAGCAGTGGCTCAGTTGCTAGCGCTCTTGCCTCTGATACCAGTAGGTTGTGGGTTCAAAGCCTGCTCCAGAGATATAATTCAGGCTGAAACCACTGACCAGCACTGAGGTAGTGCTACACTGTTGGAGGTGCTGTTGCCTAGATGAGACCTTAAACTGAGGACCCATCTGCCCCCTCAGGTAGAAGTGAAAGATCCCACAGGCACTCTTCAAAGGAAAATAGGTAAATTTTCCTGTGTGTCCTGGCAAGCATTCATCTCTCAACCAACGTCATTAGAAAATAGATGATCAGATGATTTATCATATTGCTGTTTGAGGGACCTTGCTGTGGGCAAATTAGCTTCCGCGTTTCCCTATATTACAACCGTGACTACACTTCAAAAAAGTACTTCATTGGTGGTGAAGCACTTTGGGACATCCTGAGAATGTGGAAGATGCTGTATCAATGCGAGTTATTTCTTAGATTTTGAAACAAATTATTTACTTGAAACACACCTGAGCCAATGATCTGAGTGCTCACTGGAGGTGGGGAGCCTCTCCCGCCAGCAACACCGATCACTATAATTAAATGGACAGAAAATCGCTGGCAGGATTTTACTGCCCCAATAGTAACTCTGTGCCACCAACTCTCAGATATGGGAAAGAAACAGAAATTATCAGTAAAAATGGGCCACGGCCAGGTGTCAGCAGCATCTCTCCTTGCTACCAGAGAGGGGGAAATTACACAGGAATTAAATCATCCAAATCCATTATATCAACCAGGCTTTTACTCAAGTAATGAGGCTCCATTTGACAATAGTGCTCTCTTGGTTGACTACAAGTGAAAATGAGGTGAATCTGAATTTTATTCCCTTGTTTCAATAGGACCTGAATATTCTTGTGAAGTTTTTTCAACAGTATCACCAACAACTACACATTCCACAAGTACAAATATAATTTCCACTGATAATCGAAACCAAACTTCAGGATCCAAATCGCCGAGCAGGTACAATGTTCTCATTGCTGGTGTTTTGATTGGCACTGCTTCCATGTGAGAGATTAAATGTTCTTTAATAATTTTATCATAAGGGGTGAAAATCATTTATTATTTCGGAATGTAGCTCATCAGAATGAAAATGGTGGCTGGGTTTACATCATGCTGTTGTGTTAGCTTCCGAACGAAGGTGCTATCTTTGTTGGTAGGAAATACGAATAAGAAGTAAGCACCTCCATTTTGCCGCCCCTCAGATGGTGCTCCTTGCAGTATTCACCATGATTACTTCACCACTAACCTAACCTCATGCCGACATCTGTTCTGGTGTGGCACTGATAGAAAAGTTTCTGCTGGTGAAAGGGAGCAATCACAGCGATATATCTGCACAGCCCTTGATATCACTAGTGAGCGACATCTTGCAGCTTTGGTCCAATTCTCAGTGTCGGTCACTACAACTGCAGGAAGTTTCTTTTCTTAAAATGTGTTCCTGGGAGGTGGGCAATGCTGACAAGGTCACATTTATTGCCCGTCGCTAGTTGCCCTGAGAAGGTGGTGCTGGGCCTTCTTCTTGATCTGCTGGCCAATGGTGTTAAGTAAGAAATTCCATGATTTTGAGTTAATAACAATAAAGAAACAACAGTATAGTTCCAAGCCAGAAAAGTGTGTAACTTTGAGGAGGTGGTGTTCTCATGATGTTGGATGTCTTGCCCTTTTTGGCGGTACAGGCCATTGGGCTCAGAGGTGATTTTAAGTTAAGCTGGGAAAGTATTTTTTTAATTGATTCTCAGGATGTGGGCGTTGCTGCATTGTGTCCTGTAGATAGTAGGCACTGTAGCCACCGTGCGCCAGCGGTGGAGGGGGTGGATATTGAACTCAGTGGCAGGGCACTGACCATATGGACTGCTTTGTCTTAAATAGTGGTGAACCTCTTGAATATTGTTACAGCTGCACCCATCCAAGGTGAGTATTCCATCACACTCCTAACTTGAGCACTGCAGATGATGGAGAGACTTTCAGAGATCAGGGGGTGGGTGAGCCACTCGTTGCAGAGTACCCAGCATCTGCCCTGCTTTTGTAGCCACAGTGTTGGCGTGGCTGGTCCAGTTAAGCTTCTGGGCAATAGCGACCCCTAGGATGTTGATGGCAGGAGACTCGTTTTTAGTGGTGCCCCTTTAAGTCAGGGCTTGGAGAAGGTTTTCTCCAATTCATATTCTCTGGCTATATATTTCACCCAATGTGTTTGGATGTAAATACTCAATTAACATAACTCACTTCTCATTTCTGTATTATTAGCCCAAGCTGTAGGCAATAAGCAACAGAAATTGTAGCCCAATGTAAACACTAAGGAATTGGGTCTTTGAAGTTACAACAGTAATAAGGTATTGTCATCAGGTATTCTTTTGTTCTGTTTTTATTATATGAAACTTACCACGCTTTAAACATGGCTCAGTGTTAGCACACACGCCTTCTGAGTCAGAAGGATTGTGGGTTCATAGTCCCACTCCAGAGGCTTGAGCACAAAAATCTAGGCAGATACTCCAGTACATTACTGAGGGAGTGCTGCGCTGTCAGAGGTGCCATCTTTCAGATGAGACGTTAAACCCAGGCCTCATCGGCCCTCTCAGGTGGACGGAACAGATCCTGTGGCAATTTCTGAAGAAGAGCATGGGAGTTCTCCCTGGAGGCCTGGCCAATGTTTATCCCTTAACCAATATCACTAAAAAAACAGAATATCTGGTCATTATCACATTGCTGTTTGTGGGAGCTTGCTGTGCGCAAATTGGCTGGCACGTTTCCTACATTAAACAGTACATTTAAATGTACTTCATTGGCTTTGGGACATCCTGAGGTCGTGAAAGGTGCTATATGAATGCAAGTCTTTCTTTCTTTAAACAAATAGCCAAGAATCAATTGAGAACCAGTCCGATTCTCTGTACCACAGCCTGGTTTACATTGTGCTCGGTGTGCTGGGGGCCCTTATTCTTGTGCTTGCTGTTCGTCTACTTTCCTACCTGATGCAAAACAACAAGGGTGAGTTTCTATTTTTCTTTAATCATTTCATTATATGTCAATAATTTGCTGCAGAATTAAGGAGAACATAGTTCGTTGTAATCAACAAACACCTATGATTGTAATATTCTGCACATTCTAGTCTAGATGTATTTGCTGGAGAAATAACCAATGTGTATTATCAAACTACCCTCCACTCACTGCATTTTTCTGAGAAATCATCCTGTTTTTATTGGGAGAAGTTGCTGTAGTTTTGGTCATGAGTTCTGTTTCCTCTAGTTTGTAGAGACTCTTTTTAAATAGACTCTGTAGACTGTTTGCTGTAGTGCACTGTTTAAATAGACTCTGCTGAGTAAATAAACTTTGTTTGCTTTACTGTTTGCTTATTAAATATATTTTGCTTGCTGTAAAATAAACTAATCCCGCCGCACCTCCAACTCATTGGCTGATACAGTGCAACTCATTGGCTGATACAGTTATGTCAATAGACACCCTGATTTCTCCGTGTGATAAAATGTTTTGCCTCCCACTGATGGCACAACAGATCAGGACCTCATTTTCAGGGTAGAATTAATCGGTCTTTGACTCGCAAAGCCCTAAATACACGGGAGGCTAATTTACACCTTCACGTCTTGGGCGATAATCTGACAGAGCGCCTCGTAGAAATCAACGGGATGAAAATCGGGTTCTACAACAGGCAGGTGATCTGCTGCATCAGACGGTGAGGGTGAAAGTTACCTCCATTCTTTCTGAATATTATGCATAATAACCAGAGCAGTTTTACGCTCTATGTAGGGAATCATGGGTGCAATGCAGATGAGGTTCACATGAATGTAGATCTATGTAAGGCTGTGTACGCTGAAACACATGCTCAGTTTGGACATTTTAAACATATTAATCGTTCCTGTTATAGCTTTCAACAGTAACATTGTAATTTTTCAGATACAAACTACATTATGAGTCATGGAGGAGAGAGCACTCTTAATGATAATCAGGTAAGGATATTAAGTATGAATTCTCTGAGTAATGTTTGGAAATTTGCAAAACTGGATTACATAGAATTTACAGCACAGAAACAGGCCATTCGGCCCAACTGGTCTATGGAGGACACAAATAAACTCCCAGAGATGTCGGGAACATAGGGTCTAATGAGAGGGAAGAACTGAATGAAATCAGTATTTGTAGGGAAATGGTGTTAGGGAAATTGACGGGATTGAAGGCCGATAAATCCCCAGGGCCTGATAATCTACATCCTAGGGTACTTAAGGAAGTGGCCCTAGAAATAGTAGATGCATTGCTGGTCATCTTCCAAAATTCTATAGTCTCTGGAACAGTTCCCATGGATTGGAGGGTAGCTAATGTAACCCCACTATTTAAAAGAGGTGGGAGAGAGAAAACGGGGAATTATAGACCGGTAAGCCTGACATCGGTAGTGGGGAAAATGCTAGAGTCCATTATAAAAGATGTAATAGCAGAACACTTGGAAAACAGTGACAGGATCGGACAAAGTCAACATGGATTTACAAAAGGTAAATCATGCTTGACTAATCTACTGGAATTTTTTGAGGATGTAACTGGTAGAATAGATAAGGGAGAACCAGTGGATGTGGTGTATTTGGACTTTCAGAAGGCTTTCGATAAGGTACCGCATAAGAGATTAGCGTGCAAAGTAAAAGCACATGGGATTGGGGGTAAGGTACTGATTTGGATAGAGAACTGGTTGGCAGACAGGAAGAAAAGAGTTGGAATAAACGGGTCTTTTTCCGAGTGGCAGGCAGTGACTAGTGGGGTACCGCAGGGATCGGTGCTAGGACCCCAGTTATTCACAATATATATTAATGATCTAGACGAGGGAACTAAATGTAATATCTCCAAGTTTGCAGACGACACAAAGCTGGGTGGGCATGTGTGTTGTGAGGAGGATGCAGAGCAACTCCAGTATGATTTGGACAGGTTGGGTGATTGGGTGCCAGCATTTATGCTCCACACGAGCTTCCCACAAACCCATTTTCATCTAACCCTATCAGCATATCCTTCTATTCCTTTCTCCATCATGTACATATCTAGCTTCCCCTTAAATGCGTCTACGCTATTCACCTCAACTACTCCTTGGATTGGCTACAATCTTTAATATCATTACTGATGGGCACAGAGGGAGGTTGGCCTTGGCTCTAATGCTAGAAATGAGCCTTTGTTAATTGTTTAACCCAGTCTTTGGATTTGTGATGACTTTTCTCAGTCTACATTTTCATATATTCCTGTGAAGTCCCAAGTACTAATGCAAAAACTGAAAAAACTCTTGAACAGGAAAAGGCCATCAGGAGCAACCAGCCCCTCTGCTCTGCTCTCTAAGGTCGACCTCACCTACCCACTTTCTCACTATATCTGTCAATGCTTTCCCGCTCCAAAATCTCTCTTAATGGCCCCAATTTTCCAGGGCCTCTGACCGCGTACGCTGCCGTTAGTGCCCCGCAAGTTTCTGCGTGCGATGCGCATGCGCCAAAACCTGGAACTTGCGATCTGTCAAGTTTCAGCTTGACAGATCATACGAATCCCCGGGAAATGGACATTCGCTGGCAGAGAGTTGGGCTATTTGCCCAGCGAATGCCCACGAAACTTACGCCTGGTAAAAGCAGGCGTAGGGCTTTCTTTTTCCAGCGTAAGGGTTTAAAGAAATATTAAAATAAATGTTTTTTAAATCATTTAAACTTTAAAAAACCTTTAAAATTAGTTCAGGTTCTTTTGGACACTTTAAAAATATTTTTCAAAAAATTAAATTTTAGTTTTAAATGTTTAATTACGTTGTATTTTAATTAATTTTGATCATGTAATTATTTATTTTTATTTAAGTTGTGTGAAATTTGTGATTTTTATGTGATTCCTATTAAGCTTATGGGGATTCTGTACGCAAATGGAATCTCCATAAGCATAATGAGGATCCCCCTTTCTCATTGGTTGGGCCGGCCCACGTGATCGCAGGGACGCTTGTGAACCGCATTCGCTCCTGGGATACGTGGGCCTTTATGCAGGCGTACGCCTGCAGGCCCAGGAGCGCGAGTCTTCATAGGTACCGGACCATCAGGTAGGTTCGCACTTTATTGCAGTTCGGAGGCATTCGCTCACTGGAAGCTTCCAACTGCAAATTCAGGCCCATTGTCTCTTAAATCTATTCATCAATAGTCTTTCCTTGTAATATTTTACACAGCTCTATTGAGTGCAGAAAGTTTGACCTGACTTACTGCCTTAATTTCAATTTGACATCCCAAGTATTTGAACCTTTTGCTGCAGTGAATAATTTGACTGGGTCAATTTTATTCATTAACTTCATAATCTTAAAAATCTCAATTTCATCACCTGTCTCTCCTCATGTCCAAAGACTGTACTATACCAGTGAGGACGTTACAAATTTCAGGTCTGCCACAGATATTCTCTCATGTTAGCATCACCAGTCTCTCCCATAAGTGGAACCACATACCTTACAATCTGGAATTTACTGTGGCTAGATGTACGACAACATAACAATGAGATCCGCCCATTATATGAACTGGATGTTGTCATCCTTCACTTGGGCTTCTCCAGTCTTCTGCTAGGTGGACTGATTGACCTCATCACCCCGTAGAGTCAACATAAAATCAAGACAGTGGTTTATGCACAGAGCTGAACAAAGTCGCATTTCCAGACTTGAACTTCATCTATAATGATGCGGAGATGCCAGTGTTGGACTGGGGTGGACAAAAGTGAGAAGTCGCACAACACCAGGTTATAGTCCAACAGTTTTATTTGAAATCACAAGCTTTCGGAGCGCTGCTCCTTCGTCACCTGACGAAGGAGCAGCGCTCCGAAAGCTTGTGATTTCAAATAAAGCTGTTGGACTATAACCTGGTGTTGTGCGACTTCTCACTTTCATCTATAATGCTTCACATAACCTACAAAACAACAGACACACTGCGCTATCCCAAACAGGGGGCTAAATGCTCAGTTTTGTTTCCCTTTGTGAGACAAACAGCACAGCACCTAGACTGTTGAGAACTTTGTGACCCAGGAGGGTGAAGCCTCAAAGTTTTAAAATATTTTTACACTAGTGACCCTCTATTGGCATTGCCCAAAGTACTTCAAGAGCAGGGCTCTGGTCAAATGTGGCCTGGAACATGACAGCCCAATGTTGACAGTGGTAAATAAGGAATTCCCAAATGTTGTCTTGGAATGATGATATAAAAGCATTACTCAAAAATTGTAAAACTGGAAATTAGGTTTTTGGGCCAGGAAGTTGCACGTGCATTATTTTAACATCTTAACCTCCTCCAGTTCTACAACTCTCCAAGAACTCTGCGTTCCTCCAACTCTGGCATTCTGCATCCCCCACTCCCTTAACCCCACCATTGGTGGATTTGACTTCAGACACCTCGGCCCTAAGCTCGGGAATTCTCTCCCTAAACCTCTCCGCTGCGCTCTCCTCCTTTAAGACGCTCGTCAAAATCTTTTTGCCTTAAAACCTTAAAAGCTTTTGGTCAACTGCCCTAATGTCTCCTTCTTTGGCTTGGTTTCAACTTTTAACTGATTACGCTCCTGTGAAGCTCCATGGGACGTTTTACTACATTGAAGGTGCTACATGAATGCACATTGTTGTTGTTGTAAATATTGATGTCGTTAATAGATGCAGTTCGGATCACTGCTACTTCACCTATGAGATGGTAATATGTAAGGTGTTATCATACGCTCTTGGAAAATTAAAAACTTATGGAAAGAGTGAACAGGCTGGGGCTCTTTTCTGAAAATAGAAAACTGAGGGGTGACCTGATAGAGGTCTTCACGATTATGATAGGGTTTGATAGTGTCGACGTAGAGAAGATGTTTCCACTTGCGGACGAGACCAGAACTATGGGCCATAAATATAAGATAGTCACTAATAAATCCAATAGGGAATTCAGGAGAAACTTCTTTACCCAGAGAGTAGTCAGAATGTGGAACTTGTTACCACAGGGAGTAGTTGAGGTGAGAAGCATAAATGTATTCAAGGGGAAGCTGGATAAGCACCTGAGGGAGAAAAGAATAGAAGGATATGTTGATGGGGTTAGATGAAGAGGGGTGAAAGGAAGCTCGTGTGGAGCATAAACACCGACATGGACCCGTTGGGCCTGAGCTGTAAATAATTTGTAATAATTTGTAGTACTTTGTAAGCCGATTTGTAATAATCTAGAAATAGATTTCTCCTCTTAACTGCACAAATCACCATTCAACTTAATCAGAAATAAATTGGACCTTGTATTATTTTATTTTAGCAATTGGCAGCAGCAGCAGGGAGCACTTTATACGCAAGTGTAAAGCACATTCGATGTAGCTCAGTAGAAACGCCCAGCGAGGGAACTGCCCAGTTGAGTAACGACGAAAATGAAATCACGTATGCAACAGTGCAGTTTCAAAAGAGATCGACAGCACGGAACGGTGAGGTGGCAAGGCACTCAGTTAACAACGAGGACAGTGTCATCTACAGTGGTATCAAGATTCAAAGCCAGCCCCCAAAGAACAATAGAGAACCTCCATCACTTGATACTCCACAGGACTCTGAAATGGCAATTTATGCTGACGCTAGATCTTAGGAAAACCTTTCATGTGGTACATGTGTTGCTTATTGTTTTACTTTGCATTTCAGTTGCATTGAATTTCAGCTGCTATGAGCTGCCCACATACTTTGTCCAACGCATTCTGTAACTTCTGAGTTGCTCTCTCCAATTCCACTGCTCCTTCCAGTTTGGTATCATCAGCACACTGATGTAAATGAGAAATAGTAGCGGTCATAATACCGGGACTTGCAGCACCCCACTTAGTACCCATTCCCCTCCCACACCTCTACCCCACCATAGCTCCTCTAAGGGGTTAGCTTTGGCTCAGCATCAAAATCTTGACTCTCAGACAGAAAGTCGTGGGTTCAAGCCCCCCTCCAGAGCTTGAGCCCATAATCCAGGCTGATACCGACAGTGCAGCATTCCCAGATGAGGGAGTGCTGCACTGTCGGAACTGCCATCTTTTGGGTGAGACGTTAAACTGAGGCCCCTCCTGCCATCTCAGGTGGATGTAAAAGATCCCACAGAACTATTCAAAGAGTTCTTCCAGTGTCCTGGCCAATATTTATCCCTCAACCAACATCACTTAAACAGATTATTTGTTCATTCATCTAATTGCTGTTTGTGGGACCTTGCTGTACACAAATTGACGGCCGCATTTCCTTACATAATTACAGTGACTACATCTCAAAAATGCTTCATTGGCTGTGAAATACTTTGGGGTGTCCTGAGGTAACATAGAAACATAGAAGATAGGAGCAGGAGTAGGCCATTCGGCCCCTCAAGCCTGCTCCGCCATTCAATGCGATCATGGCTGATCATCCAAATTCAGTACCCTGTCCCTGCTTTCTCCCCATATCCCTTGATCCCTTTAGCCTGAAGAAATATATCTAACTCCTTCTTGAATATATTTAATGAATTGGCCTCAACTACCTTCTGTGGTACAGAATTCCACAGGTTCACCACTCTCACGGTGAAGAAATTCCTCCTCATCTCAGTCCTAAATGGCTTACCCCTTATCCTTAGACTGTGACCCCTGGTTCTGGACTCACCCGCCATCGGGAACAGCTTTCCTGCATCTAGTCTGTCTAGTCCTGTTAGAATTTTATAAGTTTCAATGAGATCCCCTCTCATTCTTCTAAACTCTAGCGAATACAAGCCAAATCGACCCAATCTCTCTTCATACGCCATTCCTGCCATCCCAGGTATCAGTCTGGTTATGAAAGGTGCTGTATAAATTGCAAGTTCTTTTTTTCTCTTTTCTAATGAGCATTAGTTTCTTGGTACCATTCAGACAGTTTCTTATCCATTCCCAGGGTTCACCCTGAATACCCAGAGCTTTGGGTCTAACTAATAGCTTTCATGAGGGACATTGTCAAATGCCTTTTGAAAATCATAGGGCTTTCTAGATTCCACTGGAGATGTTACTTCCTCAAAGAAGTCAAGAAGGTTGGTCAGGCGATACCTTCCCCTTCCGAATCGATGTTACGCTTTACTAGGTTATCATTCTGCAGATACTTCTCGAGTTTACTCTCAACAATAAGTTCCACTATTTGCAATGAATGGAAGTGAGACTAATGGATCTGTAGCTGCCTGTGTCGGTTTTATTAGTGGGGAGCCAGTGGAGCAGCTTCTGAAAGGCCACACTCAACCTTATCCTGCTGTGCCTCTCATCACATCCCTATCACTCTGCCTTCCCTACTCCTGCACGTCCTTACTCACACCAACTTACCTTGCACCTCCACCCATCCCTCTCTATCGAGATTATCACATCCCCGTCTCACTTGCCACCCCTCACACTGAATCATACCAACTAATAACACACTGGGTAGGCACTTGGGTGTTTTATCCAATGTTCATGTAAAGTTTCTGTTAATGTGCTGTCAAACATTAAAACCTTTATTTTCAATACTGTGCGTTCTTGGGCAGATTTGTGTGCACCTTTGGAAGTGGCTTAGCGAGTTGCAGTGAATGGTGAGACATAACGGTACCCCCCGCAATGGTGGTGGGTGTGAAAGGAATGGCTTGGACATTGTAGGGATGCTTTATGGTGTTGGTGTGGGGTGGTGCCAACCTGGCGTATCATGTGGCAGCCAAGGTGTACAGCGTCAAGTGAAGTGAATGTGGCCATGGTAAAGCCATCCCTGGCCTCCCGGGCAGCAATGTGCTCGGGTGCTGATGCCCTCTGTCCTGTGCCGCAACAGGTGATTGCGGAGAAGGTTGGTGTTGTTGTTGGTGCCGCTGGTGTGCCTGGTTCTGCTGTTGTTGGGGCTGATCATGGTCAGGTTCTGAGGACCAAGGTGAAACAGTATAAACGGTACCCATGCTAATGGAATACATGGCATGTGAAGTTGAGATGACAGAAGCAAGCTGTCAATGGTGAGAGAGGTTGGTCCAGTGAGATGACACTGGATAGAGAGTTTACTCCAAACATTTTCAGCCTACATAAAGCTCAATCTGTGTTCCAAATGGAGTAAGCAACAGCTGCTGAGCTTGGAAAGTGAGCAGTTGTGAGGTGGGAGCTTTTATAGCACATTTCATTCAATGACCATTCAATTCCCGCCTCAGCTTATCAGACATGATGCCTGAGCAGCGTGGACCCCATGGGAGAACAGTTACAGAGAAAAGGTAAGGGTAAATGCATTATTAATGATCTTTCAACAAGGCAATAATCAGCTTAATTGGGTTTCCTGCCGCCGCATGTCGGGTCTACTCAGTGCTGACAGGCCCGACATTGGGAAAGGCGCGTGGCAGTGGGTTGACAGTGGGGTGCTGACCCAATAGAAAAAAAAACACTTTTCCACCCGATCCGCCACCGATCCCACCCGATGACCCCCCGGAATATTCCGCCCCTAGAGACAGAAAATATAATTTAAAATTCTGCATAGATTCCAAAAGGCTAAATCATGCTTAACTAACCTGATAGACTTCTTTGAAAAGGTAACAGAGAGAGTAGAAAAGGGTAATGTAGTAGATGTCATATACATAGATTTAAAAAAAACCTTTGATAAGGTACCACACAGTAGGCTCATGACAAAGGTTAGGGCATGTGGAGTCTGGGGACAAATAGCCGAATGGATAGTAAATTGGCAAAAAATATAAAACAGTAGTTATTCAGATGGAGGAAAGCAGTGTTCCACAAGGATCAGTGCTGGGACCACTGTTATTCATAATTTACATTAATGATTTGGACTTAGGAATAAGTAACTCAATATCAAAATTTGGAGATGATACCAAACTGGGGGATATAGCTAACACTGAGGAAGAATTCAACATAATACAAGACATTAGAAAACTTGCAGACTGGGCAGTTAAGTGGCAAATGAACTTCAACATAGATAAATATGAGGTGATGCACTTTGGTACGAAAAACAGAAACATCACCTACACCTTAGAGAATAAGGGGTAAAAATTGGTTAGGGCCCCAAATGGGGCGCTCCCTTCGCTTATTTTAGCGCCCCAAAAAAGTTAGCGCCCCTGCGGCCGATTTTCCCAGGTAGCGCCCCGAGAAGGAGGAGGGGCGCTACTGAAAGCACCCCACGTCCCTCTTGGGCCGCTGCGAGCCAATATTGCGGCACTACGTGCCACAGCGCATATCACGCCACGGTACTGCAGGCCTTCCTCACCTTATTAAAGGGGAGGGGCCTGGCGCAGCGCGTCCCGGTGCCCAGCCGGGTCACCAGGGATCGGGAGTGCCGGTAAACGAGCCCGGCACTCAAGAGGAGTGCCGGGCTCATGGAGAGCAACCAGCACCCTGCAGGGGGGGCTGGGGACAGCAACGGGGGCAGGTGCTGGCAGGCGACCAGCAACAAAAGTGGCTGCCCGCCACCTCCCCTTTAACTAGCGCCGCCCCAGCTGCAGCTAGTCCCCCCTGACCCCGGCGGACATAGCGTCCGGCGGTAAGTCGGGGGGGGGGGGCGCCACCCAATATTACAGCCGGGGCGCTGCGCACGGCAATGACGTCATCGGCGGTGACGCAGCGCCGCTAATGGTTAGCGCCGCCGCTAACCTCCCGCTGAATTTTGCGGGAGGCGTTAGCGGCGCTGCGCCCAGGCGCTAGTTGATTTGCGCCCCGTTAGAGCCCTCTTAGGGTGTTAACGGGAGGCAGCCATCAACCGAATTTAGCCCCCTAAGAATCTGAATGGGGTAGAAGAGCAAAGGGATCTAGGGATACAGGTGCACAAATCATTAAAAAAGCAGCATCGCAGGTCAGCAAAGCAATTCAAAATGCTAACAAAGCACTGGGATTTATTTCTAAGTGTATAGAATTCAAAAGTAGTGAAGTTATGTTAAACTTGTATAGGACCCTGGTCAGGCCACACTTAGAGAACTGTGCACAACTCTGTTCACCATCCTATAAAAAGGACATAGAAACACTGGAGAAAGTACAAGGATGGTACCAGAACTGGTAGTTTACAGCTATGGGGAAAGATTGAACAGGTTGGGACTTTTATCTTTAGAAAAGAGAAGACTTGGAGGACACCTGATAGAGGTCTTTAAAATTATGAATGGGTTGGACAGCGTAGATGTGGAGAAAATGTTTCCACTTGTGGGAGAATCCAAAACTAGGGGCCATACATACAAGATAGCTATTAATAAATCTAATCGGGAAATAAGGAGTGGTTAGAATGTGGGACTCGCTACTACCGGAAGTGGTTGAGGCAAATAGCTTAGATGCTTTCAAAAGGAAACTAGATGAGTATATGAGAGAAAAGGGAATAGAAAGATTTGCTGAAAGGCTGAGATGAGGTTGCTAGAATAGGAGGAGACTCGTGTGGAGTATAAACACCAGCAGACTGGTTGGGCCGAATGGCCTGTTTCTGAGCTGTATGTTCCACGTAATTCTATCTAAGTTCTTGCCATTGTATTTAAATGAGTGCAGCTTTATTCATTGCAGTTGGAAAGTTCTTTTTTCAAATAGATGCAGCTTCCTTCAGTCTTAAATTCCCACGGAACCATTTTGAATGTATGTACAATTGTAGTATTTACACATTAAAAATTGAAAGTGATATTTTACTGTGATATCAATTTATTCACTAGTGTTTATACAAAGCATGTTATACTCTAATTTTTACAAACATAAATAAAATGCAGTAATAAAAATATGCGCAACCATAACTGCGTCAATACAAATATCATTTGAACAAATGTAACACTAAAACATTTCTCATACGATTTGTATAGTAACTGATAGGATTTCTTCCTATTGTAAAGTTTCGCAATTATCGCGATTCGAAATAACGAGATAGAAGCAGATTCGTTTGAGCAGTTTATTTAAACGAAATGCTGTCATGATTAAACAGGACACACAGAAGCCTGTAAAATGGCCGCCGCGCATCGTGGCAGAAGTTTCCAGAAGTACAGTGGGCAGACAAGATGGCGTTCGAATAAACATTTTCGATAAGCACTGATAAAGACAGGATGCAACCTGTTTGCATTTGTGACAATAGCAAAAGATATGAGTGCTGGAATCGTTTTCCATGCACAAGTAAGGACCATTGTACTGGGCAATCGAAGGCCCATCCAGACACATCAACACGCAAATACCCCCACGGCTCTACAATGAGAGAGCCATTCTCGGGTGATTAAACAAATATCCGGGGCCCCCAAAACCCAGCCAGGGAGGCTCCGAGCCGGTTCAACAATGGGGAAAACATTAACGGGTAGTTGGCCAGTCTCAGGTGCTACCAAAACCCGTTAAAGAGAAGAATCACCCCATGCTGGGAGTTTTGAGCGCCAATATTTCACAAAGGACAAACATTAAGATTTGAGCGGGAGATAAGGGAACACAGCACTATAACTATAGACAACAAATGTCCATCGGTCTCTTATTCGCTCGAATCGGCTCTTATTCTCTTACTCCCTTGATTCGATTCTTATTCGCTTGATTCGTGCTCTTGTTTCTCTGGACTGTTGACTCTGGACTTTTAGCCGCACTGGACGGTGATTCGAATGTTGGGTGGAGCTCAAACGGAACGAGCCGATTCGACGAAGGCCGGTAACCGGGTGCACCATCCCGAGTGTCGGTAAACGGTGTTCTGGACCCGAAGGCCCGAAGAGACGAGACGAGACGAGATGAGAAGAGAAGAAGAATCCACGTGCCGCCGCGGTCAGTAAACCCCGACCGCGCCGAATTTATACGAACTCTACAGGTTACTGCACGAACTGGTCAAAGACTCTTCTTTGAATTCTACCGGCAACCGGTGTCGGACACAGGAAGACTCTTCTTCGAACCGGGCCCGAGCACTGTTGAGTTCTTCATGACAACGGGGAGCCCAGCCTGCTTGCAGCAGCAGCGAAAGTAAACAAGTGGGGTACAGAGACCCCTCAAAACACATGACAGTCAGGCGCTGCAGCGAAACGAGCCGAGCGCCTCACTTTAAAATTCTCCGAAGTATCACGAGTGGTGAGCATGTTTCCCGATCCTACAAATCTAGATGTAGTGTAGGTATTAATAGGGGAGGGTGGTTTTATTAAGCATAAAGTATAATGTGTTCCCCTTTTTACGATGTGCCGTGCGTTCTTCATTACCATAGACCAAGCTTTATGAATGTATGTATACTTGTACTCTCGTTAATTTGTGCCTATGACATGTACTTCATGATTTTGGACGCTATGCAATAAAGATTTCCATTTCGTACTATTCAACCGGGTCTATTTGAGTTTTTCTCTGCATTACTGCTCTCGCACCTAAGTCCAGTGTTAGAACCGTAAGGGCGAGTGGGTCGAACCACTCACAGGTGCTTATTGCAACAAGGCTGGCCGGAGACCAGAGCAAGCAATAGTATTGGGCAATGAAGGCCTAACCCCGCACCAGCACCGTCTGCGATACAAGCACGACATAGAACCCCTTACACTATCTCGACTCTATTTTTTCTCCCCTTGTCCAGTCTCTTCCCACCTACATTCTCTAGAATCTTCTGACGCCCTCCGCCACTTTAACAGTTTCCAGTTTCCTGGCCCCAACTGTCTTCTTTTCACTATGGACGTCCAATCCCTCTACACCTCTATCCCCCACCAGGATGGCCTGAGGACACTCCACTTCTTCCTTGAACAGAGGCCCAACCAGTCCCCATCCACCACCACCCTCCTCCACCTGGCTGAACTTGTTCTCACGTTGAACAACTTCTCCTTTGACTCCACTCACTTCCTCCAAATTAAAGGTGTTGCTATGGGAACCCGCATGGGCCCTAGCTATGCCTGCCTTTTTGTGGGATATGTGGAACATTCTTTGCTCCAGTCCATTCAGGAGCCCTCCCTCACCTCTTTTTCCGGTACATTGACGAATGTATTGGTGCCGTTTCCTGCTCTCGCCCTGAACTAGAAAATTTCATTCACTTTGCTTCCAATTTCCTGCCTTCCCTCACCTTCATATGGTCCATCTCCGACTCTTCCCTTCCCTCCTTGACTTCTTTGTCTCCATTTCTGGGGCTAGGCTATCGACAAACATCCACTACAAGCCCACTGACTCCCACAGCTACCTAGACTACACTTCCTCTATTCCAGTTTCTCCGTCTCCACCGCATCTGTTCTGACGATCCCACCATCCATACTAGTGCTTCCGATATTTCTTCCTTTTTCCTCAACCGAGGATTCCCCTCTACCGTGGTTGGCATGGCCCTCGACCGTGTCCGTTCCATTTCCCGCACTTTGGCTCTCACCCCTTCCCCTCCCTCCAGAACCACGATAGGGTTCCCCTTGTCCTCACCTTTCACCCCACTAGCCTCCACATTCAACGGATCAAACTCTGCCATTTCCGCCACCTCCAGCGTGATCACACCACCAAATGCATCTTCCACTTCCCTCCCCTTTCTGCATTCCGAAGGGACCGCTCCCTCCACAACACCCTGGTCCACTCCTCTATCACCTCCAACAGCCCCTCCCCATCCCACGGTACCTTCCCGTGCAAGTGCAGGAGATGCAACACCTGCCCTTTTACCTCCTCCCTTCCCACTGTCCAGGGCCCCAAACACCCCTTCCAGGTGAAACAGCGATTTACTTTTACTTCTTGCAATTTAATATACTGTAGTCGCTGCTCACGATGCGGTCTCCTCTACATAGAGTGACCGCTTTGCGGAACACCTCCATTCAGTCCGTAAGGGTGACCCCCGAGCTTCCGGTCGCTTGTCACTTTAATTCTCCACTCCACTCCCACTCTGACCTCGGCCTCTTACACTGTTCCAATGAAGCTCAACGTAAGCTCGAGGAACAGCATCTCATCTTTCGATTAGGCAATTTACAGCCTTCTGGATTCAACATTGAGTTCAACAATTTCAGACTATAACCCCTGCTCCTATTTTTCACATGCCAGCTGTTGATGATTCTGCCATTCCCATTTGCAACATTTAACCACTCCTGCCTTCCACCCCATCACAGGCCCTTCCTTTTGTTCTTTCTTCATCTCCCCCTTTCCCTGCCTCTGCACCTGCTTAAAACCTGTTACATTTCTAACTTTTTCCAGTTCTGACAAAGGGTCACAGACCTGAAACAATGGCCCAAAAATTAGTCTTACTACGCGAGAGTACGCACTGCGTACTCTCGCGTATTCTTTCTCCAATTGCCGGTTTTCTGCATGCACTGCGCATGCGCTGAAAACCGGCACTTGGTGAATGGAAAAGGGGGTGGGTCCTCGGTGCACCGCGTGCGCGCTACAGGCTGCGCGCATGCTGTGCACTTAGTGGTTTGGACGCGCAGGTAAGTACTGAAGATTTTAGAAATGAAAAAAGGAGGAGTAAGACCCACTTTTAACAAGGTAAGTAGTGAATTAAGTATTATTTTGAATTTTTTTTAACAGGTATATCTTTTTTAGAGACTTTAAAGACAGGTAAGTTTATTTTTATAATTTTTTAAAAGATTTTAAATTTTTTCAAAAATTTAATTTTTTATTTAAAATGGTTAATTTTATTAATGTGATGGTATTTTTTTAATTTAATTGAGGTTTAGCTGTTATTTTGGGGGTGTGTAAGATTCATAGCTTTCACAGCACTTATGTGAAACTTATGAATGGAAGATGGTGTGCTGCCATTGGCTCTAACTGAGTCACGTGATCCCACAGCTCGCACAAATTCACTACGCCGGTGGGATACGAAAGCACTGCACAGCAGCTGTCCAGAACATGAAGTTTGTGCGAGCTGGAACTGAAAAAGCCAACGCGGAGTGAGAGATCGCGGGGAAGCCTTACCCCCGCGTCAACACTCAGTCTTTAATTTCTGGGCCATTAACTCTGTTTCTCTCTCCATGGATGCTGCCTGGCCTGCTGAGTGTTTCCAGCATTTTCTGTTGTTATTTCAGATTTCCAGCATCCGCAGTATTTTGCTATTGGATTACATACGCATGTCTGTTTGCATTCCTTGTTAATAGTTATTCATTTTTTTTGATCCTGGGTGATTCAGCCTCACAGCTGTCTCACTCCTACTAAGCCCATGGTAATGGACATGCTGATTACTGGAGAAGCGTCTCGGGCTCACCCGCGCTCCAAGCTCTTAAGCATGGATGAAGTGATTAAAGGACTTCATGGTATATGGGAGTAGAGGCCAGTACATGAGCTTTGACTTTGTGGAAACTATTGTTGGCCATCTACAGAGATACACCAGTAAAACAGCAGCAAAGCTCCAAGGACCTACCTCTACAGTTCCTGTATAAGTTACATAGTGCATGCCACATATCTGAGACATGGGCATCTGCATATGGCCCCAATTAACGTGTATAAACGGCCTCCGAAGCCTCTAATATGGCGGGCAAGAATTCCGCGCACATTTCCGACCAGATGTGCACCACCCACCATATTGGATGAACTGGCATCAGGAGCGCACTTCAGGAACATTCAAAGGTGGAAATAATTTATTTAAGTTAGGGACCTGCGCCTCTTGTGGGATCCGTTCTCGATTTTCGAATGGCCCAGGGCTTCACTCACCAAGTGCTGAGCTCGCACAGCACAACGTGGTGCTAACCAGCAGGAAGGACTCCATACTTAACATGAACATGGAGCTGGGAGGAGCAGGCGTGCTCCTCCTGATCCCACGTTAAAACAACCCTGGTCGCTCCCCATCCAGCCCCCCACCCTCAAACAGTCACCGAATCCCCCCTACCACCCCCGGCTAGCAAACACAACCCCCTGGCCACCAATCCCGCCCGCCTCCCACGGTCGGTCCTCTTCCTCACTTACCTGAGGGCCGCTGCTAGCATCGTAGCAGCTCAATCTTCAGTGATGCATCACCGGGAGAGAAGCCTCTTACTCTCCGCAGCTCACCCGCTTGGTGGAAATGAGGCCCGAGGTCCAATATTGGGGCGCCTTGGGCCTCATCATTCAAGCGCAGAGATTGTACCCTGTGTTTCCCCTATGGTCTCCTCTACATTGGGGAGACCAAACGCAGATTGGGTGACCACTTTGCAGAACACCTCCATTCAATCCACAAGCATGACCCCGAGCTTCCAGTCGCCTGTCATTTTAATCCCCCACCCCACTCCCACTCTGATCTTTCCGTCCTCGGCCTCTTACACTGTTCCAATGAAGCTCAACGTAAACTTGAGAAACAGCACCTCAACTTTCTATTAGGCACTTTACAGCCTTCCAGACTCAACATTGAGTTCAATAATTTCAGATCATAACCTCTGCCCACTTTTTTCGGATGGCAGCTGTTGCTGATGATTCTGCCATTCCCATTTACACCTCCTCTAGACCCATCTTTTGTTTCTTTACTTGTCCCATTACCATCTCCTTTCACCCTGCACCATCATCCATTTTGTCATTTAATCTCTCCTGCCTTCCACCCTATCACAGACCTTCCCTTTTGTTCTTTCCTCCCCTCACCCTTTCCCAGCCTCTGCACTTGCTTAAAACCTGTTACATCTCCAACTTTTTCCAGTTCTGACGAAAGGTCACAGACTTGAAACGTTAACTCTGTTTCTCTCTCCACAGATGCTGCCTGACCCGCTGAGCATTTCCAGCAATTTCTGTTTTTATTTCAGATTTCCAGCATCCAAAGTATTTTGCTTTTGTCCAAACTAAATACAAATTGTGGTGTACTCATTTACTCATTCAGTTTGAAATCAACCAGAAGCACAGGAGCAAACATTTCACAATGGCTACAATTGCGATAAAAAGAATTCCTCCTGACTCAACCCCTTCAGGTTTTATTTATAAATTTCGTAGTATCTCTAGATGGGAAGTTGGTGGTTCAAGCATGTGATCGAATCTGCTACTTCAGTGTGGTGCTGGGACATTTATGTTGTTTTTTTTTTTTAAAAGTCATCTATAATAGTTTTACAAGCATTATAATCCGCACAATAATTTAATAATGCATATTTTAGAAGTAATTGATTCATCTGATGTCTAATTTGCTCAGCAACACAATTCACGGGTAATCCTCTGTGGCTGGCTTAACATTTTTAAAGAAAGAAGGGGGAAAAAAAGAACTTTCACGAACTCAGGACGTCCCAAAGCGCTTTACAGCCAGTAAATTACTTATGAAATGTATCTCTGTTGTAATGTAGGAAACGTGGCAGCCAATTTTAGCACAGCAAGCTCCCACCAACAGCAATGAAATAAATGACCAGATCATCTGAATTTTTAGGTGTTGGTGTTGCCAGAACAATGGGAGAACCCATGGCTCTTCTCCAAATAGTGCGATCTTTTATGTCCACCTGAAAGGGCAGGCGGGGCCTCGGTTTAACATCTCAACCGAAGTATAGCACCTACTGACAGTGCAGCACTCCCTCAGTACTGCACTGAAGAGCCAGCCTGGATTATGTGCTCAAGTCTCTAGAGTGGGACTTGAACCCACAACCTTCGATTCAGAGGTGAGAATGCGACCCACTGAACCAAGACTGACACTTTTCGTTTTTCATTCTCGATATTTTCCACTGTGTCCCATGTCACTCCTATAGGTTAGTCCTTGACCCCATGACACAGAATGAGTCTCTCTATCTGCTGGGCTTTCAGGAAGTGTTTTCTTACAGATGGGCTGCTCCAATCATTGTTTTCTCCATTTATTTGAAAGTTATAGAGATTGAATTCAGTGTTCCACTCTCAAGAGTTAGATAAAAGAGGATGAATATTAAGAAGAACAAGCATTACATAAATGCAAGTTATTTCTTTCTTAAATCAGAATAGAAAATGTTATCCATTAGTACAACAGGTAAGTCTGCCTAATTCTACAATTTTTATACAATACCCAGTACTTTCCAGAACTGGGAACTTGTATGGTTGCATCAAACAGAAAGTATGTAGATATTAAAAGCTACAAAAACTATTACCAGTGCCACAACTGTGTGATGGATGTTGGGATATACAGTATTCATCCTCCTCACTGTCTCTGGTATCATCTCCACAATGTACACAAATCTTTGAAGGTGGCAGAAGTTGAGAAGGCTGTTAAAAAAAGCACATGGGATCCTTGACTTTATGAACAGAAGAATAGGGCTGGATTTTCATTGACCTGTGGAGGCGGGTTTGGAGGTGTGTGTGGGGTTAAAATTGCGAAAAGTGGCGGGCGGGCACAAGTCCGCCTCCACGCAATTTTGATGAAATCGTGTCTGCTGGTCCCACCTGCGTCCCGCCTTTAAGAGACGGCATAAGCTGTTAAGGCCCTTAACAAGCACTAAATTGGCTCTATAATGCCATTTTGAAAGGCCTTTGTGATTTTAACCCTTGTTCTACGTGAAGCACACCTGTTCTGAAACACGATTGTGAAACCTGGCGGGAGCACATGTGGATAGCTGAATATCAGTGGCTGCGCTGAGTATCAGTGAGTGGCTGGCTGGCTGGCAGCTGGGAGTGCTGGAGGAAAAAAAAAATTCTCTCTCTCTCTCTAGATAGAGCTGCTGCTCATTTTGCATCCAGGTCCTCTCACAGCAAAGGCCAGGCAGTCTCTGACCTTCAATGCAGCAGCAATGATGACATCATCAGAGGCGACTTTCAGACTGAAACCACTAATGGATTCCCACATGCTGAAACTCAATTGCCCAATTAGGTGAAAATTGCATCAATCTCCCACATCCAATTGCAGTCGGGTGGATAACACGAAATGCGGATGACACGACCCCAACCCGCCCCAGTATCAAAATCCAGCCCATAGAGTACAAAAGCAAGGAAGTTATACTAAACCTTTATAAAACACTGGCTAGGGCCCAGCTGGAGTATTGTGTCCAATTCTGGGCACCATACTTTAGGAAGGATGCCAAGGCCTTGGAGAGGGTGCAGAGGAGATTTTGTATTTTTTTTTATTCGTTTAAGCGATGTGGGCGTCGCTGGCAAGGCCAGCATTTATTGCCCATCCCTAATTGCCCTTGAGAAGGTGGTGGTGAGCCGCCTTCTTGAACCGCTGCAGTCCGTGTGGTGAAGGTACACCCACAGTGCTGTTAGGGAGGGAGTTCCAGGATTTTGACCCAGCCACGAAGAAGGATCAGCGATATACTTCTAAGTCAGGATGGTGCGTGACTTGGAGGGGAACTTGGAGATGGTGGTGTTCCCATGCTAGAATGGTACCAGGGATGAGGGAATTCAGTTACGTGGAGAGACTGGAGAAGCTGGAGTTGTTCTCCTTCGAGCACAGAAGGTTGAGAGGAGATTTGATAGAGGTGTTCAAAACCATGAATGGTTTTGATAGAGTAAAGAAGGAGAAACATTTTCCAGTGGCAGAAGGGTCAGTAACCAGAGGACACAGAGTTAAGGTGATTGGCAAAGGAACCAGAGGAGACATAAGGAAACATTTTTTTACACAGCGAGTTGTTGTGATCTGGAATGCACTCCCTAAAAGGGTGGTTGAAGCAGATTCATTAGTAACGTTCAAAAAAGAATTGGATAAATACTTGAAGGAAAACAAGATTACAGGGCTAAGGGGAAAGAGCAGGGGCGTGGGATTTATTGCATAGCTCTACCAAAGATCCTGCACAGGCACGATGGGCTGAATGGTCTCCTTCCGTGCTGTATCATTCTATGATTCTATGATTGTCTGATAATAAGACACCAGGAGAGTTTGCTACTCTTCTTCAAGTACTTACACGGAATATTTAGCCTCCACCTGAACAGACAGGATCTCGGTTTAACATCTGATACAAAGGACACAGCACCTCCAACAATGCAGCACTCCCTCACTACTGCACTGAAGCCTGAGTCTAGTTTATGTGCTCAATTCTTGGGAGATGCACATGACCTGAGTCAGTCCCATCATTAGTTTGATGGTTTAAGTCTACAGATGCCTATAGGAATGTGTAAGTGTTTATCTTACTGCTCCCATTAACACATATCTATCTATCTGTCTATAATGTGTGTCATAGAATCATGGAGCACAGAAGGTCATTCAGCCTACTGTGTCTGTGCTGGCTCTTTGGAAGCTACCCAATTAGTCTCATTACCCCACTCTTTCCCCATCACCATGCAAATTTTTCCTTTTCAAGTATATATCCAATTCCCTTTTGAATGGTGCTACTGAATCTGCTTCCACCATCCTTTCAGGCAGCGTATTCCAGATCATAACAATTCACGGCTTAAAAATCCAACTTCTCCTCTGATTCTTTTGTCAATTATCTTAAATCTGTGTCCTCCGGTTACTGTCTCTCCTATCAGTGGACCTTCATAATTTTGAACACCTCTATTAAATCTTCCCATCACCTTCTCTGCTCTAAGGAGAACAACCCCAGCTTTTCTAGTCTCTCCACATCACTGAAGTCCCTCATCCTTGGTACCACTCTAGCAGCTAATATTGTCGACATCAGTTGGGTTCTCCTGAAATCACATTTTTAGCACATGCCCAATGCGTCTTCAGCCGTCTAGGTCCTAAACTCTGGGATTCCCTCACTGAAACTCTCCACTCTCTTTCACCAAACATTTGGTCACCTGTCCCAATGTCTCCTTCTTTGGCTCGGTATCAATTTTTGTCTGATTACGTTCCTGTGAAGTGCCTTGGGACGTTTTACTATGTTAAAGGTGCTATATAAATGCAAGTTATTGCTGTTGTTGATATTGATTCCACTAATGAGGGAACATCAATAAATGAACATGCTTCTCAAGCCACTGCTGTGGTCAATGAGAGGAATCTCCCTTTAGGTTTGTTAAGAGTGAAAACTTTCTGCATGTACAACACATTGCTTCAGAAGCCTGAATTTTCCCACTGGTTTCAACGGGTAAGAAATTTTTGTCGTGAAGAGAATGCTGCGAGTGAATGTTCTATCCTAAATGAACACAAATTCAGTTTTAACACAATTCCATTAACTCCTCAAATACTTTAAGGGTTAAAAGAGTTGGGCGCTGAATAAAATGTGTGTGCAAGCGTGTTGCAGCTTGAGATGGACATGGTGGTTTGAAACTGCAAGAAAAATGTGTTGATATTCTCAGCGTGGATGTGTGACAGAAACCCGTGAATGTACAATGTCAGGAGGTGTTAGTTACTAAATGAAGGGTAGTGTGTGCAAGTGGCTGAAGAACTACAATATTACAGGGCTTTTTATAGCATCATGGGTGCTGGTCCATTTATTGGACACCAGATGATGCAGATGGAAGAAACAGTGGACAGGTGTACAGGGGACATACGAGCCACACCATGGTGTGGACAAATGACCCCAGAGAGAAGCATTACTAAGCTAGATGTAGTTTTATAAATCTTAAAGAGAAGGAGAGGCTAAAGCTGAGCAAACACTTCTTAACTGATCTGCATGATGTGCTGCCAAAAGACCTGAAGAAGCAGTCAACAGTTAAACTGTGCTGTTAGGTGAAGTCATAGTTACCACAGCTCTCAACATTGACATACCTTCCCGGAACTGAGTGGCAGATATCTCAGGAGTCAATGGAAATGCTGTCAACTGTTGCACAAGGGACATTACAGAAGTCTTCCAAAGGCATGTACATGGATACATAAGCCACGAAATTCCCCGTTGTAGCACCAGTTTTGTTGAAAAATTGGCGGCAGCCTCGCTTTCGCCCGTTCCCGGTGCAGGACACGGTGGCCGCCATTTTGGTGAGGGCCACAGCACTAGCCTCTCAAATTTAAATAAGCAGATTGTGACGTCAATCGGCGTGCAACGCCTGAATTGACGCCGCTACTGCTATTGTGGATGCTCTCACACACCATAACACCCTGTCCTACATACGCAGAGAAAAACGTGCGTGAAGCTGCCCTGCAGAGATGCTGTCAGCACTCCTTAAAGGGACACACACATCTTTCAGTTAAGTTTGGATTTCAGCTTTTGGAGTTTTTTTAATATTTTATTGAAGTAGTGGCTTGGTGCAATACATTTAAAAAGTTGTTAAAGTGTGCAGAGAGTACTGCTGGATGCTTGCGAGGCTTTGGATGGTAAAAAAAAAAGGCCTCTGAGAAGACAGAAAATGCTGGAAATACTCAGCAGGTCAGGAAGCATCCGTGGAGAAAGAAACAAATGTTTCAGGTCGAGATGCTACATGACCTACTGAATATTTCCAGCATTTTCTGCTTTTATTTCAGATTTCCAGCATCCGCAGTATTTTGCCTCCGAGAAGACCACTTGCTCACAGTCCTGAGAGGCACATGGAGCTGAAGCAGAGACAGCAAAGGGGAGAAGCTGCTCGCAGAGGGAAGAGGAAGAAGCAGAAGAGGAAGACGCAGAAGGAAGGATGCAACCCAGGCAGCCCCTTTCTGGCCGGGATATCCGGGATGGAATCATCCGTCTGCGGTACCAGTGACCACAACCCCAATTCCCCTTTCAACATTAACAACAACAACAACTTGTATTTATATAGCGTTACATTAGTCCCACACTTTAGCTTCCCTCTGTTACTGACCATCACAGCGTCCTCTTGGCCAAAATGCTGAAATAAAAGCCACCAGAAAACAAACTTTCCAATCCAACTTTATTCATATATGCAGCCAATATGACATCAATTTACCGGGAACGATAGTGTAGTGGTAATGTCATTGGGCTAGTAATACAGAGGCCTGGACTAATGATCCAGAGACTAGAGTTCAAATCCCACCACAGCAGCTGGGGAATTTAAATTCAGTTAATTAAATAAATCTGGAATTAAAAAGCTAGTATCAGTAATGGTAACCATGAAACTATCGGATTGTTGTAAAAACCCATCTGGTTCACTAATGAAGGAAATCTGCCGTCCTTATCTGGTCTGGCCTATATGTGACTCCAGACCCACAGCAATGTGGTTGACTCTTAACTGCCCTCTGAAATGGCCTAGCAAGTCACTCAGTTTTAACTAACCGCTACGAAACATAATAAGAATGAAACCAGACGGCACCGGCTACGGACACGGCAATGGCACACCCAGCCCAGTCGACCCTGCAAAGTCCTCCTCACCAACATCTGGGGACTTGTGCCAAAATTGGCAGAGCTGTCGCACAGACTAGTCAAGCAAACAGCCTGATATAGTCATACTCACCGAATCATACCTTTCAATCAATGTCCCAAACTCCTCCATCACCATCCCTGGGTATGTCCTGTCCCACCGGCAGGACAGACCCACCAGGGGTGGCGGCACAGTGGTATACAGTCGGGAAAGAGTGGCCCTGGGAGTCCTCAACATTGACTCCGGACCCCCATGATTTCAGGTCAAGCATGGGCAAGGAAACCTCCTGCTGATTACCACCTACCGCCCTCCCTCAGCTGATGAATCAGTACTCCTCCATGTTGAGTAGTACTGAGAGTAGCAAAGGCACAGAATGTACTCTGGGTGGGGGATTTCAATGTCCATCACCAAGAGGGGCTCGGTAGCTGGCCGAGTCTGAAGGACATAACTGCCAGTCTGGGCCTGCGACAGCTGGTGAGAGAACCAACACGAGGGAAAACCTACTTGACCTCGTCCTCACCAATCTATTTGTCCTTGGTAGCAGTGACCACCGCACAGTCATTGTGGAGACCAACCCTGGTTCAATAAGGAGTGTAGAAGAGCATGCCAGGGGCAGCACCGGGCGTACCTAAAAATGAGGTGCCAACCTGGGGAAGCTGCAACACAGGACTACATACATGATAAAAAGCGGAAGCAGCATGCTATAGACAGGGCTAAGCGATCCCACAATCAACGAATCAGATCAAAGCTCTGCAGTCCTGCCACATCCAGTCGTGAATGGTGGTGGACCATTAAACAACTAACGGGAGGAGGAGGCTCCATGAATATCCCCATCCTCAATGACGGTAAGTGCAAAAGACAAGGCTGAAGCGTTTGCGGCCAGATGTGCCGAGTGGATGATCTATATCGGCATACTCCCGAGGTCCCCACCAACACAGAAGCCAGTCTCAGCCAATTCGATTCACTCCACGTGATATCAAGAAACAGCTGAGTGCACTGGATACAGCAAAGGCTATGGGCCCCGACAACATCCCGGCTATCGTGCTGAAGACTTGTGCTCCAGAACCAGCCGCGCCTCTAGCCAAGCTGTTCCAGTACAGCTACAACACTGGCATCTATCCGACAATGTGGAAAACTGCCCAGGTATGTCCTGTCCACAAAAAGCAGGACAAATCCAATCCAGCCAATGACCGCCCCATCAGTCTACTCTCAATCATCAGCAAAGTGATGGAAGGTGTCATCGACAGTGCTATCAAGCGGCACTTACTCACCAATAACCTGCTCACTGATGCCCAGTTTGGGTTCCACCAAGACCACTCAGCTCCCGACCTCATTACAGCCTTGGTCCAAACATGGACAAAGGAGCTGAATTCCAGAGGTGAGAGTGACTGCCCTTGACATCAATGCAGCATTTGACCGAGTGTGGCATCAAGGGGCCCTAGTAATACTGAAGTCAATGGGAATCAGGGGGAAAACGCTCCACTGGCTGGAGTCATACCTAGCACAAAGGAAGATGGTTGTGGTGGTTGAAGGTCAATCATCGCAGCTGCAGGAGTTCCTCAGGGCAGTGTCCTAGGCCCTACCATCTTCAGCTGCTTCATCAATGACCTTCCCTCCAACATAAGGTCATAAATGGGGATGTTCGCTGGTGACTGCACAGTGTTCAGCGCCATTCACAACTCCTCAGATAATGGCCCAAAAATTCGGCTGAATACGGGAGAGTACGAACTGTGTACTCTCGCGTATTCAGTACCGAAGTGCCAGTTTCCTGCATGCACTGCGCATGTGCAGGGAAACCGGCACTTCCAGTATGGCGAAGGGGGCGGTTCCTAAGTGAACCGCGTGCGCACTACAGGCTGTGCGCACGCAGCACACTTAGGTTTTTTTTCAGGTTTCAACGCGAGGGTAAGTATGGAAGATTTTACACATGAAGAAAGGAGGCGTAAGACCCCCTTTTAACAAGGTAAGTAGTTAATTAAGTATTATTTTAAATTTTTTTCAACAGGTTTATCTTTTTTTTAGAGACTTTAAAGAAAGGTAAGTTTATTTTTATAACTTTTAAAAAGAATTTAAATTTTTTCAAAAATTTAAATTTTTGTTTAAAGTGGTTAATTTATTTAACTATAGTTATTTTATTAATGTGATTTTTTTTTTAATTTATTTGAGGTTTAGCTGTTCTTTTGGTGGCAATTTGTATTCATAGTTTTGACAGTTCTCCTGTCAAATCTATGAATGAAAGATGGTGTGCTGCCATTGGCTCTCCATGGCCCACGTGATCCCAGAGGTCGCATCGAACTAACTGCTCCTCTGGGACACGCACACACTGCGCGCCAGCACCAGGGAGAGGCCCAGGAGCTGAAGTTCGTGTTGGCCCGAAACACAACGGCCAGCGCGGAGTGTGATATCGCGGGGGATCCTTACCCCCGCGGCAAGCCTCCGAGTCAAATTTCTGGGCCAATGAAGCAGTCCATGCCCGCATGCAACAAGACCTGGATGACGTTCAGGCTTGGGCTGATAAGTGGCAGGTAACATTCGCGCCACAGAAGTGCCAGGCAATGACTATCTCCAACAAGCGAGAGTCTAACCACCTCCCCTTGACATTCAACGGCATTACCATCGCCGAATCCCCCACCATCAACATCCTGGGGGTCACCTTTGACCAGAAGCTTAACTGGACCATCCACATAAATACTGTGGCAACAAGAGCAGATCAGAGGCTGGGTATTCTGTGGCGAGTGTCTCACCTCCTGACTCCCCAAAGCCTTTCCACCATCTACAAATAACAAGTAAGGAGTGTGATGGAATACTCTCCACTTGCCTGGATGAGTGCAGCTCCAACAGCACTCAAGAAGCTCGACACCATCCAGGACAAAGCAACCCGCTTGATTGGCACCCCATCCACCACCTTAAACATTCACTCCCTCCACCACTGGCATACCGTGGCTGCAGTGTGTACCATCTACAAGATGCACTGCAGCAACTCGCCAAGGCTTCTTCGGCAGCACGTCCCAAACCCGCGACCTCTTCCACCTAGAAAGACAAGGGCAGCAGGCACATGGGAACACCACCACCTCCAAGTTCCCCTCTAAGTCACACACCATCCTGACTTAGAAGTATATCGCTGGGTCAAGATCCTGGCAGCACTGTGGGGGTACCTTCACCACATGGACTACTGCGGTTCAAGAAGGCGGCTCACCACCACCTTCTCAAGGGCAATTAGGGATGGGCAATAAATGCTGGCCTTGCCAGCGATGCCTAGATCCCATAAGCGAATAAATAAATAAATCAACTAATCACCTTGTGCATTCCCTCAGTGATTGTTTTGTGTGTGCCTTTGCCTATCCTAGTGGTGTCACGCAGTGCTGCAGCATGGCTGATGGAAGACTGCTGACTTTCAGTGGGGGACACTGCAAATGGCCTTGCTGGTCGACCTTGAGGAGCTGGTGGCTGCGAGTGTCAAATCGAGTGACGGTGTTTCTTCTTCTTCTTCAGTCTCCTCTCCCTCTTGGTCAATCACTGGCTTGACAGGCTGCATTTCTTGGGTGTGTGAAATAAGGAAGGCACAAGGGTGGAGTTGTGGTAAGGGGAGGGCAGGAAAGCAAGAGGTGCATGCGAGGAGGATAACGTATGAGGATACCAGCATCTTATATCCTTTCAGCCCTGCCACTGGCCAAGTGTCTTGCTGGCTCGTGATGCAGTTCACTGACCTTGACCACTGGTCTGAGGTCATGAAGCTTCTTTGGGCACTGGAGCCAGCTGGTGGGGGCGACACTGCTGGCAGTGACGGCCTCGGTGATGTGGTCCTACATCGTTCTTTCTGGAGGGCCTCCTGGCCCCTGTGGGTAGAGGACTTCTCTTGCAGTGCTGACCCACTGCACAAAGCTGGAGTGCTGCATGCGAGACCCTGGCGTGCTGAGCCATTTGTGTTAATGCTGAAGCACTTTTCCCTTTTTTTTTAAGGTGCGGAAGGCAATCCAGCTTTAAGAGCTGAAGACTCCCACTTGGGAAATCTTTTAATATTCATTTTTTTCAGAAGGCAGTTGAGCTGTAAGGGCTGAAAACTGCATATTTTTATATCATTTTTATTTTTATAATTTCAGAACACATTGCCCTTTTAAGATCCCACAATGCTTTGCTAAATCACAATTTTTTTCCAATAGGGCACGCAGGAAGCCTCCTATCGGAAATTACGGGCCATTATATTTTTTCTGTGGTCCACTCAATAAAACTGACATTCTGATTATCGGTTTAACCCAACTTGAAGTCTTACTTACCTGGCAAAGAACAGATGAGAAGAATCAGAAAATGCTGTATTTTCTTCGAGAAAGGAACAGAAGATTGTTTGCCTTCAGTGTTTCAGACCAGAGCTGGGGGGTTTTTCCTCCCCTCATGTGATCAGTTTATGAACTTTTCTCACCACAAAAACCAGTTGTTGACACCCAGCTGAGCAAAGTAAAAGTTCATTTAATTTGAGCTATAGTCTTAGCGCAGGGCAGAGCTGTTGTATTCTCTGCTAACTTGTTGCTGTCTTGCTAAACCGGTTGGGGGGCGATTTCCGTTTGAAGTGTTGGAAGTGGCAGGAGGCAGGCCTGTCGAGAATAGCAGCCACTCAAGTACAGGAGTGCAGAACAAGGCTGAGTTCCTGTCGTCACCATCATTTACATATTGTGAGCCTGAACCTGCAGCAGTTTAATGGGGGGGGGGGAGGGCACTGTTCCAGGAGTTGGGGAGGCTCTAGAAGCAGGATTATGGCAGCGCAGTCGCATGAGTGGGCAATCGGCGGAGTGGCAGAGCACCTCACTATTCTGATGTCTCCCACCTTGCACCTTCCGTAAATTTGAGCTCATCCAAAACTCTGCTGCCCGTGTCCTAACCAGCATCAAGTCCTGTTCACCCATCACCCCTGTACTTGCTGATCTACATTGGCTCCCGGTCCGGCAATGTTTCAATTTTAAAATTCTCATCCTTCTTTTCAAATCCCTCCATGGTCTCACCCCTCCCTATCTCTGTAACCTCCTACAACCCTACAACCCTGTGAGATATCTGCCCTCCTCCAATTCTGGCCTCTTGCGCATCCCCGATTTTCATTACTCCACCATTGGCAGCAGTGCCTTCAGCTGCCTGGGCCCTAAACGCTGGAATTCCCTCCCTAAACCTCTCCGCCTCTCTATCCTCCATTAAGACGCTCCTTAAAACCTACCTTTGACCAAGCATTTTGTCATCTGTCCTAATATCTCCTTATGTCAAATTTTCTTTGATAACAAACATGCCACTGGTAACTGGACCCAGATTCCGTCTGGCCACTGATCAGTGGAAGGACTGAGCAAGTGATTCCCATCACATCCTAGAAGCTCTGAGAGACGCTGTCCTTGATCCTAACCCCAAGGTTCTGGAATCCAAAACACATCACTCTCTTCCCCCAGTGACTCAAGGGCTGTAGTCTGTGCATCTGTTGAAGAAGCACAAACGTCTCCTGGGACACTAGTGTTTCGGGAGGTGGTTGCAGATGTGGATGAAGCTGTCACATATTCCATGGAACTTTCCTGAGCCTCTCCCTAGGACCAAGAGGGAAAGAGGAGAAAATTGGTCAGAGAAAAGCTGATATTTCATTCGCCCAATGTTCTGTCATAATTTTACAACTGCCATATCCCTTGAGAATAAATATATTCTTGCACTTTGGAAAACCGCCAACAGGTGGAACAAAATATTTTATACTTTATAAATATTCCATACAAATTCAACCACTTACACAGATTTAAAAGGATTGCTCCTGGTCGCCTTATCTGAGGAAGGATGTTCTTGCCATGGAGGGAGTGCAGCGAAGATTCACCAGGCTGATACCTGGGATGGCAGGAATGACGTATGAGGAGAGATTGGGTCGATTGGGCTTATACTCGCTAGAGTTCAGAAGAATGAGAGGGGATCTCATTGAAACTTATAAAATTCTAACAGGACTAGATAGACTAGATTCAGGAAGGATGTTCCCGATGGCCGGGGAGTCCAGAACCAGGGGTCACAGTCTAACGATAAGGGGTAAGCCATTTAGGAGAGCGATGAGGAGGAATTTCTTCACCCAGAGAGTGGTGAACCTGTGGAATTCTCTACAACAGAAGGCAGTTGAGGCCAACTCATTAAATATATTCAAGAAGGAGTTAGATATATTTCTTACGGCTAAAGGGATCAAGGGATATGGGGAGAAGGCAGGGACAGGGTATTGAATTTGGATGATCAGCCATGATCTCATTAAATGGCGGAGCAGGCTCGAGGGGCCGAATGGCCTACTCCTTGTCCTATCTTCTATGATTCTATGCATCACTAATCCTTGTAATTTTATGACTTACAATTATGTCGTCAGTCATGGTAACTGGCCACACTCGTTTAAAGAATGGCACACAGATAGTAGAGGTGCTTTAGAATATTCCACAATAGCTTGGGGCTGCTTCTAAGACTCTTGATTATCTCAGTGAATCAGAATTTAGGAAACTGGTCTTAAATCATATTTTATGTTCTGGAATCTGATTTAAAGTTTTCTGACTGCAATACTCATGGCATTCAACAGAGGGCGCTATTAGATTAAAGAATAAGCATTTTAAATTTGCTTTTCTCTTTCCGGTTACTATATTAGCACAACTGCTATTCATACGAACATAGTATCTCAAATCACCCAATTAGTTACTCCACGCAGCAACAATATTATAAAACTATCCCACCATTTTCATTTGGCACCATATTTGGGGTTGTTTTCAGGCACATCAGGGTAGAAATCCCTCCAAGTCCTCGACCCTCCCTATCTCTGTAACCTCCTGCAGCCCTACAACCTTATGAGAACTCTGCGTTCCTCCAACTCTGGCCTTTTCTCCATCCCCGACTTCCTTCGCACCACCATTGGCAGCCGTGCCTTCAGCTGTCTAGGCCCTAAGCTCTGGAATTGACTCTGCCTCTCTCTCCTCCTTGAAGACCGTCCTTAAAACCTACCTCTCATGTGTCCTAATGTCTCCTTCTTTGGCTCAGTGTCAATTTTTGTCTGATTACACTCCTGTGAAGCGCCTTGGGACGTTTTACTACGTTAAAGGCACGATATAAATGCAAGTTGCTGCTGAAATGAGTCTGGGGATCGAGCGGGCTACGGAGGTGGGAGTCCGATTGTGACTCCTGTGGAATCTTGTTCCATAGGAAGGTGATTTCGAAAAAAAAGTTAAAAAACCTACCTATGGTTGGTGGCCACGGAGGGTGCTGAAGAACCCTGAGCGAGCAGGCCCGAATAAACTAGTAAACTAGGCCTGTATTCTCTTGAATTCAGAAGAATGAGAGCGGATCTCATTGAAGCATGCAAAATTATTACCGGGCTTGATAGGGTGGATGCTGGGAGAATGTTTCCCTTGGCTGGGGAGTCTAGAACCAGGGGCCACAGCCTCAGGATAAAGGGTTGGCCATTCAGGACTGAGATGAGAAGAAATTTCTTCACACAGAGGGTGGTGAATCTCTGGAATTCTCTACCCCAGAGGGCTGTGGAGGCTCAGTCATTGGGTATATTCAAAACAGAAGTCGATAGATTTCTGACTAGTAAGGGCATCAAGGGATATGGCGATAGGGTCGGTGAATGGAGTTGAGGCAGAAGATCAGCCATGATCTCATTGAATGGCGGAGCAGGCTCGAAGGGCCGAATGGCCTACTCCTGCTCCTATTTCTTATGTTCTTATGCTCACGTGGTGACCAATTTGTCAAAGGGCCCTTTAACAGGCATTAGACCCTTTAATATGTAAATCGGGCTGAACGCCTGTTTTAGGCATCTGCCCAGGCACCTAAAAAATAGGCCCCACGAATTTGGCAGTGGGACCAACACCTGTGCAGATTGGGTGTAGGCTGTCCCACTGTTAAGAATAGAATACAAGAATTAGGAGCAGGAGTAGGCCATACGACCTTTCGAGCCTGCTCCGCCATTCAATAAGATCGTGGCTGATCTTCGACCTCAACTCCACTTTCCCGCCCGATCCCCATATCCCTTGATTCCCTTAGAGTCCAAAAATCTATCGATCTCAGCCTTGAATATACTCAATGACTGAGCATCCACAGCCCTCTGGGGTAGAGAATTCCAAAGATTCACAACCCTCTGAGTGAAGAAATTCCTCCTCATCTCAGTCTTAAATGGCTGACCCCTTATCCTGAGACTGTGACCCCTAGTTCTAGACACTCCCGTTGGTCTTTCATACATGTGTAGCATGATATGTCAACTTCTGATATAACGTCCTCTCATATGTATTTCAGGAGATAACCAATGTGAGCACAGTGACTCTCTGGCTCAGTTTTCTAGGTAACCTATTGGGCTGGCATTAAAGTGAAGCCAATCGGAAAATCCAGACTTCAGTCTAACCTGTAATATAAATCCCATTAACCAACCAGGTGTCGAACTGTTTCTTCAAGCTGAGATACTGCTGTGATACAATCACAACTGACTCTCTTTACATGACAGTCACAGAGGGAAGCTCTCTGATTGCTTTAAGTGCTGGGGAGATATAAATATGCTGACAGCAGGCGCCACCACTGTTCACGGTCTTATTTTCCACTGACACAGCAAAGAATCCCAGGACACTGATAACAGTGCCTCGACATTCATATCAGCAAGGTACTAACATCAAACAACATGAAACCCAAGGAAAAGGATGAGTTTCCACACAGATTTTACACTTGTATGTTGGTTGCGTCCAACTTTACACGAGAACGGAATCCATACCTGCTTCAGCCCAGTAAATCAGAAAGGCTTGCATTTCTATAGCGCCTTTCACGACCACCAGATGTCCCAAAGCGCTTTACAGCCAATTCAGTACTTTTTGAAGTATAGTCGCTGTTGTAATGTAGGAAACGCGGCAGCCAACTGCACACAGCAAGCTCTCACAAACAGCAATGTGATAATGACCAGATAATCTGTTTTTGTTATGTTGACTAAGGGATAAATAGTGACCAGGACACCGGGGCTAACTCTTCTGCTCTTCTTCGAAATAGTGCCGTGGGATCTTTTACGTCCACCTGAGAGAGTAGACGGGGCCTCGGTTTTTAACGTCTCATCCGAAAGACGGAACTTCCGACAGTGCAGCACTCCCTCAGTACTGGCACTGGAGTGTCAGCCTAGATTTTTGTGCTCAAGTCTCTGGAGTGGGACTCAGAGGCGAGAGTGCTACCAACTGAGCCACGGTTGACACACATTACCAATACGAATAGAGCTTCTTAAATTCTGTAGTTTGAGCTACGAATTGTCGTGGCAAACTCAACAGCATATGATTTAAAAGATTTTCCAAATGGAACATTGCATGAGTCAAAATTAACCAGGCATTTTGGTAGCGTACAATTGCAAAATAAATGACTCAGATAATTAGTTGCAGTTTTCCAGCAAACATTGAATATGATTCGTGCTTTTCAATGCCACATTGTCATCTCGCGTAGACGGTGGTAAACCATGGTGTACCTAGAATTCCAAGAGAGATTTGACAAAGTGCCATATGAAAGACTATTCGTTAAAATCAAAGCCGTAGGAAATTGGGGGTAAACTCTGAGATTGGATCAGAAATTAGCTAAAGGTGAGAATATAAGTACTTGTTACAGCAGTTTGGGCAGAAGTACTGAGCGGGGAGCCCCAGGGCTTGGTGTTGGGACCACTACCATCTCTAATTTGCAAAAAATGACCCGAATTCAGAAATTCAATGAAAGTGGTCAAATTTGCAGATGATACCAAACTAACGGGGCAGTGAAATTGGAGGAGGCAGCTCTTGCGCATGCCTGATTTTCATCGCTCCACCACTGCCGTCCGTGCCTTCTTCAGCTGCCTAGCTCTGGAATTCCCTCCCTAAACCTCTCCACCTCTCCCTACTCCTATAAGACCAAACCGGCGAGAGGAGCAGACCTGGGATAAAACGGCGAGAGCAGTGTGGCGGCAGCGCTGTAGCGAGGCAGCGTGGCGGCAGTGCTGTAGAGAGACAGCGTGGCGGCAGTGCTGTAGAGAGGCAGCGTGGCGGCAGTGCTGTAGAGAGGCAGCGTGAGGAACCTTCAAAACTGAAAAAAATCAAGCAGTGACATCACAGGGCAGCAGGTAGGTGATTGGTTGGTGAGTATTACAGTTTTTTTAGCCTCTAAGCTGGGGAAGTGGGTTAAACTCAGAGCTAGGAAACTGTAACTTGCTATTACTTTACTTTACTGAATTAGTAACTTAAACTAGATAAATCAATTAATTAATAAAACTAAAATAATTGATTGAAAAAATAATAATGAATTAACGAATCAAATAAATAAAGGTGGTTAGATAGACATGGCAGGGCAGGCGGTGTGCTGTAACTGCAGCATCTGGGAGTTTGTGGAGACCAGCGAGATCCTGAGCAACCACATCTGCGGTAAGTGTCTGCAGCTCGAGGAACTTCGGCTCAGAGTTGTTGAGCTGGAGTCTGAGGTGCAGACATTGCGGGGCATCAGGGAGGGGGAGAGTTACCTGGACTCTTTGTTCCAGGAGACAGTCACACCCCTTAGATTAAATAGTGATCATAATAAAATAGAATTTTATGTTGAGCTTCCAAGAGTGATTTAGTTAAGTCGAAAACTAGGGTCCTAAACCTGAACAAAGCAAACTACGTAGGTATGAGCGGCGAGTTGGCTAAGGTAGGTTGGGAACTAGATTAAAAGATATTACAGTTGATGGCAAACATTTAAAGAAATAATTCATAATTAACAAAGAATATATATTCCATTAAGGAATAAAAACACCACGGAAAAATGGTCCCACTGTGGCTAACAAGAGAAATTAAAGATAGTATTAGATTAAAGGAAGAGGCTTATAATGTTGCAAAAAGGGGTAGTAAGCTTGAGGATTGAGAAGATGTTAGAATTCAGCAAAGGAGGACCAAGAAATTGATAAAGAAAGGGAAAACAGAATATGAGAGTAAACTAGCGAGAGGCATAAAAAAGACTGCAAACGCCTCCATAGGTATGTAAAAAGGAAAGGATTAGTGAAAGAAAACGTGGATCCCTTACAGGCTGAGACAGGAGCAATTATAATAGGGAATAAAGAAATGGCAGAGAAATTAAATAAATACTTTGTTTCTGTCTTCATGGAAGAAGATGCAAAAAACTTCCCGGAAATAGTGGAGAGCGAAGGGTCTAGCAAGAATGAGAAACTGAAAGAAATTAGCATTAGTAAAAAAATAGTACTGGGGAAATTAATGGGCCTGAAAGCCAATAAATCCCCTGGACCTGATGGCCTACATCCTAGGGTTTTAAAAGAGGCAGCTATAGAGACAGTGGATACATTGGTTGTCATCTTCCAAAATTCCATAGATTCTAGAATGATTCCCATGGATTGGAAGGTAGCAAATGTAACCCCACTATTTAAGAAAGGAAGGAGAGAGAAAACGGGGAACTACAGACCAGTTAGCTTGACATCAGTAGTAGGGAAAATGCTAGAATCTATTATTAAGGATGTGGTAATAGGGCACTTAGAAAATAATGATAGGATTGGGCAGAGTCAGCACGGACTTATGAAAGGAAAATCATGTTTGACGAATCTGTTAGAGTTTTTTGAGGTTGTAACTAGCAGAATAGATAAGGGGGAACGAGTGGATGTGGTGTATTTGGATTTTCAGAAGACATTCGATAAGGTGCCACACAAGAGGTTATTAAACAAAATCAGGGCTCATGGGATTGGGGGTAATATACTAGCATGGATTGAGGATTGGTTAATGGACAGAAAACAGATTAGGAATAAACGGGTCATTTTTGGGTTGGCAGGCTGTAACTAGTGGGCCTCAGCTATTCACAATCTGTATCAATGATTTGGATGAGGGGACCAAATGTAATATATCCAAGTTTGCTGATGATACAAAGCTAGGTGGGAATGTAAGTTGTGAGGAGGATGCAAAGAGGCTTCAAGGGCTAAGTGAGTGGGCAAGAACATGGCAAATGGAATATAATGTGGAGAAATGTGAAGTTATCCACTTTGGTAGGAAAAATAGAAAAGCAGAGTAATTTTTAAATGGTGAGAGATTGGAAAATGTTGGTGTTCAGAGGGACCTGGGTGTCCTTGTACACAAATCACTGAAAGTTAACATGCAGGTACAGCTAACAATTAGGAAAGCAAATGGTATGTTGGCCTTTATTTCAAGAGTATTTGAGTATAAGAGTAAAGATGTCTTACTGCAATTATACAGGGCCCTGGTGAGACCACACCTGCAGTATTATGTATAGTTTTGGTCTCCTTACCTAACGAAGGATATACTTGCCATAGAGGGAGTGCAACGAAGGTTCACCAGACTGATTCCTGGGATGGGGGGATTGTCCTATGAGGCGAGATTGAGTAGACTAGGCCTATATTCTCTAGAGTTTAGAAGAATGAGAGGTGATCTCACTGAAACATACAAAATTCTTACAGGGCTTGACAGGGTAAATGCAGAGAGGATGTTTCCCCTGGCTGGGGAGCCAAGGGTCACAGTTTCAGGATAAGGGGTCGGCCATTTAGGACTGAGATGAGGAGAAATTTCTTCACTCAGAGGGTGGTGAATCTTTGGAATTATCTACCCCCGAGGGCTATGGAGGCTCAGTCGTTGAGTATATTCAAGATAGAGATCAATAGATTTTTCGATATTAAGGGAATCAAGGGATATGGAGATAGTGCAGGAAAGTGGAATTGAGGTAGGAGATCAGCCATGATCTTATTGAATGGCAGAGCAGGCTTGAAGGGCCGAATGGCCGACTCCTGCTCCTATTTCTTATGTTCTTATGTACCTCTTTGACCAAGCTTTTGGTCACCTGTCCCAATATTTCCTTTTGTGGCTCGGTAAACGCTTCTGCGAAGTGCCTTGAGGCGTTTTACTACGTTAAAGACGTTATGTAGATACACGTTGTTGTTGTTGGTGTCAGCTTTTGCCTCAGTGGTAGCACTGTTGCCTCCGAGTGAGAAGGTGATGGGTTCAAGTCCCACTCCAGAACTTGAGCGCATAATCCAGGCTAACACACTTTAGTCCAGTACTGAGGGAGTGTTGAAGGTGCAATCTTTTGAACGAGATGTTAAACTAATGCCCTGTCTACCTGTTCAGGTGGAAGTAAAAGATCCAGTAACACTATATGAAGAAGAGCATGGGGAATTTTTCATCTCTCTGATTGGATGAATTGGATTAATTAAGGCTTTCCTCATCTATAACTATCTTGTGATCTGAGCGAAGTCACTTTACGGTTACAGAAAATACCCTTGTGTCTTTTTATCTCTGAATGAAGCTATTCATTGTCATCCATAGTTTGTACTTGTATCAACTGAAAGCACCCAACTACAGCAGAAATACCCAATGCACAAATATTTGATGCGTGGCTCTAAGTTCTCTTTTCATAGTGACAGTCTACCCCACCACTCCTCTTGGTTCTGTTTGTACCCACAATGTATCTGAAGCTAAGGAGACAATACATAATAATAGGGGAATAAAAACAGAGAATGCTGAAAAACACTCAACAGGTCAGGCGGCATCTGTGGAGAGAGCAAGAGAGTTAAAATTTCAGGTCGATGACCTTTCGATAGCAAATGAAATACTTATCATAATAATAGATGGCCAGTTAATCCCAAAATAACAATGACTTTTTTTTTCCCTTTTTGGTATGCCCAATCATGCTGCCTGGGTCAGAGCCTATTTCCTATGGACCTTGTGGGCAAGTTTTCAAGAGGAAATGCAGCTCATCATTTTCTCACAAACTTCTTCCAACTTCTTCCTGTTGTTTCATTGATGGCTCCTTAGACAGAGGAAGTACAAGGGTTTGCATTTAATCACAAGAAGTGCTTTATTTTAAAACAGTGTCAATTTAGAAGGTATTCCAAGGAGACCCAGTATACGTAAGCCTAGAACATACTGTTTTTGAGATATTAGCGTACAAACACTTCACATGTTCATCTGACATTCCTCTCTGTGTTATTTTAACAGAGCCATTAACTCGTTTGGTTTAATATTGCAAACAGTAAATTCTAGGCCATTAATAACGGGGAACCTTTCTTCCCAAATTGACAAATACTGGCCAAATATTAAAAAATGAAGATGTTGGTAACTGCAAAGGGATACCAGGGGACTGAGAGCAAACACTAGAGGGGCGATTTTGCCAGCCCTGGGGAGGCGGGACTGCCGGGAAAATGGCAGAATTTGGGGGCGGGTGGCATACCCGCCCCCAACCCGCCTCCATGCCATCTTCCCAGGAGGCAGGTTGCCGTCCCGCGCCGGGTCCCGTCTCCTTGGAGGCGGGAAGGGATTAAAGCCTATTAACTGCCCGTTAACAGGCAGAAAATAAGATTATCCCCTTTTTGCCCTCACAAGTGCGGGCTTCCCGATGGCTCCACAACCCGCCAGCTCAGCGAGGCGAGTACTGGGTCTGCGGGGTGAAAAAGTGTGGTGTGAAGGTAAGTGATGGATGCAAGAGTGTAGAGGTGAGTATCTGAGGTAAGTCCTAAGTGGTTTTAAAAGTGTACTTACCTTTGTTTCTTCCTACAGGCTTCAGTCGGTTTCTATGCGGAGAGTCTCGCATCTCCATATTGCAGATGAGAGATGTCCATTGCATTCTCAGATGCAACAAACATCTCAATTCTGTAAAAGAAAGAAGGTTGATGAGGTCTTGTATGCAAGACCTCATCAAACTGCAGAGATTGTCACTGTTTGACAGCTTCACAGAGCTGTTAAACGATGACACGTCATACGTTGACGTGCTCTGCAACCGGCTTTCCCTTAATTGGCCTGCTAAGCCCACTGGGCAGGCTTAACAAGGTCAATCAAGGGAAAATAGCGTGGGTTGGCCACAACTTGATGGAGGCGGGACTGAAACCCGACAAGCAGCAGTCCCGCCTCCAACGCGCCTCCATTCACAAAATCACCCCCTAGGAAACTCAGAGAAGGCTGGACTTGAATGTAGGAAGTATGATTAAGAAGTTTGCTTGGACTTCAATGTAGGAAGTATGATTAAGAAGTTTGCAGATGATACAAAAATTGGCCGTGTGATTGATAATGAAGAAGAAAGCTGCAGACTGCAGGAAGATATCAATGGACTGGTCAGGTGGGCAGAACAGTGGCAACTGGAATTCAATCTGGAGAAGTATGAGATAATGCATCTGGGGAGGGCTAACAAGGCATGGGAATCTTCTTCTTAGGCAGTCCCTCAAACCGAGGATGACTTGCTTCCACATTAAAAATAAGTTCTCAGGTGACTGATGAGTCCAATGCAGGACCTACAGTCTCTGTCACAGGTGGGACAGACAGTGGTTGAAGGGGCAGGTGGGTGGGGTGCTTGGGTTGACGTGCGCTCCTTGCGCTTGGCTTCCGGCGAAGAGACTATACACTATAAATGGTAGGACACTGAGAAGTACAGAAAATCAGAGGGACCTTGGAGTGCATGTCCACAGATCCCTGAAGGTAGCAGAACAGGTAGATAAGGTGACCAAGGCTGGGAACTGAATATTCCAGGGTATCTGACAATTCGGAAGGATAGACAGAAAGGAAAGGGAGATGGGGTGGCTTTGTTGGTAAAGGATGGGATCAGTGCAGTGGTGAGAAGTGATATTGGCTCAGAAGATCAAGATGTAGAATCGGTTTGGGTGGAGATAAAAAATAATAAGGGGAAAAAGTCTCTGGTGGGCGTAGTCTACAGGCCCCCCGAACAGTAGCAATGCTGTTGGACAGAGTATAAATCAACAAATAATGGAGGCCTGTAAAAAAGGTATGGTAATAATCATGGGTGATTTTAATCTCCATATTGATTGGACAAATCAAATTCACCATGGTAGCCTTGAGGAGGCGTTCATAGAGTGCATCAGGGATGGTTTCCTAGAACAGTATGTAATGGAACCAACCAGGGAGCAGGCTAACTTGGATCTGGTACTGTGTAATGAGACAGAATTAATAAATGATCTCATAGTAAAGGATCCTCTAGGAAAGAGTGATCATAGCATGGTTGAATTTCAAATTCAGTTGGAGGGTGAGAAAGTTGTATCTCAAACCAGTGTCCTGATCTTAAACAAAGGCAATTACAATGGCATGAGAGCAGAACTGGCTAAAATGGACTGGAAAAATAAATTAAAGGGTAAGACAGTTGAAATGCAGTGGCGGACATTTAATGAGATATTTCATAACTCTCAACAAAATTATATTCCAGTGAGAAAGAAAGATTTTAAGAGAAGGGAGCACCATCCGTGGCTAACTAAGGAAGTAAAGGATGGTATCAAATTGAAAACGAAGGCATACAATGTTGCCAAGATTAGTGGGAGACCAGAAGATTGGGAAATTTTTAAAAACCAGCAAAGGATGACTAAAAAAATAATAAAGAGAGAGGTGAATTATGAGAGTAAACTGGCAAGAAATATTAAAACAGATAGTAACAGCTTCTACAGGTATATAAAAAGGAAGAGAGTAGCTGAAGTAAATGTTGGTCCCTTAGAGGATGAGACAGGGGAATTACTAATGGGGAACGGGGAAATGACAGAGACTCTGAACAAATATTTTGTATCTGTCTTCACGGTAGAAGACACGAACAACATCCCAATAATAGATAATCAAGGGGCCACAGGAAGGGGGGAACTAAAGACAATCACTATCACTAAGGAAAAAGTACTTGGTAAAATAATGGGACTATAAAAGATGACAAGTCCCCTGGACCAGATGGCCTGCATCCCAGAGTCTTAAAAGAAGTGGATTCATTGGTTGCAATATACCAAAATTCCCTGGACTCTGGAGAGGTCCCAGCAGATTGGAAAACCGCAAATGTAACACCCCTATTTAAGAAAGGAGGGAGACAGAAAGCAGGAAACTATAGACCAGTTAGCCTAACATCTGTCGTTGGGAAAATACTGGAGTCCTTCATTAAGGAAGCAGTAGCAGGGCATTTGGAAAATCATAATGCAGTCAAGCAGAGTCAGCATGGTTTAATGAAAGGGAAATCATGTTTAACACATTTGCTGGAGTTCTTTGAGGATGTAACGAGCAGGGTGAACAAAGGTGAGCCAGTGGATGTGGTGTATTTGGATTTCCAGAAGGCATTCGATAAGGTGCCACATAAAAGGTTACTGCATAAGATAAGAGCTCACGGAGTTGGGGGCAATATATTAGCATGGATAGAGAATTGGCTAACGAACAGAAAGCAGAGAGTCGGGATAAATGGGTAATTTTCCGGTTGGCAAACGGTAACTAGTGGTGCCACAGGGATCGGTGCTGGGGCCTCAACTATTTACAATCTACATTAATGACTTGGATGAAGGGACCAAATTAATGTAGCCAAGTTTGCAGATGATACAAAGATGCATGGGAAAGCAAGTTGTGCAGAGGACTCAAAGAATCTGCAAAGGTATATACACAGGCTAAGTGAGTGGGCAAACATTTGGCAGATGGAGTATAATGTGGGAAAGTGCGAGGTTATCCACTTTGGCAGGAAAAATAAAAAAGCAAATTATTTAAATGGAGAGAGATTACAAAATGCTACAGTTCAGAGGGACCTGGGGGTCCTTGTGCATGAAACACAAAAAGTTAGCATGCAGGTACAGGCAAGTAATCAAAAAGGCAAATGGAATGTTAGCCTTTATTGCAAGGGGGTTGGAGTATAAAAGCAGGGAAGTCCTGTTCCAACTGTACAAGGTATTGGTGAGACCACACCTTGAATACTATGTACAGTTTTTGTCTCCTTATTTAAGGAAGGATATACTTGCATTGGAGGCAGTTCAGAGACGATTCACTAGGTTAATTCCTGAGATGAGGGGGTTGACTTATGAGGAAAGGTTGAGCAGGTTGGGCTTATACTCATTGGAATTTAGAAGAAAGAGAGGTGATCTTATTTAAACATATAAGATACTGAGGGGCTCGATAAGGTAGATGCAGAGAGGATGTTTCCCCATGTGGGGAAATCTAGAACTCGGGGGCACAGTTTTAGAATAAAGGGTCGCCCTTTTAGAATTGAGATGAGGAGGAATTTCTTCTCTCAGAGGGTCGTAAATCTGTGGAATTCTCTGCCCCAGAGAGCCGTGGAGGCTGGGTCATTAAATACATTTACGATGGAGATAGACAGATTTTTGCAAGATAAGGGAGTGAAGGGTTAAGGGGAGCGGGCAGGGAAGTGGCTTTGAGCCCAAGATCAGCCATGATCTTATTGAATGGCGGAGCAGGCTCGAGGGGCCAAGTGGCCTATTCCTGCTCCTATTTCTTATGTTCTTATGTAGGTGGTTAAGAAGGCATACGGGATACTTGCCTTTATTAGCTGAGGCATAGAATATAAGAACAGGGAGGTTATGCTTGAACTGTATAAAACACTAGATAGGCCACAGCTAGAATACTGCGTGCAGTTCTGGTCACCACATTACACGAAGGATGTGATTGCACTAGAGGGGTGCAGAAGAGATTTACGAGGATGTTGCCTGGGCTGAGGAATTTTAGCTATGAGGAAAGATTGGATAGGCTGGGGTTGTTTTCTTTGGAACAGAGGAGGCTGACTGGAGACCTAATTGAGGTGTATAAAATTATGAGGGGCCTAGATCGAGTGGATAGGAAGGACCGATTTCCCTTAGCAGAAGGGTCAATAACCAGGGGGCCTAGATTTAAAGTAATTGGTCGGAGGTTTAGAGGGGATTTGAGGATAAATTTTTTCACCCAGAGGGTAGTGGGGGTCTGGAACTCAGTGCCTGAAAGGGTGGTAGAGGCAGAAACCCTCATCACATTTAAAAAGTACTTGGATATGCTCTTGAAGTGCCGTAACCTACATGGCTACAGACCAAGAGCTGGAAAGTGGGATTAGGCTGGATAGCTCTTTGTCGGCCAGCACGGACAAGATGGGTCGAATGGCCTCCTTCTGTGCCGTAAATTTCTATGATTCAATGAGGTGCTGGAAAACTAGCAACGCTGACTTTAATTTCTCTGTATTGTGTCTGTTTTTAGATACCAATTGATCTAATGCCTGTTCATGCAGGTCTTAATTCTGCTATAACCAACTTCCAACTTCAGCTGAAAAGAACTGAGAGACGGGTTCATCAGATATTTATTTGCTTTGTCCCTGCATTCCATTCAGTCTGCCTGCACCAGATATTACCAAAGAGGGCAGTCCTGTGCCACGCCTTCTGCTTACGCCACTCAGCAACCAGCCACTAGGATGTAAACTAAAGTGAGATGGGCTCTCCCTTTGAATTTTCTCCCCTCCTTTTTACAAACATGTTACGATTAGGAACTCAGAGGGGTGGGGTTTCCGCTATGGGCGCAATCGGCGATTCCGAAGCAAATTGCGCCCAAAATGGCGCCCGTTTTGAAAAGTTGCTCCCCCCCACTCCGTGTTTCCACTCAAATTCATTTGCATATCACCGAACGCACAATCTGTCATGAACCAACGCAATCGGGCAGCGTTTTAAAACGTAATTTAAAAAAAAAATATTCCTTGATATATTTAAGAGTGGTAACTTGGTAAATGATAAGAGAGGATATAGAGAGGTAAGCAGGCAGTGGAGACTTTATGGGTAGAATTAAGAAATAGGAAAGGATTTAAGGCTGTCGTGAGAGTTGTGCATAGGCCCCCTGGTAGCAGCTGTGAAGTGTTGGATTGTATAAATGCAGAGATTAGACGAGCGTGTAGCAAAGGCAGAGTGGTTTTAATGGGGGATTTTAAATTTCATATAGATTGGGATAAGCAGAAAGGTAGTGAATTTCTTGAGTGTGTCCAGGATAGTTCTCTACAACAATATGTCCTAGAGGCAACAAGGGGAAAAGCCATATTAGATTTAGTAATGAGTAATGAGCCAGATTTAGTTAACAGCCTAACTGTGCGTGAACATTTATCCAGTAGCGATCATAACACGATCGAGTTCAACGTAGCGTTTGAAAGGGAGAAACGCGAAACAGCTACTATGGGGGCGATTTTGCCAGCCCTGGGGAGGTGGGTTTGGAGGCGGGACTGCCGAGAAAATGGCAGAAACTGGGAGCGGGTACCCATCCCGCCCCCAACCCGCCTCCGTGCCATCTTCCCACGAGGTGGGTACCCGAACCGTGCCGGGTCCCGTCTCCTCGAGGCGGGAAGGGGATTACAGCCACTTAACTGCCTGTTAACAGGTAGTTAACAGGCAGTTAAGAGAATTAGCCCCATTTTTCCAACAGAAGTGCGGGCTTCCCGACATCGGGAAACCCCGCCAGGGTCAGCGAGGCGAGCAGTGGGTCTGCGGGGGTGAGAAAGGTCGAAAAATGCGCTGTGGAGGTGAGTGATGGGTGCAAGTGTGGAGAGGTAAGTATGTGAGGTGAGTGAAAAGTGATAGAAAATGTTTCCTTACCTTTGTTTCTTCCTGCAGGCTTCAATCGTTGGGGATCCGGAGGCTCCGGCATCTCCACGGCAGAGATGACAGAATGGCTGCTGCATTCTCCGATGCAACAGCCATCTGCTTTCTGCTCAGGAAATAGGTTTGGTGAGCCTTGAGTACAAGAACTCACCAAACAACAGAGTATATCAGTGTTTGACAGCTTCTCAAAGCTGTCAAACGATACCAATTCATCTGTCAAAAATTTTTGACAGATGAAACGTCATACACTGACGTTCTCGGTCACCGGCTTTCCCTTAACTGGCGGGCTTAACAAGGTCAATCAAGGGAAAATAGCGTGTGTTGGCCGGATGTCGATGGAGGCAGGACTAAAACCCGACAAGCAGCAGTCCTGCCTCCAACGCGCCCCCGTTGATAAAATTCCCCCCTAAGATTCTAGATTCAGGTAAGGCCGACTTCAATGGGATGAGGCAGAGACTGTCCAAAGTAAACTGGGCAAATCTGTTAATGGGTAAAACGACAGAAGATCAGTGGGAGATGTACAAAAAGAATTTAATGTGATACAGAACCAGTTTATACCTGAGGGGCAAGAGCTCTACTTGACAAAAAAAACAGCCATGGACGACTAAAGAGATAAGGGACAGCATAAAACTAAAAGAAAAAGCATACAAAAATGCAAAAAATAGCACAGATCCTGGTGAATGGAAAGATACAAAGAACAGCAAAGGGTCACAAAACATATAGTAAGAGCTACAAAAACAGAGTATGAAAAGAAACTTGCAAGAGATATCAAAATCAACACAAAGAATTTTTACAATTACATTAGGAATAAGAGGGTAGTCAGGAGCAATGTTGGTCCCGTAAAAACTGAAAGCGGTGATATTATCAATGATAATAAGGAAATGGCGGACATGTTAAATAATTACATTGCGTCAGTATTTACAGCAGAAGAAGAGGATAGCATGCCGGAAATCCCAAGGAAACTAATATTGAATTGGGGACAGCGACTCAATAAAATTAATGTAAGTAAAATAACAGTAATGAAGAAGATAATGGCACAAAAGAGTGACAAAACCCCAGGACGAGATGGTTTCCATCCCAGGGTTTTAAAGGAAGTAAGTAGGTGAGTACATTGCAGATGCCCTAAATATAATCTTCCAAAGTTCTCTCGAAAGTTCAGGAACCGTTCCATTAGATTGGAAAATTGCATATGTCACTCCACTATTTAAGAATGGCCAGAGGGGGAAACCAGGGAATTATAGACCAGTTAGCCTAACATCTGTTGTCGCGAAATTGCTAGAGTCAATAATTAAGGATAGGGTGACTGAACACCTCGAAAATTTTCAGTTGATCAGAGAGAGCCAGCATGGATTTGTGAAATAACAACAGAAAACGCTGGAAAAACTCAGCAGGCCAGGCAGCATCCGTGGAGAGAGAAACAGAGTTAACGTTTCAGGTCGAAGACCTTTCGTCAGAACTGGAAATAGCAGGAAATGAAATAGATTTAAGGCAAGGATAAAGCTGGGAAAAGGGGGAGGGGATGAAAGAACAAAAGGAGAGATTAAGAGACATTAAGAGATGATCAAGGCAAGAGGTGGTGTTAACGTGACAGGTTGAGACTAAAAGAAGTGTGAAATCCACTGGCAGAATGAAGGACAGCTGCCAGCTTCTAGGAGGGGGGGAAAAAAGGGGGGGGGGGGGGCAAACAAAAGGGTGGATGAAAAAATAAAATATAAATGTGATAGGGGCTGAGGTTATGATCTAAAATTGTTGAACTCGATATTGAGTCCAGAGGGCTGTAGCGTGCCTAAACGAAAGATGAGGTGCTGTTCCTCGAGCTTACGCTGCGCTTCCGTGGAACAGTGTAATAGGCCGAGGACGGTGAGGTCAGAGTGGGAGTGCAGCGGAGAATTAAAATGACAGGCAACCGGGAGCTCGGGGTCCCCCTTACGGACTGAACGGAGGTGTTCCGCAAAGCGGTCACCCAATCTGCGATGGGTCTCCCCAATGTAGAGGAGACCACATCGTGAGCAGCGAATACAGTATACTAAATTGCAGGAAGTACAAGTGAACCGCTGTTTCACCTGGAAGGGGTGTTTGGGGCCCTGGACAGTGGGAAGAGGGGAGGTATAAGGGCATGTGTTGCATCTCCTGCGCTTGCACGGGAAGGTGCCGGGCGAAGGGGAAGGGGTGCTGGGGGTGGTAGAGGAGTGGACTAGGGTGTCGCGGAGGGAGCGGTCCCTGCGGAATGCTGAAAGGGGAGCTGAGGGGAAGATGCGTTTGGTGGTGGGATCACGCTGGAGGTGGCGGAAATGGCGGAGGATGATCCGTTGAATGTGGAGGCAGGTGGGGTGAAAGGTGAGGACAAGGGGAACTCTATCGTGGTTCCGGAAGGGAGGGGCAGGGGTGAGGGCAGAAGTGCAGGAGATAGAACGGACACGGTCGAGGGCCGTGTCGACCACGGTAGAGGGGAATCCTCGGTTGAGGAAAAAGGAAGACATGTCGGAAGCACTGGTATGGAAGGTGGCATCATCAGAGCAGATGCAGCGGAGACGGAGAAACTGGGAGAATGGAATAGAGTCCTTACAGGAGGCGGGGTGGGAGGAAGTGTAGTCCAGGTAGCTGTGGGAGTCAGTGGGCTTGTAGTGAATGTTTGTCAATAACCTATCCCCAGAGATGGAGACGGAGAAGTCGAGGAAGGGAAGGGACGAGTCGGAGATGGACCATGTGAAGGTGAGGGAAGGGTGGAAATTGGAAGCATAGTGAATGAAATGTTCTAGTTCAGGGCGAGAGCAGGAGACGGCACCGATACAGTCATCAATGTACTGGAAAAAGAGGTGAGGGAGGGGACCCGAGTAGGACTGGAACAAAGAGTGTTCCACATATCCCACGAAAAGGCAGGCATAGCTAGGACCCATGCGGGTACCCATAGCAACACCTTTAATTTGGAGGAAATGGGTGGAGTCAAAGGAGAAGTTGTTCAATGTGAGAACAAGTTCAGCCAGGCGGAGGAGGGTGGTGGTGGATGGGGACTGGTTGGGCCTCTGTTCAAAGGAAGAAGCGGAGTGCCCTCAGGCCATCCTGGTGGGGAATGGAGGTGTAGAGGGATTGTACGTCCATAGTGAAAAGGAGGCGGTTGGGGCCGGGAAACTGGAAACTGTTAAAATGGCGGAGGGCATCGGAAGAGTTGCGGATGTAGGTGGGAAGAGACTGGACAAGGGGAGAAAAAATAGAGTCGAGATAGGGTACTGAAGGAGGTGGCCCTAGAGATAGCGGATGCACTAAGTATGATTTTTCAGAATTCATTAGACTCGGGAACAGTGCCCATGGATTGGAGGGTAGCTAACGTTACCCCACTATTCAAAAAGGGGGGTAGGGAAAAAGCAGGTAATTACAGACCTGTAAGCCTTACATCAGTTGTGGGCAAAATGCTGGAGTCCATCATTAAGGATGAAATAGCGGAGCACTTAGCAAATGGGGACAGGATAGGACAGAGTCAACATGGATTTACAAAGGGTAAATCGTGCTTGACTAATCTATTGGAATTTTTTGAGGGAGTAACTGGTAAAATAGATGGGGGAGAGCCAGTAGATGTGGTGTACCTGGACTTCCAAAAGGCCTTCGATAAGGTCCCACATAAAAGATTAGCATGGAAAATTGAAGCTCATGGGATAAAGGGGAAAGTATTGACGTGGATAGAGAACTGGCTGTCAGATAGAAAACAGAGAGTTGGAATAAACGGCTCATTTTCTGAATGGCAGGCAGTAACAAGTGGGGTACCACAGGGATCTGTCCTGGGTCCCCAGCTGTTCACAATTTACATTAATGACCTGGATCAGGGAGTCGGATGCAGCATTTCCAAATTTGCAGACGACACTAAACTAGGAGGGGGGGTGGGCTCAGAGGAGGAGACCAGGAAGCTCCAGAGCGATTTGGACAGACTGGGTGATTGGGCGGATAAATGGCAGATGCACTATAATGTGGACAAGTGCGAAGTTATCCACCTTGGGTGCAGGAACGGGAGGGCAAATTATTATTTAAATGGCAATAAATTGGGAGAGGGGGAAGTACAGAGAGACCTGGGTGTTCTTGTACACCAGTCACTGAAGGCGAGCATGCAGGTGCAACAGGCGGTCAAGAAGGCAAACGGTATGCTGGCCTTCATAGCAAAAGGGTTGGAATACAGGAACAGGGATACCTTGCTGCAGCTGTACAGGGCACTGGTGAGACCACACCTCGAGTACTGTGTACAGTTTTGGTCGCCTCATCTGAGGAAAGATGTTCTTGCCATGGAGGGGGTGCAGCGGCGATTCACCAGGCTGATACCAGGAATGGCGGGATTGACCTATGAGGAGAGACTATGTAGTTTAGGGATGTACACACTGGAGTTTAGAAGATTGAGAGGGGACCTCATAGAAGTGTATAAAATTCTGACAGGTCTAGACAGACTAGATGCAGAAGGAATGTTTCCCTTGGCGGGTGAGAACAGAACTAGAGGACATAATTTAAGGATAAGGGCTAAACCATTTAGGACAGAAATGAGGGGGAATTTCTTCACTCAGAGGGTGGTGAACCTGTGGAACTCATTGCCACAGAGGGCAGTGTACGCCAGCTCATTAAATATATTTAAGAGGGAATTAGATATATTTCTACAGGCAAAAGGGGTTAAGGGTTACGGAGAGAAGGCGGGGACGGGATACTGAATTGGAGGATCAGCCATGATCTCATTAAATGGCGGAGCAGGCTCGAAGGGCCGGATGGCCTACTCCTGCTCCTATCTTCTATGTATCTATGTATCTATGAGATAGGAAGAGATAAGTTCCGTGGGGCAAGAACAGGCTGAAACAATGGGTCTACCGGGGCAGTCCTGTTTGTGGATCTTGGGAAGGAGGTAGAAGCGGGCTGTGCGGGGTTGGGGAACTATGAGGTTGACGGCCGTGGGGGGAAGATCTCCAGAGGAGATGAGGTCAGTGACGGTCTTGGAAATGGTGGTTTGATGTTCGGTAGTGGGTTCATGGTCCAGGTGGAGGTAGGAGGAGGTGTCGGAGAGTTGGCGTTCAGCTTCCGCTAGGTAGAGGTCGGTGCACCAAACAACAACAGCACCACCCTTGTCAGCAGGTTTAATGACAATGTCGGGGTTGGATCTGAGGGAATAGAGTGCTGCAAGTTCAGAGGGAGGTAGGTTGGAGTGAGAGAGGGGAGCAGAGAAATTGAGACGGCCGATGTCACGCCGGCAGTTGGCAATGAAAAGATCTAGAGAGGGTAAGAGGCCAGAGGGAGGGGTCCAGGTAGAGCGGGAATTCTGAAATTGATATAAGGCCAGCATCCCATTAGCCTTTTTGATTATTTTCTGTACCTGTTCATGACATTTGTGAAATTTGTGAAAGATAGGTCATGCCTGACAAACCTGATTGAATTTTTTGAAGAGGTAACTAAAGTAGTGGACAGGGGAATGTCTATGGATGTTATTTATATGGACTTCCAGAAGGCATTTGATAAAGTCCCACATAAGAGACTGTTAACTAAAGTGGAAGCCCATGGAATTGAAGGCAAATTATTGACCTGGTTAGGAAATTGGCTGAGTGGCAGGAGACAGAGAGTAGGGATAATGGGTAGGTACTCAAATTGGCAGGATGTGACGAGTGGTGTCCCGCAGGGATCTGTGTTGGGGCCTCAACTATTCACAGTATTTATTAACAATTTAGATGATGGCATAGAAAGTCATATATCCAAATTTGCCGATGACACAAAGATAGACGACATTGTAGGCAGTGTAGATGAAAGCATAAAATTACAAAAGGATATTGATAGATTAAGTGAATGGGCAAAACTGTGGCAAATGGATTTTAATGTAAGCAAATGTGAGGTCATCCACTTTGGACCTAAAAAGAATAGAACAGGGTACTTTCTAAATGGTGAAATGCTAAAAACAGTGGAGGTCCAAAGAGACTTGGGGGTGCAGGTACATAGATCATTAAAATGTCATGAACAGGTACAGAAAATAATCAAAAAGGCTAATGGAATGCTGGCCTTCTATCAAGAGGACTAGAATAGAAGGGGGTAGATGTTATGCTAAACCCTGGTTAGACCATACCTAGAGAACTGAGAGCAGTTCTGGGCATCACACCTTAGGAAGGATATATTGGCCTTGGAGGGAGTGCAACATAGGTTTACCAGAATGATACCCGGACTTCAAGGGTTAAGTTACGAGGAGGGATTACACAAACTAGGGTTGTATTCCCGGGAATTTAGAAGGTTAAGGGGTGATCTGATCGAAGTTTTCAAGATATTAAGGGGAACTGATAGGGTAGATAGAGAGAAACCATTTCTGCTGGTTGGAGATTCTAGGACTAGGGGACATAATCTAAAAATTGGAGCCAGACCTTTCAGGAGTGAAATTAGGAAACACTTCTACAAACAAAGGGTGGTATAAGTTTGGAACTCTCTTCCGCAAAAGGCAATTGATGCTAGATCAATTGTTAATTTTAAATCTGAGATTGATAGCTTTTTGTTAACCAAAGCTATTAAGGGATATGGGCCAAGGGCGGGTATATGGAGTTAGATCGCAGATCGGCCATGATCTCATTGAATGGTGGAGCCGGCTCGAGGGGCTCAATGGGTTACTCCTGTTCCTATGTTGCTAAAGTTTGATTAATACAGCTGAAAATGTGTTTATCACAAAAAATAAGCATTTTTAATCACAGTGTCAATCCGCCACCTGTGAGTAACCCAATTTTAAATAATTGAAAATAAACTTTTTTTAAAATACAGAAAACTATTTTCTAGTTAGATTGGGGTACAGCAGTCAGTTCCTTAGTAAAATAAAATTTAAATTACATTCAAAGCTGTTTAAAACATACCTATTAATATCCTTGCACCCAAAAGAACCAGCTTAATTTTTGGAGCCTCCTGCAAACGAGTGCAATTAGCGGAAACTCCCAATGGTGATTAATTCACCCCGGGGGCGCGGCCAGTTTTTTGGATGGGGTTGTTTTTTAAACTAGCGCAAAAGATTGCGGAAACTCGATTTGCGCTGAAGGCAATTGGCGCTTAAAATTCCGCCATCGTTTGCACCAATTACGCCGATATCGGGCAAATTGCACCAAAAAGACCAGCGAAATTGAGCAGAAACTCCATGCCAGAATGTTGGGAGCTTAAACTCAAATCTTAACATAATATTTCAGAAGACCAATTGCGCTGCTCCACTCCCACTGGCCTCAGATTATGCAACTCTCCCAAGAGTTTGCAGTGTAATGTCGGTAAAGGCGTCAGGGAGAAAAAAGTCTTTTGGAAAATATATTTATTCTATTCATCAATTTGATAAAACCTCTCACTGTTCACAAAGCGGTATCCAACATCCAAAACCTGTTAGCTTGATATGTCCCAAGAACACTTTTGTTCTGATGCAACTGGGTTTCCAAAATGCTTCTTTTTTTGATTATTAATCTAACATTTCCCCAATGTTGACATCTTTCTCATTTGCATCTGTCTAGTTTGTGGGTCTGCTGTCTAGAGAGAAAGAACGTGCAATTCTATAGCATCGCATCAAATCCTCAGCACATCCCAAAGTACTTTCCAAACAATGGATTACTTTTTGAACTGCAGTCACTGCTTCACATAGGAAAACACAGCAGCCAATTTGCACATTACAAGGTCCTACAAACAGCATAAAAGACTTTCATTTATATAGCGCCTTTCACAACCTCACTTTATAGCCAATGAAGTACTTTTGAAGTGTAGTCACTGTTGTAGGAAACGTGGCAGGCAATTTGCGCACAGCAAGCTCCCACAAACAGCAATGTGATGATGACCAGATAATCTGTTTTTTTTTTAGTGATGTTGATTAAGGGATAAATATTAGCCAGGACTCCAGGGAGAATTCCCCTGCTCATCTTCGAATAGTGCCACGGGATCTTTTACGTCCACCTGAGAGGGCAGATGGGCCTCGCTTTACCGTCTGATCCGAAAGACGATAAATAATTTGGGTTTCTTTGGTGTTGATTGCGGGAGGAATATTGGCCAGGACACTGATTTCTGACGGAAGGCCATCGACCTGAAACGTTAACCCTGTGTTTCTCTCTCCGCAGATGCTGCCTGACCTACTGAGTGTTTCCAGCATTTTCTGTTTTTAATACAAATCATTATGTGGCTGAGACAGGGCTTGAGTGTGGCCGGGGGTGGGGAGGTGGAGGAAGGAGAAGCTGATTAGTGCTTCTTAAACTATAAGGTTCAATTGCTTGATATCCTGGTGGAGGAAAATGGAAGGTTTACTAATCAGCCTGACACCTAGTGCGAGCTAAGTAAGTAGAAGATTTATTCTGAGACAAGTGGAGGAAGGCGATTTTGAGACAGTAATTGGGTACAGTTGCCACAGTTGCCAATTATGTCCTGTTTTGGGATCTGCTGCTTTTATTAAAAGTAGTGAGGCAGAAATTTAAGTCATTCCAGCAGACGTTAGTTGAAATTATGTATAGTTATAAATAACGGTGGTGGGAAACACAGAAAATGGCATGCCAAATGAGATAGAAAGTTATATATGGATAATTAATACAGAAAAAGGAACCAATATTTTCTAGGCAGCAAAGCTCATCGTCACTAGAAGCATGAATGCAAATTTTTTGCAGAAATTTTTACAATTGTCACAAGAGAATCAATAACCTTCAACTAGCTGCAGTATGTGTATTAGAACATAGCTACACCATCTGGCTGTGCATGGCCACCAAGGGCATCACTGACAAAGCCGTAACTACTCTTCATTTGGAGAGTGACAGAACAATTTCCATGGCATTAATAAACCTCTGATTGCAAAGTCTATAAATTGCACTGTTGTATCCATGCAAGCAAAAAAGTGTTGCACGTCTTCAACTAACAACAATGTATATCGTTTACTATTTGTTGTATTCCAAATCAATAATTTAAGTGATTGTTTTCTGTTCTTTGCAATAGTGCTACTATAGACACATCAGAGGTCCATTGGTGTTCAGAGTTAATGATGTAAACCAGCTCTTAAGTCTTCAAAAATGAGTCCACCACTGATCCAATACAGGAGACCAACTTCATGTTTAGAAGATAATGAAGGGGAGCTCAGTAGTGCAGTGAGTTAGGCACTGGCCTTTTATCTCTGGGACCTAGGATCAAATCCAACTCAAGAGTGATGGGATGAAAGTAGTTTACTGTAGACATTTCAAGCCAGTGTTCAAACAACAACTTGCATTTATATATTGCCTTTAACATAGAAATTAAACATCCCAAGGTGCTTCACAGAAGTGTAATTAGACAAATGTCGACACCAAGCCAAAGGAGGAGATATTAGGAGAGGTGACTAAAAGCTTGGACAAAGAGGTGGGTTTTAAGGAGGATTTAAAGGAAGAGAGGAAGTTGGAATTCCAAAGCTTAGGGCCTAGACGGCTAAAGTCGTTACCGACAATGATGATGCGAAGGGAATGGGACAGAGTTGGAGGAATGAAGATTTCGCGGAAGGTTGTAGACATAGAGAACACTACAGAGTTAGAGGGGAGGCCATGAAAGGATTTGAACATGAGGATGAGAATTTTTAATTTGAGGTGGTGGGGGGCTGGGAGCCAATGTAGGTCAGCGAGCACAGGGGTGATGGGTGAATGGAGCTTGGTGCAGGATAGAATATGGGCATCAGAGTTTTGAATGAGCTGAAGTTTATGGAGGTTGGAGGATGGCAGACCGGCCAGGAGAGGTTTGGGGTAGATCTTTGTCTTCACCACCTGGGTGATAATCAGGCAGAGTGAATCACCCACCCATTACAGAACACACCCAACTTTCATTCCATTGATTCCATTGGATTTTGATTTTCTCTAAAACTGTCCCTTCAGATGGTCCCTACACAGTGGCCAAAATAAATATCAGCACAAATCTCAATGGATACCGGTGAAACAGAATTACTGTCAGGGTTTGTTTGTTTTGATTGTGTGCATGATTGTGTGTGTGTGTGTGTGTGTGTGTGTGTGCGCGTGACAAGAATTAGTGTACTTATCAGGGATTAATAGTTCTTACTAAAAGGATTTGACTTGAATGTGCATGTACTGCTCTAGTGTAATATATTGTACTCAACATTTCCTTTATGTATAGATTTTGGGATAGTAACAGAAACTCAATTAAATGCCAGTTTTTCAGAAAACATTGCATTGATGTCTTTGTATTATAAATTAAATTAAACTGATGCTTTTACAAAAAAAATGGCATTGATTACCTGGATAACATGAGGATCAATGTGGTCTTGGCAGCCAAGTTATCATTAAGTGAATAAAATGCTGTTACGGGCTGCTTTAATTGGAGGACAGGTGCTGAACGCATTTTCGTTGGACTGCAGGAGACTTTGATAGCTTTTCAATCCTTTGTTAAAGAGGGAATTGACTGTATTAATGCCTCTCTCAATCAGCTATTGGCTGAGGTCGTGAAAGGCACTATATAAATCTAGGCTGACACTCCAGTGCAGTACTGAGGGAGTGCTGCACTGTCAGAAGTGCTGTCTTTCGGATAAGACGTTAAACCGAGGCCCCGTCTGCTCTCTCGGGTGGACATTAAAGAACCCATGGCACTATTTTGAAGAAGAGCAGGGGAGTTATCCCCGGTGTCCTGGCCAATATTTATCCCTCAATCAACATCACTAAAACAGATTATCTGGTCATTATCACATTGCTGTTTGTGGGAGCTTGCTGTGCGCATATTGGCTGCCGTGTTTCCTACATTACAAGTGACTGCACGTCAAAAAGTACTTCACTAGCTGTAAAACGCTTTGGGGCATCCTGTGGTCATGAAAGGTACTATATAAATGCAAGTCTTTCTTTTACTTGTTTTGTAGGCAAATGCGACAGCCAATTTACACGCAGCTGGGTCCCACAAACAGTAAATGAGATAAATGACCAGTCCATCTGTTTTGGTGGTGTTGGTTGAGAGATGACTATCAACCAGGACACTGGAAGAACTCCCTGGTTTTCTTCAACTACTGCCATGGGACCTTTTACATCCAATTATGACAGCAGCTTCTTTGACCATTTGGTTTTGCAAATTGTGACACACAATAAAAAGCAGCGCCATTAAGTAATTGATTTGTGACAAATATTAGTCTTTATCCAGATACTTTTCTCTTGCCCAGCACTAAAGACCATTCCTTACACCCAGAATATGACTTTATATGAACAATATCTGGTAATTTAGCATGGCCCAGGGGTTGAACAGAAACCACTGTATTGTAATCAGCTCACTAAATTGACACGAGCCTTCTATAGTTCTCCTAGCCTTTGGATAGTGGAAAATTAAACACTCTTATCAGAACTTGTGATTTAAGCTATAACAATGAATCATATCTATCAAAAGAAAAGGTTAAACAGTAGCATAAAATTAGTGCAGCAGATTTCACTTGATTACAGAGCAATTTGCTTGGATATGCAAAAATAACAAATGTGCAACACTTCACTAACTCTCTTTGTAATACTAAAGGAAAAAAGGACAGGACTTGCATTAATATAGCACCCTTTCATGACCTCAAGCTGTCCCAAAGCACTTTAAGTGCTTTTGAAGTGTAGACACTGTTATAATGTAGGAAACACAGCAGCCAATTTGTAAATGGCAAGGTCCCACAAACAGCAATGTGATAATGACCAGATAATCTGTTTTAGTGATGTTGGTTGAGGACTAAATATTGGTCAGGACACTGGAAGAACAGCCTGCTCTTCTTCGAAATAGTGCCATGGGATCTTTTACGTCCACCTAAGAGGGTTTAACGTCTCATCCGAAAGACTGCACCTCTGACAGTGCAGTGGTCCCTCGGTACTGCACTGACGTATCGGCCTGGATTATGAGCTCATGTCTCGCAAGTTGGGCTTGAACTCACAACCCTCAGTCTCAGAGGCAGGAGTGCTACCAACTCAGCCAAGGCAGGCACTAAACCGGGACCAGCATCTGTAACATAAAACTTACACAGGAGCTTTCATTTAGCCACCACCATCTCTATCTTGATGAGCTCAGCAGAACTGGCAGAAAACAGCAAAATATGCCTCTGTGCCTGGGCAAGGAGCTGTTAATCAATCCCGACACCCAGAGACTCCTAAGAGACGTCCCACATCAGCAGGATAGGGTTACTTGAGGCCAAGTCAGCAACAATTAAAAGATCCAATGGCACCTGGATGACTTTTGTTCACAACAAGGCTGATTCGGATAGCCTGGCCATTAGAATTGATATGTGTCTGCAGCGACGATGTGTGTCTGAACTAGTCAGACCTAAGAGATGTAGGTTGAACAATCAGACCAGTTGAAGCGATTGCTTAGTCATCCACCCTAACAAAAGACAGACTGACCTCCTAAGGCATTCCTAGCCACACATAAGCAACGGGGATTCCTTGGGAGCCAAACAAGCTAAGCCTGTAGAAAGCAAAATTAATGTGATTGACCACAACTCATCAATACATACAAATCTGTAGCTCTTTCTTATGATTTGAATTGTGACACAACCCCTAATCATCACAGTGATGCCTATATTAAAGGATTTATGCCTGCAACATAACTGAATGTTTACTGGGAGCGCCACAGTTGGAAATGCTGTAATACTATCCATATATATGGGAAAAGGAAATTGAGAAAAGCCAGAAATAACATTTTGAGAGTAGAAAGAACTTCTAATCTTATTCCAGTTGATTAAATTTACAGATAGCATTACATAAAATGGTCTGTGCTTCACTATTAATAAAGAAAGAAAGAACTTGTATTTATAAAGTACCCTTCATGACCTCAGGACAAACCACCTGACAGCCAATTAGGCACTTTTGAATTGTAGTCATTGCTGTAATGTAGGAACGTGGCAGTGAATTTGCAAACAGCAAGGTCCCACAAACAGCAATAACAAAGATTATCTTGTTGAGGCTGCCGCGAAACACGAATGGAGGCTGAATCCATATGTGGAAAACCAGAAAACTTTAATTCACTGCATGGCACACAAAAAGGCTGAGAGAGCTGCTCCCAGAATTCTCTGGGAAAAACTCCCAGAATTCTCTGGGTAAAACCTGAGGCCCCGCCCCCTTCTGCCTTAAAGGTAATGTGCCTTAAAGGGGAAGATGCTGGAAGTTTGTCCACAGACGGAAGAGTGGATTATGCCCGTTTTAGGTGGCGATCCGCCACACAGCTCCCCCCAGAATCTGCTTAGGAGGTGTGGACGAGACGGTGCGGCGGTCTGATGGGCCGGCCGGAGCGGCTCTTGTAGGACGCCGGTGGACATGGAACGGCCGGGCGTGGAGCAGCCGGGTGAACCGGCTTGAGGGCAGGTCGGCCGCGTGGAGGTGGACGAGCTACAGGGACCTGCTCCCCGGGCTCCGAGTGTGCTGGCTTGAGTCGGTCCACCGACACTTTTTCGGTCCTGTCGCCCACTTGCAGGGTGAAAAATTTGTCCCCAGCCTGTAGCACCTTGTAGGGCCCGTCGTACGGGGGTTGAAGGGGTCCGCGGTGGGCGTCGTGCCGGACGAAAACAAACCATGCCTGGTGCAGGCTTAGTGGGACGTGTGAGGTGGATTCGCCGTGTCGGGCAATGGGCACCGGGGCGAACTGCAGCGCCGGTGAGGCGAAGTCGTGGCGTTGCTGGTCGGCTGACCAGGGTGTCGTGGTGGTGGGCAGGAACTCGCCGGGTACGTGCAGCGGCTGACCGTACACGAGCTCTGCTGCCGATGCGTGGAGGTCTTCTTTAACCGCGGTGCGCAGGCCGAGGAGGAGCCACGGAAGTCGGTCGGTCCAGCGCCGTCTTGGAGGCTGGCTCGAAGAGATGCCTTCAAGGATCTGTGGAACCGCTCACACAGTCCGTTGGCTTGGGGGTGGTACACTGTGGTGCGGTGAATGGTCACCCCGAGATTGCGTGCGACGGCGGTCCAGAGTTCAGAGGTAAATTGCGGACCTCTGTCCGACGTCATGTTGGAGGGGACGCCGAACCGTGCGACCCAGGTACTGACGAAGGCTCTGGCGATGTCGGCGGTGGTGGTAGAGGTCAGTGGAATTGCCTCAGGCCAGCGTGTGGTGCGGTCAACGATGGTCAGCAAGTGCGTGTGGCCTTGCGACGGCGGCAGGGGCCTGACGATGTCTACGTGGATGTGGTCAAATCTCCACGAGGGGACGGTAAACTCCTCGAGGGGTGCTTTCGTGTGTTGCTGTACCTTGGCCCGTTGGCAGGCTAGGCAGGAGTTGGCTCAAGTACGCACATCCTTGCGAAGGCCGCGCCAGACAAAGCGGTTGGCTACCAATTTGATGGATGCACGGGCGCCGGGGTGGGAGAGGTTGTGGAGAATGTCGAATACCCGGCGGCGCCAGGACGCTGGGACGACGGGCCGAGGTTGACATAGGGATATGTCGTACTTGACCGTGACTGCGGTCGGGCCACAGGCGACGTCGGCCAGGCGTAGCCCTGGTAGGTTGGTGGGTGCGGAGAGCAGATCAGGGTCGGTGATCTGGTCTGCTGCGAGTTGAACGTAGTCGACTGCTAGGTGTGCGGCGTGGATGGCGGGGCGGGAGAGGCAGTCGGCTACCACATTGTCTCGGCCGGAGACGTGTTGGATGTCCGTGGTGAACTCGGACACTGCCGCGAGCTGGCGCTGCTGCCTGGCGGACCAGGGGTCGGTTGTCTTTACCATTGCGAATGTCAGGGGCTTGTGGTCGACAAACGCAGTGAAGGGGTGGCCCTCAAGCAAAAACCGGAAATGGCGGACCGCCAGGAACAGCGCGAGGAGCTCGCGGTCGAAGGTGCTGTACTTGACCTCTGGGGGGCGTAGTTGGCGGCTGAAGAAGGCAAGTGGTTGCCAGGCGCCGTCGACCCACTGCTCATACACGGCGCCGACCGCGTGGTCGGAGGCGTCCGTGGTGAGCGCTACCCTGGCATTGGGCCGTGGGTGCACGGTCTTGGTGGAATCGAAGGCGGCGGACGCGTCTGCCGTCCATTCGACCGCCATCTTGCCGCTCCTGCCCCGGAGGGCTTCATACAGGGGCCTCATGAGGGACGCCACTTTGGGGATGAAGCGGTTATAGAAATTCACCATCCCGAGGAACTCCTGGAGGCCTTTGATGGTGGTGGGGCGGGGAAATTGTTGGACAGCCTGCACCTTGGTGGGCAGGGGAATGGCCCCAGCATGGGTGATGTGGTGGCCGAGGAAGTCGATCTTGTCCAGGCCGAACTGGCATTTGGCTGGGCTGAGGATGAGCCCGTGGTCGCTGAGGCGCCCGAACAGGATGTGAAGGTATTCGAGGTGTTCCTGCTTGGAGGAACTGGCTACCAGGATGTCGTCCAGGTAGACGAACAGGAACTTCAGGTCCCGAAGGACCGAGTCCATGAGCCGTTGGAATGCCCGGGCCGCGTTTTTGAGGCCGAAGGGCATCCACAGGAACTCGAACAGACCGAAGGGGGTGATTACGGCCGTCTTGGGGACATCCGCGGGGTGGACGGGGACTTGGTGGTAGCCGCGCACCAGGTCGACCTTGGAAAAGACTGAGCGGCCGGCCAGTCTAGCCGAGAAGTCCTGAATGTGCGGCACGGGGTACCGATCAGGGGTGGTGACGTCATTGAGGCGGCGGTAATCCCCGCAGGGGCGCCAACCTCTGCCTGGTTTGGGGGCGATGTGGAGTGGGGAGGCCCAGGGACTGTTGGAGCGGCGGATGATGCCGAGCTGTTCCATGGTGGCAAACTCGGTCCGCGCGATCTCCAGTTTGGCCGGGTCCAGCCTGCGGGCGTGGGCGTACACTGGGGGGCCTGTGGTGGGGATGAAGTGTTCCACCCCGTGTTTGGCGGCCTCCACGGAGAAGGTCGGATTGGTAAGGGCCGGGAATTCGGCCAGGAGTGCCGAGTAGTCATCCGTGGCCCGGGCGTGGCACTGTGACGCCATGTCGGCGGGTTGACGGGGGACCATGGCGCCCAGGATGGGGGACATGGTGTTCATGTCCACGAGGTGGTGACGAGGGATGTCTACCAGTAAGCCGTGGGCACACAGGAAATCTGCGCCAATGAGGGGGGAGAGCACCTTGGCAGTGATGAACTCCCATTGGTAGCGGTGACCAGCGAGGTCGAGGGTGACTGTCCGGGTGCCATACGTCCGGATTTCCGAGCCGTTAGCAGCAGCCAGCGCCGGTCCTCGTTCGCCCTTTTGGATGTCGAGGGAGGAGGCCGGGATGATGCTGTGCTGAGCCCCAGTGTCGCACAGGAACCGGCGGCCGGTTTTGTCATCCGTGACGAACAGCAGGGAGCCCGCGTGGCCCACGGCCATCGCGGGGGCTGGAACGGGGGCGGACTTGAAAGAACAGGGAGGTGTGCACCGTTGTGCCCTGGCGCCGAACCGTGCGTGGTAGTAACAGTGGCCCGGGTTAGTGGGGCGTGAAGGCCCCGTGGGCCTGGTGACAGGCCCTTGTGGCCGTGTGCTGGATGGTGAGGGGCGCGCCCAGGCATTGGCTGCCAGGTCCGGAGTGACGTCGCGGCTGGAGTGAGCGGACAGCAGCTTGTCGGCCTCATCGGCCAGGGCTTCCAGGTTCGTGAGGCCGGACGCCACGATCGCTGGGCGGATGCTGAGAGGGAGCTGGCGGATGAACAGCGTGCGGAAGAGGGATCCGGATGGGCTCTCATCGGTGAGGGAGAGCATGTGGGAGAGGAGGTCTGACGGTGAGGCATCACCGAGGCCTGGAAGGTCGAGGAGGTGGCAGTTTCGCTGATATGCCGAGGCCGTAAATTTTTTAAGGAGCGCTGTTCTGAGATGTGCGTACTTGCCTTCCTCTGGTGGGTTCTGCAGCGTTGTCCAAACCTTGGAAACTGCGGCGCTACTGAGTGATGTGACGAGATAGTCGTACTTCGTCCCATCTGTGGTGATATTTCGCAGCCGGAAGCGAGATTCAGCTTGGAGAAACCAGGCTTCGGGCTGGTTTTCCCAAAACTCCGGCAGTTTCACGGAAACTGCGTTCGTGTCCGCCATTGCAGTGCTCGGAATACGTTCTGAGCGTCGGGGTCACCAATGTTGAGGCTGCCGCGAAACACGAATGGAGGCTGAATCCATATGTGGAAAACCAGAAAACTTTAATTCACTGCATGGCACATAAAAAGGCTGAGAGAGCTGCTCCCAGAATTCTCTGGGAAAAACTCCCAGAATTCTCTGGGTAAAACCTAAGGCCCCGCCCCCTTCTGCCTTAAAGGTAATGTGCCTTAAAGGGGAAGGTGCTGGAAGTTTGTCCACAGACGGAAGAGTGGATTATGCCCGTTTTAGGTGGCGATCCGCCACAATCTGTTCTTAGTGGTGCTGATTGACACTGGGAGAACTCCCCTGCTCTTCTTCAAAGAGTTCCATAGGATCTATTATGTCCACCACAGAGGGCAGATGGGGCATTGGTTTAACGTCTCATCCAAAGAATGCAACTGGTGTCGGCCTAGGTTATGTGCTCAGGTCGCTAGAGTGGGGCTCGAACCCATGAACTCTGGCTATGGGGCAATAATGCTACCTCTGAGCAAGACTGACTCCAAGTAAGGCTCCCTCTACACTGTCCCATCAAACATCTAAAGAGATTGATGGATATGATGTTTGCGTTTAAAGGATTCTCCCAGAAGTGTTAAGATTCTTAACCGCTGGTTCAATGCAATCTCTAAGATTTATACCGACAACAATTGATTTGAAATGGAAAACTGTACAGCAATATTTGGGTATTACTGTACTACCCTTCATATGAAATTAGAATTTACCAGTCAATCTCTGATGACATTGCACACAGGGAGTCAAGACCAACTGCAGTCTCAGATAAAGCGAGGTTAGAGCACTAGAGAGGGTACAGAGGAGATTTACGTTGTGTGGACTGGAGAATTTTAGCTGTGAGGAAAGATTGGATAGGCTGGGGTTATTTTCTTTGGAACAGAGGAGGCTGAGGGGAGACTTAATTGAGGTGTATAAAATTATGAGGGGTCTAGATAGAGTGGAAAGGAAGGACCTATTTCCCCTAGCAGAGAGGTCAATAACCAGGGGGGCATAGATTTAAAGTAATTGGTAGAAGGATTAGAGGGGAGTTGAGGAGAACTTTTTTCTGGGTGGTGGGGGTCTGGAACTCACTGCCTGAAAGGGTGGTAGAGGCAGAAACCCTCATCACATTTAAAAAATACTTGGATATGCACTTGAAGTGCCGTAACCTACAGGACCAAGAGCTGGAAAGTGGGATTAGGCTGGATAGCTCTTTTTCGGCCGACACGGACACAATGAACCAAATGGCCTCCTTCTATGCCATAAATTTCTATGATTACAGAGGGCAGTGATAATTGGACTACAGCACAGAGATGTAATTCAATCCCTATTTTAAAGTAACACATACTGTACTTTTAATTAAAATTTCTATTATAAATTTTAGATGTCTACATTTATATTGAAAACTTACAACTTAAACTTATCAGGCTGTAATTACAATCGCCTCCTTTCTCTCAACCTCCTCTCGCTCTCTCCTAACCACCTTCTCTTTCTCTCTCAGCCCAGGTGGGCAGTATCTCCCTCTTTCTTTCTCACTCTTTGTTAGCTTAATAGAGGTTCCCAAACTGGGGGTGCGCTAAGGTTATCCGGGGGGGGAGGGGGAGGGGGTAGGCACGAGAAATACCGGCTGGCCTAGAACCAGAGCCACCAATACAGCCTTGCATAGCCAGAGGATTATGGGGCCCTTCCAAGTAAAATTTGAAACAAAGGCATTAAAAGACACAATGGCCAACTTTAATCACATTTTGGTTAAGCCCTTATTTAGGGACTTTGAAATTTAAGTTCTGGAGAGAAATGTAGTGATGAAAACATTTTCAGAAAGCATTTTGAAAGAATTATTGGAATGCAGCAGTCAGATTTCGCAATCAGAGTGATAGGATTACATGCGCACTTTCCGTGATAAATGTGTACTTTAAAGTTTAGAATGGAAAAGGTTGACACAAAACGTGTGACAAAGATGTGATAATAGGAAATCACATGATGCAGACAAGAAGTGCAGACAGACGTTAAAGATTTTTTATATATTATAGATAGATCATGACAGGAAAATATGTAAATTGCATTGTATCTTAATTGATACAGCTCAGCTTCCGCACCCCAACCTATTTTTAATTTGTAAAGAAATTGGCTGCCGCGTTTCATACAACAGTGACTACACTTCAAAAGTATTTCATTGGCTGTAAAGCGTTTTGGGAGGTCATGAAAGGCACTATATAAATGCAAGTCTTTCTATTTTTATGTTTTTTAAATGCAAGTCTCTACTGCAAATGCTGATCTGTATTAACTTAATAGTAATATTGTATTGTCTACAGTGGTTTGCGGTTTTGTTTGAAAGTGCCTGTTTTTCAACTTCTTAAAAAAATGTTGAAGTGTGACAAAAATGGAGTTTCAAGAAGCTTGAAAAAAAATGCATTTTGCATAAAGATTGACTTTTGTTTGCTGTCCAATGTGAAACTGAGTCATACTGACCAAAAAGGTTCCCAGATTCCCTTCCTGGCCTGTGCTACGCCTGCTGATCCCAGCTGGGCTGGCAGTACGGGCAATACAATTCGTCCCAGCAATACGGACTACAGAGGGAAGAAAAAAGATCATTTCCTGCTCCTTATCCTGTCCAGTGACCCGTGCTGGAAAAATATTCCTGCGTAGATATTGGCTGAGGTTAGGATTGGGCTGATTTGTGATTCCCTCTACAGTTGACACTCATTTTTTAGTTCACACATGAGGGGAGAGCCCTAGGCCCAGGCACTAGAGGATGAACTGGCATCCATGGAACTACACCTCACCAAAACTTAGTTTCCTTCAGAAGAGGTTGGGGAGGAAATTGGGAGAGCAGACAAATAATTGGCTTAATTCTTGATGGACTCAAAGAGCATTTTCAAAGAGCATACTCACATCCCCCATGTTCCCAGTACATAGTTTCTACACTTGAATCGTTCAATCTGTGGGCCGCAGGTTTGCGTAACCTGCCGCATGACTGGCCTGGTGATTCACTGTCAGATCTGTCTGTATCACCTTAAGCAATAATACATCTCCCTCTCCAAAAGCAAATCCTCTTACTACTCCTTGATTATCCCGGAGAGCAAGGGAAACTCCAGACTCTCCTCAATGACATACAGCTTCCTCACCCCCAGTGTCAAGTGTGAGGAGCTAACAGATTAGGACTGACTTAGCCTCTTCCCCCTCCTCTTCTCCTGTCTCTGGCTCCCCTATACTTCAACTCCAAATTCATATCGCTCTATAACTTCTCCCCCAGCTCCTCCCCTGCCCTCACCAAGCTCCAATTCTGCACGAATTCTGTCCCATCTCCTGTCGTCTCGATCCTCTCCCAGCCCAGCAACTCACCACACAACTAGTTCTCCACAGCCCCAAAACTCATTGGCGTTGCCAGAGGCTCTCTCCCACAAAAAAAGCAGTAGATGCTTGCGCAGTTAATAATTTTAAATCTGAGCTTTTTGCTAGCCAAGGGCATTAAGGGATGATGGAGCCAAGGCGAGTAAATGGAATTAGGATACAGATCAGCCATGATCACATAAAATGGCAGGAACAAGCTGGAGGGGCTGAATGGCCTACTCCTGTTCCTAATTTTCAGGCACAATATTGAGTTCAACAATTTCAGATCATAACCACTGCTCCCGTTTTTTTGGACAACATGTGCTGGTAATGTTTCTGCTGTTGCCATTTACAGCTCCTCTAGACCCATGATTTGTTTCTTGACTTGTCCCATTATCACCCTCTTTTACCTTGCACCATCATCCCCCTTTGTCCTTTAATCACTCCTGCATTCCAACCTATCACAGACATTCCCCTTTTGTCAACATTTTCAAAAAGCATCAAAAATCCAGACCATAACCTCTGCCCCTATTTTTCCAGATGGCAGCTGTTTATGATGATTCTGCCATTCCCATTTACACCTCCTCTAGACCCATCTTTTGTTTCTTTACTTGTCCCATTACCATCTCCTTTTGCCTTGCACCATCATCCCTTTTGTCATTTAATTTCTCCTGCCTTCCACCCAATCACAGACCTTCCCTTTTGTTCTTTCCTCCCCCTATAGTTGCTTAAAACCTGTTATATAAGAACATACGTAAGAACATAAGAAATAGGAATAGGAGTAGGCCGATTTGGCCCCTCGAGCCTGCTCCGCCATTCCATAAGATCATGGCTATATCTCAAACTTTTTCCAATTCTGGCGAAAGGTCATCACTCTGAGACGCTAACTCTGTTTCTCTCTCTCCACAGGTGCAGCCTGACCTGCTGAGTATTACCAGCGTTTTCTGTTTTTATTTTGGTTCAGTTACTAACTGGATGGAAATTTAAAAAAATACCTTTGATTGCTTTTTTGTCAGCACATTATCTGTGTAATTTTATATAATTGTCTAAGTAACCATTTGACTGAGTGAATATGGTTACTGGTGCAGGACAAGGAGCAGGTGAACTACAACTCCCATGGTGCCTTTCGGATGAGACCTCAGGTGGACGTAAAAGATCCCATGGCCACTATTTTGATGAAGAGCAGGGGAGTTATCCCCGGTGTCCTGGCCAATATTTAATCCCTCAATCAACATCACTAAAAAAAAAGGATTATCTGGTCATTATCACATTGCTGTTTGTGGGACCTTGCTGTGCGCAAATTGGCTGCCGCGTTTCCCACAATTCAACAGTGACTCCACTTCAAAAGTACTTAATTGGCTGTAAAGCACTTTGGGATGTCCTGAAAGGTTGTGAAAGGCGCTATCGAAATGCAAGTTCTTTCTTTTAGTAGTCTAACGTGAGTTTGGTCAGTGTCAATTCAGATCTTAGTGGACCTGGTCCTATATCATGAAACTATGCTTAATCTTAATTGGCTGTAAAACGCTTTGGGGCGTCCCGAGGTCATGAAAGGCGCTATATAAATGCAAGTCTTTCTTTTATATGCAAATTGGCTGCCGCGGTTCCTATATTACAACAGTGACTACACTTCAAAAGTACTTAATTGGCTGTAAAGTGCTTTGGGACAGCTTGAGGTCATGAAAGGCGCTATAGAAATATAAGTCCTGTCCTTTTTTCCTTTAGTATTGCAAAGAGAGTTAGTGAAGTGTTGCGCATGTTATTTTTGCACATCCAAGCTAATTGTTCTGTAATCAAGTGAAATCTGCTACACTAATTTTATACTACTGTTTAACCTTTTCTTTTGATAGATACTTTTCTTCTTAGGCAGTCCCTAGGAACTGAGGATGACTTGCTTCCACGCTAAAAATGAGTTCTCAGGTGACTGATGAGTCCAATGCTAGACCTGCAGTCTCTGTGGTAGGTGGTACGATTCATAGTTCTCTCCCCACAGGGGCTGCCTGACCTGCTGAGTATTTCCAGCATTTTTCTGTTTTTCATTTTTGGTTCGTTACTAACTGGGCTGGCAATAATAATTTTTTTTAAAAATACCTTTGATTGCTTTGCGGACGCGGACGCGAACGACGACTCCCGCGGTGGGTGGCCTTTGCGGAATGGTGGCGAAGGGTGCGAGAACTACAACTCCCGTGGTGCCCTAGCGGCGCCCTGGGGGGAATGTCGACGGGTGCGAGAACTACAACTCCCGTGGTGCCCTGGCGGGACGGCGGTTTCCGGTGGCGGTGGCCAGGATGTGAGGCGGGGAGTTTCCGCTTTCAAACGCTAACTGTCAGCGCTCGAGCGATGCGTTTGAAGCGTTAACGGGCGCCGGACGGAAAACCGAGGCGGCGGCGGCGGCGGCGGCATCGTCGTTTAAACTTTTTTTTCCTTTCCACCTCCTCCTCTACAGTTTCCTCCTCGGGTTTTTTTAATTTTTTTTTCATTCGGATGTTGTGAGGGGAGCCAACGCCTTGGACTCGATCTCCGCGGGGAGGAAGGTTGTGGAGGTGGTGCTGAGGGGAGGTGGTCCGGGCCCGGTCCGCCGTCTCTATATTTGTTATTTTCTGCCCTCTTGGGGTTGGGATTCCCCCATCCTCCTCCGGTTGCCGGGATGGGTTGCACCATGAGCGCCGAGGACAAGGCGGCGATGGCGAGGAGCAAAATGATCGACCGCAACCTGAGGGAAGACGGCGAGAAATCGTCCCGGGAGGTCAAACTTCTGTTGCTGGGTAAAGAGAAAAAAAAAATCTTCTCAGGCTGGAGTTTTATTACAAAATATTACGTGCAAAAATTTTGGAATTGGTGTTTGGCCGAGGCCGCGATTGCACGCTGCGCCTTTAAGATTTAGCAATTTTTACCCCTCTCGCTACCGCCCCCCCCCCCAAAAAAAAATGATTGGGATTGTGAGCAGGGATTTGGATTATAGTTTGGGGAGGTGACCCAGGGTGAGGTCGGTTTTAAAGGCAGGCAGACATTTTACCTGGTTGGGGGGGGGGGGTGAGAAGGCAACCCACTGATGTGGGGACCTGCACCTAGCTTAGACTTTAGAGAATTGGCGGGCTGGCGAACATGGGGGGGGGGGGGGGGGGGGGGCTGAGGCACAGTAGTTGGGAACGGTAGCATAGTGGTTATGTTAGTGTCAGTCAGTGGGTAGTACCCTTGCCTCTGAGTCAGAAGGTTGTGGGTTTAAGTCCCACTTCAGAGACTTGAGCACAAAAATCTAGGCTGACACTCCCAGTGCAGTACTGAGGCAGCAGTGCCGCCTTTCGGATGAGATGTTAAATCGAGGCCCCGTCTGCGCGCTCAGGTGGATGTAAAAGATCCCATGGCACTATTTCGAAGAAGAGATTGGGAGTTAGCCCCAGTGTCCTGGCCAATATTTATCCCTCAATCAACATCACTAAAAGAAACATCTGGTCATTATCTCATTACTGTTTGTGGGAGTTTGCTGTGCGCAAATTAGCTGATGCGTTTCCCATATTAGTGACTATACTTCAAAAAGTACTTAATTGGCTGTAAAGCGCTTTGGTGGTTGTGACAGGCGCTATATAAATGCAAATCTTTCTTTCTGGACTAGTAATCCAGAGGCCTGAACTAATGATCCAGAGACACGAGTTCAAATCCCACCGCAGCAGCTGGTGAATTTAAATTCTTAATTAAATAAATCTGGAATAAAAAGCTAGTATCAGTAATTGTCGTAAAAACCCACCTGGTTGACTAATGCCCTTTAGGAAGGGAATCTGCTGTTCTTACCCGGTCTGGCCTATGTGACTCCAGACCCACAGCAATGTGGTTGACTCTTAACTGCCCTCTGAAATGGCCGAGCAAGCCGCTCAGTTGTATCAAACCTCAAGGACTGCAGCAGTTCAAGAAGGCGGCTCACCACCACCTTCTCAAGGGCAATTAAGGATGGGCAATAAATGCTAGCCTTGCCATCGATGCCCACATTCAATGAATGAAGAAAGAAAAATTGGACCTTGTATTGGGACAGTGGTGTGGAAGTCAGCGAGCTTGGTGGGGTAATGGGAGCAGGAATTCTAAGATATAACTGGTGATCAGAAGTGTGGATAAAATCTTAAACTGGATCAGGTTATAAGTTGCAGTAGTAAGGAAATGCATAGCCCAGGGCACTTATTTTAAGTGGAAGTCCTGCTGAGCAAGTTTTTAAATTAGGAGTTGGAACTATTAAAAATTGCTATTTCAAATCTTGAGGCGGTGAAGTAAGCATTAGTGTTTTTTGTGCCGAATTTGAGCCAATCATAATGTTTTTGTATGATGCATTGTGTGTACAATAGCAAAAAAGTACATCTACCCATATGAGCATCATATTTATGCATTGAGAACAATCCAGAAATAGCTTTTATCTTTATGATGATGACTAGCATATTCCAATGTAGAAAGATCTGTCCAAACCCCAATTAAAGCCTGACCGCAGGCTGTTTACTTAATTCGGACTTTTGTGGCCTTCAAAGGGTCATAGCTCAACATTACCAGAACAATAATGCGTCAGGCATTACATGATGAGGTCAATTTTAACTTGGTGGTGGGAATCGGGGTGGGGCCAAAGCGGTGAAGATCCAGATGGCGAGGCTCCGGAGATTTTAACTCATTTGACATAACACGGTGGCATAGTGGTTAGCACTGTTGCCTCACAGCGCCAGGGACCCGGGTTCGAATCCGGCCTCGGGTGACTGTCTGTGTGGAGTTTGCACATTCTCCCCGTGTCTGCGTGGGTTTCCTCCGGGTGCTCCAGTTTCCTCCCACAGTCCAAAGATGTGCGGGTTAGGTTGATTTGGCTGTGATAAATTGACCCTTAGTGTTAGGGGGATTAAATACATGGGGTTACGGGGATAGGGTGGGATATGTGTCGGTGCGGGCTCGATGAGCCGAAATGGCCTCTATCTGCACTGTGGGGATTCTGTGAATACCCCAAAATGGATTCCCGTCCAAAGACAGTTGGAATGATATCAACGCCAGCGGTTGGGAGTGGAAAAACGTGGGGGGTAGGTTTGGTCGCTGCCAGGGACCCACTGAAACGGTATCCAGCAAAGTAAGTGAGGTGGGGGGAGAATCAAGATCGATCACAGTCGGCAGAGGGGTGGCAGCCAGGGGAAGTGGGAATCCAAGGTATCCTTGTGGGGTCAGCAAGAGAACTGCTACTCCGCCTGGTCCACAAGGATTCAAAAGTTTATAATTTCAAATTTACCATGTCGTCTTCTGGCCCCTTGTGGGCCTCCCGAGCACGGAAGCTAAAATGTCATTGCAGCACTGATGATGTCATCGGGCCATGACTTTAAGATTTAAAAGTGGGCCCCTGCCTGCAGCAGGAGTCTCGGCCAATTTCAAAGTCGGTGAAGATGAAATTTTGCCGGGCAGGAACCGTGTGGCCTCGGATCGGTACTTGGACAATTTTACACCCACCAATGCACTGCCCCGTCGTGGGGGGAAGAGGAGGATAGAACAGTGCATTGTGGGAGCAATGTTGTGGGATATCCACATTAGACAGGAGTTATATTCCTGATGTACGGCACATGGGGTTCAGTACAATTTGGTAGTTAGTGTGTGTTAAACTAGTATGGTGAAATTAGCAACTGGTTGAGTAATTCTATTACAGGATTCGCTCAAAATAGGCCACTTATGGATAATTGCAGTGTGATTTTCCTAAAAGATCTTTTCAAAGTGGTACATGTGCAGCAAAGAAGATATGTTATAGTAAAACCATCTTATGGGAAGAGTGGTAGGTTTGTGTGGGGAATATTATTATAGAAATATGCAGTAGGTCTGCCATCATCTGAACATGAGAACGATTAACGTTTTGGGTGGAGACTCTTCAGAACTGATGCTGGGCCTATGCTGAAACCATTGACCTCTCTTTTTGCTCTTTAGGTGTTAACTGGCCTGCTGTGTACTTCCAGCATTATCTGTTGTAGTTCACATTTTGAGCATTTATTTTCCCCTTCTCATCTTCTATATGTTGCCTTATGAAATGGGTCCCAGTGTATATGGTGGGGTTGCAGGGTTCATGTGAATATTTTTTATCATCAAATGGGTGAACCTCAAGGTGCTACAATGTAAACTGTCCAGTGGTGTGATAACTAATTTCTGCTATTTGTTCAATAATACCTGGCCCCTTTGCTTAGAAATGTCCATCTGCAGGCTAAAAACTTATTGTCACCAAGGACACGCTGATGGTCACCTTAAATTTTTTGAGTAGAATGACTACCTTCCCTTGATTTAATTATTGTAACCTGTTGATATTTTGAATAAAGTTAAACTTTGCAGGAGGTGTCATTAATGCATGAAACAGGGTAGATGCTGAGAGGTTGTTTCCCCTGGCTGGAGAGTCTAGAACTAGGGGGCATAGTCTAAGGTAAGAGGTCAACCATTTAAGACTGAGATGAGGAGGAATTTCTTCACTCAGAGGGTTGTGAATCTTTGGAATTCTCTGCCCCAGTGGGCTGTGCATACTGAGTCTTTGAGTATATTCAAGGCTGAGATAGATAGATTTTTTGGACTCTAGGGGAATCAAGGGATATGGAGATCGGGCGGGAAAGTGGAGTTGAGGTCGATGGTCAGCCATGATCTTATTGAATGGTGGAGCAGGCTCAAGGGGCTGTTTGGCCTACTCCTGCTCTTATTTCTTATGTTCTTATGAATATTTTAATTAATGCTGCTATTCTGAAGCCTGACAATCTAATCTTGTCTTGCTATATTGAATAGGAAAGTAAAATTAATTACGTAGAGTTACCATAGCAACTTTGTCTGCAAGAAAATTACTCAAGTTGACTGAAGAAATTGAAATACTCAATAGAAGGGAGTAAGATTTAATGCTGAGTGTTGGACCAATCATTTTTATGCTAGATTCAGATGATCCACTTGCTGAAATGTCCTTGCTGAAAGATTAAATTCCAGTGACTGTACTATAAATATAATCTGCTGTGGGAAGTAACACTGCTTTCTTTTATGTTTAATCTTGTTCATTTGGCTTTCTTTCTTTCCTTTTTGCTATCTGTACAATGAAAACAGCTTATAAATAACATTTATGTAGCTTACTGATTCTTTGCATTATATATCCTACAGGAAAATGGTTCATGTTTCATTGTGAAACAACATTTTCAGCATGCTTCCTTTTTCAGATTTTGGTCAGATTTGCAACCATTTTAGGCTATATCTGAGGGCGCTATTCATTCATTACAACATTGTTCTCCTTTCTATTCACAAATGGGAAGTACAGTGATCGATCACATGGTCAAATTTATGAGCTAGGGAATGCACATCATAATACAGAAAAAATTATGTATTTTTTTTTCCCCACAGGTGGAAATGAATTAATTCTTTCTGGGCTGTCAAAGCCATAAATGTGTCTCCCTTTTAATTAATCACATACGAGAGGTAGACTTAAAGGGGAAGGAAAGTACAGAAGTAATTTTGGTACACAGCACTCCTTCATCTAATTTTCAAAAGAACTCTACTTAATACATGACGCATTTGTGAAGTGTTCATTTCCTCTCCCATTGAGACCAGCCATTTCAGTTCTCTACTTGCATACCAAGCTATTCTGGTGAGATATTATGGTCTGCCCTTGAAGCAGCAATGCAAGAGTTCACAGTTTGGACAGGCCTGAAGGGGAAATTAAACACTTCCAAGGAGGTATCTTCTACCAGGTAAAAGCCTGGAGGATACCTTTTTTTTGTTGTAAATAAAACTGGTAGAATAATTTGCACTAAATATGCCCCGTGTCATCTTTTGTTGTCAGCTTATTGACATGGTTTGTTGCTTCAAGATAGGAATGCCTGTGTTTCCTTTTACACTAGTTCTTGATGTAGATGCAACCTGTCTAAAAATGTCACGTTTGATTTCCCTAATGTATAGCATAATATGATTAGTAGTCTGGTGAGAAGCACATAAATAAAAAGTAAACTCCTCTAATAATTCAGCAGCTTATCCAGTCACTGGGTCTTATCCTATGTCTCTGCTGAGTTAGCTGACCTCAGCCAGGGTAGTGTGAGACAATATTAGGGCTAGGAACTATACAAATAGTCAACACTTTGAGGAACAGAGAGGAAATATTGTCAAGGAAGGGGGGGGGTGATGGAGAAGGAGAAAGTTTTTAGTGCTTTGTGTAATGTTTGTTTAAACCTGTAACTTCTGATTCCCTGCAAAGAAAATTGTAAAAATGTCCAGAAAACTAAGCAAATAAAGTAAAATTGAGAAAAGGCCATTTACCCATCTAGTTCACCTAGCCAGGACATGCAAAATAGAAATACGATAGCAAAATACTGCGGATGCTGGAAATCCAAAATAACAACAGAAAACGCTGGAAAAACTCAGCAGGCCAGGCAGCATCCGTGGAGAGAGAGAGAAACAGAGTTAATGTTTCAGGTCGAAGACCTTTCGTCAGAACTGGAAAAAAGCAGGAAATGAAATAGATTTTTTTAGCAAGTATAAAGCTGGGAAAAGGGGGAGGGGATGAAAGAACAAAAGGGTTCTGACGCAAGGTCTTCGACCTGAAACGTTAACTCTGTTTCTCTCTCCACGGATGCTGCCTGGCCTGCTGAGTTTTTCCAGCGTTTTCTGTATGCAAAATAGAAAGATGGTTGTGTCTTGCTGATTGTTGTTGGTGTAGAACAAGTTACTTCAATCCACAGCAGTTAGACTGAAATTAGTACAGTCTCTGAGTTTAAAGGAGGGGAATACAAGGATGGTTTCTTAAAAAAAAAATCAACAGTAAGCTGTAATCAAGAGCTTTTCTAAGAAGATATTGGGCAGAACTTGAAACTTTGGCTGAGGCGTAAAACAGGCAATAGCAGATTGTCTGTGTGTTACACACCCAGCCCGATTTTCCTTTCGATTGACCTCAATGTAAAGGAAAATGGGCGGATTGTATAATGGGTGACTGATCCACTACCACCTTTTTATATCTCTGTCAAAGTTGAAAGTTCCGCTCCAGTTTAGATATTAAACCAGGATCAGAGACCAATCGTTTACTGAATTTATCAGGTAATTCTTTGTTTTCATTCTGCCTGATATGGAAAAGCCAAGCAAATAGCCATTAAAGCAGCTCACAGGAATTTATTTTTTGATTTAGTCTGTTAAATCTGAAAATGACTCGATCTGGAATTGGATTTGGAAATTCGAGGTATAGAGAAATACATGATGGCAAATTTTTACGGAATTTAAATTTGTGGGTCCTGCTCACAATTATCTAATGTATTAAGAGTTGCATATAGCACACATTTCCTTTTAAGTGTCATTTACTTTCTGATGACATTAATTCGAAAACAGTCGAACCACTTAATGTGAGCAACACCATGTGGGATCTGCTAATAGTAAATTTAAGTATGTTGTGATTTTTCTACTGAACATTCTCTGTCATTTTACACTCTCAAATCAAAATTTATTACATTGACCCGGAATTTGCAGTCAGCAGTGAAGCAAAGGCATTCGCCGCTGGCCCCAAAGAAAGCTGCCCAGAGATCTCATGATCTTTGTGGTGAGAAGTTTGCCTTTTTTGCCGCGCAAGTGATTTCAGTGCAGTATAGTGAGGATTCCCTAATGTGATCTGCTGTGACGTCAACAAGCTGTCTGAGCAGCCAATCACATTGCAGAATTCTCACAGACGGGGAAGCAGGAAATGAGAATCTGCTTTTATCCCAACTTTTAAAAAAATGTTAGAGCAAAACCAAGATTGGAGCTCTCACATGGGTATACAGTAGAACTTGAAAGATCATGAGGGCTTTTTTTTAAATGTAAAAAAAAAACCTTTTCTTTTAAGTTTCTTTAAAATCGTAATTTTTATCATGGAGAAATTTGACACTCCACAAAATTAAAATTAGTTTTTCAGGGCCATAATGTTAAAACCCCAGTTACACCTAATCCAATAAGGCCTAACATCTAATGGGGTATTTAGCAGCGATATTACCACAGAAAAGCCCAAGTTTTCGTCACTTTCACTGATTGCTGGCTATGGGGGGGGGGCTGGTGTGCGCACAGCGTAGCCAGTGTCGAAGCAGTGAATGACTGACCGCAACTTAGGGTTTCTGCGTTTAGATGCACATATGCTATATCCTGAAGTTGCAGTCAGTTTCAAAGGGGTAATAACGGCGAACGCTATTAGTTCGCTGTTATTATGCACCACAAATTCCAGCCCTATATCTTTTTAGTCTTGCTGTAAACTGAGAAGCCAAATTATCTTTGGACCTATTTTTGTGGCTTTCACTAGAAAGGTTTGCTCACAGTCCCTGAAAATCTCATTACAGGGCCTAAGATTTGTGTTTATTCAAAGGATTTGTCCATTTTATAGTGATAAACTTTTTTTTTTAAAGAGCTAAATAATGTAATTCCAGATGAAATTGCAATCTGCTAACATGTCTCAACAGCTTGATTTAAAAACTTGTGCCAGTAAACATTGCTTCAGACTTGTTAGAAATGAAGTAATAACTCCTAAATATGATGGCTTATTTTTCTCAGTACAAAATAATACTTTTTTAAATGCTTGTAGTTTTACTGAGGATAGTTTTATATATTAAACTTTATACATTAAACTATTAATTCTTAGAGTGCTGTTTGGGAACTAGAACTTGTGTGCAACTTGATGATTAAAGGCAGGCCAGGCACATGGTGGTTTTGCCCTGATGCATGTTTTGCAGAATGTGCTTTGTTGGGCTTAAGGTACTATAATCCATGTGGTACCAGACCAAAATGAATAGTCTAAACTGCCTGTCGGACCACGGTTGGACAACTATACAGTACCTCAGACCTTTCATAGGGCTTGTTATATTGCCTGTGCTAGTGACGCTGGCTGTTGTTGTCTAGGCCTCATCCAGCCAGCTGAAAGTAAATTTGCCAGGATTCACCAAGACCCAATTAAAAATGGTTATTCCTGGCTGCCATTTCAAGTTTATTTTCATGTTGCAGCCAGCTGTGTGAGACCACTGATTCAGGGCTTAGTGCAATGTAAAAGCAGCTTCATGCAGTTGCAAGATAGATGTTATGCATGGATCCTTGAGGTTTACAGTCCCCCTTGATACTAAGTATTTATGGTCTGACAGTGTTGAGATTCACTAAATCTCTTGGGGTTTCGTATGACTTACCTGACCAGCTTCTAACCATTAAAGCACAAAGAAATTCCTTAACTGACGCATTTTAGTTTATACCTAAAACAAGGTCTCATGTTGTGTTGCTTATCATTTATTAGAAGCAGAAGAAAAATCCTATGGATTCATAGGGCAATTGTAATTCCAATAACTAAATTAATTAAAAGAGAGGTTGTTCTGTTCATTATCCTGGACAGGTTACTGAAAACTAGACATCAAGGCTAATACTTTTGAAGGCACTGAGTTGGGTCTCATCTATGAACATGATCTAAGATATGAGAACTTAAAAATCTGGTAGAAAGAACAAAAATATAAAAATGTAAACTACATTAGTGAAGAGTGACATTACATTTTGTTTTTGGGCAATTTTAGTTTACATTTTGAAAAGAGCAGCATTACAAAATGCTAATTTAGGTGACAGCATATTATTGAGCTATGAAAATGGGTTACCATTGCCCTGTTATTTCTCACATGCATTGATTCCTAGATAGTCCCCAGAGCAATACAAATCCTGTGCCTGTGGTGTAGCAGCAAGCATAAAGAATTAAATAACTTGCAATCGTAAAAAATAAATACACTGGTAAGAATGTTCTGCAAATTAACTAGTGTTTTCTAAAGCTGAAAGAGTTGGTTGTCAGGCAACACAAAAGAATAAGACCAGCTATCATGTGTTTGTCACACCCTGCTTTCTAGCATGTTGAGTGTACTAATCACACTGCCATATACAAACACTGATGCAAGTCTCTTCCCTATACTTAGAGGGCTTAAATCGAGACAAAATATATGTCCCATCACATGTTACAGTAAGGAGATGACTCATTACTTATTCACCTGGAATTTAGAACTGCAGTAGATGTTAATTAGTCTGGTAATACATGCATGTTCTACAATTAGTTCATAATATTCCTTTTTATATAAGCTTTAATAAGGCCATGTCTACGCAAACCCTTATCAAAATGCGGGAAAAAACCCTCTATTTCCAGGCCCTTTTTCTGGTAAGTAGCAGTTTAGTTCATTGTTGCATCTATACTGATACCATGGCTCGGATTTTGCGGTGCCGATGACCCAGAACTTGCGATCTGCCAAGGTTCGCCTTGACGGAACAACCGCACTGACTCAAAAATCACTTTCGCTGGTGCAGAGTTGGGCTAACTACTGCCCAGCAAATGCCCACGAAACCCTTACGCCTGGTGAAAGCAGGGCCTGCTTTCACCAGCGTAAAGGTTAATATAAATCTTAAATTAAAAATTTTTTAAAAATCATGCACAAACATTGAATTCATTTATGTAAATTTTGGCCCGGATTAAAATGTTTAAAATTATTTTTCAGGCAATTACATTTTTATTGTGTATATGCTTTATTGAAGGGACTTTTAATTAAATTTGAAAATGAGAACATTTATTTTTATTGCAGTTGTATAAAATATTTAATTATTTGGGGATTCCTAATATGCTTATGGGGATTCCATTCGTAAACGGAATCTCCATAAGCATATTAGGAATCCTCCTTTCTAATTGGAGGACCTGGCCCACGTGATCCCAGGGATGCTTCCGAACCGTTTGGGATCCGTGGGCCTTTTCGCAGGCGTACGCCTTCAGGCCCAGGACCCCAAGTCTCTGAAGCCTGGGAGCCTGAAGGTAAGTGCGGATATTTTTAGCGGGTCGGAGGCGTACTCCGGAGATACGCCTCCGACTGCAAATTCTGGGCCTGGGAAAAGAGGACTTGAATGCTACCATTCGTGTTCCTGTTGTCTATCTGAATTAAAAATGAAATTCTTATGTTGGTAACAAAATTACATTCTGCTCAATCTTTTAATTTGTCAGGTGTTATGTTACTGTTGTAATTTCCACAAGCATTGCTGCCTGACCTGCTGAGTGTTTCCAGCATTTTCTGTTATTTCAGATTTCCAGCATCTGCAGTATTTTGTTGTTCTAAAAGATTGAAGTCTATTTAAATTTTTTAATCTGATTTGCTTCAAACTGGAACAAAAGAGTTAGGGTAAATGGGTGTTTCTTAGAATTTACATAGGATATACGGCACAGAAACAGGCCATTCGGCCCAACCAGTCCATGCCGGCGTGTATGCTCCACATGAGCCTCCTCCTGTCTTTCCTCATCTAAATCTATCAGCATAACCCTCTCTTCCCTTTTCCCTCATGCTTGTCTAGCCTCCCCTTAAATGCATCTATACTATTCGCTTCAACCACTCCCTGTGGTAGCGAGTTCCACATTCTCACCACTCTTTGGGTAAAGAAGTTTCTTCTGAATTCCCTGTTGGATTTATTGGTGGCTATCTTATATTGATGTCCTCTAGTTATGCTCTTCCCCACAAGTGGAAGCACTCTCTCTCTCTACTCTATCAAAATTTTTCATAATTTTAAAGACCTCTATTAAGTCACCCCTCAGCCTTTTTTCAAGAGAAAAGAGACCCAGCCTGTTCATCCTTTCCTGATATGTATACCCTCGCATTTCTGGTATCATCCTTGTAAATATTCTCTGCACCCTCTCCAGTGCCTCCTATATCCTTTTTATAATATGGCGACCAGAACTGTGTGCAGTGTGGACTAACCAAGGTTTGATATAGGTTTAGCATAACTTCCCTACTTTTCAATTCTATCCCTCTAGAAATAAACCCTAGTGCTTGGTTTGCTTTTTTTATTTATTGCCTTGCTAACCTATTTCGCAACTTCTAGTGATTTGTGTATTTGTACTCGGAGATCCCTTTGTTCCTCTACCCCACCTAGACTCGCACCCTCCAAGCGATAAGTGACCTCCCTATTCTTCCTACCAAAATGTACTACCTCACATTTATCTTTGTTGAACTTCATTTGCCAATTATATGCCCATTCTGCAAGTTTCTTAATTTAGAGGTGTTCGAAGTGTGTACCTCAGTGGTCAGGCAAGTTTAGTTTGCATTTTTTTTTAAGTGAGCCAGGAGTTACAAATATCAATGTAAGTAACAGTGTATTATTGAGCTATGAAACTGGTTTACTTATTGTCCCACTATTGATCACATGCATTGGTTTCTGGGCTGTGCTCAGAGAGATAACGACTGAATCCTGTGCCTGTGGTGTAGCAGTAAGCATAAATAAATAACTTATTTACTAACACTGTATAGTGTTAAGAATGTTCTGAAAATTAAATAGTGAATAGTGCATCCAGCACATAACTATATTCAGAGATGTCAAAACTTGAAATGGCTAAATGGAAAACAACATTTATAGGTTATACATTTTGTCACCTCTGAATGTTCATCTATCATGTAACAAATCTGTAAAATGGCTTTGGATTAGGTATAGGGAACATAATCGTGAAATTTACTGATAACACAAAAGTAAAGGTTTTGGAAAACAGTGAGGAGGGCTGTAAAGGATTTCAGTAAGATATAGGTTAGTGAAATGGGTAGATAGATGGCAGCTGCAATCTAGTGTGGATGAGTGTGAGGTAATTTTTTTTGAAGGAAAAAAGAAAGGAATGGGAGTATACTCAATGGAAAATGCTGAAAGATGTGGATGAACAGACCTAGGGGTTCAAATACATAATTTCCTAAAAGTGTAAGTACAAGTAGATAAAGCTGCAGAGATTTTATAAATGGAGGCATAGATTACATCAATAAAGTAATTGTAAATTTATACAAGACATTGTTTAGACCACAGTTTAAGTAATGTAGCTTTGGGTGCCCCATTATATAAAGTACAGCAACCATTTACCAAGATGATATCTGGAATGGGATGCTATAGTTGAGGAGCGACTTGAGGTACTAGGGGGTAAAAATTGGGTAGCGCCCCCTTTGGGCGCTTCCTTCGCCTTAGTGCCCCGAAAATGTTAGCGCCCCGCGGCTGATTTTTCCCAGGTAGCGCCCCGCGTCCCTCTTGGGGCGCTGTGAGCCAAAACCGTGTCGCAGTGCCACGGTACTACAAGCCTTCCTACCCTTATTAAAGGGGAGGGGCCTGGCACAGCACGCCCCAGCGCCCAGCTGGGCCACCAGGGATCGGGAGTGCCGGGCTCACGGAGAGCAGCCGGCACCCCGTCGGGGGTGGGGGGGCCTTCATGGGGGCCGGGGGCAGGTGCTGGCAGGCAGCCAGCAACAAAAATGGCCGCCTACCACCTCCCCTTTAACTAGCGCCACCCCGGCCGCAGGTAGGCTCCCCTGACCCCGTCGGATATAGCGTCCGGCGGTAAGTCGGGGGGCGCCACACATTATTACAGCCGGGGCGCTGCACACGGCGATGACGTCATCGCCGGCCGCGCGGTGCTAGCGGTTAGCGCGCCGCTAACCTCCCGCTGAATTTTGCTGGAGGCGTTAGCGGCGCAGTGCCCAGGTGCTAGTTGATTTGCGCCAAACGGGAGGCGCAAATCAACCGAATTTAGCCCCTATAGACTTTTCACTTGAGCAGAGAAGCCAAAGAGGAAATTTAAGAGGTTTTTAAAATTATGAATGATTTGGATGGAGAACAGAGAAAGACTGCTTCTGCTGATTAGTGCCCCTTCACAATCTCACAACACCCATAGAGGTAAATCTCCTTTCTGAACTATATGGTGCCATCCCACACCAGGCGGTACACTATTGTACTGTACCATACTCCTCTTCCTATCTTCAGCCAGAGTTCATGGTCACTTTTTTACTGATACCAGATTGTTTTTTTTTAATTGAATTCAAATTCTCATCCTGCCACTTTTGGATTTGAACTCTCGTTCGCTGGATTATTAGTCCAGCCCTCTGGATTGCTAGTCTAGTAACATAACCAGTACATTACTGTATCCTGGCCTCCAATGCTGTAAACTTTGTAATTTTAAATCTCATCTAAATCTGCTCCATAGTAAAAGATGCCCAAACACATAGGGCTGGATTTTCATAGACCCATGGAGGCGGGTTTGGAGGCGTGTGGGGGGTTAAAATTGCGAAAAGTGGCAGGCGGACCCGATTCCGCCTCCACGCAATTTTGATGAAATCGTGTGCGGTAGTCCCGTCTCCGTCCCGCCTCCAAGAGGCGGGAGAGGCCATTAAAGCCCTTAACAAGCCCTAAATTGGCTCTAATGCCATTTTGAAACGTTTTAGCTAGTTTAAACTCTTCCCACGTGAAGCACGCCAGTGAAACCTGGCAGGAGCACAAGTGGATAGCTGACTATCAGCTGCAGGTCCACTATTACAACGGAGATGTGATGAAGGTAGTAGTAGTATTAGGTCTGAAAGTCGCCTCTGATGCTGCTGCATTGAATGTCTTCAGAGACTGCCTGGCCTTTGCTGTGAGAGGACCTGGATGGAAAAAAAATTCTCTCTCTCTCTCTTTCTCTGAGATGCTGCTCATTTTGCATCCAGGTCCTCTCATAGCAAAGGCCAGGCAGTCTCTGACCTGCAATGCAGCAACAATGATGACATCATCAGAGGCGACTTTCACACTGAAACCACTAATTGGTTCATGGGTTCCCACATGCTGGAACTCAATTGCCCAATTAAGTGAAAATTGCATCAATCTCTCACATCCAATTGCAGTCGGGTGGATAACATGATACATAGATACATAGAACAGTACAGCACAGTACAGGCCCTTCGGCCCTCGATGTTGTGCCGAGCATTGTCCGAGACCAAGATCAAGCTATCACACTCCCTATCACTCTGGTGTGCTCCATGTGCTTATCCAATAACCGCTTGAAAGTTCCTAAAGTGTCCGACTCCACTATCACAGCAGGCAGTCCATTCCACACCCCAACCACTCTCTGAGTAAAGAATCTACCTCGGACATCCCTTCTATATCTCCCCCCATGCACCTTATAGTTATGCCCCCTTGTAACAGCTGCCTCTACCCGAGGAAATAGTCTCTGAACATCCACTCTATCTATCCCCCTCATCATCTTATAAACCTCTATTAAGTCGCCTCTCATCCTCCTCCGCTCTAAAGAGAAAAGCCCCAACTCCCTCAATCTTTCCTCATAAGACCTCCCCCCCAAACCAGGCAGCATCCTGGTAAATCTCCTTTGCACTCTTTCCAATGCTTCCACGTCCTTCCTATAGTGAGGTGACCAGAACTGCACACACTATTCCAAATGTGGTCTCACCAAGGTCCTGTACAGTTGCAGCATAACCTCACGGTTCTTAAACTCAAACCCTCTGTTAATAAACGCCAACACACCATAGGCCTTCTTTACTGCTCTATCCACTTGAGTGGCAACCTTCAGAGATCTGTGGATATGAACCCCCAGATCCCTCTGCTCCTCCACGTTCCTCAGAACCCTGCCGTTGATCCTGTAATCCTTATTCAAATATGCCCTACCAAAATGAATCACCTCGCACTTATCAGGGTTAAATTCCATCTGCCATTTTTCGGCCCAGCTCTGCATCCTATCAATGTCTCTTTGCAGCCTACAACAGCCCTCCACCTCATCCACTGCTCCACCAATCTTGGTGTCATCAGCAAATTTACTGATCCACCCTTCAGTCCCCTCCTCCAAGTCATTGATAAAAATCACAAACAGCAGAGGACCCAGCACCGACCCCTGTGGCACACCGCTGGTAACTGGTCTCCAGTCCGAAAATGTTCCATCCACCACCACCCTCTGCCTTCTATGAGATAGCCAGTTACTTATCCAATCGGCCAAATTTCCCTCTATCCCACTCCTTACTTTCTTCATGAGCCGACCATGGGGAACCTTATCAAACGCCTTACTAAAATCCATGTATACGACATCAACTGCTCTACCTTCATCTACACACTTAGTTACCTCCTCAAAGAATTCAATCAAATTTGTTAGGCAAGACTTACCCTTCACGAATCCGTGTTGACTATCCCTGATTAAGTTGCCCCTTTCCAAATGGTCATAAATCCTATCCCTCAGGACCTTTTCCATTATCTTACCAACCACCGAAGTAAGACTAACCGGCCTATAATTACCAGGGTCATTCCTATTTCCTTTCTTGAAGAGAGGAACAACATTCGCCACTCTCCAGTCCTCTGGCACCATTCCCGTGGACAGTGAGGACCCAAAGATCAAAGCCAGAGGCTCTGCAATCTCCTCCCTTGCCTCCCAAAGAATCCTAGGATATATCCCATCTGGCCCAGGGGACTTATCGACCCTCAGGTTCTTCAAAATTGCTAAAACATCTTCCCTCAGAACATCTACCACCTCCAGCCTATCCACCTTTATCACACTCTCATCCTCAAGAACATGGCCCCTCTCCTCGGTGAACACTGACGAAAAGTATTCATTCATCACCTCTCCTATCTCTTCTGACTCCATGCACAAGTTCCCACTACTGTCCTTGACCGGCCCTACCCTCACCCTGGTCATTCTTTTATTTCTCACATAAGAGTAAAAGGCCTTGGGGTTTTTCTTGATCCGACCCGCCAAGGACTTCTCATGCCCCCTCCTAGCTCTCCTAAGCTCTTTTTTTAGCTCATTCCTTGCTACCTTGTACCCCTCAATCGACCCAACTGAACCTTGTTTTCTCATCCTTACATACGCTTCCTTTTTCCTCTTGACTAGACATTCAACCTCTTTTGTGAACCATGGTTCTCTCATTCGGCCATTTCCTCCCTGCCTGGCAGGGACATACCTATCAAGGACACGCAGTAATTGCTCCATGAAAAAGCGGATGACACGATCCCAACCCGCCCCAGTATCAAAATCCAGCCCTTCGTGCTGAATGCAACTAAAAATAAATTATTTTATGCTTTACACAATTGGGATGTAAATATTAATACGAAGTTTTAGATGCAGTGGCGTTTTGTATGGCTGTACTTTTTTTAAATGGTATTGAAAAACTGGAATAATGTCCAGGTCCTCGATTTTCAACACTAAAATGGAGGATTTTTACATAGAATATACAGCACAGAAACAGGCCATTCAGCCCAACCAGTCCATGCAGCTTTTATGCTCCACTCGAGCCTTCTCCCATCCTTGCTCATCTAACTATCAGCATAACCCTCTATTCCCTTCTCCCTTGTATGCTTATCTAGCTTCCCCTTAAAATGCATCTTGTGATTCACCTCCGCTACTCCTTGTGGTAGCGAGTTCCACATTCTCACCACTCTCTGGGTAAAGAATTTTCTTCTGAATTCCCTATTTGATTTCTTGGTGACTATCTTGTATTGATGGCCTCTAGTTTTGCTCTTCCCAAGTGGAAACACTCTGTCTACTCTAGCAAAACCTTTCATAATTTTAAAGACCTCTATTAGGTCACCCCTCAGTCTTTCCTGAGCAGTATAACCTCGCAGTTCTGGTTTTTGTAAAGGATACAATTGAAGGACTAGTTTTCATTAACATTTGTTGCCTGCTGCAAAATGGTCTGAAAGTATTGTGATCAGTTCTTGAGTTTTTGCCATATATATCTTTGGTATGTGATTTTAACAAAAGAAAAAGATCTGAAGGTACCCGTTACTTTGGTTTTCAGTGTCAATTTGGTTTAACTCAAAATCTGATTTCCTCCAAATTCAATCTAATAGTCATCACATTATGTAGATGTTTTCACAAAATGGATTGTCTTAACATTAAGATGGCAGTTCTATAAAAGGTCAGCCAACAAATGTTAATCATTTTTTACATTTATAATATGATTTTAGTAACTGTTATGGCCTTGAACTTCAGCAGTAGGATTCAGTGAAATGCTTAGGCAGAATATTTTCCAGTAACAAGATCTATTTTTGGCAATAGAAATCATGATTTGTGGGATTTAGATAAAAGCATAAATGCTAATGCAAATAAATGCTCGATAGGATTGTTTGGAACTCTGATTTGAAAAGGGTGGACCTACCAATATTATTGAACAATAGGGTTTTGAAAGCGTTGGCTATAGAGATAATGGATGCATTGGTTGTCATTTTCCAAAATTCCATAGATTCTAGAACGGTTCCTGCGGATTGGAAGGTAGCAAATGTAACCCCACTATTTAAGAAAGGAGGGAGAGAGAAAACTGAACTACAGACCAGTTAGCCGACATCAGTAGCAGGGAAAATGCTAGAATCTATTATTAAGGACGTGGTAACAGGGCACTTGGAAAATAATAATAGGATTGGGCAGAGTCAACACGGATTTATGAAAGGGAAATAGTGTTTGACAAATCTGTTAGAATTTTTTGAGGTTGTAACTAGCAGAATAGATAAGGGGGAACCAGTGGATATGGTGTATTTGGATTTTCAGAAGGCATTCGATAAGGTGCCACACAAGAGGTTATTAAACAAAATTAGGGCTCATGGGATTGGGGGTAATATACTAGAATGGATTGAGGATTGGTTAACGGACAGAAAACAGAGAGTAGGAATAAACGGGTCACTTTCGGGTTGGCAGGCTGTAACTAGTGGGGTACTGCAAGGATCAGTGCTTGGGCCTCAACTATTCACAATCTGTATCAATGATTTGGATGAGGGGACCAAATGTAATATATCCAAGTTTGCTGATGATACAAAGCTAGGTGGGAATGTAAGTTGTGAGGAGGATGCAAGGAAGCTTTAAAGGGATATAGACAGGCAAAGTGAGTGGGCAAGAACATGGCAAATGGAATATAATGTGGAGAAATGTGAACTTACCCACTTTGGTAGGAAAAATAGAAAAGCAGAGTAATTTTTTAAATAGTGACAGATTGGGAAATGTTGGTGTTCAGAGGGATCTGGGTGTCCTTGTACACACATCACTGAAAGTTAACATGCAGGTACAGCAAGCAATTAGGAAAGCAAATGGTATGTTGGCCTTTATTACAAGAGGATTTGAGTATAAGAGTAAAGACGTCTTACTGCAATTATATAGGGCCCTGGTGAGACCACACCTGGAGTATTGTGTCCAGTTTTGGTCTCCTTACCTAAGGAAGGATATACTTGCCATAGAGGGAGTGCAACGAAGGTTCACCATACTGATTCCTGGGATGGGGGGGATTGTCCTATGAGGAGAGATTGAGTAGACTAGGCCTATATTCTCTATAGTTTAGAAGAATGAGAGGTGATCTCATTGAAACATACAGAATTCTGACAGGACGTGACAGGGTAGATGCAGGGAGGATGTTTCCCCTGGCTGGGTCGTCTAGAACCAGGGGTCACAGTCTCAGAATAAGGGGTCAGCCATTTAGGACTGAGATGAGGAGAAAATTCTTCACTCGGAGGATGGTGAATCTTTGGAATTCTCTACCCCAGAGGCCAGCGAAGGCTGAGTGGTTGAATATATTCAAGATAGAGATTGATTTTTTTAATATTAAGGGAATCAAGGGATATGGGGATAGTGCAGGAAAGTGGAGATGAAGTAGAAAATCAGCCATGATCTTATTGAATGGCGGAGCAGACTCCGAGGGCCAAATAGGCCTACTCCAGCTCCTATTTATGTTAAGTCTTTTGACCTCTGCACTGTGTAATTTTTAGACGGTTGCTGGTTGCGCTGGGCTGCATTGTAGAGATCAGTTCATCAATAAACACCGGGATTGGCTTGCTATGTTTACTATAATCAGCATTCTTAACCTGATGGCACATTCATGGGCCCATGTGGTTCTATGCTGACATTGGTTCCCCAAACACTTAGGCATTTGTACCACAGAGTACAACTAATCGAGGACCAGTGGGTTTCATGTAGGCTGCATTTCCTGTGATATAAAGTGGAAAACCAGCTTGTTCTCTAATCTCTGTACCTCCCACAAGCTTTGAGGAAGGTGTGGACAGTTATAGTGGACCTGCTGCCGCTGACATTGGGCCACATTAAGGTCTTGGGGTTAACATCTAGTCATAGAGCAGGTGTCAGACTCCATAGGATTGCAGTATGGCTGAGATCATCCTAAAATTTTGCCTGGTACGTTGGGGCTCTTTGCTCTACTGTTCAGCATAAATTTTCTGTTCTAGTGTATTTACGTTGCCATTTTGCGGTCAACAGTAACTGAAATAAGCAGCAAGTTGGTATTCACTACTAACAGTTGGTTCTGGCCTGTGCCTCATACATCAACAACAAATTGCATTTATATAGCACCTTTTTAAAATAGTAAAATATCCCAAGGTGCTTCACTGGAACGTTATCAAACAAAATTTGACACCAAGCTACACAAGGAGATATTAGGACAGGTAAAGAGGTAGGTTTTAAGGAGTGTCTTAAAGGAGAAGAGCAAGGTGGAGAGGTATGGGGAGGGAATTCTTGGGCTTGGGGCCGAGGCAGAAGTATATACTCTCATGTCTGGTTTTAAAATATTGAAGTATGATTTGGTTATCTCCAATATCTAAGCAGGAGTTCTAACTTGACAATTACCATCTCCATTTAGTAAAAGGACCAAATTTAACAACTGGATGCCTATTTAGTCATAACACTGCTATCCCCAGCTGTGTGGTTTATAGTATTTCTTATAATGACAATTGCATTAATTAATGTATTTTTCCACTTCATACTTGTGAAAGCTGGCAGAATAGGTGAGATATTTGAAAGTGGCAAGTCATTTGCAAATGGTTATTCAGTTAACTCCATTGGTTGCATTACCTGGTCAGGATCGTGCAGCTTGTTAAAAGTGTAAATTAAAAATGTGTTTTCAGTTAGAATTGACAGTAAAGTTTGTCTTTGAATAATCTATAGTGTTTCCAAATGTGTTTGAATGCTTCTGTAAAGACTGCTTGGGCCAGATTTTGCCAGAAAAAATTGGGGCTTGTACATTCCAGTTTAAGTAAATTTTTAATGGCATGACGATAAGTCTTAATTACTGCCAAACAACCTCTCTGGCACTGAAAAGTAACTCTAACACTGAAAATTAACTCTAACAAGTGTGGAGTCTCATTCCTTCAGATTTTAATTATTGTTGGAGATTTTAAAAAAAATATATATTTTTTTTTTTTTACTATCACTCTTTCTTAATCCAATCTTTCTTTCTTTCTCTTAGCTTTCTGTACCTGATTTGACATTGAATTAAATACTCTAACACTTCCTGGTTCAGACTCTGCTCATTAACGATTCATCAATCTGATTGGTTAAGGAGATACACAGTTGCTTGCTTGCTCTGTTCACACGCCCCAAATGCCCTGTAGAGCAGAGCGCACTGCGCTTTTTCAATAGTTGGTTGAGAGGAACTTCCAATGCGTAAACCCATAAGGAAGTCTATGGGCAAGTGCAAGTGGAACAGTTCACCACCGACTGCAAAATCCGGCCCCTTATATTAATAACATTATAGTGCCTTGTATACATCTCAAGTCAAGAGAACACTGTATCTAGGGCTGTGAGGGAAGCTATAACTTTTCGAACAGTGACAATCACAGGGTTTAAAAACAACTTTACAGTTTACCCAAATGCAAACGCTATTCTAAATACTGTACATGCTAACCACACATTGCTAAATATAATTTTGTTTCCTGAGCTTTAGGATTTTTCAATAAAATTAGGCGTGCCACTGCTGTTTTGTATGATACTTGGTATTCTTTACCTCAAATTGCTTCCACCATTATTGCCACCTTTGCCAAATCGCCAGCATTTTCATAGTTCAGATGGATTTATTCTGAGGACATTATCCTTTACATATACCTCTGACAACATTGAAGGTTTTGTAGAGTGTCGTGCTTAGTTGCAGCCATGTTTACAAAGTATGCTTCTTGCAATTCAAAGTTGTGTGAAGATACTGAGATGCGACAGTAACAATTTTCGTTTTCTTTGCAGGTGCTGGAGAATCTGGAAAAAGTACCATTGTAAAACAAATGAAGTGAGTCTGATACATCAGTACTGATAGTTTTTGATCTTGGTTTCTTGTGTTGATGCTTCAGAATTTAAAAATCAAGTGCACACTTAAATGTAGACCTTCTTTGTACTGTTCACATTGGTATTTTAACGTAGCTTTAGGTTAAATGCGGCACTGTGGCTGCATCACCACTTCTGCCCTGGGCGTGTTTGATGGGACAGTGTAGATGGAGATTCTGAAGGGGATTGACAGGGTAGATGCTGAGAGGTTGTTTCCCCTGGCTGGAGTGTCTAGAACTAGGGGGCATAGTCTCAGGATAAGGGGTAGGCCATTTAAGACTGAGATGAGGAGGGATTTCTTCATTCAGAGGGTTGTGAATCTTTGGAATTCTCTGCCCCAGAGGGCTGTGAATGCTGAGTCTTTGAGTATATTCAAGGCCGAGATAGATAGATTTTTGGACTCTAGGGGAATCAAAGGATATGGAGATCAGGTGGAAAGTGGAGTTGAGGTCGATGATCAGCCATAATCTTATTGAATGGCGGCGCAGGCTCGAGGGGCTGTATGGCCGACTCCTGCTCTTATTTCTTATGTTCTCCCTTCAGCCCATCTCCATGCTATATTGAGATGCTCTGTAGTCTCTCATTGCATTTTTTTCTTCCTTCCATTTGGATGAGGGTAATATTGATTACAGTTACACAATGTGAATAGCTGCATTATTCTCCTTCTGCATAAAGCTAGCAGTAAAGCTATAAAGTAAAATTCAAATGTATTATTTCTAACTTCGTTTCATACTACCATCTTTGATAGAAATTGGTATTGTAAGTTGCCTATTGTGTGTGTATATATAAAGGGTAAGGGATACTGATTGGTGCAATATGTTCGTGCACTGCCCTTTGGCCTCTGAGACCTGTTTGGATTCAGTCCAAGGTGACCCTTGCCAAAATTTACAGATTAATTTAAGTAGCATTTTACTTATGGCTGCTGATAAACTGGGAAAGGAGTTGCATTGCTATGCCTCAAGATTAATATTTTTAGATTTGATGCCATCTTAGTTACTACTGATGAAGGTCTATAAAACCTCAGTTGTTCCTGCTGTGTTATTAGAGTGCCTCCTACTTTTGTGTATGTAGCTAGATGCCTGAGCAAGATACTTGGGGCATTTTCCTTTGGGCTTAGAGTGCAACTAGGTTTGACTGTACAGGATGCATCTTTATGATGCAATTTGCCTCCCTTGCAGTTGCAGCAAACAATATGAAAACTAGTTTGGTCGTTGAGAGAAACCTCTGGCTTTACCACTGGGCAACAGTTTCAGGCTCTCCGGTTTTGATTACGAAGCTGCTCTTTGAGAGAAGAGCTGCTTTGGTCTGGATTTGGACTTACTACCTCATAGTCAGTGCCAGCTCCAATTGAAATCCTCTGCAAGGTGCATACGTGGTTATTGTTTTTGTATGTTAGGAAAATAGCACCAATAGAATTTCAGTAAACTCACCAGTAGAATACAAGTTTATACATGCCAGTGCTGGCAAGGCACTGTTATTTTCCAAGATCAGACTGTAGGAAGTCAAATCTATGCCACGTCCAGTGGAACTGCTTGCTGATGTTGCTGGAGCTGACGTGTTGAGTGGGGAGATCCAAGACGGTGAGTCACTGTGGGGAGGAAAAAGATTGCATTTGCAAATATTTTTTATAACCATGTTTTCACATTATCTAACTGGAAGCAGTTCTTACTGTTAAAAGCACTCTTCTCTCCCCATATTTGACCTTAATTTAGCCTTCCATCTATGACTAGTTAATTCAGAGAGTGAGAACTTATGGTTGAACAATTCACTGATTTGAGAATTTTATATGGTGGTGTTGGTATGACATGGTTTCAGTTTGTCTTTAGTCCTAAACTTGAGTTTAGTTCTGTATTGCATTCCTGACATGAATTTCTAGTGCAATTTTAACTAATTGTTTCTCCTTTTCCCTTGCAGAATCATTCATGAGGATGGGTACTCTGAGGAGGAGTGCAAACAGTATAAAGCAGTGGTTTATAGCAATACAATTCAGTCCATCATTGCTATAATCAGGGCCATGGGGCGGTTGAAGGTTGATTTTGGAGACCCAACAAGAGCAGTGAGTACATATAGATGATATTTGAATCTAATATAGATGATATTTGAATCTAATTATATTCGGGTACTGACAAGCTGAAGTATTATAGAAGAAAGTAGAATAAAGACTTGGAATTTTTTTTCAGTGACATTGGTTGATATTTAAGTCATCCAGTCGATAACTTTCTGCTTTTAAAGATGTTGTGGAAAAATGGAGAACATTCAAGACTTTACAGAACAGATTGTTTAATTAAAAGAGAACTGGTACTTTGCACCAAGGCATGTATAGGATACTTCTATTAATGAATGGAAACCGAAGCCATTAAGAGCAGTGTTGGAAAATCTATTTTATGATTCACCATCATTTTAGAGACTGCTAGTTTATAATCTAATATTATTGATTCACATTTGAACCTGCATTTAGTGATTTGAGTCTGTCCCAAATAAATATTAATGTACATTTAGAGAAATGGCTTAATCTTTTAGAAATCTATTGGGAGGGGTGTAACACAATGGCCAGAGCCTGTAATATTATTTGTTATACTTTCATACCCTTGTAGTATCAAGGTGTATCTAATTACCTACCTCCTTTGTCCATACTAAAGGCTCTTTGTCTAATCTAAAGGCTCTTAGTTTAGATCTGTTGCAACAGTTCTGGGTGTAAGAGTACAAATGAGAAAGATTTAGTAGAAGCAGAGAGCAGAATAAAGCATGACAACTGTCAAATCCCCTAAATTCAACAACGGGAAATTATGGTTCTACACATTAAACTGCATATTCAGTATGCAAAACTGTAGTGGTTAACTACTGTCTAGTCCCATGAATAGTTACCATAAGATATAAAGTTGCACCAAAAGTCAGTGAATTAAAAATAAACCATATAAGAGGGTCTGTGTAAAAAGCATTTTTAATTTAAAGTCAAATTTTCATAACTTATGACCCAGTATTCAGCATTGCATACTGAATTGACAGTTTGACCCATATAACCACAATGTTGCTTTGCTGGAATTAAGTGAGCCACTTAATTCTGCTTCCTGTTTCCACCATGTACTCTCATCCAAAGTGGCAAAGGTGTTGAGATTGCAACAGACTATACTAAAGCCACTTAAATTAGATAGAGAAGGGTGGGTAGTTAGACACACTTTGATATTATCAGGATATGAAAATACGAAAGCTACGTACTCTGGATGAGAAGGCACTGGAGGTATAAAAAGGGGATGTGTAAACCACTAGTATACATGTGCATCTTACCAGGGTGAGGATACTGTATTATTGCTGACTGTAAAGCCCCTAAATGAAACTAGCTTCCCCAATTGAGGTGGAATCGTGTGACATTAAATATTGCTGACAAAGGCCACAAGAAAATTTTCTTTAAACTTGAAATGCCACATTTGCAGAGTAAATAAATTGATTTTGAGGTTAGATATCAAGTAACCTTTTACTGTCAATAGTGGCTGAGAGTTTACCCAATCAGAATGAATCATACAGACCAGGAATGTCCTAGATTTGTGGTCATGTAAACTGCAACTAGAGATGGTCTCAAAGCTCCTGGGTAAGATGGGAGCAAAAGCAACCTGGTTTTCTGCACCTAATGGCTATCCAGTGACTCTGGCTGGAAGTGCATGTATGGATGCCAAGTGAGGGCAATATCAGGCCAAATTGTTATGTCCCCATGGTCAAATAGCTTGCTGACACTCCTTATCGAGCTTGCATCCGAGTAATGGCCCCTTGGGGTGGTGCCAGAGGGCATTCGGCACCTTTGAAATCTTACCCAGGAAATAATCCATACCATTAGGAAAGGAGAACATTGATAAAGGAGGCTTAAAACAAAGTACCTCCTGGGCAGTCTGAGGGAACTTTAGCCTCCACCTGATCTGGATTGCACAGGTACAGGAAATGTTTGCTGATATAGAAACATAGAAGATAGGAGCAGGAGTAGGCCATTCGGCCCCTCGAGCCTGTTCCGCCATTTAATGAGATCATGGCTGATCATCCAAATTCAGTACCCTGTCCCTGCTTTCTCCCCATATCCCTTGATCCCTTTAGCCTTAAGAAATATATCTAACTCCTTCTTGAATATATTTAATGAATTGGCCTCAACTGCCTTCTGTGGTAGAGAATTCCACAGGTTCACCACTCTCTGGGTGAAGAAATTCCTCCTCATCTCAGTCCTAAATGGCTTACCCCTTACCTTAGACTGTGACCCCTGGTTCTGGACTCCCCGCCATGGGGAACATCCTTCCTGCATCTAGTCTGTCTAGTCGTTTCAATGAGATCCCCTCATTGTTCTAAACTCTGGCGAATACAAGCCCAATTGACCCAATCTCTCTTCATACGTCATTCCTGCCATCCCAGGTATCAGTCTGGTGATTCTTCGCTGCACTCCCTCCATGGCAAGAACATCCTTCCTCAGATAAGGCGACCAAAACTGCACACAATACTCAAGGTGTGGTCTCACCAAGGCCCTGTACAACTGCAGCAAGACATCCTTGCTCCTGTACTCAAATCCTCTCACTATGAAGGCCAACATACCATTTGCCTTCTTAACCGCCTGCTGCATCTGCATGCTTACCTTCAGCGACTGGTGCACAAGGACACCCAGGTCTCGTTGCACTTCCCCTTTTCCCAATCTATTGCTGTTCAGATAATCTGCCTTCCTGTTTTTGCCACCAAAGTGGATAACCTCGCATTTATCCACATTATACTGCATCTGCCATGCATCTGCCCAATCACCAACTTGTCCAAATCATACTGGCGTTTCTCTGCATCCTCCTCACAGCACACACGCCCACCCAGCTTTGTGTCGTCTGCAAACTTGGAGATATTACATCTAGTTCCCTCGTCTAGATCATTAATATATATTGTGAATAGCTGGGGTCCTAGCACCGATCCCTGCGGTACCCCACTAGTCACTGCCTGCCACTCGGAAAAAGACCCGTTTATTCCAACTCTTTGCTTCCTGTCTGCCAACCAGTTTTCTATCCAAGTCAGTACCTTACCCCCAATCCCATGTGCTTTAACTTTGCACGCTAATCTCTTATGCGGGACCTTATCGAAAGCCTTCTGAAAGTCCAAATACACCACATCCACTGGTTTTCCCTTATCTATTCTACCAGTTACATCCTCAAAAAATTACAGTAGATTAGTCAAGCATGATTTACCTTTTGTAAATCCATGTTGACTTTGTCCAATCCTGTCACTGTTTTCCAAGTGCTCTGCTATTACATCTTTTATAATGGACTCTAGCATTTTCCCCACTACCGATGTCCGGCTTACCGGTCTATAATTCCCCATTTTCTCTCTACCACCTTTTTTAAATAGTGGGGTTACATTAGCTACCCTCCAATCCGTGGGAACTGTTCCAGAGTCTGTAGAATTTTGGAAGATGACTAGCAATGCATCTACTATTTCTAGGGCCACTTCCTTAAGTACCCTAGGATGTAGATTATCAGGCCCTGGGGATTTATCAGCCTTCAATCCCGTCAATTTCCCTAACACCATTTCCCTAAAAATACTGATTTCATTCAGTTCCTTCCTCTCATTAGACCCTATGTTCCCCGGCATCTCTGGGAGGTTATTTGTGTCCTCCTTTGTGAAGACAGAACCAAAGTATGTATTTAATTGGTCTGCCATTTCTTTGTTCCCCATTATAAATTTCCCTGATTCTGACTGCAAGGGACCTACGCTTGACTTCACCAATCTTTTTCTCCGCATATCTATAGAAGCTTTTACAGTCAGTTTTTATGTTCCCTGCAAGCTTACTCTCATACTCTCTTTTCCCCTTCTTAATTAATCCCTTTGTCCTCCTTTGCTGAATCCTAAACTGCTCCCAATCCTCAGGTTTGCTGCTTTTTCTGGCCAATTTATATGTCCTCTCCTTGGATCTTATGCTATCCCTAATTTTCCTTGTTAGCCACGGTTGAGTCACCTTTTTTGTTTTATTTTTATGCCAAACAGGGATGAACAAATTCTGTAGTTCATCCATGCAATCTTTAAATGTTTGCCATTGCCTATCCACCGTCAACCCTTTAAGTAACGTTCCCCAATCCATCCTAGCCAACTCGCGCCTCATACCATCGTAGTTTCCTTTATTTAAATTCAGGACCCTAGTCTCTGAGTCAACTACTTCACTCTCCATCTTAATGAAGAATTCTATCATATTATGATTGCTCCTCCCCAAGGGGCCTCTCACAACAAGATTGCTAATTAATCCTTTCTCATTACATAATACCCAGTCTAAGATGGCCTGATCTCTAGTTGGTTCCTCGGCATATTGGTCCAGGAAACCATCCCGTATACACTCCAGGAATTCCTCCTCCACAGTATTGTTACTAATTTGGTTAGCCCAATCTATATGTAGATTAAAGTCACCCATGATAACTGCTGTGCCCTTATTGCACGCGTCTCTAATTTCTCGTTTAATGCCATCCCCAACCTCCATTACTGTTTGGGGGTCTGTATACAACGCCCACTAACGTTTTCTGCTCCTTGGTATTTCTCAGCTCTACCCATACAGATTCCACATCATCAGAGCTAATATCCTTCCTTACTATTGTGTTAACCTCCTCTTTAACCAGCAATGCTACCCCACCTCCTTTTCCTTTTTGCCTGTCTTTCCTGAATATTGAATACTCCTGGATGTTGAATTCCCAGCCTTGTTCACCCTGGAGCCATGTCTCCGTAATCCCAATTATATCATATCCATTTACATCTATTTGCACAGCTAATTCATCCACCTTATTACAAATGCTCCTCGCATTAAGACACAAAGCCTTCAGGCTTATTTTTTTAACACTCTTAGACCTTTTAGAATTATTATTTACTGTGGCCATGTTTGATTTACACCCGTGATTTCTCTGACTGCCACTTTTGCTTTTCTCCTTCCTGTCTTTTGCTTCTATCCTTGCTTCCCTTTCCTCTGTCTCCCTGCACAGGTTCCCAACCCCCTGCCATTTTAGTTTAAACCCTCCCGAACAGCACTAGCAAACACTCCCCCTAGGACATCGGTCTCAGTCCTGCCCAGGTGCAAACCGTTCAGTTTGTATTGGTCCCACCTCCCCCAGAACTGGTTCCAATGTCCCAGGAATTTGAATCCCACCCCCTTGCACCATTCCTCTAGCCACGTATTCATCTGAAATATCCTTCTATTTCTACTCTGACTAGCATGTAGCACTGGTAGCAATCCTGAGATTACTACCTTTTGAGGTTCTATTTTTTAATTTACCTCCTAACTCCCTATATTCAGCTTTTAGGACCTCATCCCGGTTTTTACCTGTATCGTTGGTACCTATATGCACCACGACAACTGGCTGTTCACCCTCCCCCTCCAGAATGCCCTGCAGCCGCTCCGAGACATCCTTGACCCTTGCACCAGGGAGGCAACATACCATCCTGGAGTCTCGTTTGCAGCCGCAGAAACGCCTATCTATTCCCTTACAATTGAGTCCCCTATCACTATAGCTCTCCTGCTCTTTTTCCTCCCGTCCTGTGCAGCAGAACCACCCATGGTGCCAGGTAGTTGGCGGCTGCTGCTGCCTTCCTCCGATAAGCCATCTCCCCCAACAATATCCAGAGCGGTATATCTGTTTGAGAGGGGGATGGCCACAGGGGACCCCTGCACTACCTGCCTGCTCCTACTACTCTGCCTGGCGGTCACCCATTCCCTTCCTGCTTGTGCAGCCTTTACCTGCGGTGTGACCAACTCATTAAACGTGATATCCACGACATCCTCAGCATCGCGAATGCTCCAGTATGTATCCATTCGCAGCTCCAGCGCCGCAATGCGGTCTGCCGGTAGCTGCAGCTGGATACACTTCCCGCACACATGGTCGTCAGGGACAACGGAAGTGTCCCTGATTTCCCACATAATGGAGGAGAAGCATGCCACGGGGCCGAGCTGTGCTGCCATGACTTGCCCTTTAATTAAATTAAATCAAATCAATACCACCAATTATACTACAATTAAATGATATACTCAAGGGCCCTTGTTTACTAGCACTCCCCGCTACACAACAGAGACCTTGGAAACTATAACCACAAAAATTAAGACCTTCTAAACTTTATAAACTATTAACCTTAACTGTCAAACTATAGAGTAGTATAAATACTCACCTGGCCGTACTCACCCAATCGGCTGCTTCCTCTTGCCCGCGTCACTTTTTGAATCGTGACGTGGCTCTGGAACGCCACCGCCAGTCTGCGAGATTGACCGGCCTCCAACTCGCAGCACTCTGTTCAAACCGCACTCAGGTTTGCTGGGAATGTTCTGTAACCTAACACTGACCATCACTTTGAGAACAAAAATTACAAGTAATTCTTCTGGTAGGGACGGTGCCAAAGTTAAAGATAAGATCATTTCATTTTTTCCTTTGAGTTTTTTTGGACTGATCTAAATTTGTAAACGATGCAACATTTGTTGGCTACTGGAGCTGAAGAAAGGCTGAATAAAATGGGTTTAACTGACACCTGGCTGAAGCCAGAGGATGGCCAATAGATTCAGATATTGGAGCTTTGAGTGTTACGGGATTTTTTAACCATATCACAGGAAAGATCGTGCTGACTGTTGCAGTTTTAGTCATTAGCCATTTTTGACCTCAAATTAAATCTTTAATTCTTAGCCTGCAGGTACACTCTATTAATTTGGCAAAACTATTTTTCCAGACAGATGTGGTATATCAAACATTGTTAAATGATGTAAAGTCAGTGTTCAAAGATTTAAATGTACCTCAGGGCAGTGTCCTAGGCCCAACCATCTTCAGCTGCTTCATCAAAGACCTTCCCTCCATCATAAGGACAGAAGTGGGGATGTTCGCTGATGACTGCACAGTGTACAGTGCCATTCGCAACTCCTCAGATAATGAAGCAGTCCATGCCTGCAGACCTGGACAACATTCAGGCTTGGGCAGATAAGTGGCAGGTAACATTCGCACCGCACAAGTGCCAGGCAATGACTATCTCCAACAAGCGAGCATCTAACCACCGTCCCTTGACATTCAACGGCATTACCATCGCCGAATCCCCCACCATCAATATCCTGGGGGGGTCGCCATTGACCAGAAACTTAACTGGACCAGCTATATAAATACTGTGGCAACAAGACCAGGTCAGAGGCTGGGTATTCTGCGGCGAGTGTCTCACCTCCTGACTCCCCAAAGCCTTTCCACCATCTACAAGGCACAAGTCACAAGTGTGATGGAATACTCTCCACTTGCCTGGATGAGTGCAGCTCCACCAACACTCAAGAAGCTCGACACCATCCAAGACAAAGCAGCCAGCTTGATTGGCACCCCATCCACCACCTTAAACATTCGCTCCCTCCACCACCTGTGTACCATCCAAAAGATGCACTGCAGCAACTCGCCAAGGCTTCTTCGGCAGCACCTCCCAAACCCGTGACCTCTACCACCTAGAAGGACAAGGACAGCAGGCGCATGGGAACACCACCACCTCCAAGTTCCACTCCAAGTCACACACCATCCTGGCTTGGAAGTATATCGCCGTTCCTTAATTGTTGCTGGATCAAAATCCCGGAACTCCCTCCCTAACAGCACTGCAGCAGTTCAAGAAGGTGGCTCACCACCACCTTCTCAAGGGCAATTAGGGATGGGCAATAAATGCTGGCTTTGCCAGCGACGTCCACATCCCATGAACAAATTAAAAAATATATATATTATACATTCTTTGGTAATTTCCAACCACTTTAAAGCACTTTTTTTTGTATGTAGGACGATGCCCGCCAGTTGTTTGCCCTAGCGGGGACCACAGAGGAAGGGATCATGACAACAGAACTTGCAGGAGTAATCAAACGATTGTGGCAGGACAGTGGTGTTCAGGCTTGTTTCGGTAGATCCAGAGAATATCAGCTGAATGACTCCGCATCGTAGTAAGTATCGTTTTTTAATGCTAAAATTATTTTGGTAATGCAAGTTTTGTTCTCTAACACATTGCCAAATTAAACTGCGAGCAAGTAGCTTCTGTGCCTCCCTTTTGGTATTTATTTTGTGCACACCATACAGATTGAATTGCTGTAATCACCTTCTTTACTAAGCTTTGATGCTTACCAGCAGTTATAACAGTCTTGGATTATTTGTCTCTAAAACTAGAGAATGATCAAAATTCTAGATGCCTTTTACTGCAATGATGTTTAGTGTAGCATGGCTGACTGCCATCTATGTTTGAAACTTTAGTAAGACTGCTTGCTAGTTTTCTTTTGATACTTCATTTGGAATGTGCATGGATTAGATGTTAAACCATGGTCCCTTCTGCCTAAGTAGGTGAGCCCAAAGCTCCCACTGCATTATTCACAAGAGGAACAGTGACTTCCCTGATGTCCTGGCCAATATTCCTTCCTGGACCACCAAACCAAAACTGCTTAACTAGTTGTTCATTTCATTTGTTATTTGTGGGACCTTGCTGTGTACACATTGGCTGCTGATAGTCACTTATGTAGACAATATTTTTTTTCAAATTCATTGCATGTAAAATACTTTGACATCCTGAGCAGGTGCTACCATGCTATATAAATGCAAGTTCTTTACTCATAACCACCTAACTCCAGAGGCAGGGGGGCTGCTAACTGAGCCAGGTTGACTCGAATATAGATGCACAAGAAAGCTATTTTCCACTTTGTAGATTTTTGTTTTGGTTAGTTGGCCAAAGAGCCTATGATATTTGGTTGCCTGACTAGTCTGAAGTTATGTTTTGGAGGCATTAATGCGACGTACTTCTATTGCTTAGTAATTGTTGTCTAGTAGCATATGAAGACCATTTTCACTCCAGTTCCAGTTTTTGGAAATGTTAGTGTTAAACCAATGGCTAATCTGATGCTGCATTTACCTTGCAGCATTGCCACCACTAGCAGCCTTGACTCCAGTAGCAGTGCTGCAAGGTAAATGAGGTTGTTGCTTGCCAAGTATATCTCGAGATATTTTTCGCTTTGTCGCCAGTGACAGCAGAGCTGGAGCAGGCAACATAATGATAGCGGCAACTGCTGCTGTTACAACAACTATACTGTTACAACAACTATTTTATATGTCTGCATCTGGACCAAGTGCCTGACCTGTGATCTTCCCCAGCTTTAAGGGAAGATCGTCAACCAGAAAACTTGTCATGATCATAATTCCAATGACACAAGTGCTGTTGTTTATCTGTTGCAATATAAATGGGGTGAACTCTTAGAGCACCATTGCTTTATACAATATAATGGCAACGTGAGTCTTTGTTGATCTTCATGGGTTGATGGTAGTTTGACAGGAAGGATGTGGTACCACCCATTTTACTGTGTTTTACAGATTCAAATGTTGTTTGTGTGAACCAGATTATCATAAGCTAATTGCTTGTTTGAATTTAAAAGTGGTCTCCAAACTTAGATGTTCACTACCTCTTTTCTCTTTCTCCTGCCCCCCCCCCCCCCCAACCTGAAGAGGTATTTTCTTTTAATTTCAATTGCTTTGACTGTACCAACAGGTGAGCAGTCACATTCCAAATCTGACATACAAATGGAGAGTTAACAACGTACAGTCACTTTTGTGTAGAGTAACATTAGTTCTCAAATATTAGAAACTCTGTCATGGCCATCTAAAGGGAAAGCTAGAGTAAACCTTGGAAGATATTGTACCCTAAATCATTTTATAACCAAAATGTAAAATCACTTTTTGAAGATTAGGCAAGGTGAACAACCTAGAGACACATAGTAGTAGCACAGCAATACCAGATGGATAATTTACATTCCTGTCCCCCAGCAAGATGTCGTATTTCCAACCTAAGAAATGCATCTCTTATTAGATTATTGGGCCAGAAATTCAGCTTTCAGGCTTCCTGCGGGTGCAAGCATCACGTGCGTACTTGCCTACCACGCCTGCAGTTGTGCTTTGGGCCCACGAGGACTTCGGGTCCTGGGCCTCCTCCAGCTGCCGGCGCGCAGTGCTTGCGTATCCCAGGGGCGCAGTTAGTTCGAAGCGTCCCCTGGGATCACGTGGGCCATGGAGAGCCAATCCTAGCAGGGCATTTTCATTCATAGATTTGACAGGAAGACCTGTCAAATCTATGAATAGAGATCGGCCCCAAAACCACACTTAAACTTCAAATAATTTTATTTTTTTAAATCACATTTTTAAAATAACTAAGTTAAATAAATTAACTACAGGAAACTTTCGTTTATCCGGCACCGACGGGACCGGCGTGGTGCCGGTTGATCGAAAGTGCCGGATTACAGAGAGGTATACTTACCAAGGTACGAGAGCCCCGTACACGGCCACAGGCTGAACAATTGGGACCCGGAGAGGGAAGGTAAACGAGACTCCGGCTTTTTCCTCCGTGGCGGCGACAGGTCCGAGTCGGAAGAACGTTGACCCCCCTTTCGTGGGGGCGAAAGGTCAGAATCGGGGTCTTGTCTGTATAATAAAACTTACCTGATTTTTGCCGGTTAAGCGAGAATTCCGGATATTTGGGTGCCGGATAAACGAAAGTTTCCTGTACTTGAAACAAAAATTAAAAAATTTTGAAAATATTAGTTATACTTTGTAATGGTGCTAAAAATAAACTTACCTTTGTTTAAAGTATCTAAAAAAAAGATAAACCTGTTGAAAAAAATTTTTAATTGTAATTAATTAACCACTTACCTTGTTAAAAACAGGCCTTGCGCCTCCTTTTTAAAAGTGCAGCTTCTTCATACTTACCTTTCCGGAGAAACCTGGAAAAAAAATCGAAGTTTGCTGCATGCGCGCAGCCTCTCCTGCGCACGCGTTCGACTTCTGAACCCCTCCCTTCAGGGGAACGGAAGTTCCGGTTTCTCGTGCATGCAAGAAACCGGCACTTCAGATGGCCTTACGGGTGAGTACACAGCACGTACTCACCCGACTAGAGCCGAATTTCTGGCCTAATGTGAATTTTTCCAGTTCCCGCAACAGCTATCGTACTGATCTGAGTTGGCTAGTCCGTGCCAAAATAAGGCCAGTTTTGTGTTGATTCATTTCTTGTATTATTGGGCTCAGTATCTCCTCTAACTCATTTCCCCCAGATCTCATCAACATTTACTCTTCAATCAAAACTATTTAAATCACTACAGATATAGCAAAAGAGATGTTTAAAAGTGCAGTGACAATGGGGCTCCCTCTTGGAAATTGAATTGAATTTATTAGTGTATTTTCATCAAATGCATTCATTGTAAATTATTTTCTTTTAGTTATTTGAATGATTTGGATAGAATATCCTTGCAAAGCTACATCCCAACTCAACAAGATGTTTTAAGGACCAGAGTGAAAACTACAGGCATAGTGGAGACACACTTTACCTTCAAGGATCTGTATTTTAAGTGAGTAATAATGCTCTTTAATCACAAGCAGTGTATGTACCATTTGTTATTTTACAAACTGTGTAAATATGCAGTTCTTTCACAGGGCCATAAATTCTTGAAGATGGTGATCATATTGGACTAAGAATCAATTTTAAAAAGTTTTAATATAAGAACATAAGAAATAGGAGCAGGAGTAGGCCAATCGGCCCTTCGAGCCTGCTCCGCCATTCAATAAGATCATGGCTGATCTGATCCTCACCTCAAATCTAAAGAACACAAGAAGTAGGAGCAGGACCCGGCCACTCCGCCCCTGGGCCCGCTACGCCACCCACAGGGCCTCGACCGATCCGAACTCAGCCTCATGTCCAATTTCCTGCCCGCTCCCCGTAACCCCTAATTCCCTTTACTTCTAGGAAACTGTCTATCTCTGTTTTGAATTTATTTAATGATGTAGCTTCCACAGCTTCCTGGGGCAGCAAATTCCACAGACCTACTACCCTCTGAGTGAAGAAGTTTCTCCTCATCTCAGTTTTGAAAGAGCAGCCCCTTATTCTAAGATTATGCCCCCTAGTTCTAGTTTCACCCATCCTTGGGAACATCCTTACCGCATCCACCCGATCAAGCCCCTTCACAATCTTATAGGTTTCAATAAGATCGCCTCTCATTCTTCTGAACTCCAATGAGTAGAGTCCCAATCTACTCAACCTCTCCTTGTATGTCCACCCCCTCATCCCGGGGATTAACCGAGTGAACCTTCTTTGTACTGCCTCGAGAGCAAGTATGTCTTTTCTTAAGTATGGACACCAAAACCGTATGCAGTATTCCAGATGCGGTCTCGCCAATACCTTATATAACTGCAGCAATACCTCCCTGTTTTTATAATCTATCCCCTTAGCAATAAAAGCCAACATTCCGTTGGCCTTCTTGATCACCTGCTGCACCTGCATACTAACTTTTTGATTTTCTTGCACTAGGACCCCCAGATCCCTTTGTACTGCAGTACTTTCCAGTTTCTCGCCATTAAGATAATAACTTGCTCTCTGATTTTTCCTGCCAAAGTGCATAACCTCACATTTTCCAATATTGTATTGCATCTGCCAAATCTCTGTCCACTCACCCAGCTTGTCTATATCCCCTTGTAGGTTTTTTATGTCCTCCTCACTTTCTACTTTCCCTCCCATCTTTGTATCCTCTGCAAACTTTGATATGTTACACTCGGTCCCCTCCTCCAAATCGTTAATATAGATTGTAAAGAGTTGGGGACCCAGCACCGACCCCTGCAGAACACCACTGGCTACTGGTTGCCAGTCCGAGAATGAACCATTATCCCAACTCTCTGCTTCCTGTTAGATAACCAATCCTCCACCCATGCCAGAATATTCCCCCCAATCCAGTGATTTTTTATCTTGAGCAATAATCTTTTATGTGGCACCTTGTCGAATGCCTTCTGGAAGTCTAAATACACTACGTCCATTGGTTCCCCTTTATCCACCCTGTACGTTATGTCCTCAAAGAACTCGAGCAAATTTGTCAGACATGATTTCCCCTTCATAAAGCCATGCTGACTTTGTCCTATCAAATTATGTTTATCTAAATGTTCCGTTACTGTCTCCTTAATAATAGACTCCAAAATTTTACCCACCACAGATGTTAGACTAACTGGTCTATAATTTCCAGCCTTCTGCCTACTACCCTTTTTAAATAAGGGTGTTACATTAGCAGTTTTCCAATCTGCCAGGAGCTTTGCTGATTCCAAGAAATTTTGGAAAATTATTACCAAAGCATCCACAATCCCTATTGCCACTTCCCTCAAGACCCTAGGATGTAAGCCATCAGGTCCAGGGGATTTATCCGCCTTGAGTCCCATTATTTTACTGAGTACCAATTCCTTAGTGATTTTAATCGTATTTAGCTCCTCCCCCCCTAGAGCCCCCTGTTTGTCCAGTGTTGGGATATTCTTAGAGTCCTCTACCGTAAAGACTGAAACAAAATATTTGTTCAGCATTTTTGCCATCTCCATGTTTCTCACCATTAATTTCCCGGTCTCATCCTCTAAGGGACCTACGTTTGCCTTAGCCACCCTTTTTCTTTTTATATAACTATAGAAACTCTTGCTATCTGTTTTTATATTTTTTGCTAATTTATTTTCATAATCTATCTTCCCTTTCTTAATCAATCCTTTAGTTACTTTTTGCTGTCTTTTGAAGACTTCCCAATCTTCTATCCTCCCACTAAGTTTGGCTACCTTATATGTCCTTGTTTTTAGTTGGATACTATCCTTAATTTCTTTACTTAGCCACGGATGGCTGTCATTTCTTTTACACCCTTTTTTCCTCAGTGGAATATATATTTTTTGAAAGTTGTAAAATAACTCCTTAAATGAACACCACTGCTCATATACCGTCTTACCCTTTAATCTATTTTCCCAGTCCACTTTAATCAATTCCGCTCTCATACCATCATAGTCTCCTTTATTCAAGCTCAGTACGCTTGTCTGAGAACCAACCTTCTCACCCTCTAATTGGATATGGAATTCAACCATGTTATGGTCACTCATTCCAAGGGGATCCTTAACTAGAACATTATTAATTAATCCTGACTCATTACACAGGACCAGGTCCAAGGTTGCTTGCCCCCTTGTAGGATCAGTTACATACTGCTCAAGAAATCCATCTCTAATACACTCCATAAACTCTTCCTCCAGGCTGCCCTGCCCAATTTAATTTGTCCAGTTAATATGATAGTTAAAATCCCCCATAATTATAGCTGTTCCCTTATTACATGCCCCAACTATTTCCTGATTAATACTTCTTCCAGCAGAGTTGCAACTATTAGGAGGCCTATATACTACTCCCACTAGTGTTTTTTTCCCTTTATTATTCCTTATCTCCACCCAAACTGTTTCATTATCCTGATCCTTTGACCCAATATCATTTCTCTGTAATACAGTGATTCCTTCCTTTATTAACATAGCTACCCCACCTCCTCTTCCTTCCTGTCTGTCCTTCCTGATTGTTAAATACCCTGGCATATTTAATTCCCAGTCGTTGTCACCCTGCAGCCATGTTTCTGTAATGGCCACAAGATCATAATTGAGAGGTCGCACAACACCAGGTTATAATCCAACAGTTTTATTTGAAATCACAAGCTTGATTTCAAATAAAACTGTTGGACTATAACCTGGTGTTGTGCGACCTCTCAATTTTGTCCACCCCAGTCCAACACCGGCATCTCCGCATCATGACCACAAGATCATACCCATACATAGTTATTTGTACCGTCAATTCGTCTATTTTGTTACGAATGCTGCGTGCATTCAGATAAAGAACTTTTAAATATGTTTTGTGACAATTTATTCCTGCTTTTACCCCCTTTACTACTTTACCTTTATCTTTATATATTCTGTCCCTTCCTGACACGCTCTGGTTTTTAATTACCCCACTGCTACTTTGCTCTATTGCCTTCTCCGCTGACATTTTTATTTTTTGCTCTCTTGAAACCTCCCCCCCACTAATTAGTTTAAAGCCCTCTCTACAGCCCTAGTTATTCGATTCACCAGGACTCTAGTCCCAGCACTGGCCAAGTGAAGTCCGTCCCAACGGAACAGCTCTCTCCTGTCCCAGTACTGGTGCCAGTGTCCCAGGTAGCAAAACCCATTTCTCCCACACCAGTCTTTGAGCCACGCATTTAACCCTCTGATTTTATTTACCCTAGCCAAATTTGCTCGTGGCTCAGGTAGTAATCCAGAGATTACTACCCTAGAGGTTCTGTTTTTTAATTTGGCCCCTAGCTGCTCAAAATCCCTCAGCAGAACCTCATTCCTTGTCCTATCTATGTCATTGGTACCAACATGGACCACGACAACTGGATCTTCCCCCTCCCACTCCAAGTTTCTCTCCAGCCCAGAGGAGATGTCCTTAACCCTGGCACCGGGCAGGCAACATAGCCTTCGGGACTCTCGCTCTCGGCTGCAAAGAACCCTATCTATCCCCTTAATGATACTATCCCCTACCACTACAACATTTCTTTTTACTCCTCCCACTTGAATGGCTCCCCATACAACAGTGTTGTGGCCAGGTTGCTCATCCTCCCTGCAGTCCCTGCTCCCGTCCTCACAGGGAGTAAGAGCCTCGAATCTGTTGGACAAGAGCAATTGTGTATATATATATATCATGAACAGAAATTGCTGCAATGTCGTGGCGAGCAAAGTTAATTGGACTTTTTACCTCACCGATCAGATCACACTGTATTTGCACTGCAAATTGCTGGAATGGTGCAGCAATTTCAATGTCTCATCTGGGACCCCTTGAACGTCGTGCCCATTGGTCTATCTCCTTAACTAATGAAAGAAATGGGTAGATAAAGAAACTGAGTGAACAACGGAGAAGGAAATAGGGTGAATTAGAGACAGAAAAAGAAAGAGTGGATTAAGAGAGACAGAAAGGAAAAGTAAGAATTTTTTTTTTTAAAGAACAAGCAGAAGAAGAGGACATTGTAACCGAGTTGCCTTTGGGAATTGTTGTATTGGTCCTTGAGAAGTTAATGAGTGAATGGCAGAGTAGGTGTGCGAAATGTACTGACATTCTTCAACCATGAAGTATAGAACCAGCAGCCCCATCCATGATGATCAGGAACAGTCAAACTGCTTTCATGGGAACATAGAAATTGCTACACGAAATAAGACCGCAGCCCATCTAGTTGCCTTCTGCCATCCTGGTAGTCGCATGATACAATGATAATGGAGTTGTTAGGAAAACCCCAGTGGTGAAGAGCTACAGGAACCATAGGTCCTAAGTCACCTTTTCCCTCCCAAGCATGCTACACTTACCATGTCCTGTCTCAAATTACTCATATACTGTATCCCAAAATTATTTACTGAAAGAAATCTAGCTAATTTGAATTTGTGAGTCGAAACAGCTTTGCAACCTGAAAATTATTGCCTTCCGACACTAACAGGAGTGTGGGTGAGAAGACTGGCATGAAAATACTGACAAGACATAAAAAGTTTAAGAAGCCTATAGGAACAATTCACTACCTGCTGAAGTGAGCTCCACAGCTTCATTGTTCCCTTACTGAGCTTCCAAGATTGAGTGTCATGTCAGGACACGTCAAATCACATCAACAGGGTCCATACGACATGAATTACCAGCCCTAAATGGCTGCGGAGAGATTCATTTGCATTAACGGCGTATATCCAGCAATTTCACGACATGCAATTCATTTCAGTGGTGGTGTTGCAATTTTTTCAGTTTTGTCGAGGCTAACGGCAGAGTGGTGCAAATCGTCCAGCAATTTATGGGGAATCGGAACTCGTGGTTTGCCTATCCCTAGTCACAAATTGCTGGATTTATTACGAACTAGTAATGGCGAGCGTTGTTAATTCACCATTATTTTTCCAGCAATTTCTGGCCCATGTATGTAATATGTGAAAACTGGTCATATTGTAAAAAATAGTATTGTTCCATCAATTCGCTTTTGCAGCTGTAAAGGTTGAATAACATGCCACAAGCAGAAGTGAGCTTTAACATGGAACAGAGTATTTCAGTAGCTGCTTTTATATGTTGCTAGTTAGGTCAGTTCCTGGGAGATTGTAGTTCGTGAGCGAGCTCCTAGTGTTTACATCGCTAAATCTGACTCGCTTATTATCTCAGCGGCAGACTTGTAGATCCACAAAAATTTAAGTCTACTAACTTCGAGTGTAATGCAGTTTAAATGCCAGAAGCCTGTTCACCAACGATGGTCTCCCAAAATTCTGCCTAACAAAAATGATTAATATAGGACAACATAAGTGGCTAACACAAGTTATTTATCTTGCGGTGGTGACGCTAAAGGTTGGTTCAGAGTGTAACTTTGTGTGTGTGTCTCACCCGAGAGGAAAAATTGAAACTTTCCTCATTGTGGAAGCAGGCAGCTTGAAACATGGTGTGTTGAGAAATAAATGGCTTGAGTAAGAAAGCGTTTAGTAGTTAGTATTTGGGTGCTTTTATATTGGCACATGATGTGTTGTGTTTATTGATATCAGAAATAAGCCATGAGGTGACTAGGTGGTGAGATCTATCAGTGATTGGTGTGCAGATTCAGCATCCTTACTGACCTTGGATTATGACATTGGTATGCTGAACACAGTTTTAATTTCAGTACTATCCAGATCTTGAGCCAGAATTGCATTGTACAGAAAGCATTTGACAATAATTAGACTTCAGTACACTGAACACTAGAAGAAAATTCATGGGGGTACTGTAATTCAGAACCTAGCTGTCATTCCTGGAGTTTTTTTTTAAATAGCCTCACTTTCTTCTAGTTTAAAATATTCTCGTACCTTTTTAGATGATTTCCTCTTAAAACGGTTTAACTATATAAGCATTTCAGTGAGAGCAGCTGACACGGAGGAGACGGTGCTCATCGTTGTTCAGCGCCTTACAGTATTGAAGAAGCAAAACAGGTTATCTGCATTTCTCCTGTTGTGACACGTGTGCTAACCTAGAAACATCTAATTTCATTGGAATAAGACAAGTCATTACATTTTTAGCCATAAAACTACAGGGATGACTGTTTTTTAAAAAATATATATATATTGAATTACAGAACCCATAATAGTTTCAGGGAGTTTTTTTTTTTAAATACCTCCTCCCGGGTGGTCTTGAGTATTGAAGTTTAACTGCATCTACGGTTTTCTTCTTGTTAATTTTCTCAATTTATGTTTTTGCAAGAGATGATCATCATCTGATACCTCACCTAAGTGGCAATTATTCACGGCATGTGTTTGCATATTGCATGAAGCAAGGGTCTAATAAGAGTACTACAGAAGCATTTACATTTTAAAGCACTGGGGGCTTGATTGGGAACAATTGAAAATTCTAAATTGTACCACAGATGATGAAAATAAGTTGAACAAACAGCACTTCCTAACGTTATCAACTTAAAATTGAGCACGCCCATCTTTGGTTGAAATTGGCAATAGGGAGCAATTGAGCAGGGAGTAGATGTTTTCATTCTTGGATGTTAATCCATTTACTTGCACCCAATCTAAAGGTTTTGTATGAATTAGGATTCAAATTATACTTGTATATAAATTATTGCCAGATGAAAGGTCTATATGTAAGGACTCGCAGTCTGCTGTTGAATCCTGTATGCCAGCAAGGTGCTAAATTAGGGATTAAGTGATTTGACGCTAATGTTAGATATGCAACGTAACTGAAGGGGACTAGGAGGAGGGCTGAGTCCTTCCCCGATAATATAACTAGTATTGGACCAATGCAGAAATATGTGCTAATATTGCTTTTGCACCAGGAAAGTTGGTTTCTTCTCATTACTGTCCAGGCTAGTTCTTCAAAGATTTGTTTTCACAAGTATGGGATACATGACTTGTGTGAAACACTTAGTTTACATTGGAAAAAAATTCCCTTTTCCTGTATATTAGAGTTCTCCTTTTAAAAACTTATTTTACATTGCCATTTATTCAACCCTCCATATACACAAAACAAATCCATATACTATGCCATGTATGCCAAGAATACTTTAATACTATCCAATATATGTACACCTCCAATATGTAATGAGTTACAGTAGAATAGATTTCAAGTTGAAACTCCTATCCATAAAGCATGTACTTTGGACATGCAATTTATGGCAGAACCCCGAGATAACCACACGCTCAAGACATTTTTTTTTAAACATATATGTGGCTTTATTCCTTGAGTGGGTGTATCACATTCAGTATTGCTGTAACTTGTTGCCAGTATGTTACTTAGAAATCTGCTGTCCTGCAGGAACTTGAGTATATAGACTTTTACAAACTAAGCGTGCAAATTCCATGTGGTGAACCATGTATGTATGGTGTGTATATATTAAAATATTTCTAAAATTATACATTATAATGTCTGCAGCACATTAGTGTCAAAACTCATTGCACACACACTTAATTTGTTGAGATATTTTACAGAAGACTAGTAATGTTTGGCAGTTTTCATTCATTTGTTGCTTTTAAAAGTTTTAAGGTTATCTCTCTGTCCATTTAAGGATGTTTGATGTAGGAGGACAGAGATCAGAACGAAAGAAGTGGATTCACTGCTTTGAAGGTGTAACGGCAATAATATTCTGTGTGGCACTGAGTGATTACGATCTTGTGCTTGCTGAAGATGAGGAAATGGTGCGTAAGTCTTGTGTTCTAATTCATGTCCGTCCGCCAGCAAAGAAATAGACCAAGATTGTGTCTTTACAGGATTTCGTAAACTGCCTGCTGCAATTGTGTACATATTAAAATTTGAGACTTATGGTCATTTCAAAATTTGTTTTACAAGTGGATTGCCATTTTTTAAGCTGAATGAAATTGCTGTTCATAAATATAAAGAGCAAGTATTTAGAACAATATTCTGTCAAAAAAAAAGTATATTTCATCAAGTTTATTCTTGCTGATCAGTGGAGCAACCTGACCTGGAACAGTTACCAGCTAAACTCTGAACATATGAGCAGCTTATATCCGGAGCAAAAGGGACTATACTTGGTTAAAATACTTAATTAAAATCAACTGTGTAGTGGTGCAGGACATTTAAAAACTCAGGTTTTGGAGCTATGAGAAGCATTTTAAGCAATTTTAACTAGGGAAACTTTAAAAATGGAATGCATTTCAGGCTGTACCACAGGGTGAGGAAAGAAAGTCTATTTAATTTCTTTAAAAGCAAATCAAGATCCAGCCAGCAATAGTTTAATAAGGAGGCTTGCAGGAACACAAAAAAATCAAAAATACTTTAAAAGATATAAACAAATAAAGTAAGAGAATTAGAGTGAAGTCAGCGGGTAACAGAAGAACCCAGAAAACTTTTATAACCTAATAGTAGGAGAAAGGTCAGTGAACAGTTGGGTATATTAAAGGATAAAGTGGGTAAAATATTACAATCAGGATTTGGCAGGCCTACTTCAATTTTCACAAAGGAGGACTGTATATAAATGCCAGACATAGTAAATGGGACTGGTAAGGTTTGGCTCCAGTTTATGGTCAAGACCACAAAATATGAATGCATTTTCCAAAACGTTAAATAAGTTGCACTAGTGTTTTAGTCCTAATGTTTTCATGTTTTTGGGACCTCGCTTAAATCATTAGCTTGCTCAGTCAGTGGTCAGAGCTGGACTGGTAGTAATCATTATGACCAGGTTTTGACTATATATCCATATATTATTTAAAGGAGAAGGAAACACTAACAAGAAACTTTATATAGAAAGTAATTTAATTCCCCATCTCTTAACTTTAAAAAAAAAAATGAATGCACATCACTTGCTTTTTAGGAGGTCACTTTTTGTAGTCTATTTTCAGGCTTAGAGGTAGATCTCTCCATCAGCCATTAATGGCATTTTGACAGCTGGATGATTTGAAATCAAACCCCAAACCAGTGCAAAGCATTAGCTTGCATTGAAATCAATGGCGCTACATCAGTAAAAATGCGTGCATTCTTCTTCCCACCCCATTATAACCTGATAAGGGGACCTGGCTAGTCTTCATGAGACAGAAGTCTGCAATAAAAAAATATACACCTCCTAAAAGGTAAGTGATGTTCTGGTAATTTATATGCTTTTTAAACACAAGGTGGAGGAGTACTTGTCCTAGCTTTACAGTGAGACATTTTATGTAGTAACATTGCCCAGTAATTATTCAGTATATTTTGTTTTTCTCCAGGCAAGTCATGTTATGTGCTTAACTAAGAAAAGGATTAAAGTGATAAATTTGTGCATTGTTTATTTTATAAGTACAAGCAATAGAATTTTCTTTCCACAGAACCGAATGCATGAGAGCATGAAACTTTTCGATAGCATCTGCAACAACAAGTGGTTTACAGACACATCCATTATTCTGTTCCTGAACAAAAAGGATCTTTTTGAAGAGAAGATTAAGAGAAGTCCTTTAACAATTTGTTACCCAGAATATGCAGGTAATGTCTTGTTACCCACCTTAAAATAACAGCTTGTTGTCTATATCAAAATTAGATTTAGTGGTCTACTTTGTCACATTTTTTAGTATTAATTATCAGTGAATACCATGCAATTACACAAATGGATGAAATGTGTAAATCCACCTAAACTGTATAGAATGGCAGATAGCTAGAGGTGAGTTACAGGCTGATAACACCTAACTAGGAGTATGTTAAGGAAGTAATGCTATACACACAGGTTCATTTAACATGCTAGACCTCCAGCAATTTTTGAACTCTGAAATGCATTGTACCTGGTAATACCGTTGCTCATATTCTGTAGAAATACTTACCACTTTGTCAAGTCATTATCGAAACTAAATTCCATTGCCGATATCTGCAGATTTTACCATCTATCTGAAATAATACAGGATTCTATTTGCAGTATTATTTTTCCCCTCTTCCAGCCTAATGCAAAATAAACCACTCACTTTGCTTTTGACCAGGATCCAACACTTACGAGGAAGCCGCAGCATATATTCAGTGCCACTTTGAAGATTTGAACAGACGAAAAGAAACCAAGGAGATCTACACTCATTTCACATGTGCCACAGATACCAAGAATGTGCAGTTTGTGTTTGATGCAGTGACAGATGTCATCATCAAAAATAACTTGAAGGAATGTGGATTATACTGAGACTTGTTATTAAGAGCACATCCAGGTGAGAGAGTCTGAGCTAACTACAGACTCGCTACTAGCACGCAAAATATGTTTGATTTTTAAGTTTTTTTTGGTGGGGAGGAGGGAGTTATAAGTTACTGAACATTTAAACTCTCATGAACAAAGCAGACTGTGTAACTTGGAATTTTTTTAACATTACCGTGCCCTGCTGAATGTAAAGCTTACATTTTTCTAACCTGTATTTTACTTATAGCAATTTTTGAAAACCTCTAAAATTACTTTTTTTTTAGGTTTTTCTTTTGTTAATAAAAAGGAGCCTGCAAGTGGACCATTTTATACCCTGGTTATGCTGCCTGCCAAAGGGGACAGCAGGTTTGAAGAGAAATGACTGACGTCATGAGGGAGGCTGCATGCAAGATATTCATTCAATACTAAACATGTATTATGGACACTTTTAAAATTGCATTTTAGGCTGAAATCAGCAAGTACATGATGTACTTGTTCTGACTCAGCATTGTGTTCAAGAAAGTTTTGTTCATTCTTGTTTGTTTCTGTTCTTTTTGTCTTCTGAACGTTAATATGCAATTGAGTTGATTGACCAAAAGGTGGTGAAATCTATGACCATTAGATTGCTTTTTTTGGAAGGCATTTCATTAAGTGTTCTTGATATGCATTTGTTGCCAGACATATCGAAACTTCGTAGCATCATGAATTGTTGAAACTTGTTTTGCCATAACTGGTCATCAGTCCTTTTACTGGTTCTAAAGGACCGATACAAAATTCAAGGATTATATTAATTTGTGTGTTTCTTGTTAACATACAAGAAGTTGCATCCTATGACATTGATGGTAGAACATTGATGGTAGAACTGATGAACCCACCAAAAAGAAAACCCAACTCTATAGTACAAATTTCTGTAGGCCAACGCCAATGCAAATTATTTCAAGTATATTTGCCCAGGTAGAAAGCAGTATTAAGATCCACAGAATATAGTGACTTACGAACTTCTGATGTAGTATTATCTTGCAGTTGTGGTTAGAATTATGCACTGCCATTGGGAGTTCAAGTGCCATCTATTGTTCAAGGTTTGCCAAATATAAAAACATATCATGGCTAAAATCTAGCCAGTTAAAATCAGGCCAAACTTTTCTGATGAGTTACCCATTATGTTGCTGTATCTTACCTACTTTTATTTCAGATTTAATCCCTGCAGATTTTTTTTTTAATGCAGGGATTGTGATCGGTTAACCAATCAGTTCATGCCTCCTGTTCATACCAGAATGTTAGAAATAGCCATGACCTAAAAGATTTTTGAATATCATAGTTATGATCTGTGGAGTAGTATGATACTACTGTCACTTGATTATTTTTATAATATAATACAGCACTGCCATATAGACCACAAGAAATAAAACACAATCATGAAAAACCTAACTAAAATATATATATTTTTTAAAAAGATAGTGGTTCTGTAGGAGCTTCCTTTTTTCTCACTGAAAAGGCTATTTATCCCAAGCATTCAACCAGCCTTGGCCACAATTCGCAATAACTTGTGCCCTGGTTGTTCCTTTTGCCTTCGAATTGTTCAACATTGATTGCCACAACTGATGGTTACATTACACTATGATTTATAATTAGCCATCCTTAGAGACCATCTTTCCCCCCCCCCCCCCGAAAAAAAAATTGTCACACAAAAATGATGATATGGAATGTCTGCAAGTCGCTGTATGATTTTATTTTTTAGGAAGGCTCTGAACTCTCATCTAGCAGACCCAGTTTTTTGGTGTCAGTCAGATTTTGGTGTCAGTCAGAAAAGCCAATCCATGTTCTGGTGACCATTGAAGTGTTTGCTTGAGTATTAATCTATGTTTAGTCAAGAATTGGAATATTTGTTAAGGAATTTTTTTTAAATATTGAATTGCCAGTGTTATTGCTTTTATGCCTGGAAAACTCACCTCCAACAAATACAATTTTAAGGAGCAAAATTTAAATTGGTGCCAAACCACATTTAGCACATCACAGGTTGTTGAGCGATGGAGCCAGTGGTGATTTGGATTAGAATTTTTAAGTGACTGTCTATCAATCAAAAAAAAGTTGAGGCCTCGCTATGGTGAGGCCTGGCCTTGGGTCCCATGGTGATTGTATTTCCAAATGGCCATAGCGTATATTGTTTTTGTTAGAATTTCTATCATGCCAGCTTCTCTAGGTTTTTCCCCTTGCTGCTCCTTACATCTGAATGGACAATGTTTATTGTTTAATTTCCTATTATTCCTATACAGGAAACTCTTTATTAACCGGGACCGGCGTGGTGCCGGTTAATCAAAAAGTCCGGATAACGGAGAGTTATATCTCCCAACGTACGTGAGCCCCGTACACATTGACATGCGCCTGCATTCGGAGCTCTGTCTCCCCGGGGACCGCCAGCTGACCATCTGTCGTGTCCGCTGCCTACCAGGGCTGCACATTCCCCTCCCAATCTACACGCTCCGATACAAGGCAAACGCCTCGGTTTTTTTTTAAGTTAATTTTAAACGAGAGATGAAGGAAAACCCCGGTTACCTACTCAAGAATTTTGCCGGTTAAGAGAGATTTCCGGATATTTGGGTGCCGGTTAATAAAGAGTTTCCTGTATTTGAGAGAAAGTCAAGTTTTATGACAGTTCCATGGAGCATGGAGCGGAATTCCTTCTGTCAGAGTCTGCCAATCTGCTGGGATAGGCCTCATAGAAGGTTAGAAGAATTTTGTTCACGTAAGAATTATGATATCAAATGTGATACCACAAGTTATTATTTACACGGGAGTTGGATACATACTTGGAGACAGATATTGAAGGGTACGAGTAAGAGCTGAAATGTGGGATTAAAGTAGACCCGTCATAGACACACGTGCCAAACGGTGGCTTCCTGTACCCAATTTCTATGATTCGTGCATCTCGGCAGCAGTCCTTTGGGCAGCAATTGATGTGTGGCTCATAGATCAGTGGGGAGGAGGGTTATTTTTTTTTTAATAATAAATAAATAAAGTGGCCAATTTGATGCGTTGTGTGTAGTACAAGATATGCTAGACAAGAACTTGGTAACCTGCATTATTTCAGTGCTGATTTAATTACTAAGATCTGCAGTTTGCTGTAACTGCAGATTCTGTCTGGAAATCTGAGGCACCTTTGGGGAAAAATTACCTATTGTATATCAGTATTCATGTCATGTTAAAATGTAGAATATCACAATGCAGTGAAAAAAGTAACCAATGCATACTCTGTGTAAAACAGTTTCATTTCTATAGGTGTGCTGTGCATTTTAAGAATAAAGATAATTGCCTATTGTATTTTTATGATTATAGGCTGTGGCTTATGACTTTTTTACATCTCAACAGTTGGTGTGGTCTGTTGTCTTTAGCCTTTTATGTATGCAATTTTTTTCTCATTCCAATTTACAGCCTTCTACTTAATTGCTGATTTCTTGCGACCAGATAGGTCATCTGCTAATTTACAGCAGAGAATACCCAGTAGAAATCTCCTGTAGGGTGATATGTGGGATCTCTGGTTTCATCTGAACGTTGTATGTGTGGGATTGGTGATGAGCTATTGGGAGAAATAAAGCTAAGCACAGCTGTGGAGGTGGGAGTCTGAAAAGAGACTTGGTACTAGAGAGAGTTTCAGCAATAAAGGAGAACATGGTCTGTCTGCTTCAAGGGATGACTAACGATTTAAAAAGTCTCCATATGGCTGCTTCTGTTGGGCTTCGGGTGTTTTTTTAAGGTTGAGTAATGGTAAAAATATTCTGGAGGCTGTAAAAACAGGAACTTGCACATAAGGCCAGCCACACTTCCATTGCATATGTACATCTAATATCCCGAGAGGAGAATTTGAGGGCATTTACCTGAAAACTTGCTGATAACTGGAGGCTTGTATGTAAATAATAAGCTCTTGATGCAGGTTGTGCAATGTTTTCTGACATGTCCAATCTGGTGCACATAGAGAACTTACCACCAAATAAGCTGAGTCCTATATAGGTGTATGGCCTACAGCCAGAAGAATGCAGTAGTCTAGTGGTATATTAAAACATTTGTTTGTAAAAGTGACATGATTCTGTCGAATACTAAACATGGGTTCATTTCCTAACAAGTTTCTAATCTCCATTCAGCTGTTGGGAAGAGTAACTAGCAAAATAAATGGACTTCTTGCAAGGGAGAATGAATATTACAAGTCAGGCAGTTCGCACACAACTTTTCACAGCAAATTACAGAAGGCTATTGGCAGAGACTTTAAATAGGATTAGCTGGCTGTGCTTGTCCTATGGGGATTTATAGAGGAAGAGCTTGGTTTGCTGTATATGATATTCACTCATCTGTTCACTTTTTGTGTCCATTTGATGTCCTTGGTAATACCTCAGCATGTTTCAACATTGATGACTACTACTAAGTTGTAGTTATTTGGATAACTTTATTTTTGACAATGAACTGTGATATTTTCTAATGGCTCTTCTAATCATTCAATGTATTAATCGTCTTTTTTTTAAACTAAATACCTTTCCGAGCTATTGCCTGAGTATTTTGTAAATTTGTGCCAAACTGCTATTCTGTCAATTTTATTTCATTTTAGTGAACTGTAGCTGTTTTTAACATAGTGGATACTTTCCTCTGCTGGAAATGTTGCTTTATGGGTTAGACTCAGTCTTGTTTGTACAGACTTCCTTTGTTACTGTAGTGGCAGTTCTAAATGAGAAAAATATAAACAATTTGGAGCTTGAGATTGTCACTGGACTCAATTCTTGCTTTTACTCTCAGTACTGCAATAAATATTTGCTAATTCTTTTTTTTTTAAATACAGCCTCTTTGTAATGAACTGTCATTTGTTACCAGCACCTTTGCAGGGGAAAATAAACTAGCTAAGATGCTAAATATATCTGGGAGAACAGAAATCATCTACATCACAACTTGAGTCTGTCATTATTCAGTCATATGATACAGTTGTAAATTTCAAATTGATAGCTGGCCATCAAGTTTTCCAAGCAGGGGCCTTATCTTTAAATCATTCCCTTTCATAATTCCCTTTGTGGTGCTGTTACAACATTAATGTATCACCATATTGGAGCATTCTGGTTTGGGCTCCCAATACTTTGTGTTCACAGCAAAAAAAGGCAAATTCCTCATGCAGATAAAGTCTTCTGTAATCCAAAGCCTGAGCCATAAGAAATCTTGAGTCTGTGCAATTCTTGTCTGTACCTGAGCTGAAGTTTTCAAGGGAAGGAAATACCTATGTAATTGTTGTTTACAACCTTGTTCTGTTTTAAGAAAATCTATTTCAATGTTAATATCTTTGAACCATCTGAAACTTAGAACCTTGGGTGAAGCTGACCCTAATTCTCTCTGTAATAAGTAGACCCCCCTTCCCTTATTTATGGACAATTCAGTTAGCACCTTGGACAAAACCCCTACAGCCTGACTAATTTGCAGACAATCGGCCTGGTCTGAACCCATAGACTACTCATCTCTCAACCTTAATTTTGTAAGGAAAGACCACCTCTAGTGACCACCTAGTTATTTCAAAATTATAAAAATTAAACAATCTCATAATCTCTCATTACAGTTACCAAAACTGAAAAGAAAGCTGCAATATGAGTACTATCAATGATGCCTTTTTGGTATATCCTGCCATTTAGAGAAAATGCGGGGCACTCTCATGTTGCTCTTTGTACATAGGAAGCAATGTTGCTGTTTGTACATGGGAAGTGATGTTTACTGCTTGTTATGACACGCATCAGTCCTTCAAGGTAGGAGCTCACTGACTATAGTTCCTGAAGTTTGTACACCTGAATCCAAAATCACACCATTATTACCTCCTGACTTTATCCCAAAACTCAACCAGTATCAACTATGGGTAATAGCCCCCTAGTATAAATGCTCACTCATTTGCTCATGTTTATAGCTAACCTTGTAAAATAATTCACGTAATCATAGTCATTGATGAGCTCTCCCTTAAAAGAACAGTAAGTTTTAGAACAGTGTGAATATTGGGTGAGACTCTGCTGTGATATTTTCCACAATTGTTTAAGTGGCTATTTTTCATGCCTGACACTAGACTATAGTCAGGCTATTTTAATACCACAGTGCTGCCAGTGAATGTGGAACCATATGATGAAGAGTCAGTGTTTTGACAGAGCAGAGAACCGGAATCAATTTCTACTTTTGAGAGAAAGCGCACCTCCATATTAACCAATTATTTAATCCCCCATCTCGCCCATACATATTAAATCCTGTCCATTCCACTGCAGTAATGCATTTGTATTTTGGTGGCTGTCTTTTCACTTAAATAAAACTGTGGAAAGGGGTCAATAGGGATAAAAGTGACTCTAACCTGTTAGCCCATCAAATAAAGCTTTTATTGGTATATTCATTTGGGAATACAAAGCTTTGATGCTTTGCATTATTTCATCTATTGTTTCATAATGCTGTTATTGCAGCAAAATAGAAAATAAAGATAATTGAAATGCCAAAATAAAGATGCAACTAGAAATAATCCCTATCATTTTTTTAATATCTGCTGTAATAAGCCTCATTTATTTACAAATCACATTCTTCTAGGCTTTTAAAAAAAGAATTGCCAATAAACACACCTTTTCGGCAAATAAAATTGTTTTGTCCATATGCGATCTTCAAATGTTGGGTTGTGACCATTATGGTATCTGCGCACAGTTCAGCTGAACATGATGTTTGTGACAGCATCTGGTAATGTTCTCAATTTAAATTTTAAAATAAAAAGAGGTGTGCATGGAAAGTAGGGTGATGAGCAATAATGTTTTTATAAGTATCAATAGGGTTTCCGATAACAATTGCTGTGGGCCGTGCCTTCAGGAGTGAAGCGAGTAATTTCCCTGTCCAATGGTTCAAATGAATGAAAAGCAAAAACTGAAAAAAATATTAAACTAGTTATGCACATTATTAGATAAGATAAAATACTTTTTAAGAAATACAGATCTGAGTTGAATGATGGAGGGCAGTTTCACAGTCATCTTCCATTGTCCAACAAAACTTTTATTTAACTAAAAAACACAATGGGGTGACTCATTTTTGTGGTAAAAGCAACACAAGATTTTCCTTAAAATCCCAGAAGCATTGATTGAAAGATTAGTCACTGATATAGATCTATTTCCAATTGGAAAAACTAATTGAGAAGACTTCAATTTTCTCTCTTTGTTGCTGCTTTTATTAATGCAGTGTTTGAGACTTGAAAAGCAATACAGTATGCTTGGTAAATTACACAGTGTTAATTTGCTGCTTGTTTTACTGGTGAGATTAAATAGGTCTATTAAAGGTAGGCTTGGAGAAGCTGGTCATGCAGAATCAATCAAGGTCATGGTGCACGCCTCTTGGGAAATCTGGAAAGACTAGAGCCAGAGGGTCCTGGGGAAAAAGAGTGCAGTAAGTTTAAGGTTTCAAGATGAATAAAATAGGCAAACGTCATAAACAGTGAAATAGAAATACACAGCAGGGCGGGCAGCATCTATAAGGAGAAAAGACAAGTTATGATGTTTTAGGTGTGTAACACTTCATCAGAACTGAAAACATAAGTTGTATAACAAGGTGGAAAGCATTCTTGGGGGTTACCATTGTTCATGAGCTTAATTGAACCAGCCATTTTAACACTGGCTACAAGAGCTGGGCAGAGACTGGATACTCTGACAAATGGCTCCCTACCATTTACATAGCTCAAATTGGTATGACAGAATACACACTACTTACCTGGATGGTTGCAGCCACAACAACCCTAAAGCTAGACACCATCAGCCAAAGCAGTCATTTTATTGGAGATATGGCAACTGGAGCCTATATCCTCCCCTTCCACTGTGGATAAGTATGTGCTCTTTACAACATGCACTATGTTGATAGCATCTCCCAGCTATGTGACACCCCCCCCCCCCCCCACCATATATTTCTGGGAGTAATTGCTACAAGATTGTAACTGGTGACTAAACTCCACTAATTTGGAATGAGATGTATATGGACAGTGATCTGTCTGTCACAGATGTTAAACCGAGGACCCATTTGCTCTCTACATGGACGTAAAAGATCCCATGGTGCTATTTGAAGAAGAGCAGTGGAGTCCTCCCTGGTGTCCTGGTCAATATTTATCCTGCAATCAATGTCACCAAAACAGCTTATCTGGTCATTATCCCGTTGCTGTTTGTGGGACCTTGCTGGCCACAAATTGACTGCAAAGCGCTTTGGGACATCCTGAGGTTGTGAAAGGTGCTAAATAAATGCAAGTTATTATTTATACAGTGAGGTTATATTCAATTCTTGTACATTTCATTGGTTATAATTTTGTTTGGGAAAACATTGCTTCTTTATGCACAACTAAATTGTTATCTTACATTTAAGCACTGGGGTCAATGCAGAGAAGAGCTATGATTCCCTACTGTAAAAGGTCTGAGTTATGAAGAAAGACTGGAGAAACTTAGCCTTTTTACCTTGAAAAGGAAGTTTAGTTAAGGGTATGGAAAAGGTAAATCCAGAATATTACTTTAAATTAAATTGCAAAAGTAAAACCAGGAAACAGGTTTAAATTAATAAAAAGGTACATTTAAGACTGGTATCAGAAAGCTCTTCACTCAGAGTGACCAACACATGGAATGGACTTCCAGATAAGAATAATGGAGGCAAAAACCTTGGAATAATTTAAGAAACAATTAGGTGCTGCAATAGGGGGAATATAGGGTCTTTCTGGATAGATCAACAAAGATGGACCAAATGGCCTGTCCTCGTCTATAATTATCGTGGTCTGTAACAGATACCCAAAGCCTCCCCCACAAGCTAAAGCAGCAGATATTCATGTGGTACATAAAAGGTTTGCAAAGAGAGCTCTTGTACCTGGTATACATGAAGGGTCACTTCTGGTTATATTTTGAGTTCTATTGAAGTTACTTTCATATGACAAAGACCTGCTGTCATTCTGATAATTGTCTGGTCTCCAAGAAATATTTGGACTGACCCAATATGTGTCGCAATAGCAACAGCACCTACGTGACATGCAGCCGAGCTAAAAGTGAGAAACCGGCTACTTAAGGTTTCAGACTTCTCTAAGTTCGGCATATGCATATGTAGAAAAGATCACCTGATAATTAATGTGCACTGATTATCTCAGTGTGCTGACTTATTTTGCGGGTATTCGCTGGGCAGTAGTTGGGCAAATAGCCCAACTCTGCGCCAGCGAAAGTGAATTTACAGCGAATGCGTACGATCTGTCAAGGCGAACGTGCGCATCGCATGCGGAAATCCAGAACTTGCGGGGCACTTACGACAGCGTACGCCGTCACAGTCCCAGTAAAATCCGGGTCAGTAAGTAATTTTACAATACATTCTGACGTACCTGATACAGACTGAAGCCCAAATGTTCAGAAAAGGCCGCAGTCTTTAAGATTTTCTTTAATGATGATGTCTTTCACGGCATCAAACACAAACTTGACGTTTTTTGTGTCGGTAGCACACGTCAGGTGTGCATAGATTTCTTTGACATCTTTTCGCATGTTGAGGTCTAGGAATTGGTTCTTGATGTAATTGGCAGCATCGTCATATGAGTTGGAACCTAGAGACAGAACACCAACAAAGGAAGTTACTCCACCTGCTGCACTGAAGAACATTGATTTATGGTCAGTGCAATACAATACTTGACATCACATGATTCAGGCAATAGCAAAGCTGTATTTAAAAGAAAGGCTCTGAATATTCAAATGATATTTCTTAGTTATCACAGGAGTAAGCCCAGTCAGTGTAATAAAGTTTCTGGTCAGTTACGACCCTGGGCTTTTTCTTGTTTGAGATGGCCATTGCCTGGCATTTGGAATTTTATTTGCCACTTGTCAGCCTAAGCAGGATATTATCCAGATCCTGACATGGGCTGCTTCATTATCAGAGGAGTTGTGAATGGAGCTGGACACTGGAATTGTTACCAAACCATCCCACTCCTGACATGATGGAGGAAAGGTCGTTGATGAAGCAGCTGAAGATGGATGAGCCAAGGACACTGCCCTGCCCTCTGACATCCTGTACCATATATAGCATTCCCAACTACCTGTTAATAGATTTTTTTCCCCATTTAATGGTGTTCACTATCTCTTGTACTGAAAATGTTGCTTCCCTGCTTGGAGTTACATCTCCACAGGTTGTTTTATTTTGCCCAATAATTTACAGCTTTTCTGTGGTTTTAACTTTGGACCAATACAAGTAGACTTCAAAGCATTCCTGATATTAGATTGCTTGTGATGTCTGTTCTCCAAACTTGAAGTGGCTTTATATTAAATCTCAGGGAGCAGAACAACCTGATGGTGTGGGAGGCTATTCTCCAAGGCATGGAACAACTGAGCTGTGGTCATAGGAGTGATCCCAGGGTGCAATCAAACAAGGTAGGACCACACAGGACCAACAGTGATATGCAAGGTTGGCACTGGGCCTCGCAGTGGCTTGCCTGCCATTCACTTGCTATATCTCAACCCATAACAATGCAGAATGTAGAGGTAGCTCTGTAGTGACTCCTCAATATCATAAATCTAGAATATTATTGTAAATTAAATTGAAGTAGGATAAAGAGCCATAGGTTCAAAGTAAAACTCAAATTTAGGACTGACAACGGGCCGTTCTTCTGAAGAAACAATGATCTTGTGAACTGCTGTTTTTGATACTGCTTGGTGACAATGGAAGATCTACGGCACCAACTGGTACCACTAATGTGATTGATACCATTCCTTATGAGCTTGGGATCATGGTAACTGTTTTGATCAGGTATCAGCCAGAGCAATGATCAAATGACAACCACAAGAGAAAAGTGGTTTGTTTTTTTAAACACAAAAACAGTGGAGAGCATGTGAAGGTCAAATATTAAACCATCTGCATTGAGTAGGAAATAATTAGTCAATGTTATTTATTTGATCTTATCATTTCCTGTTCATATTTCCTTCTAAGAAATATGGAAAAAATTAGAAAGTACCGTCATAATCCGGGAAACAGATGCTCAGATGAACTTTTTTGATTTTTTCCTCGAACAGATCCTTCTTATTCAAAAAGAGTACGATGGAGGTGGCTGCAAAGTACCTGTGGTTGCAAATACTGTTGAAGAGATGGAGACTCTCGTGCATTCGGTTCTAGTGGAAATAAGTAGAGTAGATGGAGATGCTGAAATAGTTTTACTTTCTCCCACCAAATAGGAAACTCAGGAGAAACTTCTTTACCCAGAGAGTGGTGAGAATGTGGAACTCGCTACCACATGGAGTAGTTGAGGCAAATAACATAGATGCATTTAAGGGGGCACTAGATAAACACATGAGGTAGAAAGGAATAGAAGGTTATGCTGATAGGGTTAGATGAAGAAGGATGGGAGGAGGCTCGTGTGGAGCATAAACACCAACGTGGAGCAGTTTGGCCAATTGGCCTGTTTCTGTGCTGTACGTCCCAAGTAAAAATTTGTCCCTCTTTTGTCTCCCAACTATTGCATCCTACCATCATTCTAACTGTTGTCTGTGAGATCTCAGCTGACTTCTCCACATCATCTACAGTTGTGGTTCACAGCACTTTCTGGTCTGTTGTTGGGATTTGTTTTTGTAATAGTACAGACAGAGGCTGGAGTCCCTGTCTATAGAATCATGCAGCACAGAAGGAGGCCATTTGGCCAGTCATGCCTGTACCAGCTTTTTGAAAGAGCTATCCAATTAGTCCCACTTCGCTGCTCTTTCCCCATAGCCCTGTAAATTTTTCCTTTTCAAGTATGTATCCAATTCTCTTTTGAAAGTTGCGATTGAATCTGCTTCCACCACCCTTTCAGGCAGCGCATTCCAAATCATAACAACTCGCTGGGTTTTTAAAAAAATCCTCATCTCTCCCCTGGTTCTTTTGTCAATTATTTTAAATCTGTGTCAGTGGAAATAGTTCTCGTCTTTACTCTATCAAAGCCCTTAATAATTTTGAACTCCTCTATTAAATCTCCCCCTAAATCTTCTCTGCTCTAAGGAGAACAACCCCAGCTTCTCTAGTCTCTCCACATATCTGATGTCCCTTATCCCTGATACCATTCTAGAAAATGGCCTCTGCACCCTCTCCAAGGCCTTGGCATCCTTCCTAAAGTGTGGTGCCCACAATTGGACACAATACTCCAGCTGAGGCTAACCAGTGATTTATAAAGGTTTAGCATAACTTCCTTGCATACGCCTCTATTAATAAAGCCAAGGATCCCTTAAGCCTTTTGTTGCTATATACCAGAAATAAGGGTTCTGGATGCAGGAGTCGAACACTTGCGGGTTTATTAAAGAGTTAAATGAATCAGCAGGGATGCTGTAGGTGAGGAAGCTTGGAGAGCAGGAGGTAGCACTGGGACTGTTGCTCAGGATACTGAAAAAAGACATCTCCTTCCTCAGTATTAAAGTATTGATTATTATCAACTCCTGCAAGGACCTCAGAAGTTAGGGACTGCATCATAACACAATGCTGCAGGACAGTTTACATGGCTCCCCCGTTGATCACGCACCTTTACCTCCAATTCTGCATTTTGCTTTCTGAGGTACTTAAATGGATTAAATGCTGATTATCAAGTCTATTCTGCTCCACTTGAAACAGGCCTGAAATCCCACCTAAAGATGGCCACTTCTACCTGTAATTTATCTTTGTTGAACAGCTCTAGTGGGACCCAATTGAATTTAAATTAGATCAAATCTCTGAGTGACCCAGTGCTGCTGCACAACAAACAACAGCTTGCATTTATATAGTGCCTTTAACGTCCCAAGGCACTTCACGGGAACGTTACACACAAAATTTAACACCGAGCCAGATATTATGACAGGTGACCAAAAGCTTGGTCAAAGAGGTAAGTTTTAAGGAGCACCTTAAAGGAGGAGAGGTAGAGAGATGGAGAGGTTGTGATTTCCAGAGCTTAGGGCCTCGACGGCTGAAGGCACGGCCACCAATGGTGGAGCGATGAAAGTCGGGGAAGCGCACGAGGCCAGAATTGGAGGAGAGCTGAGATCTCGGAGGGTTGTAGGCAACATTCTCGCGAAGCCTCACGGCCGCGCAGCTATATGCCGGTCCTGCGCAGCCCAGGATCCGCTTTTCAAATGAGAAATTTCGCGCTTGCGCTAAACTTTGAATGGGCTGCGCAGCCCGTTAAAGGGACTGCGCACCCCGAAAAAAAATTAGGGGGGGGGGGGGAACATTGGTTATAGGGCTGGGGTGAGGCCGTGGAGGGGTTTAAAAACAAGGACGAGAATTTTGAAATTCTGACATTTAAATTTTGCACTCTGAGACATCGATCAGCTGCAGGGTGGAGCAGTAGAATTCAGGTTAATATACAACCACTGCCCATCCGTTTCTCAACTCAGCCAAGTTATCGGGAGATTGAGAACCAATCACCATTGTGAGTGAAGGAAATTCTGAGCGTGTGCCTGGGCCAGCTCTCGTAAGAAGAGCTTCATTCTACACCAGAAAATTATTTAAATGATAATCACTCCCTGTTACTGTAGGTCACAAGTTGAGATGAAGCCTTCCGCAGATGTTTAATCAAAATTAAAATAATACATGTTCTGTTAGTGAAGCTTTTAATAGAATGTTCATTTGCGATTTAATATGCAATCAGTGTCTAGCACAATTACATATTACTTACTGCCAAGGCAAAATACTGAGGATGCTGGAAATCTGAATACATATTTCTGCCACTGAATATTCCCCAGGCTTAGTTTTATGCTGCTGCCACACCAATTGAATTTAGTTACAGTAAGCTGTCTTCATACACTCTCTATCCACCAGGGTCAGTTTTATGAGACATCTGCCCTTTGGTACGTGCGTCCTTACAGTTGCGTTCATCCCACACTCAAGAAATTCAGCACAGTAACATAAATGACATTGCACTGGTTGAACCTCAGGCGCAGTAAAGCACTGAATCAGTCCTTGCACATTCTGGTCACGGTGGCAATGTTCTTCCGAGTGAAGCCCAAAGACAGTAAAGACAGCTGTCGCACTGAATGAACCTGAGACATAGTCACTTACTGACGTCGCACTGAACGAACCTGAGAAGACATAGTCACTTACTAAATTGAATCCAACACATTTCAGTCCCAGGCAGAAATGTGTTAATGAACCAAGCTCAGGCACAGCACTGGACTGACATCACTGAATTAGCATCCAGCGGAATAATGTACTTCAGTCTCACTGAATAAACCTCATCTCACTCAGATTATATTCTTCAGAACATGCATGTCTTTCCAAAGATATATGTTCTTGTGTTTTGATATAATGCCTTTACCATTTGTTTAAAGGATAAGAATCCTTCATCGTCGTTGGGTCAAAGTCCTGGAACTCCCTCCCTAACAGCACTGTGGGAGCACCTTCACCACACGGACTGCAGCGGTTCAAGAAGGCGGCTCACCACCACCTTCTCCAGGGCAGTTAGGGATGGGCAATAAATGCCGGCCTTGCCAGCGACTGCCCAGATCCCATAAACGAATTTTTAAAAATAAATTGTAGAATCTTACAGCACAGAAGGAGGCCATTGGGCCCATCTGTGCCTGTGCCGTCCCTTTGAAAGAGCTGTCCAACGAGTCCATCTGAAACTTTGAGGCTTTCTTTTCCATCTCGTGAGGATTTGAAAGTATTTGAATCGCTGCTGGTATTACAAGAGAGATCTTAAATCCTCCAGAATAGTTTTTAACAACCGCATGGGCTTGATTTTGTGAGACACACATTTAGAGTTACATACCATGTCGTCATCCTCGACCAGCACCATGTCATATGCGCTGAGAGCGCCACAGAAAATAATGCAGGTAACTCCTTCAAAACAGTGGATCCACTTCTTCCGCTCTGACCTCTGCCCACCAACGTCAAACATTCTGAGGTTAGAGTAGAAATTAGCATATTAACTGCATTGGTATTTCAAGAATCTAAAAAAAAGAGTGGCGCTGCACCTGTAAAGGTATAGACCCCGTTCAGATGTATCATTTCGGATAAAGTAGCTGTTTATTTTTTTTTAAACTTTAATTAGAAGGTCCATATAAAGGAAAGCCCTCCTGAATGCCAACCCTGGGTGGAATGGCAGGTCAGATGCTGGCCATTCACGCTTGGGACCTGGGTTTTAAAGCAGCCCAGACTGATGACCAATGCTCCCTGTAAGCTGCACTTTGTTCTGCGCGTCCTGTTTCTTTTAATGCGCTGTCCCTTTAAATGTCCGCCCCTGCGCAGTACTTACAATGGAGAAGCCAGTGAGCGGCCTGCGCGGGACCTTTCCCATTACTGCGTGGCCGCGCAGCTTAGAGGGAACATTGTTGATGGCACAAATGTCTTTTACGCTGCTGTAAGGGTCCCATGAGAAATGATTTTGGCAGTCTCAATCCAGTTCCTAATGGGCATGGCTCTACAGGCTGACCTTAATTCAATCCTAATTGACAATCACACTCAGAGAGGCCACAGGATAGTCAGTACAAAAAATATCACACGGAGTGCTTTTGTGAGGTTGGAGCTGAGGCATGTTGGCGGAGAGTAGAGGGGGGGAGCTTTATTCCGCATCTGGTTGTACTACACCTGACATGGGAGTGCTTAATGCTGGCACTATGTTCCTGTGATGGGAAAAGTTCTAGTCCCCAGCACCAACATCCCTCACCTTGATAAGGAATTGTTTTTTAAAGTGTACGTCCCTTACAGCTATACACTCGCAATAAGTACCACAGACTTCAAGATTAATACCATCCAAGCAATGTTTTATAAAACTTAAGTGCAGCTTCTTTGTAGTCAAGTTTTAAGAGAAACTCACAGAAGTCTAATTAACTTGGATCGGAGTGATGCAAGGTGAATCTGATCTCCGAGTGTTTTACAAAACATCTCTGCACATATAAGAAGCAATATGGCTAGAAGCAGTGGACCACTGCAGAACACCTATTCTACGAGGATGTCAGTTTACTCATTGGCCCGGAATTTGCAGTGGGGATGACAGCGAACTCGCAGCATTCCCCGTCATTCCGCAGTTGAAACTGACCGCAACTTCGGGATTTGGCGTCACTCTGAAACAGGATGCACTGTCCACCCGCGCCCCACCCCCTCAAACCACAGAGCCGGCAATCCGTGTAATCACCCAAATCAGGGAAACTGACGAAAACTTTGGCTCTTCCGCAGTGAGCACGCTGTTAAATTCCCCACTAAACGTTAGACCCAAAGGGATTCGGTGTAACTGGGGCTTTGACAGCATTATTACTGCTAAACAAATGTTAAGAGCCTGGAAAACTAAATTTAATTTTATGCAGTGTGAAATTTAATAAAAATTAAAATTAAGAAACTTTTCAAAAAATATATTTTTAATTTTTGTTAAAGTTTACCCATCTTTATTTCAGGTTTGCCTTTTCCCCATGTGAGAATCCCAATCTTTGTTTTGCTCTCTCTAACATTTTTTTAAAGTTAGAATTTTAAGAGTCTACTCACTTGTTCGCTGTCTGTGAGAATTCTGCCTTTTGATTGGCTGCTTAGACAGCCTGTTGACGTCACAGCAGTTCGCACCAGGGGATCCCCACTAACCTCCGTTGATTTGAAGTGAAGGTCGGAAAACCCGAAGTTCTCGACACAGGGATGGCGAGATCCTTGTGCGGAGCATACTTCGGGGCCAGCAGCGAACACCTTCGCTTCACCGCTGACCGCAAATTAAGTCTGACTGCTAATGGGATTCATCTGAACTCTGCCTGGTGGACAACATGGTTAGGTAGACATGGAACCACAACTCTCAGTGCTTGCATATTTCAAGAGGTTTGGACTAAATTATAAAACCATGCAGCTCTTTACCTGAAGTACAGGTCCTTGCAAGAGAATTGTTCTTCAATAATACCCGTGGTCTTAACTCTGGATCTCAAGACATCTTGCTCATTTGGAATATAGCCAGCAGCTGTGATTCTGTCCAGATTATTCAAGTAGCTGATGGGGAGAAGCAAATCACATCTCTATGCATGCCTGATTACTACCTCATCATTCTATCGTTAAAATCAAAAGTTACAATATACCAGAACTAAGACTGAGGCCCCAATAGCTGACACACCATCCCCTCAGAAAAGCTCTTCATGCTCAAATGGGATGGGGACTCAGCATGACAGATCTCCGCCCCTTCTTCCAGCTCATTACGCCCTGTAAATTGATGAACACAAGGGCGTAGCTAGCAGAAAAATCGGCCGTATTGTCTTGTTCCTCTACAGCTCATTGCCTCTGCCTCGCATTTTGTAGATAGAGCCTTGAAGCTTCGAGGTCAGCCTCAGCCGAGTGGCAGCATTCTTACCCCTGAATCAGAAGGTTGTAGGTTCAAACCGCACTCCAGTGACTTGAGCACCTAATCTAGGCTGACACTCCAGTACTGTACTGAGGGAGTGCTGCACTGTCAGTAGTGCCATCTTTTGGATGAGACGTGAATGTAAAATATCCCATGGCACTATTTGAACAAGGAAATGGGAGTTCTCCTGGTGTCCTGGCCAATATTTATCACTCAACCAACATCAGTAAAGGAAAAGATTATCTGGTCATTGATCTTAGATTGCTGTTTGTGGGACCTTGCTGTGCGTAAATTGGCTGCCGCTTTTCTCTGTATTACAACAGTGACTACATTTCATTGGTTGTAAAGCGCTTTAGGACGTCCTGAGGTCGTGAAAGGTGCTTATAGAAATGCAGGTTCTTTCTTACTGCAGAATAGTCTTTTTTAATTCGCTCACAGAACGAACTCTCCCACAGCACAGAGTTCCAATAAAAGCTAAGAAACCATTGCATTGGAAGTTGATAGCTAAATATTTTTCCAGCCGATGTCATTCCAAAGCTTAACAAATCTGCTTCTGGCATTTGAACGAACTGGTGCGAAGAAGAGTTGTTAAAAAGTAAAAGGTGAATAATTGGAAGTAGTTTAAAAGAAGTGATTAAAAGTGAACACATTACAGTTATAGACACAGTCAATTTGTTATTTATATAATGACGGTGACGGGTATGATTTCAATAAAATGATTCCAGATATAAGGAATGTAAGTTATGAGGAAAGGTATGAGTGGCTGAGCTTTGAAAGGGAGGATACTTCAAGGTAATCTATGGAAGTTTTCAAGATTTTGAAGGGAATTGACAAAATTGATCTAAATTATTGACTGTGGTGAAAGGTTCCAATACCAGAGGACAGAAGTTAAAAATAAGGAAGTTAGAAGTAAAAAAAGGAAGTCAAACAGAACATATTCATACAAAGTGCAAGCTAGTTGTGAAATCAGTCACCAGGAAAGGCAATTGAAGTAGACATTTTAAATACGTTCGAGAATAATTGGATGTATTTGAGGAGAGAGAAGGGATTGAGGGATATGGGGTGGAGGTGGATAATAGGACGGGCCTAGGAAAAAGGGCCAGGCTTGTTTGGGCCTAAAGACCTTTCCCAGTTCCTAAAAAATTCAAATGTCCTTCAATCTTATGAGGTCACAGTTAAACTTAGTGACAGGCCTTAGGAACAGAACACATCAGATCCTACTGTTTGATTCTGCTGGGTGTCATTCCACTTAAATGAAGAAAGTACCAACTTTAAGACATCACGTTGTTAGAAGAGGATACATTTACAGCAAAATAAAACTGTATTGAGCAAAATAGTGCTAGCTGTCGGTCTACTTTCCAGTGCGATATGTCAACATCCTCAGCCCTGTTACAGTATATAAAAAGGAAACCACATCGGTTCCGCTGTGATACCATGTTTACACAACCCACACTCAACCAAGCATTTTCACAGCATCATCCCTCGGGTGCTATGTTTTTGAGTTCACTTGTTTAAGTATGCGGTGCCTAAGTGCACATTAAATCACACTGCTTACCAGTATATGGATAGGTGTTGTTATTCACACACTCAACTGTACTTAACATCAAAAGTCATTACAATCAGTGACCTATTCATTCACTTCCTGCCATTAAGGAAGAACCTCAGTCTGAAAAGAATTTCCAAAAACAACTCCAATCATTTATTAAATGATAAATGGCAATTGCTTCTCACTTGCAAATGTCTCTGTCACACTTCTGCAATGGTTTAAAAAGAAAAAAGATAGACTTGCATTTCTACAGTGCCCTTCACGACCACCGGATGTCCCAAAGCGCTTTACAGCCAATTAAGTACTTTTTGGAGTGTAGTCACTGTTGTAATGTAGGAAACGCGGCAGCCAATTTGCACACAGCAAGCTCCCACAAACAGCAATGTGATAGTGACCAGATAATCTGTTTTTAGTGATGTTGGTTGAGGGATAAATATGGGCCAGGACACCGGGGATAACACCTCTGCTCTTCTTCAAAATAGTGCCATGGGATCTTTTATGTCCACATGAGGGAGCAGACGGGGCCTCAGTTTTAATGTCTCATCTGAAAGACGGCACCTCCGACAGTGCAGCACTCCCTCAGCACTGCACTGGCGTGTCAGCCTAGATTTTTGTGCTCAAGTCCCTGAAGTGGAACTTGAACCCAGAACCTTCTGACTCAGAGGAGAGGGTGCTACCCACTGAGCCACGGCTGACACTTGCTAACACTTTGGATGCCAATATGAGGATGGTGGGCGGGCATGTGGTTAATCAAAATGACCTAGTTAGGATGAGATTCAAGCAATCCCAGACCACCCTGTCACTCCAATCTACCCAATCCAATCGTTAGGGTGAGCTTAGTCTTCTCGACCAATTGATTTGGTTTACAGGAGAGAACTGTTTTACCTCGCAATAGAGCATAATTCGACAAGAAATCAAATCGGGAATTCAGGAGAAACTTCTTTACCCAGAGAGTGGTGAGAATGTGGAACTCGCTACCACAGGGAGTGGTTGAAGTGAATAGTATAGATGCATTTAAGGGGAGGCTAGATAAGCATATGTGGGAGAAGGGAATAGAGGGTTATGCTGATAGATTTAGATGAGGAAACATGGGAGGGGGCTCGAGTGGAGCATAAACGCCGGCATGGACTAGTTGGGCCGAATGGCCTGTTTCTGTGCTGTATATCCTATGTAATATCTTACCCTCATGTGACAGTACTTCCAATTAGCTGGCCATAGAATTGAAACAGTGACACCAATTTTGTGTGTGTGTGTGTGTGGGTGGGGGGGGGGGCATTAGATGCTCCAGTAACAGCAGTAGAATCATGCCTCACCGATTTCTTTTTGATGTACCCACGGCTATCCATTCTCAGTATATTTGTAACACACTGTCACACAACAACCAGTGGTGGTCACGCATGGTACAAAATAAGAATACGATAGGGAAAAGAAGGCAACAATTCTTCATGGTAGGTATATGGGTATATGTTGCTTTCACTTAATTACTACAGGCTAGATTCACTGGTGAGATTAGTGGGCAAACAATGTGCTAGCATGATATTCCTCTGTCCACTATTTTAATAGAGGCATTAATCAGTTTAAAGCAAAAAGGTTAATCCCTCCACTAAAATAACAGACAGGAATGCTTTAAGTCTTCATCCAGCAAAATCTCTCCCCAAAGCCTTTCCACCATCTACAAGGCACAAGTCAGGAGTGTGATGGAATACTGTCCACTTGCTTGGATGAGTGCAGCTCCAACAACACTCAAGAAGCTTGACACTATCCAGGACAAAGTAGCCCGCTTGATTGGCACCCCATCCACCACCTTCAACATTCACTCCCTCCACCACCGGCGCACCGTGGCTGCAGTGTGTACCACCTAAAGGATGCACTACAGCAACTCGCCAAGGCTTCTTTGACAGCACCTTCTAAACCTGTGACCTCTACCACCTAGAAGGACAAGGGCAGTAGGTACATGGGAACACCACCACCTCCAAGTTCCCCTCCAAGTCACGCAACATCCTAACTTGGAAATATATCGGCCGTTCCTTCATTGTTGCTGGATCAAAATCCTGGAATTCCCTCCCTAACAGCACTGTGGGAGCACCTTCAGCCACATGGACTGCAGCAGTTCAAGAAGGCAGCTCACCACCACCTTCTCAAGGGCAACTAGGGATTGGCAATAAATGCTGGCCTTGCCAGCGACGCCCACATCCCATGAACGAATATTGAAAAAATATTGCCATTAGTAATTTCTAGCCTATCGTTGGTTACAGGGCGGAACATACTAGGAGGCTGAGTCATTGAGCTGATATTCTGCTGCCCTCTCAAAGCAAGCCTGAACTCCTGAGTCAGCCCACAGCTTCTTTACAACATCCACCAGTTCCTTGGGCATGGTTCCCTCTTCAACAGTATCTGCAAGGTTAAACAGCTGTCTCCCAGCATCCTAGAACCACAAATCAGAACAAAATAGGAGTTAGGAAACTGGAGGGTGTAATCGATCATTATATCACTCCCAACTCTGACCAAATCAGGAAGACCCATTCGCTGTAAGATGAACTCTATACAGCCTGAATTAACTATAAATTAACATATTGTCTCTCAGTTAAGCAAACCTCAGCTGCCCCACAGTCTACATTGTTCCAACACAAGCAAGTTTTTTTGTCAAAATCAAAGTAAAAAGTTGGTTGATGGAGATAAATTCTACCTGATTTTATAACATAATCTATATATATGTATAAGTGTTTGCTGTGGCTCAGTGGTACCAGTCTCGCCTTTGAGTCAGAAGGATTTGTGTTCAAGTACCACTCCAGAGACTTGAGCACGTAATATAGGCTGACACTTCAGTGCAGTACTGAGGGAGAGCTGCACTGTTGCCGTCTTTTGGATGAGACGTTAAACCGAGGCCCCGTCTGCTCTCTCAGGTGGATGTATAAGATCCCATGACACTATTTTGAAGAAGAGCAGGGGAGTTCTCCCTGGTGTCCTGGCCATTATTTATCCCTCAATCAACATCACAAAAAAAAAACAGATTATCTGGTCATCATCACATTGCTGTTTGTGGGAGCTTGCTGTGCACAAATTGGCTGCCATGCTTCTGCGATTACAACAGTGACTACACTCCAAAAGTACTTCATTGTTTGTAAAGCGCTTTCAGACAAACTGAGGTCGTGAAAGGCACCTATAGAAATGTAAGTCTTTGTTTTCTTTTTATATTTAATCATTCCACATATGACAGAGGAGTTTGTAAGTGCAGCACAGGGGAAGTTAGCAGATATTTGTTAAGGAAGAGGCTCTGCTCTCAGAAGTGATGCAAAGGTTTTAAAATAGGCTGGTTTTTGTTTAAATAGTATAAAATTGAAGTACCAATTCACATTATTCTTTGCAGTAAAATTAGAAAAAAAATGTACATTGTTATGTGAAATAAAATAGTAGCTAACGTTACTAACTTAAACACCACAGAAAATGATTAGTTGTAATTTTTACCTATGAAACAGTCACTCCAAAAGTAACCCATTAATGCAATTATTATTACTTATTTCTGAAATCTCATTCTCCCAACAAACTATAAATTCAGAACATGGTACAGAAAAAAAGAAAGACTTGCATTTATATAGCACCCTTCACGACCACCGGACGTCCCAAAGCGCTTTACAGCCAATGAAGTACTTTTTGAAGTGCAGTCACTGTTGTAATGTAGGAAATGCAGCAGCCAATTTGAGCACAGTAAGCTCCCACAAACAGCAATGAGAAAATGGCCAGATAAACTGTTTTAATTATGTTGATTGGGAGATAAATATTGGCCAGGACACCGGGGATAACTCCCCTGCTCTTCTTCAAAATAGTGCCATGGGATCTTTTACATCCACCTGAGAGAGCAGACAGGGCCTCGGTTTTAATGTCTCATCTGAAAGACGGCACCTCCAGGGAGTGCAGCACTTCCTCAGTACTGCACTGGAGAGTCAGCCAAGATTTTTGTGCTCAAGTTTAATCAGGCCTTCCCTGTCTTGTACAGTCCATTGTTTTCAACAGCACCGCAGAGAATATTTATTGAGAACTAATGGCAAAGGTCGCAGAACAAAAGAGCAATGCAGAGCACAAGGTGCAGCTCTTCCCCATATTTCCAAAGAAGGTCACAGAGGAGAGCTGAAATTTGAGTAGTTTGGTCTGTTGCAGTGGATTCTCTGGCCATGACTGGATAGGTATGGGTGGAACCAGGCGAGGGTAGTCCCACTCAGCTGGGCAACGGAGGTGTGGCATTGCAGGAGGATGTTGTGATCAACCGCGTCAAAGGCTGCAGACAGGTTGAGAAGGATGAAGAGAGATAGTTTACCACAGTCACAGAGGATGGTATTTGATTAGCGATGTTTCAGTAGTGTGGCAGGGGCGGAAACCTGATTGGAGAGGTTCAAACGTGGAGTTGCATTTTGGCCCCGATTTTAACTCCAGGTGGATTCCCCACTCAGGCCTGAGTTAAAATTACAGTCGGGTCTCAATGATGTAATCGGGCCACAGCATGCATATGTAAAGAAGGACCCTGTTGGCTCCGGGCGCCTGTCCTTGCTGCCTGCTCAGGAGAGCGGGTTAAAATTGAAGATGTTACGATCATGGCGGCTTTCAGACAGGTAAGAGCCAGGGCAATTTTAACTGCCCACCCGGCAGGTTTCTGTTGTGTGATTAGGGTTAAACTCACCGCACCCCCACCCCAGGACCATGTAATAATGATGCATCATACACACTCACAACTCCAGAAGACCGTGTTGTAAAAAGGGTGGAGTGTACATTTTGCCAAATGCTATGTGTCATTAAAAATAATGGACTGTTCTTGCCCAGGCATATCAAAACATAACATGGAGCTTTAGCTGGAGCATGAAAAGGTCTCCCTTGTATAAAATATTTTAACCAGGATATGTGCTTACCACATTTGATGAATCTCCATAATCGATCCCAATGATGGACATGGCTCGAATGATAGCCAGGATAGACTGAAGGATATTACCATTGATGATGGATATAAAGGCTAGACATTCTTCCTTTGTATAACCATCTTGATGGATGATTCTACAAGAAAAGCCAACATACTCTGTGAATTATTTGATAAAGATCATTGTGTTTGTTTTATGCTTCATGTTTTGTACTCTCCATCCCAAATTTCTGTTCTCATGAGCACAGTGCACCTATTCTACCCTGACTGGTGTAAGAATACATCATCGCTGTTAAGTAACTTGACAAAACTCAAAGTTGACCAAATTTAATGGACCGGCATACCTTGAGAGACTGGGGGCTGTGTTACTGGGCAAATTTCGTAAAAATCACAGATAAGGAAGTGGGCCTCGAGAGTTCTGTAAAACAAACCTTCGAGCCATTGTTAACAAGAACTTCTTCAGACAGTGGCGCAACGGGCCTTGAGGCCCACTGACTAACATAGATAAGGAGAGGAGAAAGGAAAACAACTACTGGCCATTGTTAACGTGGTCTGGGACACGTACGCATTGGGCAGGCTGCTAAGTTTTGGGGTATAAAAAATGCAGTCGAAAGACACTCGGGGCTGCCACAGTGAGTCGGGCGACTTGATTGGTTGCACAGAGAAGAGAATCTACTAGACACCGCTGAACTGATCGTTCGCTGGTGTTAGTACGGATGTATGCTTGTACTTGCTTGTAATCGCTATTGATTTTAAGTAAAGAATAGTTACCCTGAAATCTTTGTCTCGAGTTATCTGTTCCAATACAGGTCCGAACTCTAAGTGCTGTTAGGCTGAAGTAAAAATTTACACGTCTTACATTGGACAGAGGGTTCAGCCTACGGACTTTCCCATCGACGTCATCAATGCTGCTCCACGGTCAATATACAATACGGCGTGTTTGAGCATTGACAGAAATTATACTGTCCTTGGTGTAGAGACCCTCCACCGGAAAACTGTGTTGGCTTGGTAGTCTGCACCCTTGCTGACAGCCTGCTTTTTCCTTCTTCTAGCCTTATAGGAACATAAGAAATAGGAGCAGGAGTAGGCCGTACGGCCGATTGAGCCTGCTCCTCCATTCAATAAGATCATGGCTGATCATCGACCTCAACTCCACTTTCCCACCAGAGCGGAAACTCCAGGCCAATGTGTACAAACCTTTATTGGATAAATACAGTGAATTTTAGTCTCCCCATCAGCGAGAAGTGCTGTAGTCTCTACAGGAAAATTAAGCCTGGCTGGGCACTGTGGCAGATATCTTAGTGTCGGAATGAAAAACTATCAGAGGAGAGACTAGGGTTTTCTATATTGACCGGAGCTGTACTGTTTTGAACAATTGGAGAACAAATTCTTTATTTCCTTCTTTAGCAAAGATACCCTTAAAGGCTATCTCAGTTATGGCCGAGAGGTCGTTTAGACTGGGTGCCTACTCAAAGATGGCTGACGTATACCCTTGGAGATAAAGTAGATATGCAAATCAGCAGAGTCTAAAATTTAACATTTTAAATTAGTTTAACAACACTGACCACAATTTAACAGGAAGCAAACTGTCCCTTATTCATGAAAGGAACTTTTCCATAACTTGTTTTCATCTTAAAGTCTTTATTAAGTGTAGTTTAATTCTAGGTGTATGTATCTATATATGTATTAAGAAATGACTTGGATTAAAGACGTTTATATTTACGGGGCTATATCATGTATAAGGGTTTTTAGCAGAAGGTCCACTTCTCTATAGTTAACAGTTAAATCTTGGTGAGATTGGAGCTGTGTGGGACTGTCTGTAAGTGTGAATTTGTAATCTGAATTTCGTACATGTGGGAGGAAATGTGCAATTACAGTTTGATCTGCAAATGCCGTCATGTACTAATGTGCTAGTAGTGTAGATGGGCATGCTGTGACCACAGCAAGTGGTGAGGAACTGACACGTGTATATTTGCGTTTGGAGTGCCTGAGTTATTTTAACATTGAAATGCAGTTTTACGATTAATAGGCTCGCATTCAGCGAAATGGTTAAACTTTTGTATCTTCTCCTTAAAAAAAAAGGTAAATGCAGAAAAATTAAACTTACTTCATTTGTTTGACGATGGTGCTTTTCCCTGATTCGCCAGCACCTGTAACATCGAAAAGCAACAGTTAGCACAAAAAGAGGAAGAGCAGGCTGCTGTGGGAAAGGCTCCACGCAGGTTATAAGAACATAAAGAGAAGTCGGAGATGGGGAACTGGTTGGCACAGTGGGTTTGACATTGGCCTTTCACCTCTGAGATGTGGCATTAAATCCAGCTCTGAAGAATGTGGTGAAGTCTACTCTGTTTGCTGACTACAATAGCACTCTCGCCTCTGAGTCTGAAGGTTGTGGGTTCAAGTCCCACTCCAGAGACTTGAGCACAAAAATCTAGGCTGACGCTCCAGTGCAGTGCTGAGGGAGTGCTGCACTGTCAGAAGTGCCGTCTTTTGAATGAGACGTTAAACCGAGGCCCTGTCTGCTCTCTCAGGTGGACGTAAAAGATCCCATGGCAATATTCGAAGAAGTGTTCTCTCCAGTGTCCTGGCCAATATTTATCCCTCAACTAACATCACTAAAAAACAGATTATCTGGTCATTATCACATTGCTGTTTGTGGGAGCTTGCTGCGTGCAAATTGGCTGCCACGTTTCCTACGTTACAACAGTGACTATACTTCAAAAATACTTCATTGGCTGAAAAAGGGCTTTGGGACGTCCGGTGGTCGTGAAAGGCGGTATAGAAATAAATGCAAGTCTTTCTTTCATTTAACAGTCTAACGTGAGTTTGGTCAGTGTCAATTCAGATCTTAGTGGACCTGGTCCTATATCATGAAACTATGCTTAATCTTAGCTGTAATTGGCAAGCTAACTCAGGCCATAGGATGGCTGGTGTGGGGAATGTGGGTGGTTGGGGGGAAATCACACTGATACACTAAGGGATGCTCTTCTGAGACTACAGCAAAATGCAATGGATGCTGAAACAGCAGGAAGTGGCACCAACACAGTCATCAATGTACTGGAAAAAGAAGTGTGGGGGGGTACCCGAGTAGGACTGGAACAAAGAATGTTCCTCGTTCTTCTGAGGTTGGGGCTGAGGCACATTAAATGTGTGATGGAATACCCTCCACTTGCCTGGATGAGTGCAGCTCCAACAACACTGAAGAAGCTCGACACCATCCAGGACAAAGCAGCCCATTTGATTGGCATCCCATCCACCACCTTAAACATTCACTCCCTCCACCACCGGCGTACCGTGGCTGCAGTGTGTACCATCTACAAGATGCACTGCAGCAACTCGCCAAGGCTTCCTCAACAGCACCTCCCAAACCCGCGACCTCTACCACCTAGAAGGAGAAGGGCAGCAGGTGCATGGGAACACCACCACCTCCAAGTTCCCCTCCAAGTCACACACCTTCCTGACTTGGAAATGTATCTCCGTTCCTTCATCGTCGCTGGGTCAAAATCCTGGAACTCCCTAACAGCACTGTGGGAGTACCTTCAGCACACAGACTGCAGTGCTTCAAGAAGGCAGCTCACCACCACCTTCTCAAGAGCAACTAGGGATTGGCAATAAATTCTGTCCTTGCCAGCGACGTCCACATCCCAGGAACGAATAAAAAAAAACATTGTTGGGGCACAGTAGAGGGAGTTTTACTCTACATCTGGTTATGCTGTATCTGACCCTTGAATTGTTTGATGTTGACCCTGTGTGCTTGGATTGGGGGGAGTTCCAATCCCCATCACTATCACTGTTTTGTTTCCTCTCCCAGGAGATTGCTTGGCGGTTGAGGGGGTGGGGGGGGGGCAGGGGAAAAGAGGGTGATGGCGTGCAGAAGCCACACCATGTCAGACTGGGATGGGCTCAATTGACCAGTTTCACTTTGGCTGCCCTTCTATTATGTATGTACATTATCACTCCAAACGCTGGCTCCAACTATTGGCTTCAAAAGTTGAATAATGAGATCTGGATTGGTCTGAGGGGCTTAGAAGGTCTAATCACAATAGTGTCAATTGGACACTGCCCAAAAGAAGAAGTAACTAACACTCAGTGCAAACTGATCTAAAGCTGCAGCGAGTACTGAGACGTCCTATAAACTTTGACAAATACTGAACCCATTCAGGATTTTTTTTTTCCAAAAATGCCATTAAACATCAAAACTGTTTCCCTGTGATGGAAGAAAATAGGAATCACAGGTTGTCAAAAAACAGAAGAGAAAGAACGGAAGGGCTCTCTGTGTCCCTCTCATTTAGCAGAGCTGGAAATAAAGAGCTTGCCTTTCTAAAAATCTAGGCTGACACTCCAGTGCAATGCTGAGGGAGTGCTGCACTGTCGGAGGGGCTGCCTTTTGGATGAGATGTTAAACTGAGGCCCCGTCTGCTCTCTCGGGTGGACATCAAAGATCCCATGGCACTATTTTGAAGAAGAGCAGTGGAGTTCTCCCTGGTGTCCTGGCCAATATTTATCTCTCAACCAACGTCACTAAAAATACAGATTATCTGATCATTATCACATTGCTGTTTGTGGGAGCTTGCTGTGCGCAAATTGACTGCTGCGTTTTCCTACATTACAACAGTGACTTTTTTTTTTATTTGTTCATGGGATGTGGGCGTCGCTGGCAAGGCCGGCATTTACTGCCCATCCCTAATTGCCCTTGGAAGGTGGTGGTGAGCCGCCGCCTTGAACCGCTGCAGTCTGTGTGGTGAAGGTACTCCCACAGTGCTGTTAGGGAGGGAGTTCCAGGATTTTGACCCAGCGACGATGAAGGATCAGCGATATACTTCCAAGTCAGGATGGTGTGTGACTTGGAGGGGAACTTGGAGGTGGTGGTGTTCCCATGCATCTGCTGCCCTTGTCCTTCTAGGTGGAAGAGCTCGTGGGTTTGGGACGTGCTGCTGAAGAAGTCTTGGCGAGTTGCTGCCGTGCATCTTGTAGATGGTACACACTGCAGCCACTACACTTCAAAAAGTACTTCATTGGCTGTAAAGCGCTTTGGGACGTCAGGTGGTTGTGAAAGGCGCTATATAAATCCAAGTCTTTTTTTCTTTTTTATACAGCGTTTCTCAGGACATCCCAACTTGCTTCACATTGATTGAATTACTTGTTTGAAATGCATTCACTGTGAGTAAATACAGCAGCCAATTTTCATACAGCAGGGAAGCAGATTATCTGGCCTTGCCAGTGATGTGATTTTCCTTAAAGGAAAGGGTTCCTGAAGTGATTTCCTCCGCACCCATCCACAGTGGGATGGAACGTTTTCTTATTGTATACAGGGATGTTGAACTGCAATCAAAGAATGAGGACATTTCCCGTCCTTTTGCTTTACAAAGCTCATTGACGCACTTCTGTCATGAAATCATGAGATTGCATTTCTTGCACTCGCTGACCAAGATATGTGTGAAAGCAGAAGCACAGAGTAGATGAAAGAATTTGTCGAAAAGGGTTCGTTGGTGATTGAATACACAGGGGTTTCTGTGTGTTAATGAATGTCCACACTCTACTTAAAAGAAATGAGTTTGAAGACCTTTGCATTTGTGGAGGAGCGAGTGTGTATCATGTGATGCTAATTATCAGTAACTGCACTCAGTGGAGAGAACATTCACTTTGAGATATATTTTGGTGAGCAGAAATGTTAAAAAGGAACAGATGCTGGGAGCAAAATATCAGGAAGATACTTTGGGGGAAAATTGGGTTGCTTTGTGACGCTAATGGGGCGCAAAGCACCTAGTGCCCGGGCGCGGAGCCGCTAACACCTCCAGTGAAATTCAGCGGGAGGTTAGTGGCGGCGGTAGCACCCCGTGGCGCTGCACCTCCGGTGATGATGTCATCGTCGTCCGCAGCGCCCCGCTCGCGCCCCGGCCGCAAACTTCGCTCGCGCCCACTGAACTACCGCCGGACGCTTTGTCCGCCAAGGTCAGGGTGATGTGTTTGAGGCCGCCGCGGCGCAAATTAAAGGGCAGGTGCCGGGCGGCCATTTTTTGGGGGCTGCCTGCCAGCACCTGCCCTCTCTGGCCTCCTCCTGCTGGGGTGCCGGCTGCGATCAGTCGATCTGTTTTCCCGGCACCCCGCTCCCCGGTGGACCAGCAGGGTCCCGGTGCACGCTGCGCTAGGCCCCTCCCCTTTAATCAGGGGAGGGAGGCTTGTAGTACCGCGGCGCTACATGCCGATGCGCGTGGCGCTGTTGCACGTAGCGCACGATATTCAATGGGAGCACCCCAAGAGGGAGGGGGGAAGCGCTTCCAGTAGCGTCCCGCCTCCTGCTTGGGGCGCTACCATTCAATTTCCGGTGCGGGCGTGCTACCTTTTTTGGGGCGCTACTTTTAGCGCCCCGGCTAAGTTAGCGCCCCAAAGGGGGCGCCACCCAATTTTTCCCCCCTTCGTGTATTAACTGTGAGTTAAGCAGCTGTTCTGAAGGGTAATCGGGGTGAGCCATGCGGTAAAATTATAGCAATACAACCTCAAGTGCCTTGGAAGAAGCTAGTTTACTTGGGATGAGATTAAAAAAATATTAAATGGTATAGAAAGAAAGACTTGCATTTATATAGCACTTTTCACCACCTCAGGATGTCCCTAAATGCTTTCCTGCCAATGAAGGACTTTTTGAAGTGTTGTCACTGTTGTAATATAGGAAACCCGGCAGCCAATTTGCGCACAGCAAGATCCCACAAACAGCAATGAAATAAATGACCAGATAATCTGCGTTGGTGATGTTGGTTGTATGTTGATATAGACAAGTTCGAGCCAGAATATTACTTAAAAGCAAACGAGTCAAGGAGGGGCAGTGAACGCAAGTTTGAATTGCCGACAAGTAAGTCTGAAACAGATATTAAGAACATCTTCACTCAAAGAGTGATAAATGTTTGGACTATCTGTGCTTCAGTAGATCTAAAACAGTTCACAGAAATTATCAATCCACGCTCCCTGCCGCCCAGCCCCCAGCGTTTTACTTGTTTAAAGCTGGCTTTGTTAAAGGCCAATTACAAGGAACTCGGAGAATTACCAGGGGAGGAGGAAGTAAAGTGAGGATTGAACACCAACTCGGACAGTGGCATCATTCAGCTTCATGAATGGGAAGATGCCAAAGAATAACTGGGGTTTTCAGGGAGTCCGAGTATAAAGGTCAAATAAACAAGGTTGTTAAAGTGTAACAATTTCACACAAGTTGACACTTGTGAGGAAAAAATATTTTATTTGCCTCGTGCCCGAGGAAGTGTAGTTGTTCCAGCCACACAGAACATAGTCCCGTTCACAGGCGAGACATCACAGAAGGGAAAGAAATCTTGTGGCGTTTCTGCTGTCCTTTAGGATCATGTTGCTCATTTGTAAGAGTGCTAAAGTGCTTTTGTTTCTGTGCACAGTTTTGGTCTCCTTATCTGAGGAAGGATATACTTGCCTTAGAGGTGGTGCAACAAAGGTTCACTAGATTGATCCCTGGGATGAGAGGGTTGTCCTATGAGGAGAGATTGAGCCTATACACTCTGGAGTTTAGAAGAATGAGAGGTGATCTCATTGAAACATATACGATTCTGGGGGGATTGACAGGGTAGATGCTGAGAGGTTGTTTCCCCTGGCTGAAGAGTGCAGAACTAGAGGGCATAGTCTCAGGATAAGGGGTCAGCCATTTAAAACTGAGGTGAGGAGGAATATCTTCACTCAGAGGGTTGTGAATCTTTGGAATTCTCTGCCCCAAAGGGCTGTGGATGCTGAGTCTTTGAGTATATTCAAGGCTGAGATCGATAGATTTTTGGAGTGTAGGGGGAATCAGGGGACATAGAGATTGGACGGGAAAGTGGAGTTGAGGTCGATGATCAGCCATGATCTTATTGAATGGCGGAGCAGGCTCGAGGGGCCGTATGGCCTACTCCTGCTCCTAATTCTTATGTTTCTATGGTTTCCAACCCATATATGGTCAGTGTGGTCGAACAATGCAGATTAAACCATCTCTGTGATGGGGAACAGGGTGGACCAGTGGGGTAGATGTTGGCCTTGCTCCTCTGGGACTTGGGTTCAAATCCAGCCCGGACAGATGAGCTGAAAATCTCCTGTATCTGCTGGTTGTAAGTGTCCTTTGTAAAATGAGTTTGGGCAGTCTCAATCCACAGGCCTACAGCACAACACTGTCCCTAATTCTGCTGCTCCAGGAGGGAATACTCTTCTGTAATGTTGTTGTGGCAGAGTAAAAGGAGGTTTATATATGCTAGAGCTATAGCTAAACTGAGAATGACTAACACTGACACCTTCTGACTGCAATGGGAAGAGTTCCATTCCTAAGCAGTAACATCTCTCACTGTTATGAGCACAAAAACAAACTTCTGTAAAACTGTTATGCGGCACAGCATATTGTGAAAATACCTGATAAATACATACCTGTTATTTTCCCTCCCGTTCAATTGTAAAAGTCCCAGCTCCCTGGTACTGGGGCAGGTATGGTTAAATTTCCTTGGATATAGTGGCTTGCAGAAGCCCTCCATCTAAAATTTAACAGCAGAGTCCTAGCTAAGAACAGTGCCAAGTTTCCACCCCTGTTTTCAGTTTGGCAGGTTTGTCGGGAAAACCAGGGAAATGCGAAATTGAAGGAAACATGTGAAATAAAAATATGCAGCTCTCCACTTTAAAAATAAATCTTTAGGCCCTGTCTCCCATTTCCCTTTACTGCACCTATTACCATTTGATGGACAGTCGAACTGCTCTCAGGGCTCTCTCTGCCTGCGATGCTCTGCGACTAGCCACTAGGTGGCAGGAGAACGCAGAATTTCCTCGCTCCCATTTTCCTTCCTTTCCTGTGTCAAGAACAGAATATTTGGCGGCGAAGTGCGTCTGTCTACTAATTGTGACAAAATGGTTAACTCAATTGGGTGAAGTTCCTCTGCTCGTTGTTAATAAAATGGTTAACCGTTTTCACAGAAAGCAATTTTTGGCCTTTTACTATTTAATTGGCTAACTCGTTATCCCATCTGAGACACACCTACACATCTCACCGGTCACTCTGATTTACCCCAATAGTCGACAGCTGTGTCCTCCACAAAGTAAATGATCAATTCCATTCAGGGCAACATAAACTTGGTCTGGGGGGTTTTGTGCAGGAGTTCACCAAACCCAGCACTGAATATGAAATACTGAGACATTTTGGTTTAATTTGCAAATACCCAATTTTTTCTTTTGGGAAAACTCTGCAGTTAAAAAAAATGGCCCTGTACATGCAAAAAGTCCCTCACTGCATATTTTACATCTCTCACCATTAGCTCGCTACTGTGGCTGGTTGGATGAGAGGTGTTGCTATCGGCAACCACATCAAAAAGGTAGGCCTCTACTCTTTAGCTTACCTTTCAGTTGTAAAGTGACAGAAAATCTCATGATTATTGAATGATATCAAAGACCATCTGGGCTCTGTTCTTCCTGCTCTTTGATGAGGGCTGCCTTTAAATTTGCTGTATTTCTGTAAATATTTGATTTGAGAGTTTTGTGCTGTCACATAAATAAATGAATGCTTTCTGGTTCTTGTGGACCAGTGGATGTTTGGTCACCTTGCGATTCTGCCTTAACCATACCTCTGGTTCTCCTGGTGGAGGTGGAAACATCTCTTGAAATGTTTGTTCCGTTGGACCGTTCTATATTGTGTGTTGCATAGAATTACACAGAATGTAAAGCACAGCAAGCGACCATTTGGCCCAACTGGTCCATGCTGGTGTGCCGCCTCCTCCCACCCCAATAAGTGTGTACTACATTATTTATTTGTTCCTCTATTTATCCCATCTTTACAACACAACGGTCTGAGGCACCTCTGCACCTGGAAACGGACGCTCGAGTGAATGATCGGACGAACAATTGAGTGGATGGTCGGGACTGGCGTGGAACAGGTTTCTTGGGTTATTGGAGTGGATGTTATCTGTGGCATTTAGTTGGATTGTGATGGTGCTACGTGTTTGTACACTGTGGTGTTGAAATGGGTTGTTTTATGTGGAGTTAAGTGAGATGTATTATTTAAAATCTTAAAAAAAAAAAAAAAATTGTGTTGTATTGTTTGGGGGTATTTGTACTGTATTTACTGTGATGGATGAATGTAATGGTTTTACTATGTAATTGGTATTATTGGTTTGAATAAAAGATTCAACTCTGCACCTGGATAACTAGATTGGTAATAATTGCATTGAGTGATGTGTGGGATTTGATGCCAGATGCAGGAATGGGAGGCTTGCTGTGCATGATTATTCTGCTTAATCAGAAACGCTGTACGATGCAGAAATATTTGTAACCTATGCTGTGTGTGAGTGTTTTTTCTTGCGTCCGTGCTTTAATATAAAATTCGCGCCCTTAATATTAATTGAAACTCTTTGGTGTTAAAAGGGAACTTGCTTGCGTCTGAACTCTTGAGGCAAGGCAAAGATATTTACTGACTCCTCATGCTCGGTGTCCGCCCACGTGTTCTTAACAGATATGCTGTAAAAATTCTGATTCATGTAGATTGTGTTTGGGTTCTGTCGCCACTTAAGCGTTAATATAAGAGGAATGTCATCCAAATTTATTGCGCCAACAGTAATTTCTAGGTTTTAATTAACCCGTCATCCCTACCAATCTAACCATGGCACCTTAATTGGGATTGTGGACTATCTAGTTATAATTATGCCTCTGTTTCCATTGGAAGTTAGACTGGAGTGATTGTGACCAAGTGGTGATTGTGAATGCATCTCAGTTGCTGGGCAAGTGGGGGAGGGGGACAGTCCAAGCCCTGGTGGTCTAGTTGCAGGTATACTTTAGGTGAGCAGATTAGTGGCAGGAGGGATTCTGTTTCTGATTCACGGTGGTCCCTGTCAGGAGGTGTCTGGTTGCGGGAGAAGTGGATTTGAGGGAAAGATGAACTACAAATTCAGCGTGCAAGATCCTCCTGCTCGGGCTTATGTAGGCTCCTGACATATTTGCTGATTAAATGTTTACTCTGACTCTGAGCCGGCAGGTTAAGCTCTTCAATCCGAGCGGTAATCTTCTTAGCGAATCAGAGGCTAATCTGACAAAGTCGTGATGCCACTGCCGTTTCCCCCCCCATTGCACCTCCCATCATTCCTAAATTCACTAGGATGTCTCTTCCTGTTTCAAGGGAGATCAGCCTTAATAAAGTGGGACAGTTGTGCATTACTAACGGGGCACGATGACTTCCGAGGCCACTTAAAGTGAGCTTATGTACGCATGTCGATAATACCGTGATCTTGTTGGCTTCCAAAAATAGTCAAATGACAGGGACATTTTCTCCCTGCTACACACGTAACAAACTACTCCTGAATAGTGTACGGTCATCTTGCTGGTGCAATCTGTTGCCTTTATCCTTTCGTGCAGTGCCAAGGTTCGTTTCTTTTTAAATTGAATTAAAAATGTTTTTTAATTTGTTTATGGGATGTGGGCGTCGCTGGCAATGCCAACATTTATTGCCCATCTCTAATTGCCCTCGAAGGTGGTGGTGAGCCGCCTTCTTGAACCGCTGCAGTCCGTGTGGTGAAGGTGCTCCCACAGGGCTGTTGGGGAGGAAGTTCCAGGATTTTGACCCAGCGACGATGAAGGAACAGCTGATATATTTCCAAGTCAGGATGGTGTGTGACTTGGAGGGGAACTTGGAGGTGGTGGTGTACCCAAGCGCCTGCTGCCCTTGTCCTAGGTGGAAGAGGTCGTGGGTTTGGGAGGTGCTGCCGAAGAAGACTTGGCGAGTTGCTGCAGTGCATCTTGTAGATGGTACACACAGCAGCACTGTTTTTAACCCTTCAGTGGCTGGTCGTACTAATGCTGTTTTTGTAGAAGCTGCTGAGAATTTGTCATATCCCAAACACTGCCCAGCTCTTTTGTTTAGCTCTACAAGGACACCCGGTGTAGCCCAACACAATCTCAAGTGGTCATATGATGTCCTACTTTCAATACAGGCCCAGCAAAAATAAATCTGTCATTCATGTATTCATTCTAAAGACTAACAGTGTGTTCCCAGCTTCACCACATCTGCCGTGACAGGGGCAAACCTGTGGTGGGATATTCAAAATGGCTGCTGCCAATGCTCCCTCGAAGCTGCACGCGTGCGTGACCATGCAGCAATCTGGAAGGTACTGCGCTGGCCGCTCACAAGTTATTCCTCTAAGATACCACGTGTGTGCGTACAGCAGCCACGCAGCAAATCTAAAGGTACCGCCGATTGAAAATAGGCCGCGCGCAGATAAAATTTAGAGGGAACATTGGCTGCTGCATGACTTTTGTTTTTCCATAACATCTACAGTGACAGAGTTCCATTGGGATTAGAGGAAATAATGAGGTCAAGAATGGCAGTAGATTAAGGGCGGAGCCATCAAAGCTAAGAGATGGTGGGGCACTTGGTTAAATATATCAGATACGTGAAGAAACTGCCTCTTTCTTTCAAGGTTTTCGATGCCCCATTGAAGGGTATGGTGGAGATCAAGATATACCAAGTCAACCATTGCTGTTCACTATTAGATACAGATGAAATTGAGCTGTTTGATACATTTGTTTTTGTTCTGGATTTGGTGTTGTGTTTATATTTGTAGTGAAGTGAGGGCAAGACCAATAAGAGTGGACTGAAGAAGAGAGTTGGCTGGTGGTATTAAAGACGATGATGATTAGGATTGGAGGTGGCAGGGATGGTTCAGGTGAAGGCCTCGTCGATGAGCTGCTCTCTGAGAGCTCTGGCAGCTCGGGGCACTGGTGGCCAATGCTGCTCCTGCTGCCCAGGTGGTAAGAGCTGGTCCCTCATGATGGCAAAGTTATGGAGCATGCAGCAGATGACCACAAATCTGGATACCCACTCGGGGTTGGTAATGCACAGCTCCTCCTGAACAGTCCTGGCAGCGGAAGCATTGCTTGAGCATGCCGACTGTCTGTCTGTCTGACGTTTCTGGCGGCAACTGTAGGCCAGCCCTGGGGCTGTGCCCGGGTTCCTGACATGAGACATGAGGTTTGAAGGCGGTAGCTGTTGTTGCCAAGTAGCCAACACGTAACCTGATGGCCCGGCTGGAACAAGGGCAGCACAGAGGACTGGCACAGGATAAATGAATCGTGACTGCTGCCAGGAAACCGGGCACGGACCTACATGATGCGCTGCGTATATTCGCAAACGAGCTGGGCATTGAGGGAGTGGAATCACTTCCTATTGACAAAGCTGCCAGGTTGGTGATAGGGAGCACGCAAGGCAATGTGGGTGCAGTCAATTGCACCTTGCACGCTGGGGAAAGCCTGCAATGCGGGAAAAGCCTACAGCTCCTTTGTCCTGCGTCACTCTGTGTCCATTGCAAAAGAGATGTAAATGTTCGTCCTGGCATAGGGGGCCTCGGTGACCTCCCTGATACAGTGGTGGACTGCAAATTGTAAGATGTCGCTAATGTCACCTGTTGCAGCCTCGAAGGAGTCGGTGGCATAAAAAGATTAAGGGTCACCGCGACCTTGACGGCCACAGGCAGTGCTGTCACTGCCCTAGTGCAAAGGCTTGAGTTGCGGCTGCAGCAGGTGACATCGCTCACGATGGCCTCCTTTTTGTGAAGCGAGAAGTTCAGGTAGGAGAAGTGCTTCCTGAATACCCGCTGTGGGTATGGCCTCCTGCACCGTGCACCTCTCCTTCTCCCAGCTTCTTCTGTCTTCTTGGCTGCTCCCCCTCATCCTGCAGCCCTACCAGACCACGCATGACTACAGTATACCTGTTTTTCTGAAGGCTGCCTAAAACAGTGCAGCAACCGCAAAAACTTCTATTTAGAAGCCAGAATTAATGTTTTGATAGATCCGAAAACAGGCCAAGAAACGCCCAGAAGGTAACCAGCAGCCTTAAAGAACAAACCAGCAAACTAACCTGTATGTAGTGGATGAGCCCTTGAAATAGCGCTGCGAATGGGTCCTTCCTGCCTGTTAGCGCTACAACAGCGTGAGCGAGTTTATCACATGGCAAGCCAGGCGCTGGGGCAGACCAATATCTCAAAAGGGTCCTACAACAAGCGTAGGACTCTTTTAGCATTCAACGTACTTCTGACACGCGCCCTGGATGCCTATGGAGCAGCCTAATCCAATATGGTGGGTGGCACATTTTTGGCGCGGAACGAGCATGCGCCGCATGCCATATTGAGTGATTAGACACCTGTTTTGCACCTAGAAAAAAAAAGGCTTGGCGCCAATGAGTTTCTAGGCCATAGTCTTTCAGATGAGATGTTAGTGAGGCCCCTCTCTACTCTGGTGGATGGAAGAGATCCCATGGAACTATTTGAAGAACAGCAGAGGAGTTGTCCTGGCTGATATTTATCCATCAACCAATTTCACTAAAACAGATTATCTGGTTATTTATCTCATTTGCTATTTGTGGGACCTTGCTGTGCACAAATTGGCTGCTGCGTTTCCCTAAGTTACAACAGTGGCTACAATTCAAAAATACTTCATTGGCTGCAAAGTGCTTCGGGACGTCCTGCGGTTGTGAAAGGCGCTATAAAAATGCAATTTCTTATTCAGTCCATGAAGTGTCTCTCTTTTCTCCATGTGACCATCCTAATTGAATCCCACTATTCTACTTGCTCCCCATATTCTTTAATATTTCTCTTATTTCAAGCAACTCTAATTCCCTTTTAAAAGAATTTAGGGACTATTTCATATTCTAACCACCCTCTGTGTAAAGAAACATTTTCAAACCACCCCTTTAATTCTTTTTAAGGATATCTTACATTTACAACCTCTCGTTACCATCTCGCTGATCAGTGGAAACAGTCCATCATTGTTTACTTCATCATAAACCCTTCGCAATCTTGAGGAACTCTATCAGGTCGCCCATAATCATCTTCGCTCTAATGGGAATAGGTTCTAGCTTCTGAAGTCTGTCTGTCTTCGTAGCTGTCCCTATCCCTGTAACTTCCTGCAGCCCTACAACCCGCCCATATCTCTGTGCTCCTCCAATTCTGGCCCCTTGCGCAACCCCGATTTTTATTCGCTCCACCAGTGCTTTCAGCTGCCCAGGCCCTAAACTCTGGAATTCCCTCCCTAAACCTCTCTGCCTCCTTACACCTCTCTCCTCCTTTAAGACGCTCCTTTAAACCTCCGTCTTTGACCAAGTTCCTGTCCTAATATCTCCTTATGTGGCTCGGTGTCAAATTTTGTTTGATAATCGCTCCTGTGAAGCGCCTTGGGATGTTTTACCATGTCCAAGGCGCTGTATAACTACAAGTTATTGTTGCTCTGGTCACATCCTAGTGAGTCTGCACCTCCTTAATTGCTTTTTTATATCATTTTCTGTAATTGGATACCAAAAACTGCACACAACACTCCAACGCTAGCCTCATAAAGGCTTTGTATGAGTTCAACATGACTTCCTTGCTTTTGTATTCTGTTCTTCCTAGATAATTGGCAAAATATCCAGAAGGGAGATTTTTATTTTTTAAACGCAGCGAGTTATGATGATCTGGAATGCACTTCCTGAAAGGGTGGTGGAGGCAGGAAAAATATCCCGGGCTATGGGGAAAGAGCAGGGGAGTGGGACCGATTGGATAGCTCTTTTATTAGCCACGGTGGGCCGAATGGCCTCCTTCTGCCCAGATCGTTGTACAATATAGTGAATGAGAAGCCTTAGCATGACCCCTGTAGAACACTGTTTTATTATACCTTTCCATTCTGTGAAAATCCCCTACCCATTACCCCTACCCTTTATTTTCTGCCCTCTAACCATTTCCCGTGTGTCGTTACATCTGCCATAAGTCTCTTGTGCAACACCTTATCAAATGCTTCTTGAAAATCCATGTAATTAAAATCCACTGGATGTCCTTTATCTATCATCATAGCCAAAGTTGCTCAAGCATAAACTGCCTTTTTGAAATCTGTGCTGACTGGCTCTGATTAACTCAGGCAAAAAGCAAAACACAGCAGACACTGGCAATTAGAAACAAAAGCCAAAATGTTGGAAACACTCAGCAGGTCAGTCAGCACAGAACAGACAAGTTAAGGTTTCTGGTGCGGACCCTGTTTCAGAGAGGCAGTCAAGCATATCGATGCAATCATAAAAAAGGAGGGCGGAAATTGTACATAATGAACAAACCGAGGAATCGTGAGTGGGAATGACGTAACAAACAATGGATAGAATTGTTAAGGCATTAATGAAATAAAGGGTGTGTAACTAGCAAAGTGAGTGAGGCTTGCTTCCAGCTGCCCTTCCCTTGTCGCCTTCCTGTGAAAACACAGGAGACGGAACACCTGCCCATTCACCTCCTCCCACACGGTTGTCTCGGGCAACATCTGGGATTTCCCCAGGCCTCCTACTTCCTTTACTATTCACACACCCTTTGTTTCTTTAATGTCGTAATGCTTCTATCCATTGAGGTTGATCTGAAACATTATTCTACCCGTATTCTTCATTTATTTATATAATATTCATTCCCCCTTTCCTTTTTCTGATTGTATTAATATGCCTGTCCACCTCTTATTTTGATAGAATGGATAGAATTGTTAAGGCATTAATGAAATAAAGGGTGTGTAACCAGATTCTCCATGATGTAGCTTCTGGTGATTCTCCTCAGCAAAATCCCTTCATACTTGCGGGATACCTATGGAATCCTCAACAATGATTTCTCTTGTATTCTCTGACCACTCTTAATACTGTTGGAGAACTTTGGGGGGAAAAGAATTGCTTTGGTCTGGATGACATAGTAAACACGATCTTCTTCAATGGCATTACGCACAGCGGCCAAAGGAATTCTCCCCCCCCCCCCCTTTGTGATCTGTACACTCCTTTATGATTTGATACCCCCCTGACATTCTCGTTTCCACAGTGCTACCTCTTCCTTTGCTCTATTTTTTAAGTTGTTCAACATTGGCCTTTAATAACTATTCAGTGTGACTCTCGTCCCATTATTCTCCTTCGTTTTCCTTAAAATCGTTCGGGACGTTCTCTCAATCTCCATTCTTCACTCTGACGCACGTTCAGTTTCGGAGTTATCGGTAAAGATTTCTTCCTCATTTTCGTTAAACAAATTAACTCCTCTTTTAAGTAATGCGATCTGTTATTTCAACACATGCATTTCCCTGTTTTTAAAGCACAGAAAATGTTTCCCTTTCTGTTCTTTGTGGTCTATAATATTTGTAGACTTCTACATAATGCTTGCAACACTTAATTTATCAATAATGAGGCACTATAATCACACAGTGATATATAATAACTTCCTGTGGGAGTATTTAAACTGAAACAGACGCACTTAGCTCAATTTAGTTAATACCTACCAACTCCTTCAACACCCCTCTCCACCACTCAAGGTATTTTCCTGTGCCACTGGGAGTAAGGCTCCAGCAAATTACTACTCTATATCCAGAAGTAGGTATTTTAATTTATTATAATAGGAAGTTATACCTATTAAAATTTATTCGGGCAGCTAGACATCATCCAGTCAGCCCTGGATTCAGCCTACAGTCCAAGAATTGAGTACAGGGTCCCCAAAGACAACAGAACCAAGCATTCATCAGCCATTATTTTAACAGTATATACACAACAGCCTGGATTGCACATGCAATTTTAAAAAAATTATATTTTTTTATGGAATGTGGGCATCACTAGCAAGGCCAGCATTTATTGCCCATCCCTAATTGCCCTTGCGAAGGTGACGGTGAGCCGCCTTCTTGAACCGCTGCAGTCCGTGTGGTGAAGGTACTCCCACAGCGCTGTTAGGTAGGGAGTTCCAGGATTTTGACAGAGACTGTGCTGTTAGCAAGACTATGCTGTCCCCATAAGGGACACAGTGATTGATATTCATTCATCTCTAGAGGTGCAAACCGTGTCGTCCAATATTACAAAACCATTCAAAGAGTTATATGCATTAAAGGACAAGGGCAGCAGGCGCATGGGAGCACCACCACCTCCACGTTCCCCTCCAAGTCACACACCATCCTGACTTGGAAATGTATCGCTGTTCCTTCATCGTCGCTGGGTCAAAATCCTGGAACTCCCTAACAGCACAGTGGGAGTACCTTCAGCACACAGACTGCAGTGCTTCAAGAAGGCGGCTCACCACCACCTTCTCGAGCAACTAGGGATTGGCAATAAATTCTGTCCTTGCCAGTGACGTCCACATCCCAGGAATGAATTTTAAAAAAAAACATTGTTGGGGCACAGTAGAGGGAGTTTTACTCTACATCTGGTTATGCTGTATCTGACCCTTGAATTGTTTGATGTTGACCCTGGGTGCTTGGATTGGGGGGAGTTCCAATCCCCATCACTATCACTGTTTTGTTTCCTCTCCCAGGAGATTCCTTGGCGGGGTGGGGGGGTGCAGGGGAAAAGAGGGTGATGGTGTGCAGAAGCTACACCATGTCAGACTGGGATGGGCTCGATTGACCAGTTGACCTTTGGCTGCCCTTCTATTATGTATGTACATTATGACTCCAAACGCTGGCTCCAACTATTGGCTTCAAAAGTTGAATAATGAGATCTGGATTGGTCTGAGGGGCTTAGAAGGTCTAATCACAATAGTGTCAATTGGACACTGCCCAAAAGGAGATGTAACTAACACTCAGTGCAAACTGATCTAAAGCTGCAGCGAGTACTGAGATGTCCTATAAACTTTGACAAATACTGAACTCATTGCAGGGAACATAAAAACTGACTGTAAAAGCTTCTATAGATATGTGAAGAGAAAAAGATTGGTGAAGTCAAGCGTAGGTCCCTTGCAGTCAGAATCAGGGGAATTTATAACGGGGAACAAAGAAATGTCAGACCAATTAAATACATACTTTGGTTCTGTCTTCACAAAGGAGGACACAAATAACCTCCCAGAGATGTCAGGGAACATAGGGTCTAATGAGAGGGAGGAACTGAATGAAATCAGTATTTGTAGGGAAATGGTGTTAGGGAAATTGACAGGATTGAAGGCCGATAAATCCCCAGGGCCTGATAATCTACATCCTAGGGTACTTAAGGAAGTGGCCCTAGAAATAGTAGATGTATTGCTAGTCATCTTCCAAAATTCTATAGACTCTGGAACAGTTCCCATGGATTGGAGGGTAGCTAATGTAACCCCACTATTTAAAAAAGGTGGTAGAGAGAAAATGGGGAATTATAGACCGGTAAGCCTGACATCGGTAGTGGGGAAAATGCTAGAGTCCATTATAAAAGATGTAATAGCAGAACACTTGGAAAACAGTGACCGGATCGGACAAAGTCAACATGGATTTACAAAAGGTAAATCATGCTTGACTAATCTACTGGAATTTTTTGAGGATGTAACTGGTAGAATAGATAAGGGAGAACCAGTGGATGTGGTATATTTGGACTTTCAGAAGGCTTTCGATAAGGTCCCGCATAAGAGATTAGCGTGCAAAGTTAAAGCACACGGGATTGGGGGTAAGGTACTGTCTTGGATAGAAAACTGGTTGGCAGACAGGAAGCAAAGAGTTGGAATAAACGGGTCTTTTTCCAAGTGGCAGGCAGTGACTAGTGGGGTACCGCAGGGATCGGTGCTAGGACCCTAGTTATTCACAATATATATTAATGATCTAGATGAGGAAACTAGATGTAATATCTCCAAGTTTGCAGACGACACAAAGCTGGGTGGGCGTGTGTGCTGTGAGGAGGATGCAGAGAAACTCCAGTATGATTTGGACAGGTTGGGTGATTGGGCAGATGCATGGCAGATGCAGTATAATGTGGATAAATGCGAGGTTATCCACTTTGGTGGCAAAAACAGGAAGGCAGATTATTATCTGAACGGCAATAGATTGGGAAAAGGGGAAGTGCAACGCGACCTGGGTGTCCTTGTGCACCAGTCGCTGAAGGTAAGCATGCAGGTGCAGCAGGCGGTTAAGAAGGCAAATGGTATGTTGGCCTTCATAGCGAGAGGATTCGAGTACAGGAGCAAGGATGTCTTGCTGACGTTGTACAGGGCCTTGGTGAGACCACACCTTGAGTATTGTGTGCAGTTTTAGTCGCCTTATCTGAGGAAGGATGTTCTTGCCATGGAGAGAGTGCAGCGAAGAATCACCATACGTTATTCCTGCCATCCCAGGTATCAGTCTGAAGAGAGATTGGGTCGATTGGGCTTGTATTCGCTAGAGTTTAGAAGAATGAGAGGGGATATCATTGAAACTTATAAAATTCTAACAGGACTAGACAGACTAGATGCAGGAAGGATGTTCCCGATGGTGGGGGGAGTCCAGAACCAGGGGTCACAGTCTAAGGATGAGGGGTAAGCTATTTAGGACTGAGATGAGGAGGAATTTCTTCACCCAGAGAGTGGTGAACCTGTGGAATTTTCTACCACACAAGGCAGGTGAGGCCAATTCATTAAGTATATTCAAGAAGGAGTTAGATATATTTCTTAAGGCTAAGGGGATCAAGGGATATGGGGAGAAAGCAGGGACAGGGTACTGAATTTGGATGATCAGCCATGATCGCATTGAATGGCGGAGCAGGCTCGAGGGGCCGAATGGCCTACTCCTGCTCCTATCTTCTATGTTTCTATTCAGAATTTTTTTTTCCACAAATGCCATTGAACATCAAAACTGCTTCCCTGTGATGGAAGAAAATAGGAATCACAGGTTGTCAAAAAATAGAAGAGAAAGAACAGAAGGGCTCTCTGTGTCCCTCTCATTTAGCAGAGCTGGGAATAGAGCTTGCCTTTATAAAAATCTAGGCTGACGCTCCAGTGCAATGCTGAGGGAGTGCTGCACTGTCGGAGGGGCTGCCTTTTGGATGAGATGTTAAACCGAGGCCCCGTCTGAAGAGATCGCAAAGTCTCTGTTTGAAGAATGGACTCAGTCGAGAATATTTTGTGGACTTTATGGGATTTTTCTGGGGTATTTTCCCTGTGATGGGATCACCCTGTGCAGATATGTGAAAAACTGGTTTGTTAAAACTCCAGAGAACGCATGGCAGTTGGCTGTGACAAAAGAACTGTCAGTCATCCAGAATATGCAAAAACACTTCTCACCTCCATCTCAGAAGAGAAGCAGAACAATGAACCCACTGGCCTAGCCAGCCAGAGAGGAGCCAGTTTTTCCCAACACAAAGACCGAAATATGTCCCAGACTTAGAGCCATTAGTCCAATCACGGAATACTCATGGGTCTGAGGATGACCCATCACTGATTAAGCACCGGGGTGCTTAGAAACAAAAGGATTTAAAAAGTTGGTGGGAAAGATAGGGGTAGCAAGACTCCTATAAAGATAGATCCTTTCCCACCAGCTCTCTCGCTCTCGCTGCACCAAGATTGACCTAACAATAAGAAGACCAGAGGAAGAAGCAGCTAAGCGGAGCGATCGAGACCGACTGTGTGTGCGGGTAAGCATGGTCTCGAGTGTTCCAAGCCGATAACCAGAGGGCTCAGAGTTTTTCTCCGGAGTGAAGCTTTTGGGCTATTCAGAGGGTGGGAGCTTCGTTTGGTTCAGCCAGGTGAAAGGGGCTTATGCGACTGGGTAATTCGTTGGTAGAGGTGGAATTAGAGTCCACCAAAGCAACAAAGGAAATTACTGCTTGTCATAGTCCTCAGTTTTGTACTGTATGTATGTTGTTTGTAACCTGGATTTTATTCTCCACAGAGACAGTGATTTCGTTTAGTAGTGCATGTTTTAGCCAGTATATGTTAGACCAAATAAATATAAGTACGATTTTTCACCGCAGCATTCCTGTCCGTGACTTATTTCATTTACACTCTGAATAATAATTCCCGGGTATAGAACTTTCGTAAGGCGGGGGCGATTCGACCCATCCGTCTAGCAATTGGGCTAGGATCAAAAACCGCTTACAGCCTGCTCTCTCAGGTGGACATAAAAGATCCCATGGCACTATTTTGAAGAAGAGCAGGGGAGTTCTCCCCGGTGTCCTGTCCAATATTTATCCCTCAACCAACGTCACTAAAAAAAACAGATGATCTGGTCATTATCACATTGCTGTGTGTGGGAGCTTGTTGTGCGCAAATTGGATGCTGCGTTTCCTACATTACAACAGTAACTTTTTAAAAATTTGTTCATGGGATGTGGGCGTCGCTGGCAAGGCCAGCATTTATTGCCCATCGCTAGTTGCCCTCGAAGTTGGTGGTGAGCCGCCTTCTTGAACTGCTACAGTCCGTGCGGTGAAGGTGCTCCCACAGTGCTTTTAGGGAGGGAGATCCAGGATTTTGACCCAGCGATGATGAAGGAACGGTGATATATTTCCAAGTCAGGATGGTGTGTGACTTGGAGGGGAACTTGGAGGTGGTGGTGCTCCCATACGCCTGCTGCCCTGGTCCTTTAATGCATATAACTCTTTGACTGGTTTTGTAATATTGGATGACACGGTTTGAACCTCTAGAGATGAATGAATATCAATCACTGTGTCCCTTTATGGGCATGATGCGGAGATGCCGGTGTTGGACTGGGGTGGACAAAATTGAGAGGTCGCACAACACCAGGTTATAGTCCAACAGTTTTATTTGAAATCACAAGCTTTCGGAACTATCGCTCCTTCCTCAGGTGAAGTAAATTGGATACAGAATCGTCAGAGCATATATAGATGGAAAAAAAAGCATGTGTACTTTACAATTGCAGACCAATAAATTAAATCATCCTGACTATCTGCCGAGGTGTGATAAAGTTAATTAAGTCAGCCAGGAAGGTACCACATCAAAAGACATAGCAAGATACAACTGAGACAATGAGGTGAAGTCGCAGGGGTTCTAACGTGTCAAAAGCTGCCGTCTGTATGTAAAACGAAAAGCTTTAAAAAAAAAAATTTACTTTTTTACTGGGAAAATTTTTACTTTTTTACTGGGAATCACATCTGTGAACAAGCTAACGACGACTCGAGTCCGGATCACGTCATGTATCGTGACATAAACCCAAGATCCCGATTGAGACCGTCTTCATGAGTGCAGAACTTGGCTATCAGTTTCTGCTCGATGATTTTGCGTTGTCGTGTGTTTCTAAGGTTGCCTTGGAGAACGCTTACCCGCAGATCCGAGGCTGAATGTCCTTGACTGCTGAAGTGTTCCCCGACTGGGAGGTAACAATCCTGCCTGGCGATTGTTGCGCGGTGCTCGTTCATACGTTGTCTCAGTGTCTGCATGGTCTCGCCGAGACCATGCAGACACTGAGACAACGTATGAACGAGCACCGCGCAACAATCGCCAGGCAGGATTGTTACCTCCCAGTCGGGGAACACTTCAGCAGTCAAGGACATTCAGCCTCGGATCTGCGGGTAAGCGTTCTCCAAGGCAACCTTAGAAACACACGACAACGCAAAATCATCGAGCAGAAACTGATAGCCAAGTTCTGCACTCATGAAGACGGTCTCAATCGGGATCTTGGGTTTATGTCACGATACATGACGTGATCCGGACTCGAGTCGTCGTTAGCTTGTTCACAGATGTGATTCCCAGTAAAAAAGTAAAAATTTTCCCAGTAAAAAAGTAAATTTTTTTTTTAAAGCTTTTCGTTTTACATACAGACGGCAGCTTTTGACACGTTAGAACCCCTGCGACTTCACCTCATTGTCTCAGTTGTATCTTGCTATGTCTTTTGATGTGGTACCTTCCTGGCTGACTTAATTAACTTTATCACACCTCGGCAGATAGTCAGGATGATTTAATTTATTGGTCTGCAATTGTAAAGTACACATGCTTTTTTTTCCATCTATATATGCTCTGACGATTCTGTATCCAATTTACTTCACCTGAGGAAGGAGCGATAGTTCCGAAAGCTTGTGATTTCAAATAAAACTGTTGGACTATAACCTGGTGTTGTGCGACCTCTCAATTTTGTCCCTTTATGGGGACAGCATTTTCTTGTTAACACTATGAGGTGAAATTTCCTATATATTTGTGCCCAGAGGCATACATAATCGGGATGTAAAGCAAATACCCAGCATAAAGGATCAAGCAAACTCGGGCGCAAGTATGTTACCCATGTAATTATGCTATGCCCGTCTACCAATCCTGCGCCAGAACGCATCTCTGCTCAATACAATGGCCCAACATTTGCGATCGGAGACTTCCCGCGGGCGGATGCCTCCGACCTGCAAAATATCTACGCATTTACCTGGTGGTCCGGGAGGTATGGAGGCTTGCGATCCTGGGCCTCTCCGGGTCCGCACGGGCAGAGGCCCAAGTATCTCAGGGGCGTAGGCGGTTCGCAAGCACCCCTGGGATCACATGGGCCAGCCCAACCAATAAAAGAATTGAATCCCCATTCATACTTATTGGAGTTCCGTACATACAGAAACCCCATGGGCTAAAAATTGAGTAGCGCCCCATTTGGGGCGCTAACTTCGCCGGGGCGCTAAAATTGAGTGGTTGCGCCCCAAGAGGGAAGTGGGGCGCTACTGGAAGCGCCGCGGTATTGCAGGCCTTCCTCCCCTTCTTAAAGGGGAGGGGCCTTGCGCAGCGCGACCCGGGGCCCAGCTGGGTCCCCGGGGATCGGGAGTGCCGGCAAAAGTGAAGTGCCGGGCTCTTGGAGCGCAGCCGGGGGGTGTTCAGGAGGCCAGGGACGAGAGCACAGGCAGGTGCTGGCAGTAACAAAGGTAGCCGCCCCGCACCTCGCCTTTAAATTGTGCCTCCCCGGCCGCAGGTAGGCCCCCCTGACCCCGTCGGACATAGCGTCCGGCGGTAAGTCAGGGGGCGCTACCGACGATCACGGCGATGATGTCATCGCTGGCGGTGCAGCGCAACGGGGCGCTACCGGTTAGTGCCGCCGCTAACCTCCCGCTGAATTTCGCGGGTGGCGTCGCGCCCGGGCGCTAGTTGCTTTGCGCCCCATTAGCGCTCTCTTAGGGCGCAAACAGGAGGCGCAAAGCAACCCAATTTTTCCACCCATAAGTATGAATGGGGATCACTTAAAAAATACACGAACACATGAAATACATTTTTTTAAATTACATATTTAAAATTAATTAAAATGCCATTTAATTGAATAGTTTAAACTTCTTTTCAAAAAATTTAATTTTTGTTTTAACGGGGCTAAAAATAAACTTACCTTATTTGTTAGGGTTTTTAATGTATAAATGAGTGATAAAATTTTATTTTTCGATTTTTAAAAAAAAAAAACTCTTTTAAGCTGCTAAAAGCAGGCCTTCCGTCTGCTTTTACCAGGCGTAAGAATTTCACAGGCATTCAGCGGGCGGAAGTTGGGCAAATGGCGCAACTCTCCACAGGCGGAGGCCCACCTCCCGGGGATGCGGACGGATCGCAAGTTCCGGGTTTTAGTGCATGCGCTTCACATTCCTAAACCCAGAGCTAGCGCGGCCCCTACGGGAGCGTGCACACCTCGTATGCACCCGCAGGGGTCGCAAAATACGGCCCAATAGCTCCGCCCCCATTCTTTCTGTTCTACCCACTGGAAGCGCTGTGGCTGGGAAACCATTGTGTCCATTCGGAGGTAATGCAGATGAGGTGTCACCATGCCCATTGGGAGACACTATTGACAGGATAATGCGGTAATTATTAGAAGATACTGCATATGGATGCCATTATACCCACTCCGGAACCTTTAGCACACTATCTAGGCTGACACTTCTGTGCAGTACTGGGGGAGCGCTGCATTGTCGGAGGGGACATCTTTCAGATGAGACGTTAAACCGAGGCCCCATCTGCCCGCTCGGGTGGATATAAAAGATACCACGGCACTGTTCAAAAAAGAGATGGGGAGTTCTCCCATTGTTCTGGCCAACATTATCCCTCAAACAACATAAGAATATCTAGTAATTTATCTTATTGCTGTTTGTGAGACTTGCTGTGCCCAAATTGGCTGCCGCATTGCCCTACATTCCAATAGTGACTACACTTAAAAAAAAAAAGTACTTAATTGGCTGTGAAGCACTTTGGGACTCCCTGAGGTCATGAAAGGTGCTATATAAATGCAAGTTCTTTTTTTTTCTTTCTTATAATAGGAGACACTGCGTGTGGATATCACTTTACCTATTGGGAGATACTGTATGGAGATGGTTCTGTGCCCATTAGGAGACACTATGGACAGGATAATATTATACCCATTTTGAGATACTGTAGTCTGGTAACATTACAACCACTGGGAGATATTACTATTCGTAAAGGAGTGCATTCATTGAGCAGGCACCATCATACGTGAAGGTGTCAATAGCACTATATCATGGAATCTTTTTTACTTCCATCTGAACAAGTCCTTGATTTAACATCGCATCCAAAGGACACAATGCAGCACTTCCTCAGTATTGCACTTGACTGTCAAACAGGATATGTTTCCAAGTCACGAAGTGGGGCATGAAAACCACAACCTTCTGGCTCCGCTGAGAGCCTGCCAATTCTGCACATTTCAGGATAGCACCAGCTCACGCTGTACTATTTGGTTTTAAGTAGCACTGAATGTACTGGGATATCACAGCATGGTCAGCACTCTACACTTTAGCTGGAGATGCTGCAATCCAGACAACACATGACGCTATAATGACTAATATTACAGTATGGACAGCCATTCCATTTGAAGATCTTACATTCTGGGTAGTAGCAAATGCAGAAGCTATGGCAACCAGGATAGCGCTGTACTGCACAGTCTATTGGGAGATACTAAAGTTAGTCAGCATTGTACTTTATTGTTGTGGCTGCCGCGAAGCACGAATTGAGGCCGAGTCAATATGTGAAACACATAGCTTTTAATCACATCTCTGGTAAAATGGCTGCAGCCACATTTCTCTGCAAAAACCCAGAGGCCACGCCCACTCCTTTTTTCCTGCCTTAAAGGCAAGGTGCCCGATTTATTGTCCACGGACGGAAAAGTGGATTGCGCCCGTTTAGGTGGCGATCCGCCACATTATTAAAAAAAAACATTCTCAGGATGTGGGTGTCGCTGGCAAGGCCTGGCATTTATTGCCACCCCTAGTTGCTCTGTACAATGAGTGATTTTCTAGGCCACTTCAGAGGGCAGTTAAGAGCAATGTTCCCCCCCCCCCCCACAAGGTGCACAGCAAATTTAAAGGGCCCGCACAGAAAAAAAAAATTTAGATGGCACGGAAGTCACATGTAGGCCAGCCCGGGTAAGGACAGTGAGTTTCCATCCCTAAAGGGCATTGGTGAACCAGCTGTGGGGTTTTTTTTTATGATGATGACGATCTGACAGCCTTGTGGTCACTTTTACCGATTCCAGTTCTTATTTCCAGATTATTTTTTTTTCTTAAACTGAATTCAATTTCTCCAACTGCCATGGTGGAACTTGAGCTCACACTCGCTGGAGATTCTACAGCTTCAGCTGTGTGGGAGCATCCGTTTCTTTCTAGTTTAAGACCGTGTTTACTGTGCCCCTCCCTCAATCTCTGGGAATGGGTTTAGTATTAATGTCTGATCATGTCACCGTGCCTGTCCTTGCAGAGTATTTACAGTTTCGGTGTAGAAGTATTTTATGATACATTGCACAATTAAATAGCTTTTGGCTTTGGGTTCATGGCTTCTCGATGTGAAAATGGCTGTGGATGTGTGAAAGAGTGAGGAAATATGAAGGGATATCAGTATTTGAGCCTGAAAATTATAGTCAAAATTTACCACTTTGCAATCACCATGAGCTAATGTTTAAATTAAGGAAAATTTAGGTGAAATATTTCTTTTCTAAAATGTCCTTTTTTTTTTTCCTCCAATCTTTCCCGGAAGCTTTTGTTTTTAACTTAAAATGCACCATTTAAGTATATGTATATTCCAATCCCTACTCGAGACTGGACTGCTTTTTTTAGGCTTGCACCACAGTGCAGTACTGAGGGAGTGCCACAATGTCAGAGGTGCTGTCTTCCAGACGAGGCATTGAGCCCAGGCCCAGCCTGCTTGTTCAAGTGGAAGTTAAAGATCCCTTGGCACTGTTTGGAAAAAGAACAGGGTGTCCTGACCAACGTTCTTCTTCTTTCAACCAACACCACCAAAAAACAGACTAACTAGTTTTATTACTGGTTGTGGGATCATGCCAGGCACAAAATGGCTGCCATGGTTACCTACAGTACAGCAGTCACTTCCCTTCAATGGTAATTCATAGAATAGTACAGCACAGAAGAAGGCCATTCAGCCCATCGAATCTGCACCGTCCGTGAAATGTTGAGGTGTTTCGGAAAGGCACAATGTAAATGCAAGTCTTCCTGTATGTATATAACAGAGAGAGATATATCTATCTCCATGTGTAACTGTATAACATTATTATAAATTATGCATTACCGTTAGTGTTACTATATTTGTACCTGTATGGAAAAGAAAGACTTGCATTTATATAGCGCCTTTCACGACCACCGGACATCCCAAAGCGCTTTCCAGCCAATTAAATACTTTTTGAAGTGTAGTCACTGTTGTAATGTAGGAAACACGGCAGCCAATTTGTGCACAGGCACAGCAAGCTCCTACAAACAGCAATGTAATGATGACCAGATAATCTGGTTTTTTTTTAGTGATGTTGATTAAGGGATAAATATTAGCCAGGACACCGGGAATAACTTCCCTGCTCTTCTTCGAAATAGTGCCATGGGGTCTTTTACGTCCACCTGAGAGGGCAGACGGGGCCTCGGCTTAACGTCTCATCTAAAAGACGGCACCTCCGACAGTGCAGCACTGCACTGGCGTGTCAGCCTAGATTTGCAAATAAGTGCAGCACTGTTGGCTGACTCATGAAAGTTCAATTTAAGTCTTCAAATTAGTTTCACTGGATGAATTGGAGGTGGGCAATTCAATCAAGAAATGGAACACAAATCATGAAATTCATACATTTATCCACATCAATTCCATTTACCGTCCCTCGGCCCACATCACTTGTTTAGATGCTATTGATCTTCCCTGTAGTATACTGTACATGCCGACCATCAGTGTCTTGCAAGTCAAGGGTTCTCCAGCCCAGTCAGAATTTGCTGCTAGAAGTCAGTGTTTTGTACACTAAGACACTGTTTCTGGTGAAATCGCCCCAGAGCACCCTGAATGTTTCTTGCACACATGCGTGAATCTGCACGTTTCTTCTGACAATGAAGGAAACTTGTGATCATGCACGGAGGGTGGGAGCGCATTGATTCCACAATAGCTTGGCGGGGCATTTGACAGCGGACCTGAGCTTTCTTTTCAATTTCTGAGGGCTGCACTGTACGACAAGAGTTTATCATCTCCAGTGTCTGAATTCTTACCACAAGCTGCTCCTACTGTGAGATAAATTATTTCCAAATTAATATTAGCCGCAATCTGTTGGGTTATACTCATGGTCTATTACCTTCATAGAATCATAGGATCAGCATGGAAGGAGGCCATTCGGCCCATCGAGCCCGTGCTGGCTCTCTACAAGAGCACCTCAGCTAGTCCCACTCCCCCGCCCTTTCCCCCGTAGCCCTGCAAATGTTTTTCTTTCAGGTACTTATCTAGTTCCCTTTTGAAAGCCACGATTTTAGCTTCGAGGCTGAATTATATTATAATTCAAAATGCACCCAAAAAAGGGAGGGGGAGAAGTGTCCAACCCACTGTCTCAGGAAATCCCCCTTGCATTTTCTGTGCTCACATTTCCCCTTCAAAATTTTTTTAATCCACCACCATAAAAAATGCATTTTTGAGGACTTCACTTCCCTGCAGTACAAGTGATGAATATACTCATAGGGACTTTGCTTGGGGGTTCTCCCGCGCACCCACTGTAACCCTGGCGAAGGATCAATGGAAACCTCGTTTGCGCATCTAGCCAAGATTTCTGACGAGGTAACAGTGGCTGAGTGGGAGAATCCCCATGGAAATTCCCAGGGATTGGGTATATCTGCAGTGTAAGATACAATAAGCCTTGATTCTTGCCTACGATGCGAAAACCATCTTTTTACATTTTACTTTTCATGGGCGGGGTGGGGGGAGGAAATGTGAAACACTGGTGAAAATCTTGCAATTCTATTCAATAAAACAGTAAAGCAGTGGCCCTGGTCACAAGCTTGTATTCAGGGCTGTTTTTAAGTTAATAGTTGATCTTTGAATTGTCAGGTTTTTTTGGAGCTTTTGGGAGATTTGACGTTAATCATCTGGTCACACAGCATAGTGTTATCACCATTAATAATCACGCCTTACTCTGGATGGTTGGTGAGTGCTTTAACCATGGAAGATTCACAGCAGAAGCTTCATTAGTCACTACTCTCTCCTGACAAAGCCTAGCCCATCTTTGGCTCTCTATTGCCAAGACCCCTTTCAACCTGGCTAGCTAAGTCCATGAACCTTTTATATCTTCTTTTGAAGCCTTGGTGCTGAACTTTGTCAAATACCTTCTGAAAATCTAAGGGCATTATTACCGGATGTCCAAAATCCATTGATATTGTTAACCCCTCAAACAATTTCAGTAGACTTGAGGCTTCGCATGACGAGGAGTAGCTTGGACATAATGCAGCACAGATTCACCAGAATGATATCAGGGCATTAAAGGGTTAAATTGAGGACAGATTCCATAAACTTGGTTTGTATTCTGTTGAGTTTAGCAGGCGAGTGTCTCACCTCCCGACTCCCCAAAGCCTTTCCACCATCCACAAGGCAGAAGTCAGGAGTGTGATGGAATACTCTCCACTTGCCTGGATAAGTGCAGCTCCAACAACACTCAAGAAGCTCGACACCATCCAGGACAAAGCAGCCAGCTTGATTGGCACCCCATCCACCACCTTAAACATTCATTCCCTCCACCACCGGCGTACCGTGGCTGCAGTGTGTACCATCTACAAGATGCACTGCAGCAACTCGCCAAGGCTTCTTCGGCACCACCTCCCAAACCCGCGACCTCTTCCACCTAGAAGGACAAGGGCAGCAGGCGCATGGGAACACCACCACCTCCAAGTTCCCCTCCAAGTCACACACCATCCTGACTTAGAAGTATATCGCTGTTCCTTCATCATCGCTGGGTCAAAATCCTGGAACTCCCTCTCTAACAGCACTGTGGGAGTACCTTCACCACACGGACTGCAGCGGTTCAAGAAGGCGGCTCACCACCACCTTCTCGAGGGCAATTAGGGATGGGCAATAAATGCTGGCCTTGCCAGCGACGCCTACATCCCATAAACGAATTTTAAAAAAAGGTTGAGGGTTGTTCTAATAGAAATGTTTCAAATGGTAAACGATAGGGCAGATACAGAGAAACTATTTCCTCTGGTGGGGAATCCAGAACAAGGGGGTATAATCTTAAAATTAGAGATGGGCCATTCAGGAGTGAAATCAAGAAGCACTTTTTTGCACACAAAGGGCGGTGGAAATCTGGAACTTGCTCCCCCAAAACGCTGTGGATATTGAGTCATGAAGATTTCAATTGACTGAGACCGATAGATTTTTGTTAGGTAAGGGTGTCGAGCGATATGGAGCAAAGTTGGGTAAATGAAATTGAGGTACAGGTCAGCCGTGATCTAATTGAGTGGCAGTACAGACTCGAGGGGTTGAATGGCCTACTCCTGATCCTACGTTCCAGTGTCAAATTTTCTATGAAGCAAAAAAGGATTTTCCAAATACAAGGCTTGCTTTATTTGAGTAGATTATGGCAGGGGCATGTTTCGTACAGGCACTGCAAGGATCTGGCCATTTTACATAGGATTACAAAGGATTATATAGGATTACAAAGAATTATATAGGATTACATAGGATATACGGCACAGAAACAGGCCATTCGGCCCAACCAGTCCATGCCGGCGTTTATGCTCCACTCGCGCCTCCTCCCGTCTTTCCTCATCTATCTCAATCAGCATAACCCTCTATTCCCTTCTCCCTCATGTGCTTGTGTAGCCTCCCCTTAAATGCATCTATAGTATTCGCTTCAACCACTCCGTGGTAGCGAGTTCCACATTCTCACCACTCTCTGGGTAAAGAAGTTTCTTCTGAATTCCCTATTGGATTTCTTGGTGACTATCTTATATTGATGGCCTCTAGTTTTGCTCTTCCCCGCAAGTGGAAACACTCTCTCTGTATCCACTCTATCAAAATTTTTCATAATTTTAAAGACCTCTCAGCATTCTTTTTTCAAGAGAAAAGAGACCCAGCCTGTTCATCCTTTCCTGATATGTATACCCTCGCATTTCTGGTATCATCCTTGTAAATTTGGAGGGCATTACCCCGTAATATCATTGCTTTAAACTGGAGGCACTGACCTTATTGGGAGATCTGGTCAGGAAGGAGTTACTGAGTCCAGCAGAGCTGAGAATAAGAATTACCAACAAATATCATTAACCTAGGGTGCTCAACGTATGTTTTTCTTTAGCTGTGCAGATTACTGATGAGTTATAAGATCATTCGTATCACTGCTGATTGCAAGAAATATAATTGCATAATGAAGGACGGATCATTATGCAAAGTGCAACAGGAGGAAAATAATTGCTCTGTTATCTGTGGCTGTATTTTGACCACATCCCATAAAACGCTCCCAACCACTGTTCCCAGAACAGATGTGAACACAGTGTTCGAGGGACAGCAGCAACATTCAGAGTATCAACCTTGAAAGTACCGACATGGGCGATAAGCGCGCAGTACATGACTCAGCTGCAAATTGTGTTCGGCATTGTTAGACTTAACTTGGTGAAATGTCGGGAAAAGTGACCTTTACATACAAGCTGTAGCAGCACTGGGGGTACAGACCAAAAATAACCAACTAGACAGATGGATGTAATGAGTAATCCTCAATACCAACAGATGGTTACTATAATGCCACCAAACTCATCTTAATAGGAATTGCTGGACGCAATAAGACCAAGGTCTTATCTAGTTCACCTTCTACCACCCTGATACAACGACAATTGAGTGGTTGACTAATCATAGCAATCAATCTCCATCAATTAGTCTACAACAGAGCCTGACATTGGGAACCTGTTCCTCCCAAGCATGCTACACTCACCACGTGTCATGCTCATATACCTTATCTCAAAATGCTATTTTCTGAAAGAAATCTACCTCATTTGAATGAGTGGGTTCGGCTAATCATAGCCACACTTATGGACAACACAATATCAACACATCATTACTGCTTTATTTCCCACATTACAACAGTGACTCCACTTCAAAAGTACTTCACTGGTTGTAAAGCGCTTTGAGACGTCCGGTGGTCGTGAAAGGCGCTATATAAATGCAAGTCTTTCTGTCTGTCTGTCTCTCTCTCTCTCTTCTCTCTCTCTCTCTCTTCTTTCTTTCTTTCTTTCTTGGTCACTCTGTTCTTCCAGAGTATATGCAAATACATCATTAAAAAAAAGCAGATACCTCACTAGTAAAAGAACCATGAGATAAACACAATGGAGGTTGTTGGCCATGGGGTCTACAGAACAGAGGCTGCCAGGAATAAGACAAAGAGAACAGCATGTCAGCCTTGGATATAACAGAATGGAGGCCATCGGTCATGGGGTAAATAGAACACACAGCCGCCAGCAGTGGGATAACTAGAACTGAGGCTGCTAGATACTAGCAGCAACTCGCAATAAACACAAGTCCTTAATACCTTCAAATATATTCTGCAAATGGGTTGATGACAATGTTAAAATAGCGCAGACAGAATTTAACGCAAAAATATTAAGTGGTGTGCTAAATGTAGTGATTGGAAAGAACTTGGGGGAGAAATTCAGTATCGCCCCATTCGGGGCGCAATGATTAGCGCCTGGCGCTAATTATCGCCTCCGACTGCAAACTTGGCTTTTATCGCCCCTGGAGGTGATTGGAGCGCTAAATCAGGCGCTTCACACCTGTCTTAAGGCGCAAAGGCCGAGGAGAGAGGCGCTACCTCGGAGCACTGGCGAAGCTGTGCAGCCCCCACAGTCTCTTCTCTTCTAAATCGATACAAGGAAGGGCAAATCAAAATGAACCTGCAAAGTGCTGCTCAGTACCCAAAACTCCTTCACACAGCGTTGAATCTCTCCAGAAGTCTCGCTCTCGCTCTCGCTCTCGCTCTCTCAGAATGCGTGGTGCAAAAATGTCACCAACAAAAAAAGGCAGGAAGCGGTCGCCTTTAAATAGTGCTCCCCCAGTCCCTTCCTGACTGCAAAACGTTCCCCTCAACCTGTCGTTGCTAGCGGCATGCGGTAAGGCAGGGGGTGCCACTCAATATCCGCTCCGGGGCGTTGCGCACTCGACTGATGTCACGATCTGCCGGCGCAGGAGATCGTGGCGGTAGTGTTTAGCGCCCTCTTAAGGCGCTAACGGGAGGTGCAAACCAACTGAATTTTTCTCCCCCTTGTATTTAAATAGCGCCTGATCACATCCTCACGGTACCCGCAGAGAGGACATTAAACCACAGTATTTTTATTTAAGTGTAAGCCGTGGCTCAGTGGGTAGCACTCTCACCTCTGAATCAAAAGGTTTTTGTGGGTTCAAGTCCCACTCCAGCGACTTGAGCACAAAATCTAAGCTGATGCTCCAGTGCAGTACTGTCTTTCAGAACAGACATTAAACCAAGGCCCAGTCTGCCCCTCCACCCCCGGGTGGATGTAAACATAAGAAATAGGAGCAGGAATAGGCCACTTGGCCCCTCGAGCCTGCTCCGCCATTCAATAAGATCATGGCTGATCTTGGGCTCAAAGCCACTTCCCTGCCCGCTCCCCTTAACCCTTCACTCCCTTATCTTGCAAAAATCTGTCCATCTCCACTTTAAATGTATTTAATGACCCAGCCTGCACGGCTCTCTGGGGCAGAGAATTCCACAGATTTACGACCCTCTGAGAGAAGAAATTCCTCCTCATCTCAGTTCTAAAAGGGCGACCCTTTATTCTAAAACTATGCCTCCAAGTTCTAGATTTCCCCACAAGGGGAAACATCCTCTCTGCATCTACCCTGTCATGCCCCCTCAGTATCCTATATGTTTCAATAAGATCACCTCTCATTCTTCTAAATTCCAATGAGTAGAGGCTCAACCTTTCTTCATAAGTCAACCCCCTCATCTCTGGAATTAACCTAGTGAATCGTCTCTGAACTGCCTCCCATGGCACTATTTTAAAGAGCCAGGTGAGTTCTCCCCGGTGGCCTGGTCAATATTTATCACTCAACCAACATCACTAAAACAGGGTGGTATCTGGTCATTATCACCTTGCTGTTTGTGGGAGCTTGCTGTGCGCAAATTAGGTGCTGCTGTTCCTACATTACAACAGTGACTACACTTCAAAAATACTTAATTGGCTGTAAAGCACTTTGGGACGTCCTGAGGTCATGAAAGGTGCTATATAAATGCAATTGTTTTTTAACTACTCTATTGGGTTTCATTCTTGCCCTATTTCCACTAGTTAGGTGGTTCCAAAATCATACTTAATCATGTGTTCTGAATAGTGTGGCACACTGCAGGGCAGTAATTGTATGTTACCGGATACCTCATTAAACAGTATAACCAACTGGTTAAAAGTGCAGATAAAATAGTTACTTCAGCACTTGTCACAAATAATAATTTCTATGGTAAAGTAATTTACTCTCTCACACATTCATTCAGCCTTCTTTAAAGGTTTGATTTAGGTATTTACCCTGTGATATAACTTCAAATTCACAAAGAAAAATCAGAAAACGAATTTACTTTTGCATAATTAGCGAAATTGAAAGCTTTCATTTTTTTTTACAACCTGGCTTCCTTTTAAATCTGCTCCGATTGTTTCCCAGCTGTATTACCTAGAAGCAAAAGCTTTACAGTTCTGGCTTCCTTCTCCGCATCTTCCTGTAGTCTCTTTTCCAGTTCCTTTGACCTCTTGGCTGACTCCTTGTCCTCTGCGCTCGCTCCGCTCCCCATCTGCGAATCGTCTGTAACTTCCAGCGCAGCAGCAGATGGAAATCCTTCAGATGGGGAAAAAAAGAAAGCTATTTTTGCTGGTGAGTGGTCTGGGCTGAGCTTGGTCTTCTGTGCAGGGACTCCAGCGTGTTCCACACTAGTCACTTTATGTCCAAGCACGCACGCACTGCTATCAGAGCTTTCCTCTTTGCTCTTCTGACCTAATCATCCTTCCTCTAACCTAATCTCTTAGTTGGGATTATAGAGTTTGATCAACCACCTAAACAGAGAAATCCAATTAAAACCAAGGACGCAGAAAGGTCATAAATTGGACGTGTGATGTGGTCAGACTTTCAAATTCACGCTGAACAAAAAATCATTCACCAAGATGATTATGGATGGGGAAGGCCATTTGGCCCACCTTAATCCATCCATTTGGAACAATTCTAAATCCCCCCCCCCACCTCCCCAAGTGCAGAAGTGATTCTAGAATTCTGCCTCCACTAGTCTATCTGGGAGTCTCTGCCATATATTGATGACTTTTTTGTGTGAAGAACCTCCTGATATTGGTTCTAAAATTACCTTGGATTGGTTTGAACCTGTGGCCCCTTCTGCAGTTTAATTTAAATTAATTATTCCAGACGTACCCTTTCCATACCATTTACTATCCTATGCTCCTCTGTAAGATCACTGCTCAGGCACCTCATCTAAGCTGAAAAGCCCAAGCTTCTCCAGTCGTTCCTCATACCTCCGAGCTCTTGACAAGAAGAATCAGGCTCGTGGCTCATCTCCTCACTGTCTCCCATGCTTCAATGTCTCCCTTATTTCTTGTCGACCAGCACTGGAGGCAGTATTCAAGGTGCAGTCTGACCACAGCACTATAAAGTTTGAACACTGCCTTCTCTGACTTGTATTACACTGTTGTCGCTATGTCGTTCAACATCCTATTGGCAGTGTTGATTGTAGCTCCGCCTTGACTGGACGTGATTATGGTTGAGCCGACTAAGACGCCTAGGTCTCTCTCCGCCTCGTCCTTGGCTATTTCAACATCACTCATGGAGTATGTGTGCTCCCCAATTTTCCTTCCTATGTGAAGCACTTCAGCCTTTTCAGTATTAAATTTAATTTGCCATTGTTCTGCTCACTTACATATTTTGTCCAACTCGTTCTGTAATTCCTGAGCTATCTCTTTCAATTCCATTGCCCAGTTCTAGTTTGGTATAATTTCCAAAGTTAGCCAGTTTGCATTAAGTTTCTGAATCCAGATCATTTATGTAAATTAGAAACAATTGTGATTTATTCTTTCTCGCCCCCACCCCCATTCCCACTCGCTCTTCCCCTACAACCCTGAGATAACTCCAGCGAAGACTCATAGCCTTTAGCTAATTTCGCATAGATGCTCGGGGTTTACCCTGAACCCCACAGCTTTTGGTTTTGCTAAATAAACTGAAAGATTTACTTTCAATGGTCTTTGTCACCAGGAAAGCAATGTTCTGGTACAGCCATATACACAGAAAAGGCTGCAGATGGAATCCCCGTCACATGAAATACACAAAGACTGATATTGCTTCCACATTGGAGAAGAGCATTACTGGACTATTCAAGTGCTTTTGCTGGAATGTGAATGAGCAGCTTGACTATGCAAAAAGCTGACGGTCTTTTACACGAGTGCAAAAAATGTGAAGCGCTGATTCAGTCTGTTGTATAACAATACGAAGTTTCTGTTTCTTCAGCAGATGAAGGATTATAATCCCAACACATTACATGTCACACCTGTCGAAAAGTACTTGTCTCCTGCTCAGTGCCTCCCCAAAGCAGTGAATTTTGGAACAGGAACTCCGATTGAAAAAAGATTGAGTCTCCATTACTGTGGCAGTGTGCACCGATGCTCCAATGCAACGCCCCATTGCGTGACTACCCATTCAAATCTTCTGATTGGTAGACCTATTTATTGGTCCCTTCCCACATTGGGACAAGGACCGACGTTCTTCTAGAGGTTTTGGGGTAAACTGGCATTGGCCAGATGTTGAAGAGAATCAGAGATGTCTGTGTTTAAGTAGCGAGGTCATTTTTCAAATGTACTTATCAAGCCAGTTTTGTCCGGTGTCCTCCCTACTGTCTTCCCATTTACAGTTTCCGCCCCCACTCCCCTGAATCTGCAGCACAAGCATGTTCCTCGTCCAACAGATTTAGACCAAGTTCAGGATTTGGGCCAAGTTCCACAGTAGGATTGTTGCATGCAGCTGAATGTGACTACAGAACGCGGACTGGGATCATTGCTCCTGGGATCCATGCTGACTGGTTTGATTGCTCCCGAGGACCCTTTCTAAGGAATAGCAGATAGAAACCTTAAACAATCATGATGGTCTTCTTTAGAAACCCACTCCACTGTAATTTACTTGAACACTGGGCTGTAATGACTATTGTACAAAATGGACTAATAGTGGTCAATTGGTCTGGCAATACATATGATGGTAAGGGTCAGCTTGGCTCAGTTGTGCGACTCTCTCCTTTGAGTCAGAGGTTTGTGGGTTCAAGCCCCACTCCAGGTCGTCACATAATCTAGACTGCTGCTTCAGCTCAATGTGGAGGGAGTTCTGAATTGCTGGAGGTGCTGTCTTTTGGATGAGATGTTAAACCTCTGCCTGTTCAGGTGGACTTAAACAATCCCGTGACGCTATTGGAAGAGGAGCAGGGGAGTCCTCCCTATGTTCTAGCCAACATCCATCCCTCAACCAGAACCGTGAAAATTAATTGGTCATTTATCTCATTGCAGTTTCTGGGACCTTGCTGTGCACAAATTGGCTGCCCGCAAAAGAAAGAAATTAATTGTCCGTGAAGCACTTTGGGAAGTTGTGAAAGGTGCTAAATAAATGCAAGTCTTTTCTTTCTGAAGTGAGGAAGAGGTGGAGGGAAGTGTTACATCTGTCATTACTTGTGGTAAATGGAACGCATAACCACCTTCATTGTAGCCAAGATCGCAGAGCAGATCACAGACCAGTGACTCCACTCGAGCAGCAAGAGTTAGTATCTGAGAGCTAGAGCATGAGTGCCTCCAAGAAAGCCTTTTGAACAAGCCCCCAAAGTTGGCCAAGAAGACTCGCTGTCCCCACGCACAACAACCCCTCCCCACCCCCACCTAAATACAATCTTCTTGGCGGGGCCGACATACTCTGTACCTTGCAGGGAACCCTGGGCACAATTGCTTTGTAAGCAACGGCCCGAGCAAGATCTGAGGCTCAGTCCCTTCCATGTAATCTTGTCAAGGGTTCAGTGTGGAACAGCTTACTGTGATGGTGCGGGGGGCAAAGCAAAGCCAGGCCACTAAAGCTTAATGAGCTTTAACAGGGTGATGGAGGGAGCTTGATTAAAGACTTATCTCTTGCAAGCTTATGGAGATTTTGTGCCCTTGGGTAATTGTCCGATACAATCATTGCTGCCTTCAGCTGGCTGACAGCTGTCAAAGCTTTTCTCGGTCAAGGAATTTTCTTTCCCCCTTAAGTCAATCTTCTGTAAAACCTGTTCACAGATGAACTTCGATATTGGGACAGGGACTGTGGAAGAAGCGGTGGAGCAGAGAACATTCACCAGGTGGTGGTTTATTATGGAAGCGTTCTGAATTACTGACTGGCTCCATGTAATAGCTGCACAGTTTGCTTAGTGTGGTGTGTTCTTGGCTCCTGGTAATCGGGGATCTGGCTGCGGAGAGGGTGTTTGCCCTACAGCAGCTTACTGTCAAAGTATTTTTTTTGTTTTGGTTTTTAGTTCGTTGAACCTCCCTGTATTTTTTTCTTTCCTTGACAATTTTCCCACATCCCTTCGATTTCTGGCGAGCACTGGGTTAGAGTTCCACAAGCATCGGGTGCTCTCCAAGTAGCTTGCCAATATTTGTGTATAAACTTTGGCAGTGAGTGTTCGACTGCAGGAGGTATCACAGCTGAGCCCAAACCTGATGCCCAGACATATGGACTTCCAGCCTGGGTCACTAGACAGTGATGAGGACCCCTCCCTAACCCAGGAGTGCCAAGGCCAGCTGTAATACCCCTACTGCCACTCCGACAAACTAACTTGGCACTTACTGGAGATGGAATCTGGGCCTTCCTTATTTATATGGCTCAGATACTCACTGGATATACTCATTGAACCATCGGACTTTGGACCCCTTGGGGTAGAAATCGGACCTCGCTGTGCCTGTTTATGGGCGCACTGAGGGCCAATTTCAGAGTCCCAAGCCTAAAGTATGCCTGAAACAGGCGGTAGGCCCCTTGCATTTGTCAATGAGGGGCCTAGCACCTGTTGGAGGTTTCCTGGCCAAATTTGGATCAGCTGAGTTGGATTCTTTGAAGGTGGAAATTTCTTTTAGAGGGGTTATCCCCGGTGTCCTGGGGCCAATATTTATCCCTCAACCAACATAACAAAAACAGATTATCTGGTCATTATCACATTGCTGTTTGTGGGAGCTTGCTGTGTGCAAATTGGCTGCCGCAATTCCCACATTACAACAGTGACTACACTTCAAAAAATTACTTCATTGGCTGTAAAGCGCTTTGAGACGTCTGGCGGTTGTGAAAGGCGCGATATAAATGCAATTCTTTTCTTTATTTAAAAAAAAATAATTGCTGTGGAGCCAGGAGGTGCACGGTTTCCCGAACGCACCGCCCGAACTGCCGCTCCACCCCCTCCCCCCCCCTCCCTCCCTCGGGATTTACCTGCTGCAGTGGCTCAGTGGGTAGCACTCTCGCCTCTGAGTCAGAAGGTTGTGGGTTCAAGTCCCACTCCAGGGACTTGAGCACGTAAATCTAGGCTGACACTCCCAGAGCAGCGCTGAGGGAGTGCGGCACTGTCGGAGGTGCCGTCTTTTGGATGAGACGTTAAACCGAGGCCCTGTCTGCTCTCTCAGGTGGACGTGAAAGATTCCATGGCACTATTTCGAAGAAGAGCAGGGGAGTTATCCCCGGTGTCCTGGGGCCAATATTTATCCCTCAACCAACATAACAAAAACAGATGATCTGGTCATTATCTCATTGCTGTTTGTGGGAGCTTGCTGTGCGCAAATTGGCTGCCGCATTTCCCACATTACAAGAGCAACTACACTTCAAAAGTACTTCATTGGCTGTAAAGTGCTTTGGGACATCCGGTGGTCGTGAAAGGCGCTATAGAAATGCAAGTCTTTCAAATCTGTCTTTCTTAAAATGGGCAAGCTGCCTGTGGAGGTGCGACAGGCTCTGGCAGTTTGCCCAAATAGTATTAATGTGGCTCGAGGCCCAATTTCGAGCCGGCCTTGGGGCCTCTCAGTTGTGGCTCGCAGAAAGTGGGGCCTAAAAGAAATTTCGACCCCCCCCTCGCTTTTAAAACAATCTGTTCTTCTTCACTCTTTCACTTCTGACAGGGAAGGTGGGAGAATTCCAACCGCTGACTTGTAGGTGCTTACCGTTACTCTCGCACAATCACCATGAAGTCACGGAAGCGAGCTCCGTGATAGAATTCCCGCCTCTGGGTCAGAAGGTGGAGGGTTCGGGCTCCCACTCCAGACAGTCGCGGCGAGTGTGGAGACCGATGCTCCAGGTCGGAATCCTGGGTTGACATTGTGAGGGGATACTTGTGTCCAGTGTGGGTGCCCCCCACCCCCCAATATCGTATGGGTTGTTGGAGCCAATAAAGCCCTCTCGCCGTATAGGACTAACCCCCCCCCGGCTGGTATAAAGATGGTTATAGCCATTGCATGAGCGTTCATGCCACGGCCTGTCAGACTGGGAATCCTTCCAGGATTCTCCAAGGGAAGAGTGCAAAGTTATGATACAATGAATACATAAGAGATACAGCACAGAAACAGGCCATTTGGCCCAATCAGTTTGTGTTGGCGTTTACCCTCCACATTTAAAAAAAAAAATTGTTTATGGGATGTGGGCTTCGCCGGCAAGGCCAGCATTTATTGCCCATCCCTAATTGCCCTAGAAAAGGTGGTGGTGAGCCGCCATTTCAGAGGGCAGTTAAGAGTCAACCACATTGCTGTGGGTCGGGAGTCACATATAGGCAGACCGGGTAAGGATGGCAGATTTCCTTCCAGTGAACCAGATGGGTTTTTATGACAATCTGGTGCTTTCATGGTCACCATTACTGATATTAGCTTTTTATTCCAGATTTTAAAAAAATTAAATGAATTAAAATTCCCCAGCTGCCATGGTGGGATTTGAACTCTCATCTCCTGAGATCGTTAGTCTAGGCCTCTGGATTATTAGGCCAGTAACAACCACTATGCTACCGTACCCATCCTGTATCCCTTCATCCAATCTAATCTTGAATGTTGACAGTTTCTGCCTCAACCACTGATTCTGGAAGTGAATTCCACAACTCTCTGTGAAGAGGTTTCTCCTGCCCTCGGTTCTAAATGACTGTGAGCCATACACTGGGCTGGGTGTCAGTGAAATAACCCCATTGCCCAACCAACTTTCAGAGCAAGACTAAAATATTGGGCTTGCATTGCTCCTCCAATATTAACTTTGCCATGGAAGGAGTTTTTCATCCAAGTCGCCGCCAATGCGCGTTTGAATTTTAATCACATCTAATTATATTTCACACCCCATTCCAGAGACTTGAGCACAAAATCCGAGGCTGACCCTCCCAGTGTGGTACTGAGGGAGCGCGGCACTGTCAGAGGTGCCGTCTTTCGGATGAGACGTTAAACCGAGGCCCCGTCTGCTCTCTCTCTCAGGTGGACGTAAAAGATCCCACGGCACTATTTTGAAGAAGAGCAGAGGAGTTATCCCCGGTGTCCTGATCAATATTTATCCCTCCAATCAACATCTTAAAAAAAAAGATTATCTGGTCATTATCACATTGCTGTTTGTGGGAGCTTGCTGTGCGCAAATTGGCTGCCGCGTTTCCCACATTACAACAGTGATTGCACTTCAAAAGTACTTCATTGGCTGTAAAGTGCTTTGGGACGTCCGGTGGTCGTGAAAGGCGCTATAGAAATGCAAGTCTTTTTCTTTCTTAGCCTCTTGTAAATAATCACTGTATTCGAAACTACTAAATGGCAATTTAAAAAATAACAAAGGTAGGTGCATACTTTTCCCATCAATTTTTAATCTTTTGCTGTATAATCCTATCCACAAACACCGTTATCAAAGGCATATGCAGAGAATCACACTCCAGAATGGGCGCTATAATAAATAACTTGCATCACCCACCAGGGGGCAATAGATCCTTTAAAAATAATAATTCTTTGTACAATATATCATAGTACCATAACCAGGGGGACACTGCGAATCAGTATCAGACACACATAGATAAACACAGGCTGAAAATTTGGACACAATTGCAGAAATAAAACCAACATTTAAAACAAAAGAAAAACAAATAAGATATCAATAACTTGGTCAGGTGGGCAGAACAGTGGCAAATGAAATTCAATCCGGAGAAGTGAGGTAATGCATTTGGGGAGGGCTAACAAGGAAAGGGAATACACATTAAATGGTAGGACACTGAGTAATGTAGAGGAACAAAGGGACCGTGGAGTGCATGTCCACAGATCCCTGAAGGTAGCAGGCCAGGTAGATAAGGTGGTTAAGAAGGCATACGGAATGCTTGCCTTTATTAGCCGTGGCATAGAATACAAGAGCAGGGGGGGTTATGCTTCAACTGTATAAAACACAAGTTAGGCCTCAGCTAGAGTATTGCGTGCAGTTCTGGTCACCACATTACAGGAAAGATGTGATTGCACCAGAGAGGGTACAGAGGAGATTTACAAGGATGTTGCCGGGAGTAGAGCATCTTAGCTATGAGGAAAGACTGGATAGGCTGGGTCTGTTTTCCTTGGAACAGAGGAGGCTGAGTGGAGACCTTATTGAGGTGTATAAAATTATGAGGGGCATAGATAAAGTGGATAGAAAGGACCTATTTCCCTTAGCAGAGGGGTCAAAAACCAGGGGGCATAGATTTAAAGTAATTGGTGGAAGGTTTAGAGGGGCTTTGAGGGAAAATTTCTTCACCCAGAGGGTTGTGGGGGTCTGGAACTCTCTGCCTGAAAGGGTGGTAGAGGCAGAAACCCGAACTACATTTAAAAAGTACTTGGATGTGCACTTGGGATGCTGTAACCTGTAGGGCTACGGATCAAGAGCTGGGAAGTGGGATTAGGCTGGATAGCTCTTTGTTGGCCGGCGTGGACACGATGGGCTGAAATGGCCTCCTTCTGTGCTGTAACTTTCTCTGATTCTATGAAATACTTAATATACCAGTGGGCATATAAAGCGAGTCATTTGTAACGTTCTTTATAACGAGTAGCTTCTTCCAGATAATTCCATGTTTTTGTGCTAAAGAAATTTGAATTATTCAATAATTTGAATTAAGCATTTTTGTAAACTGCAGCAAAGTGGGATTTTACTTTTAAAAAATAATTTGGAATTTTCAGAATTTTAATGATATGACATTGAATTAAGAGTTGACTGGAGATAGAATGCTGTTATCAAGTGGGAGGCGAGGCATAAAGCTGTGGGCTGAAATTGTGCTGTGCAAGTGTCCGCTGTGGCTCAGTGGGTAGCACTCATGCATCTGAGTCAGAAGGTTGTGGGTTCAAGTCCCACTCCAGAGACTTGAGCACAAAAATCCAGGCTGACACTCACGGTGCAGTGCTTAGGGAGTGCTGCACTGTCGGAGGTGCTGTCTTTCATTGAAGACATTAAACCGAGGCCCCGTGGTTGTTTTCCTTAGAGCAGAGAAGGCTGAGGGGGGACCTGATTGAGGTGCACAAAATTATGAGGGGCATAGATAGGGTAGATAGAAAGGAACTTTTCCCCTCAGTAGAGGGGTCAATAACCAGGGGGCATAGTTTCAAGGTAAGGGGCAGGAGGTTTAGAGGGGATTTGAGGAAAAACTTTTTCACCCAGAGGGTGGTTGGAATCTGGAACTCACTGCCTGAAAGGGTGGTAGAGGCAGGAACCCTCAACATTCAAGAAGCATTTAGATGAGCACTTGAAACGCTATAAGCATACAAGGCTACGGACCAAGTGCTGGAAAATGGGATTCGAATAGACAGGGCTTGATGGCCGCGCGGACACAATGGGCCGAAGGGCCTCTTTCTGTGCTGTATGACTCTATGACCCCCGTCTGAGAAATGTGAACTCTTTTTTTCTCTCTCCACTGATGCTGCCTGACCTGCTGAGTGTCTCCGATCTACTTGTAGCTTGCAGGTCAGATATAGCCCCACCCTTTCCATGGGTCTCAACAGCACAAAGCTTTTGGGCCTCGGGCAGTTCATAAAGGCAAAAGAAAATAAATGGATGTCAAGCCAAAAAAAGAAAGATATTGGGAAGGGTGATCAAAAGAAGGAGTTTCAAGGAGGGTCTTGAAGGAAGAGTGGGAGCTGAAGAGGCAGAGGGGTTTTGGGAGGGAATTCCAGAGTGTGGGGCCTAGACAGCTGACAGCATAGCCGTCAATCCTAGGGTGAAGAGAGGACAATGCACAAGTAGATCTAGAGATTAAAATTTTTCCCCAACAACTGATTAAGCATTTATGCTGCATTGACTAGAGTTGAATGACAGTCTGTCCAGCTAGATGGAGGATTATATAAGGTTAAGCATAGACAAAAGATGATGGAGAGTTGTGTGGAATAGGATAGTTCCTTAGTGGCTGGGACGATGGAAATGCCTCATCAAGGAAGTCAAAGGCAAATAATGTGGAACATAGTTAGATGAGGCCCATTCCAAGGTTTGAACACATAATCTAGGCTGATCGTTCAGTTCAGTTCGGAGGGAGTGCTGAATTGTCAGAAGTGCTGAATTGCTGGAAGTGCCGCCTTTCGAAAGAGGCACCATCTGTCTGTTCAGGTGGCCATGAAAGATCCATGGTACTTTTTTTTTTGAAGATGATGATGATGAGCAGGGAGTTCTCCCGGTGTCCTAGCCAAGATTCATCCCTCAACCAGCACCACCAAAACAGATTAACTGGTGTTTCATCTCATTGCTGTTTGTGGGATCTTGCTGTGCACAATTTGGTTACCACGTTTGTCTACAAACAACAGGTTCTGAAGTCTTCATTAGCTGTGAAGTGCTTTGGGATGTCCCAAGAACTTGTAAGTCCTTTCTCTCTTAGGTAGCTGATCTTGATTTACCATTTTGGGACAGGGAGCAGCTTTGCAGAATTTTCCCAGGAGGCAAAATGGTGTTGGACAGAGTCCATGGTAACATGGACTGCACACGACTTGTAGCTTCGGATGTCTACACAGGGTGTCCCGTAATCTACCAACCTCTGATGTACAAGCTTTAATGAGGAGAAAAACAGTGTTTATATTTTCAGTGGTTTCTGGCTATTAATGTGGACCACATCTCCGCTAACCACTTAAGATGGAAAGGTGGAAGGTCATTGCTGCAGATCATTTATTCCATTCGGTGGTATCCGTCCTCTTCCACACACTAGCATGTTATCACAAGGGAGTTTTTCATGACCTGTTGACTCTCTCTTTCAGACAAACTTTTGGTGAGTAACTCGCAAGACAGCAGCTCTTTATGGAGCAGGCTCAACATGTCCAAGGAGCCCAGCGTTCCTGTAAAGCAGGGAGTGCAAATTGTTAATGACAAGTTAAATCCTCTGATTGTTCCTCCTTTTTAAAAAAAAAAATATCTCACTGTTGTGATCCCTTACCATGTCCAGCACTGTAGCAGGAGTCCAAAGTGTTCATTAAGATTTTCCCCAACGACCGTCTGGAAATGTTCTGTGAGCGAGTAGAATAAAAAGTGAGAATGAATTGGAACGAAAGAAACTTCAAGGTGGAAGATAAGGGTCGGAAACAAAGACCTCAACATAAAAACATAAATAGGAGCAGGAGCAGGTCATTCGGCCATTCAATAAGATCATGGCTGATCTTCTACCTCAACTCCACCTTCCCGCGCTATCGCCATATCCCTTGATTCCCTTAGTATCCAAAAATCTATTGCGTTCTCTGTCTTGAATATACTCAACGACTGAGCCTCCACAGCCCTCTGGGGTAGAGAATTCCAAAGATTCACAACCTTTTTGAGTGAAGAAATTTCTCCTCATCTCAGTCCTAAAATGGCCGACCCCTTATTCTGAGACTGGGACCCCATGTTCTAGATTCCCCAGCCAGGGGAAACATCCTCCCAGCATCTAGCCTGTCAAACCCCTTTAAGAATTTTATACATTTCAATGAGATCACTTCTCATTCTTCTAAACTCTAGGGAATATAGGCCGAGTCTACTCAATTTCTCCTCATAGGACAATCCCCCCCCATCAAGGCACACAGCAGTGGGTTCAAGTGGTGAGCAATTAAACTAATCCACTCAACCACCTTGAAATGCGTTGCCCACTTGAAACAGATTTGCTTTCTGCCACTCAGTTTGGGTGCCCGCTTGATTTCCAAAGCAGTCGGCAACAACAATAAAAAAAAAAAATGTCACCATGTGAATGGACCTCTGGATGTGCAGAGGGTGAAGGCAAGTCGTCGCAAGACCCACATACAGAAATGCCAACTCCAAATCACTGCCAGAAGTTACACAGCTCATATGTACTCTGAAAATTCCATCCCTTGTTGACAGAGGAAGGCTGGAGGGGCTACAGGTAGCAGAGCATAACCTGCACGTATTATGGCCATCCTGTGATGGCAGGACTGTCGTATGCGGAGAGATTGGGTTGACCAGGCCTGTATTCGCTAGAGTTTAGAAGAATGAGAGGGGATCTCATTGAAACGTATAAAATTCTGACAGGGCTAGACAGACTAGATGCAGGGAGGATGTTTCCCCTGGCTGGGGGGGTCTAGAACGAGGGGTCACAGTCTCAGGATATGGGGTAGGACATTTAGGATTGAGATGAGGAGAAATTTCTTCACTCAGAGGGTGGTGAATCTGTGGAATTCTCTACCACAGAAGGCTGTGGAGGCCAAGTCACTGAATATATTTAAGAAGGAGATAGATAGATTTCTCGACGCAAAAGGCGTCAAGGGGTATGGGGAGAGAGCGGGAATATGGTATTGAGATACAGGATCAGCCATGACCATATTGAATGGCGGAGCAGGCTCGAAAGGCCGAATGGCCGACTCCTGCTCCTATTTTTCTATGTTTCTACCCTGGATTCAGCTGTAGCTGTCCTCAAAACTGTCCTTCAACCCAGCCCCATGCTTTGTGGGTCTTCTTGACAAAAGGCCACGCCTCTGGTGGCACGTAGACCTGTAGTACTGTCACTGCTGGCAGCAAGCAGGCACATTCCATGCCATGATAAAGTGCAGCCACTCCCACAACTCGCATATGAATAAAGCACCTGTGAGGATGACTCTCCATCGGAAGGGTGATCGATGTACAGAGTCCAATTTGAAATGCATGAAATCTGGGGTGCTTTTTCTAGATGCCTACTTGAGATGATCGTGCCCAGAAATGCTGAATCTCCGCATTCTCCCCCCCACCCCCACCTTTCACCTTGTGACAGAAGGGCTAGCCACACAACCCGCGCAGTGAACGAGACCGGCTTCCACCTTGTAAATGCCACAATGGGATTGACCCAACCCGGGATGCCACACACCCACCCTCTCCACCACAGAGCCACAGCCAGCAATTAACTCGAACGTGGATCTCCAGCCAAACGCCTAAAGCCCTGCCTGCCTGTTTAATGCAGGTGGATGAGATATCAATGTATGAAGTGCTGTGCGCACACCAGGCCAATCCCACAATCTTGTGCACCGAGCAGGGAACTGCGCTCACATGCAGGGCGCTTTAGTAATTTGCTCTGCGTCCATTTACAATCATGGGCCGCGCGCTCGCACTTTCCCCGTAATCCATTCCCTACGAGCACAGCTCCTTGGGGTGTGTGTGATCAGCCATGATGTAAACGAATTGAACCTGATGTTAGGTAAAGTTCAAAACAGAATCTCTAGTCTGATGGAGCTACGGGCATTATTGGTGAATTATGAATGTTAAGACACACAATCTGTCAGCAAAACATGAGCTGAGACTAACGTCCTTCAGTAGAGACCCCCACCCACCCCAAGTAGAATTGAATCTAATCCTACAGACACTCATTGGATCCTACAACAATGAAGTTAACAGCAGGTGTTCATCCGAGATAATTACCAGCGCTCGCAGTTGCTGCAGGAGCTGTAGTACGTCAGTCAGCTTCTCTTCGATCAGTGAGAGTCGCACACGATCTGTTTCGACCATCTGGAGTTCCATCCTCAGCATTTCCACTTCCTCCCCTTTCAGCTGAAGCTCCTTTAACATTGAACAGGCCAACTGTGAAACAAGGTACAATTCACACTGAGACTCTGGCCGTCTAAAGAAAGAAAGATTTGCATTTATATAGCGCCTTTCAGGACCTCCCAAAGCGCTTCACAGCCAATGGAGTACTTTTTGAAGTGTAGTCGCTGTTGTAATGTAGGAAACGCGGCAGCCAATTTGCGCACAGCAAGCTCCCACAAACAGCAATGAGATAATGACCAGGTCATCAGTTTTTAATGATGGTTAAGGGATAAATGTTGGCCAGGACACCAGGGAGAACTCCCCTGCTCTTCTTCAAAAGAGTGGCCGTGGGATCTCCACTTGAGAGGGCAGATCTCATCTGAAAGATGGACAAACCATCACAAGTACAGATTGTCTCCAATACAATCCTGTGATTCCCTGCGTCCAGAGTTATTCAACTTGTTTCTTATTTTCTCCCCTTCCCCTTTTTTAAGATATTCCCATGTCGTGCAATATACCCAGCCAAGATTTGGCAGATAATCTGCCCCGCCTGTAGGTTGGTGGGACACGGGTCTTGAGCTGCCATTCACCACACAGCGAGTTCCAGCTCTCCGCTATGAGGGCATGTCAGACCAGCCGGGAGGAAGTATTCGAGGCCACGACAGTCCAGGCCACTCTCCTGTATCTCCTCGTGGAAGGTTATAGATTCACAATAGTAAAAGTCTAGAATCCAGCTTCTCCTCCCCCTCTGCCTGGGAAGCAGGATGAGCTGGTGGACAATTGGGAAGCTGGAGTGTGGGGAGGGAGACCGGATCAGAGGCGTCTGCAGGATGGGGAATCTGAGCACTGAGTCGACGGAAAGAGGAAAGTAATGAGTCAACAGCATTTTCATTAATTTTGATTTTTTTTTTTTTAAACACACCAGATTCCTGTTCCCTAGGAATAGTGCCCTAATGGGAGCTACAATCCCACAAAACATGACTGGCTGGGGTTGAATCCAATGCCTATAGTTTCTAGGAAGCAATTAGAATATATTCCCAGAAACCACACTCGACCTAAGGCAGCTTTCCTTTGTGGGACTGGGGCATGTCTAGCTCGAGAGTAATGTAATGGGGAGACCAGTTTGAACCTTGAGATTTAATTCCAAACAAAAAAAATACTAATAGCTGATGGTGTTGACTTAAGTTGAGCAAATAAGGCAGGAATTCAGGCGTGTAAAACTTGTTCAGCATGTGCTGAGTCCTGCCTAAACGAGAGAGCCCGTCTGCCTGAGCAACAACAACAACAACCACTTGCATTTCACACAAAAACATCCCAAAATATTTCACTGAGGCGTAATCAAATTTTGGATGCCGAGCCAAAGAAAGAGCTATTGGGAGGGGTGTCCAAAAGAGGTGGGTTTTGAGAAACATTTTAAAGCAGGAAGGGGTTTAGGGACGGTCTAGCATGGGACCGAGGCAGCTGAAGGCACAGCTACCAATGGTGGGAAAGAAGGGGTGAGCGGGGGTTGATGCAAACGTGGCCAGAGTCAGTGGGATGGAGACTTCAGGAGTTTGTATAGCTAGAGGAGATGGGGAAGGGCAAGGTCATGAGGGATTATACACTAGGAGGAGGTTGAGGTTGAAAGGGAGTGGTCAGTGCCTGAGGATAGGGAATCATTTACAATGTCGTCTAACACTGGAGCCAGGAAGAGAAGTTGGGTTGTCAGCAGTATAGTGGGGATGGGCTCAAGGGAGCAGAAGGTGGGTCTCATGGATTGGATGAGCACAGAAAGGGCATTGGGGAGAAATTAGAGAGAAATTGGAGAGAGACATGAGTTCTGGACTAGGGCTGGGGGAAGGATTGGCTTGGTAGACAAGAGGAAGAGGCTGAGGGAGCTGAATGGATGGTCTCTATCTTAATGGCAAAGAAGGTCATGAACTCCTCGCACTTATTTGCATAAAGTTAATAATCACATTGGTTCAACTGCCTGATTTTGTATTTCTAATCTCAATGTATGCTCCTTGATTCTAAACAAAAATCTAAATCCCTAATGGTCTGGTTCAGAACAGCAAGGGGATAATTGGAGTGGCAGGCTAGATGGACCAGTGGTGGTCTTCTGCCTGAAATACACGAGTATATAAAATTCTCATTCTCATGTTTAAATCCCTCAGGTCCTCGCCCATCCCCAGTTCTATAACCTTCTCCAGCCCAACAAATGCCCGAACTCTCTGTTCCTTGGACTTGTGCATCTCCTTTATCCCTTTGCTTCACTATTGGTGACCGTGCTTTCAGCCACACTCGAATTCCCTCCCTAAACTCCTCTCCTCCTCCTTAAGACCCTCCTTAAAACCAACCTCTTTGAACAAGTTTCTGGTTCAAATATCTCCCTCTTTGGCTTGGCATTCATTTTTTGATTACTCCTTTTATGAAGGGCCTTGGGAAGTTTTTTCTACATTAAAGGCACGATATAAATGCACATTGTTTTTTGTCTGTTTTTCAATTTCCAACCCTAAGGTTTCAACTGATGGTTTAAATTCTTGGGGGGGAAATTGGACTGCTTTGCGCCTCACGTTAGCACCCCCGGGGGGGGGCACACTAACGGGGCACAAAGCCCCTAGCACCTGGGCGCAGTGCCGCAAACGCCTCCCGCGAAATTCAGCAGAGCGTGATTGTTGCTGCTACCGTAGGATCCACCGCCACCCATGTCTTGGTGGTCTCTTGGGTTGGTGGCAGTTGAGGCAGGGAAATCAGTCAAGTTCCCTGGCCTTGCACCCCCACCGCCCCACGCTCCTCATTTAAATGGGGAAGGAAAGGCAAGGGATGGATGCCCAAGATCCCTGTAACAGGGTTGAGGGGGGTAGAGGAGGAACAGTTACAGCAGCACTGGCAGGGATGGGGATGTGTCAGTAGGCATCCTTGCCCGATTTTCCCGTGCGCAGCGCCCCGCTCGCGCCCCGGCCGCAAACTTCGGTCGCGCCCCCTGTGTGTTATTGCAGCTGCACCCATCCAAGTATGAAGTGAGTATTCCATCACACTCCTGATTTGTGCCTTAGGGGTGGTGGAGAGACTTTGGTGAGTCACTCGCCACAGATGAGCCACCCTCTGACCTGTTCTAGTTCTTGCTGTAGTTGGCAGATTGTTCAAAACATTTATTACTGTGTAAGAGATTTTTTTTCCTTAGTTTACTGTCCTGTAATCTTACTTTGCTGTCATTTTAAAGTAATATTCAGGTTTGCCCCAGCTATAACATTCACTATTTAGTACAACTGAATGAGGTTCCTCTTAACCTCCTCTTCCTAGATTCTAGAGTCTATGGGTTGGATAAATACTGTGGCAACAAGAGCAGGTCAGAGGCTGGGTATTCTGTGGCGCGTGTCTCACCTCCTGTCTCCCCAAAGCCTTTCCACCATCTACAAGGCACAAGTAAGGAGTGTGATGGAATACTCTCCACTTGCCTGGATGAGTGCAGCTCCAACAATACTCAAGAAGCTCGACACCATCCAGGACAAAGCAGCCCGCTTGATTGGCACCCCATCCACCACCTTAAACATTCACTCCCTCCACCACCGGTGTACCGTGGCTGCAGTGTGTACCATCTACAAGATGCACTGCAGCAACTCGCCAAGGCTTCTTCGGCAGCACCTCCCAAACCCACGACCTCTTCCACCTAGAAGGACAAGGGCAGCAGGCGCATGGGAACACCACCACTACCAAGTTCCCCTCCAAGTCACACACCGTCCTGACTTGTAAATATATCGCTGTTCCTTCATTGTCGCTGGGTGAAAATCCTGGAACTCCCTCCCTAACAGCACTGTGGGAGTACCTTCACCTCGAAGGCGGCTCACCACCACCTTCTCAAGGGCAATTAGGGTTGGGCAATAAATGCTGGCCTTGCCAGCAACGCCCACATCCCAGGATTGAATTTTTTTTTAAATGACAAAGGAAAATCGGGCAAGGATGCCTACTGACACATCCCCATCCCTGCCAGTGCTGCTGTAACTGTTCCTCCTCTACCCCCCTCAACCCTGTTACAGGGATCTTGGGCATCCATCCCTTGCCTTTCCTTCCCCATTTAAATGAGGAGCGTGGGGCGGTGGGGGTGCAAGGCCAGGGAACTTGACTGATTTCCCTGCCTCAACTGCCACCAACCCAAGAGACCACCAAGACATGGGTGGCGGTGGATCCTACGGTAGCAGCAACAATCACGCTCTGCTGAATTTTGGAGGGAGACTATGGTCATTATCTTTGCTTTGAGGTCCCTTGACTCGTGAAGAGAAATTCAATAACCTTTTGGGCTCTTCTGCCCCTTTAACTGATCCTTCTGCTGGTGCAGTAGACATCCCACTGCAGCACCACCATTTCTTCCTCTCTTCTTCTATCCAACCCGTAGACTCTAGAATCTAGGCAGAGGAGGTTAAAAGGAGCCTCATTCAGTCGTACTCCCTCCTTGTGGCAAGAAGCCTGCCCTGCCCAAGTAATGACCTCCCAACCCATTAAAATCGGTTGGGGTTACGGCATCAGATGAAAGTCCATGCCCCAACTGTCCGCCTGTGGGAAGACCAGTCCAAGTGGAATATTCAGCTTTTTTTATCTCTAGTCTTTCTTCATCGCTCATTCGCTTTACGCCTGGGATCAGTCCCATCACTCTTCTCTCCACCCTCAGTATTTGCATGTTCTTTTTTGTGGTGATCACAACTGAACACAACACCACAAATGATCGCAAGCAAGTCTTTCCTCAGCATCCTGCCCTGATGACGCACCTGGTTAGTGAAGCATCACGCTGTACCTGAGAACATTCTACTTGTGACTGCCATACCTTATAATCTACGCTCGATTTGAGAGCTAACAATGCGTTGCTTCAAATGCACTCAAACCACAGAAAATGCATTGACACTTTTTTTTAAAAAAAAAGCTTAGTTGACTAAATTGAAAATACTTGCTTTCTGGAACCATGAGAAAAGCCGAGTTTATTTCCCACAGTAGAGACACTGTCCTAGTGATACAGGGACCTCGAAATGACCGATAAACTTTGACTCTTGCGGAGGACGGAAAGAAGGAAAGGGAGTACATTTTATTAACCAGCAGTGCATTGTGCAAATCTGTAATTTTTAGACTTGCACCATTTGGCAGAGTTTCCTGATTATCGTCCATACCTTCTCGATCTCAGTCTGGAGCTCTGCCACTCGTTTCTCCTTGTTCTTTAGCTGTGCTGCGAGTTGCCCTTCTCTTTCCATCAGTGTGGGGGAGGCCGTGGCACCACTCTTCTTGTTACCACAGCTGCAGTTGTGAGACAGCAATCGTCGTAACGTGTTACTATGGCACCTATTGAATGTGAGGAGAATTTAAAATAAGTCCCAAGTTAAAGGTACCAAACCTCCAAAATCTGCCAAATCATTAGTATCCCCACACAGCTGTTGCTTGTTAATGGGAGTGCTGTTAATATTAAGTGAGGGATTAATGAGGATATTGCACAAATATTAGAAAACAATGCAAAGAGTTAGATAGGCTCAATGGTTTTAGAGAACTAACTTGCATTTACATAGATCCTTTCATGACCTCAGGATGTCCCAAAGCACTTTACAGCCAATGAAGGACTTTTTGAAGTGTCCTCACTGTTGTAATGTAGGAAACGCAGCAGACAGCAAGCTCCCACAAACAGCAATGAGATAAATGACCAGATAATCTGTTTTTAGTGATGTTGGTGGGGTGGATATATATTGGACAGAACACCGGGGAGAATTCCCCTGCTCTTCTTCAAAATAGTAACCATGGGATCTTCTGCATCCACCTGAGAAGGAAGATGGGATTTTATCTTGTTCCTAAACTGTTGACCGCTATTGATTAGCGTCGTCAAATATGGACGGTGATAAATGGGACAGTTTCAGTTCCATCAAGTACATATTTATCATTTTCTGGTAAGTCGGAGATATTTACCTCGTGTGTCAAGAGTGTTTCTTGAGATTTACTGCCTCTGACTTGCGATTGTGGTGTGAGAGGGAGTTGGGAGAAGACGCCTGAGGAGTTAATTAGCTTGGTGTAACATTATAAACTGTTTATTAAGCAATGCCGTGTCTTTCAGCAGCAAACTGCAGGCCAGTGTTTAAAGCAAAGTGGGACACTCCTGAAATCCATGTGGAACAGCAGCGGAGAAACGTTGGGAATGAAGTATCTAGAACAAAGCCCTGGGGGGGAGACTAAGGGTGCATTTACATAGTATTTACAGCACAGAAACATTCGGCCCAACAGGTCTGTGCTGGTGTTTATGCTCCACTCCTCCCACCTTACTTCATCTTCCACTTTACTTCATCTCCCACTTTACTTCATCTCCCACCTTACTTCATCTCACCCTATCAAAGATCTTGCAGACGTCACCAGCTTGGATTTGCTATCATTTTCCAGGAATTATTTCTTCTTTATCTCTGAAATTTTGATCCTAATCATTTTCATTCTTACAGACAGTTAATCCTCCACTAACTTCTGCGTTAAAAATGATAGATATGAAAATAAATAAATACCTTACAACTGACTGTGCGGCGGTTTCACTCGGCACTGATGCTGCAGGCCAACGTTCTGAGTGCATGCAGGCAGTGAGGAACCTCTCACTCCAGCGACGCCTAACAAAATCGTGTGCAGCCCGCTACACACTGGGGGCATGCAAGGTTCCCTGCCACCAACACGTACTTGGGGAATTATCCCAGTGTAAGTGTTGCCTGAAGCCTGGCCTGACACCGGAGCAGAATGGGGTGAGAATCCCCAGAGGAGGGAGTGTCACTCCGCTTCACCCCTGGAGTCAGGTCGAATCTTAACACCCAATGTATACTACACAGGTTTGGAAGCAAAGTCAACACCAGACCTATAGGTCAGGATTGTCCTCTTCTATGCTCCCCATTCATTCTAATGGATGGAAAATCATGGGCTGGAGGGCACAGAGGATGAAAGTTGTGACTGGAGTGCAATACCCCCTGAGAGAAACGTCCTGGGGTGCTTTTAAATATGGGCTGACCATTGTGGAAACTTGATATTCTCTGGTATCAAGTACTTTCAGGCAGCTCCCCTTTCAGTGGGCTGGTCTTCAACTGCAGAAAACAGCATTCCTGTTTGGTCAAGGTGTGCCGTGATAATTCCAAAATTAGTACTTCACAAAATAAAACCAGAGTAGGTAAAAGACTGCTTTTAAAGAGCTAAAGTAAAACTCCCCACCCACTACATTTGGGTTGGTCGGCTGAGCTGCAAGTGATCTCTTCTGGTCCCTGTACATTCCAATCTTCCTGATGCTAACTTCAAAATAGTCTTGACCTCTTAATTCAAAATTGTTTCACTCAGATTATCTGAAAATTCACATTTTAGTATAGAAGGAGGTTGACTAGGGTTTTTGCTTGATGTTATACCCGCATTCATGCCTTTGTTACCTCTAGACTTGACTATTCCAACGCACTTCTGGCCAGCCTCCTACATTCCACCCGACGTAAACTTGAGGTCATCCAAAACTCAGCTGCCCGTGTCCTAACCCGCACCAAGTCCCATTCGCCCATCACCCCTGTGCTCGCTGACCTACATTGGCTCCCAGTTAAGCAGCACCTCGATTTCAAAATTCTCATCCTTGTTTTCAAATCCCTCCATGGTCTCGCCCCTCCCTATCTCTTTAATCTCCTCCAGCCCCACAACCCCCCGAGATATCTGCGCTCCTCTAATTCTGCCCTCTTGAGCATCCCTGATTATAATCGCTCAACCTGTGGTGGCCGTGCCTTCTCGGCCCTAAGCTCTGGAATTCCCTCCCTAAACCTCTCTGCCTCGCTATCTCTCTTTCTCTCTTTCCTCCTTTAAGACGCTCCTTAAAACCTACCTTTTTGACCAAGCTTTTGGTCACCTGCCCTAATTTATCCTTATGTGGCTCGGTGTCAAATTTGTTGTCTTAAAATACTCCTGTGCAGCGCTTTGGGACATTTTACTACGTTAAAGGCGCTATATAAATACAAGTTGTTGTGGTGAAAATCTTACTCGCCCTTCTCCACTGTAGCTATCTCTGTTCACTTCCATCATCTGACATTGCTGCTCCTCTGTACACCTCTCTTCCTCCTCGTCCGAAGCAGCTCGGCCCTCGACTGCTCTCAGTAAATGTTCCTCATCTGTGGGGGGGGGAAACAGGTTAGAGTAGGTGCTGTCTAAAGTCTAATCAGACTCGTCCGTTTGGATCCTGTTCAAATCTCAACAACTGGTCCAGCAGCTGCTACATACCCTATCCTGGCTGATTCTGTCATAACATCATTCGGCTGGTTCTGATACAATCTCATCCAGGTGAATAAAGTGCAAGACCTGTTATAACTTCCTCCAGCTAAAATTATATAATTTTAAACTTCATTTGAGGTGTATAAAATTATGAGGGGCCTAGATAGAGTGGATAGGAAGGACCTATTTCCCTTAGCAGAGAGGTCAATAACCAGGGGGCATAGATTTAAAGTAATTGGTAGAAGGATTAGAGGGGAGTTGAGGAGAACTTTTTTCACCCAGAGGGTGGTGGGGGTCTGGAACTCACTGCCTGAAAGGGTGGTAGAGGCAGAAATCCTCATCACATTTAAAAAGTACTCGGATAAGCACTTGAAGTGCCGTAACCTACAGGGCTACGGAGCAAGAGCTGGAAAGTGGGATTAGGCTGGATAGCTCTTTTTTGGCCGGCACAGACACGATGGGCTAAATGGCCTCCTTCTGTGCCGTAAATTTCTATGATTCTATATTGTCAGGGACACAGACTGTTGGTGTAACTGGCATTCTGTGGTAAGTCAATAAAGAGGCATTCTTCAAGTGGCCAGCAACTTGATTTTTATTTGTTCCCATGAGATGGAACTCTCCACTACCCCTCCCAGCTTTCCTCTCTCTCCCTCAAACAAGAACTAACTAGCAGACTGGCTGACTGCCAGCAAAACTTGTTCACCCCGAGCTTTGTAATCCCTCAAAATTGTTCAGTGAGTAGCTGAGCCCTTTGGACAAGGAAGGTCCTAGGTTCAATCCCTGGTTTGTGCTGAATTTAATCATCGAATTATTAATTTAATAATCCCTGCAATAGGTGTGCACAGCTGGTTGTCAGATGAGGCCATAACTGAGGTTGGCTGTGATGCCCCTCATGATGAATAGCCGACCAAGACACTCTCTTCAGGCTTTGTATAAATAACGGTTACTTGACTATTGTGCTAGAGGGCAATGGGCAACTGTGTGGAATCGTACCTCAGAGAGACAACACCTTCAGGGGTGAAGACTATGGGGGGAAGAAATTAGCAGAGAAAATTTAGTGAGCGGAAAAAAAATCAAGGCAATTTGGATTATATCTTATAGGGAATCTCCCAGAGGACCTAATTTGTTGCCAACCTTCAGAGCTTTGACACTGGACGTCACTCTCCTGGTGTGAGAATGCAGTTGATGCAACTGGGTGATTCCGCAGTCCAGCATTCCCAGTGAGGAGTGGCACTTGCATGGAGCATAGCTGTGGAAATTGCAGGTCTACAATGCATGATTCTCTGCCCATTAATTTAATCCCCCCTCGAGTCAGTACATATTTTTCATCCTAGTATAATAGTTACTTTAAGAAGAAACCTTGTCCAGGATTAACCCAGTAATGAATAGTACAAAGTTAAAGGGAATCCGCCAGAGAACACTTGGGCACATTTACTTAAGAACCATTGAAAAGGACACCTACAGCAAAATGAACAGAAATAATTAAGTTGGACAAAATATGTTTATAGATACCATTAAAAGTGACTTGTACAAATAATGCCCTGTGGTCCTGTTGTGGTATCAACCAGATGGATTGGGCCACTAGTCCTTGGGGGCGGTGGGGGGAGATCCAAAACTAGGGGTCTTAAATATAAGATAGTGACTAATAAATCCAATGAGGCATTCAGGAGAAACTTCTTTACCCAGAGAGTGGTTAGAATGTGGAACTCGCTACCACAGGGAGTAGTTGAGGCGAATAGCATAGAGGTATTTAAAGTGAAGTCAGATAAGTACATGCGGGAGAAAGGAATAGCAGGATATGCTAATAAGGTTTGATGAAGATGGGTGGGAGGAGGCTCGTGTGGAGCATAAACACCGGCACAGACCAGTTGGGCCGAATGGCCTGTTTGTGTGCTGTAAATGCTAGGCAATAGTCCTGATGTGACCTTGTGGCTCCTGTTACAACCTATGCCAACTGAATGATCGCGATCTCCTCCACTAATCGGGGTTGTATTGTGCACTCAAAAATTTGATGAATACCTGTTCAATCATTTTATCTGACGCAGGGTTTTTTTTTTTCAAAATTGAAATTACCTTGATTACAGGAAGGATGTCCATCCTGCCAGCTGCAATATTCCCTGCTTTCTGAGGCGGAATCTGCTTTCCCAGTCGGCGATCTCCGTGTTTGTTGGTGGAATGGACTCCAGTTACTCTGGCTGGAGCCACAATACCTCTGATAGAGCTGCGAGTGGTTCAGCAAAGCTGGGGCCTTTTTGCCTTGACCTCCTTGTGATCTTAATGGAAACAAATTGACGTGTGTGTCAGTATTGGCCGGTGCCGGGATGGGGGGGAGAAGGTGTTTAACATTAAATCCTTTTTATCACATCACCTCTGATAACCTAGAACCTATTCTGGCAACACTGAACTCATTTGCCAAAACCTGTTGTGGTCATTTTATTTACATGTTCTTGGGACGTGGCATTTATTGCCCATCCCTAGTTGCTCTGAGAAGGTGGTGGTGGGCTCTTGAAGTTCTTAACAATTACCACAGAGGAGATTTTAACGTTATCCTCATAGTGAGAGACTGTTGTCGTGTGTAGGCTTAGACCAGGCAGGTTCCCCTCCCTGAAGGACATGGGTGAACCAGTTGGGTTTTTTTCACCAATCTTGTTTTTTTCCCCCACTGGTGCCAGTTCACGAATGATCAAAAATTATTGAATTCAATTCCATAGCTTGCTATGGTTGGCTTTGAACTCCTCAGAGTGAAAAGAATCAGTTAGCTGTTTTAAAGATAATTTCTGGACCATTCTTTTTTTTTCTGCTCCCATTTAGGTTCCATGAACTATTATGATAATTGCTTTGTTTTTATTTTCTTTCACTACAGCTCCCACTTGTGGCACCAATGGATTTCCCAATAAATCCCCATATATGTGAGCTTTTTGGAGAGGAAGAGGGAACCAGAAAAAAGAATGACCGGCTAGATCAGAGGTATTCTGTGCCCGTCTGCCAGTACCCTCACATCTGCATCTATGAACAGTGGTGCACATGCCACAGAAGATGAATGCGTGCAGAGGCTCCAACCCATAGTTTGTGACTTCACGCCCAATGGCGTAGATATGAAGTGTCAAAGTGTAATGCTGGACAGTTCTTTGGAAGCACACCAATCATGCTATTTTTGTGGCCGTCGCTGGCAAGGCCAGCATTTATTGCCCATCCCTAATTGCCCTCGAGAAGGTGGTGGTGAGCCACCTTTTTGAACCACAAAGGGCAGTTAAGAGTCAACCACATTGCTGTGGGGTCTGGAGTCACATATATAGGCCAGACCGGGTAAGGACGGCAGATTTCCTTCCCTAAAGGACATTAGTGAACCAGATGGGTTTTTACAACAATCCGGTAGTGTTCATGGTCACCATACGGATACTAGTTTTTAAAACCAGATTTATTTAATTGAATTTAAATTCTCCATCTGCCTGTGGTGGGATTTGAATTCACGTCTCCGGATCACGAATCCAGGCCTCTGGATTACTAGTCCAGTAACCTAACCACTATGCTACCGTACTCATATGTCATGCTTTCAATGGTACTACTTCACAGAACACGTGCCAGGATGATCCAACTGCCAGCTTGGCTTAATTGGCCACATCCACCAACCATATCAGCAGACATTGCTTCACCTAGCTAGCAACAACCGGGGGGGGGGGGGGAGAATGGTCTTCACAGAATCTGGGTCAGCAGAGAAGCACATACAGAGCTTGTACCAGCTATTGCAAGAAAACCTGCAGCAAAGTCTGGGATAGCCAGTGGCTGTGATGGTCAGCTGTATCCTCCAACCTGCCTCCACCTCTTCCCAGACATGCTGTAACGCTGAGCTTTGGGGATGGGGGCCCACCCTCCTCGCAGCCACCTCATGCAGTACCACTTCCACTTCAGAAGCCCCCAAACAGGGATCAGGTGCTGGGCTGACCCATCACTTGCTTTTCAGACTCGTGCCTGCATATTGTTTTTCTTTTCCCCTTCAGTTTTGCTCGTCCCCTTTTCCAGCTCTCTCCTCCTTCAGCCTCAGGAAAGGCTACCAATGGGTTGAGATGCCTTTTAAGCCCTCCTACTTTGCAACTTCCCTTTAATTATCCGCACCCTTTTTAATTTTCGCAAACACCACAATTTGCTGCTCCCTGCACCAGCCTGAATCTGCGCCTGGAGCTGTGAAGAATTATACAAATGAGCTGGCCCCAGGAAAGCTGCAAATAGTTTGCACATTACCATTACGGCAAGATTTATACCGGTTCTGAACTGCATTGCACCAGTACACATACACATTACGTCATTTCTGTTTAGTTTGCAAGATCTGAAGATAGGTTAGGATGATGAAGAAGGCTCTTCACCCCACTGAACTCCTCCTTCGAGAATACCAAGCCTACTGTCTTCCTATTGTAGCTCTTAAATAAGTCCAGTGTCCTGATCTTAACCACTCTTCCTGCAATCTGTTCCGACTATTGACCACCTTCTGTGTAAAGAAACTGGGTGCTTCAGAAAAGTACTTGCATTTATGTGTACAGCCCAGATATAAAAACATAGAAAAATAGGAGCAGGAGTAGGCCATTCTGCCCTTCGAGCCTGCTCTGCCATTCAATATGATCATTGCTGATCCTCTATCTCAATACCATATTCCCGCTCTCTCCCCATACCCCTTGATGCATTTTGTGTCTAGAAATCTATCTATCTCCTTCTTAAATATATTCAGTGACTTGGCCTCCACAGCCTTCTGTGGTAGAGAATTCCACAGGTTCACCACCCTCTGAATGAAGAAAATTCTCCTCATCTCAGTCCTAAATGTCCTACCCCGTATCCTGAGACTGTGACCCCCTCGTTCTAGACCCCCCAGCCAAGGGGAAACATCCTCCCTGCATCCAGTCTGTCTAGCCCTGTCAGAATTTTATACGTTTCAATGAGATATCCTCAGAACAACAATATTCCTTTGTCTATGCAGGAATTCTTTTGCTGACATGTCACACACATGGACAGAGATGTCAATAAACAATAATTGTGTGGTTCTCGCAACAATGACTCTGATTTCACAATCTCGTTGCTATTTTCTCTCGTCGCTCCCTCACGGAGACAGGAGAAGAACATTTCATTTTGACTCGATCGCTATAGCCTTGTGAAGTGAGCACAGTATATTTACTCTGTTCTCTATTGTGTATCTCGGCTGTCTGGTTGTGCTGACTTTAGCAGATGATCTAGGCTCCCCTAATGAAGTGTTACAAGTTGCTGTGGTTTCACTCTAATAAATAGCAGTTTAGAGACAGCTGATGGCAGCAAAACCTGTTGCAAAACACCAGGCAAGTCCAGACCACTTCACTCATCTTAAAAAAAAATACATGAGCTCACTGTGGGCACAGTGATTGTTCATGGGGTTATGAAGAAACCGTGACTATTTTATCAGCTGTCTTGTTCAAAGATGGATCACAATGTAGATTGATTGCAAATTAGCCCCTTTCTGTATGGTGCAGACTTTCCACACCCCACTTCACTCTAGTCCACTCAATTTATTCCATTCTGTTAGGCTCCTCTCCATTACACTTTATCCCTCAACCTAACATCACTAAAACAGATTATCTGGCCATTAGCACATTGCTGTTTGTGGTACCTTGCTGTGCGCAATTTGGCTGCTGCGTTTCCTACATTAGAACAGTGACTCCACTTCAAAAGCGTTTAATTGGCTGTAAAGCGCTTTGAGATGGTGTAAAAGGCGCTATATAAATGCAAGTTCTTTTTTTTTTCTTTTTATCCATTTAACTTCATTTACCCCACTGCACTGAACTCCCCTCCACTTCACTCCAGGCCATAGGAGTGAATTTCTGTGAGGGTTCTCCTGCTCATCCACCATAACTTCAGAAGAGCCCGGATAAAGGAGTTTAGACATTCCACAATCCCCTGGATCTGTGGCCCCAATGAACAGCGGCATAACTGGTCAAATGGCAGCTAGCAGATCCTGGAAACCCCGAGACACTCTGGAAGCGGCACTCTGTCCCCTATTGCCTCCGGCGCTACAGTCTTTGCGTTCATGGGGGTGGAGGCATCGATCAGCTGGTTCCTGGCTGCTTAACTAGCCGGGAACGGTAGCACAGCGGTTATGTTACTGGACTAGTAATCCAGAGGCCTGGACTAATGATCTGGAGACGTGTAGTTCCAAATCCCACCACAGCAGCTGGGGAATTTAAATTCAGTTAATTAAACAAATCTGGAATAAAAAGCTAGCATCACTTATGGTGACCATGAAACTACCATGATTGTTGTAAAAACCATCTGGTTCACTAATGTCCTTTAGGGAAGGCAATCTGCTGTCCTTACCTGGTCTGGCCTATATGTGACTCCAGACCCACAGCAATGTGGTTGACTCTTAACTGCCCTCTTCAGGCCAGTTGTACCATACCGCTTAAAGAAGTATCACCACATGGACTGCAGCGGTTCAAGAAGGCGGCTTACCACCACCTTCTCAAGGGCAATTAGGGATGGGCAATAAATGCTGGACTTGCCGCAATGCCCACATCCCATGAACGAATAAAAAAAAAACTGGGGACCTGCTGAAGCTTCCATTGAAGATCCCACCTGCGCCATTGGTGCTCCCATGATGTTGCTTCAAAGGACAGCTGTAGACTCAAGTCACACCTGTCAGTTGCCACATGTGCTCAGAGATTGACTTCTGAGCCTGCATGTTGGTGTGATGTTCCTCAAACATCCTTCTCTTCAAAAATGAGAAGTCGCACAACACCAAGTTATAGTCCAACAGTTTTATTTGAAATCACGAGCTTTCGGAGCGCTGCTCCTTCATCAGGTAAAGTGAAGGAATACAAATCAGCAAAGCATATATAGACAGAGAACAATGTGTAGCGTACATTCCGTGTATTCCTTCACTTTACCTGACGAAGGAGCAGCGCTCCGAAAGCTCGTGATTTCAAATAAAACTGTTGGACTATAACCTGGTGTTGTGCGACTTCTCATTTTTGTCCACCCCAGTCCAACACCAGCATCTCCGCATCATCATCCTTCTCTTCGGGAGAGATCTTTTTGTTTGTTTCCTTATAATTTAAGGCGAACTGAAAAAGTGATCTTTTTTGCTGAAACTAATGGTATTAATTAGCTACAGAAAATGCTGGAAATACTCAGCAGGCCAGGCAGCATCCGTGGATGCTGCCTGGCCTGCTGAGTATTTCCAGCATTTTCTGTTGTTATTTCAGATTTCCAGCATCCGCAGTATTTTGCTATGGTATTAATTAGCTCCTTTTGGTAGGCATTATTTGAATGGGAGTCGGATGGAGTAGGAACACAGATGTGAGCAGAGACTTGCTGCCTTTGAAATTATTCTGTGCAAATATTAGCAAACAAATTCATGTCCAAATCCTTTGTTCTCTACCTTTAAGTGTTAGCCCATTTAGCACAAGATCACATTCTGTAACTGTTCCTGTTATCGCCCTTTCCTGTTATTTTCAGGAGGAGGCAGCTCTTGTAAAAGTAATACAAATTTATTGCTTTTGACGTGTTTTAATATTCCCTTCCGCCCTTTTAAATAAACAAGAAGTGTATATGGTAGACGGCACTATTGAGATAATAAGAAAACGAGCCTTCAGGCAGGAAGAATCAAATGCTCCTTAGTCCTGAACATGACACAAACTCAATAGTATGGATCTTAGCATTGTAAAAGCATTCAAGCAAAAATTGCTTGGTACAGTTTGTACACGTTGCAACACTAGCCAGTGCTCAATACACCTTTTATAGCTACACTGAGCTGTGGTGTTCAAACACTGGAATGTAATTTCAGGACTTGGTCCATTTTTGTTAAGGTACAATATTTGTCAATGTGTGGTCTTGCCAGCAGTACGATCCAAGAGCATGCGGTTCCAAACTGCATTTGCCCTGATAAGAATACGAGATGCACTGTATACACACACCCGTCTCAGAAATCTCTGTGTTTCACTGTGTGTAGATGGAGAGGGGGTTAAAAAAAAAAGTCACCAGTGTAAGGATCAATGGTTGAGAGAGGTTAGTCTGTCAAATGATCTTTTTTCCCTTTAAGGATCAGTAGTTGATGAAGGTTCGTCTAGCTAATAAGGGTAAGTAACTGCCTTGGAGGTCTAAGCTCACAAAAGATCATAAAGTCTTGGCAGTGATCAGATGGGAACAATAGTGCCCATCAATCCTGGCGGAATCTACATTTACAAGGAATTATAAGCAGATTAGATTCATAGTAAAGTCTTGGCAGTGATCAGATGGGAACAATAGTGCCCATCAATCCTAGCGGAATCTACATTTACAAGGAATTATAAACAGATTAGATTCATAGTAAATGATTGATTCTTTAATTTAAATAGGCAATGGGGATGCAACACACTGACTGAAAACAACACACCCACTTTAAACATTACCGTCTATAGGGCAGAGTGATGACACAACTCGTATTCAGAAAGATGGCACAGTTGGCATTTTAATGCACTGTGCCATATTCCATCGAGTGATGGGATTGTACCTGCAATCTCCCACATGGATGAAGATTTCCTCCAGTCACCAAATAGAGCAGAAAGATTTAAACAGCCACTCCCTCCACCGCCAGCGCACCGTGGGTGCAGTGTGTCCTATCTACAGGATGCACTGCAGCAACCTCCCAAACCGGCCACCACCAAGAAGGACAAAGGCAGCAGGTGTATGGTAACGCCACCACCTCCACGTTCCCCTCCAAGTCACACACCACCCTGACTTGGACATCTATTTCTTCAATGGAGCTGGGTCAAAATCCTGGAACTCCCTACCTAACTGCACTGGGGGAAGTACCTTCACCACACGGACTACAGCGGTTCAAGAAGAAGGCCTACCACCACCTTCTCGAGAAACTTGAGATGGCCAATAAATGTTGGCATTGCCAGCGACACCCACATCCCGAGAATTAATTTTAAAAGAAGGGACTATCTCCTAGTCCTTCCTTTTAGTGAATCATAAACACGTCGTACCTTAGAACAATCTCACTAGAAATAGCAAAAATAAGAAATCTTCCCTCTGGTGTCTGCAATGACCTAGCGGCCAGATGGGATCCCTTCGCTTGCCCCTGGCTCTTGTCTGTCATCACAGGTAGCAGCAGGTGGGGCTGGATGGAGATGATTCAAGCAAAATATATGTTTTGAATCTTTACTGCCAAAAGTCTGAGCTGGATTCCAAGCCAAACCCCATCAGTTTAAAGTCAATGTACTGCTCATGTCTATAACCAGCTACTTGCTGCAGGCTCTCGGGTGGATGCAAAAGATCCCATGGCAGTATTCCAAAGAAGAGCAGGGGGGTTCTCCCCGATATCCTGGCCAATATTTATCCCTCAATCAACATCACTAAAACAGATCATCTGGTCATGATCACATTGCTGTTTGTGGGAGCTTGCTGGGTGCAAATTGGCTGCTGCGTTTCCTACATTACAGCAGTGACTACACTTCAAAAAGTACTTCATTGGTTGTAAAGTCCTTTGGGACGTCCATGGTCGTGAAAGGCACTATAGAAATGCAAGTCTTTCTTTCTTTTTCTCCTAAAGGCATGAGGCCCTGAAATCATTTGGAATCCGGACCAAGCAAAAAAGTTTATTAATGGATATGATTATTCTCATAATTCATCATAAGAACATAAATAGGAGCAGGAGTAGGCCATTCGGTCCTTTAAGCCTGCCATTCAATAAGATCATGGCTGATCATCTACCTCAACTCCACTTTCCCGCCCGATCTCCATATCCCTTGATTCCCTTAATATCAAAAAATCTATTGATCTCAGCCTTGAATATATTCAACCACTTGAGCATCCACAGCCTCTGGGGTAGAGAATTCCAAAGATTCACCACCCTCTGAGTGAAGAAATTTCTCCTCATCTCAGTCCTAAATGGCCGACCCCTTATTCTGAGACTGTGACCCCTGGTTCTAGACTCCCCAGCCAGTAAAAACATCCTCCCTGCATCATTTGTCATTTTTGATGTATAACAAATGATTTAAACAATGTGTTTGAACTGTTTCCATCCCCCCCCCCCCCCCCCCCGCCCCACCACACACACACAAACCACCACTGACCTGTATCGCTCCAGCTCCTGTTCCAGCTCTTGGACTCTGCTCTGTAACTCGGGGACTTGCTGAGCTCTGCTTTCCAGCTCCTTCACTTTCTCCAACCCACCCAGGAGAGCTGTGCTCGCACGTTCTGCTTTCTGCCTGATCTCGGCATTGCCAGCTTTGAGCGCCGAGAGGGTCTGCTCCCACTGCCCCAGCAGACCGTGGGCTTCCTTCAGTTCCTCCTCCAGCTCCTGGTTGAAGCGCATGGCCTCGTCGATCTGCCCATCTCGGGAGGACCTGATCAGCTCCAGCTCCCGGAGCAGGCTCTTGAACCCTCTGCAGCTCTGCCTGAGCGACCGGATCTCCTCCCCTGCCTTGGCTCCCTCCTTCTCCCTCTTCTTCGCCCAGCTCTGGGGGTCGAGCCCACCCCCGGTGTAGACCTTCTGCAACCCCACCTGCAGAGCCAGGCACCGCGCGTCGCTGCCCTGAAGGGCACCCCGGAGGTCCTCCACTAGCTCCCGCAGGCTGGCATTCTCCAACTCCAGCAAATTGGGGCTCCTCTCCCCTTGCTCCTCGGCGCAAGAAGGGGTCTTGTGGCTCCGCTTGAGGATGGAGTTAGACCGCCGGCACAGCTCCGCGGCCCGGCCGGGACCCTGGCTCTCCAGCCAGCCCTTGGAGAGGTCGAAGGAGACGCACTTCTTCCTCCTCCTCCTCCGGGGACATCTCAGCCGGATCTGCCTCTCGATGTGCTCCGTCTCCTTCCCCACCGGCAGCCGCTCGGGGTTCTGCTCGGAGCGCTGGTGGAAATGCTCGCACAGCCTGGCGTGGAACTGCCTGAAAGTGACCACCTCGGGCAGCTCAGCGACCAGGGACTGAGCCTCCTCGCCGTCCAGCAGACCCAACACCGAGCAGAGCAGGCGAAAGTCCTCCCCCGAGATCAGTCCATCCCCTTCGTAGTTGAGATGGTGGAAGATCTCCTGCAGGTACTGGTCAACACCGGTGGCCAGCACCACCACCTCGTTGTCCACTTGGCCGCTCTCTGGGCCGAAGTGATGGGACAAGGTGCTGACCAGCCAGGCGGTCCTGCGCACTGGACGGGCCACCAGCTCCGAGCAGTCCAGCATAGTCACAGAAGTAGGAACCAGATTTTCTTTTAAATGGGGAAAAAAATGTCATTCAATTTAAAAAAAAATTATGATTGCTAAAATTCTCAATTTTTTTTTAAATCCAAAAGTTTTGTGCCCGCGATCAATAAATTTAGATGTGAATCTTCCAAAAGATTGTCACAAACTAGTCGATTTTGATGGGCGCAGATTGGAAAGTTGATAAAACTCCTGGGCCAAGTTTTTCTTTTTAAAGTTAAGAAGTGCAAAAGATAGACACGAGGGTTTTTTTCCGCCTTTGCAACAACACTGCCGAGACTGCAGGCTGCTCTCCCGTTGATTTTTACTGCTGCCTGTTCTACTGTCACTGTAAATATTCGCTGGAAGTGTTTAATTAAAGTCCCATTTCCCTACAACTCGCCTCAAAGGACTTGCTAGCAGTGCAATGCTAAGCTGAAGGGTGGAACGAGATGAAGCGAGGCGGTTTCCCCTGGGGTCCTAGTGCTATATATATATATCTTCCTGGCATAGAACCAAATTTGCGGTACGGTTGACTTGTAATAAGTGCAGAGCACAACAGATCTTTACAGTCTGCAGTTATGCTCAGTTTCCAACCTTACCCTAGTTGCCTTAATTACTCTACAAATAAACTAGGATGAACCTGGAAGTCTTATCAGTGCATACACAAATGAGGAGGTACATTATACTATAATTGTGACCTTTAACTCCACACAATAAAATTATACTTACACACAACTGTGTGTGTCTTTACAATAGCAAAATACTGCGGATGCTGGAAACCTGAAATAACAACAGAAAATGCTGGGAACACTCAGCAGGTCAGGCAGCATCCGTGGAGAGAGAAACAGATGGATTGAAGCAATCAGTTCTCAACATTGAAGGGTATCAAAATGTTTACCCCAGGTAGGACTTATTCAGGTCTGAATATCCAAGGGTGGGCTGCTGTTCCTCTCCCAATGGGATGGCGAATGCGGGAGGGAGTCTTGTTTAATCGCAACGTATCCTGTTTGACCCTGAGGCCACCTGCCATGATAGGGTTGATTCTGTGATCCGACACTTCCAGCATCGTGTTTTGATTGATTAGCTGATCTTGGCTTTCTAATGCCATTTCAGCAAACATGCTGTTCAATAACCACAACAAAAAGAAGTTTCCTCTATATAGCGCCTTTATCTCAGTAAAACTTCCCAAGTTGCTTCACAGGAGCGTAATCAAACAAACATTGACACCAAGCCAAAGAAGGAGGCATTAGGACAAGTGACCAAAAGCTTGGTCAAATAGGTAGGTTTTTAAGGAGTGCCTTAAAGAAGCAGAGAGTGGCGGAGAGGTTTAGGGAGGGAAAGCCAGAGCTTAGGGCCTAGACAACTGAAGGCCAATGGAGAGGCAAAGGAAATTGGGGTTGCACAAGAGGCCAGAATTGAAGGAACGTAGAGTTCTCGGAGTGTTGTAGGGTTGGAGGATGTTATAGAGATAGGGAGGGGTGAGGCCATGGAGGGATTTAATACAAGGATGAAAATTTTAAATGTGTGCCGTTGCTGGACCAAGAGCCAATGCAAGTTAGTGAGCACAGGGGTGATGGGTGAATGGGACTTGGGGGCGAGTCAGGATATGGGCTGCAGAGCTTTAGATGAGCTGAAGTATACAAAGGGTGGAAGATGGGAAGTCGGCCAGGAGAGCTTTGGAATAGTTGAGTCTGGAGGTAGCAAGAGCATGGATAAGGGTTTCAGCAGCAGATGGGCTGAGTCAGGGATGGAGACGGGCGATATTACGGAGGTGGAAATAGGCGGTCTTGGTGATGGAGGGGATATGGGGTCGTAAGCTCAGCTAAGGGCAAAATAAGATACAGAGGTTGAACAACTACCTCATCCACAAAGTAGCAACATTAGAATGAGATGACAAGTTTGCCAGAAAATTATGAATGTTTACATAAAATTTAGTGAAAATTCATATTACAGGTATATAAATCCCCTATGTTGGGCCATTGGAGTTCTATACAAGGGGGGTTAATCCATGGGATTATATACAAGGGGGGTTAATCCATGGGATTCTATACAAGGGGGGTTAATCCATGGGATTATATACAAGGGGGGGTTAATCCATGGGATTCTATACAAGGGGGGTTAATCCATGGGATTCTATACAAGGGGGGTTAATCCATGGGATTCTATACAAGGGGTTAATCCATTGGATTCTATACAAGGGGGGTTAATCCATGGGATTCTATACAAGGGGGGTTAATCCATGGGATTCTATACAAGGAGGGTTAATCCATGGGATTCTATACAAGGAGGGTTAATCCATGGGATTATATACAAGGGGGGGTTAATCCATGGGATTCTATACAAGGGGGGTTAATCCATGGGATTCTATACAAGGGGGGTTAATCCATGGGATTATATACAAGGGGGGTTAATCCATGGGATTCTATACAAGGGGGGTTAATCCATGGGATTCTATACAAGGGGGGTTAATCCATGGGATTCTATATAAGGGGGGTTAATCCATGGGATTATATACAAGGGGGGTTAATCCATGGGATTATATACAAGGGGGGTTAATCCATGGGATTCTATATAAGGGGGGTTAATCCATGGGATTCTATACAAGGGGGGTTAATCCATTGGATTCTATACAAGGGGGGTTAATCCATGGGATTCTATACAAGGGGTTAATCCATGGGATTCTATACAATGGAAATAGATAGAAGTATATGTTTCAGTCAGAGACCAGTCTAGACGTTGGGAAAGAAACATTTATTTCCAGAGAGTTTTGATCATAAGTGGGATGTACTGTTTAATTATAAAAATTGCATATACAATGCATTATGTAGAGTTAGGGACACTTTATGAAATAATTGATGTGTAGAAAGACTATTTGGTAAGAAAAAAGAACTTGCATTTATATGACGCCTTTCACAATCTGAGGATGTCTGAAGTGCTTCACAGCCAATGAAGTACTTTTTGACATCTTGTCACTGTTGTAATGTAGGAAAACACAGCAGCCAATGTGTGAACAGCAAGATCCCACAAACAGCAATGTGATCATTGACTAGATAATCTTTCCTAGTGATGTTGGATGAGGTATAAATATTGGCCAGGATACCGGAATTCCCCTGCTCTAGTGCCATAGGATTGTTTATGTCCACCCAGTGTAATATATAAGTTACAGAGATGGGGAGTGGCAAGGCCATGGAGGGATTTTAACACAAGGATGAGAATTGTAAAATCAAGGCGTTAATGGGCCGGGAGCCAATGTAGGTCAGCAAGCACATGGGTGATGGATGAATGGGACTTGCATGATTATCCCCCCCCCTCGCCGCACATGTAATTATAGAATCTCAAAAATAATGTTTGTTTCACAGTTTCCAATGTCACTACATTATCTCAACTTAACCTGTAATTCGCTCCCAGCCATCCATTATCCTACATTTCTAACATCTTCCCTGCTTCACATACTTAATCCAACTCCCTGAGATAAGCTACTCTATGCCTTGATATTTTTTTAAATAAACATGTTGAATTCAAGCTTAAATCAGTCTAGAAATTATTATTTCAATTTGAGAAACACAGTACTTTGGATTTGTACATGATGGTGAGTCAGAGTTTTGATTGTTTTATTATATGGGCCCACTAAGCCACAAAAGCAACTATCCCTCTCACTCCCCATTGGCACTGCATCAGTGTTTCTCAACCTTCCTCTTAATCTATTCCCCCACCACTCAACAAGGTCTCTGTCTCTCTCTGTCTCTGTCTCTCTGTCTCAACAAGATGTCTCAACATGGTGTCTCTCTGTCTATCGCAACAAGGTGTGTGTCTCTCTCTGTTTCTGTCTCTGCCAACAAGGTGTCTGTCTGTCTGTCTGTCTCAACAAGGTCACTCCTCTCTCTCTCTCTCTCTCTCTTTCTCTATCCCCCTCCTTTCAACAGTGGGGTAGTGGAGGAACTGTCATGATAGGTGTATCTCAAGGATTCTTTTTTGCTGGAATGCGATTGTCTAGAATTTGTTTGATCGAGGTGATTGGGAATAAAATTGAAATGGGGAGAAAGATTTTCCATAATACAATTGATAAAGTACAGCCAATTAGAAAGGAGAAAAACACAACGACATAAACACCCAAACAAGGAGAGAGAGAAAAACTGACAGACTGACTCGACATCCGAAACGAGAATAGTGATTGCAACAATATGACCAATTGTTAGATTATCACCGTCCGCATCTATGTTCTTCTTTTATTATCTTCTTTTCCTTTTGTAAATGATTGCTAATTTACGAAAACAAAAACCACAAGATTCTAGGAGACAAGCAAAACATATTAAAGGTTTAGATCCTGGTGTGTTTGATTAATAATAGCTTTGATTAATAATAGCTTTGAAATAAAAGTATTAGCAGCTCAAAGGGCTTTGTCTTTAAGCAAAATCTGTTATTTCGTCTGGAAAGAAAGGTGGTGTACAACCCACATTCCTTCACAATGAATTTCAGAATGACTCCCAGTTCCTAAATGGAGCCTCAGACAGCTATCTCCTCTCTGATACAATCACCAGTCATATCGGCTGTCCTGAGCACACACTGACTAATCATTAGGCAGAAATCTAATCCGTAGGATGAAAAGAACACACCTGGATTGCGGATAAAGTTTCTCCTCCGCAGTATGCATCATTTACCTTCCGCTCTCTTAAGCCAATGGCTGAAGCAGGGAGTACAGTAGCAGAAATATTTAGTGTCTCTTTTTTCTTTTTGTCATTGTGACAGTTTTTGTGTTTCAGTCATTCCTTTTAACCTCCAGTATGCAACAATTAAACAGAACTCACATCCTGTGTACACCGATACAAAGGAGAACACCCAATCTGTGCACAAGAATCCTATACACACTATTACACCTGAGAACCAATATCCTGCAAACAAAAATACAAGGGGGGGACATGCAGCCTGTGCATAAGACCAATATACAGCCTGTGCCCTATGCACAGACACAGGGCCCAAAGATTAGAAGTGGTGAGTATAGATGGAGCCATTTATTTTAGCGAATGACCTCCACTCTATATGTGTGTGTGTGTTGCATTCCCTTAAAGCAAAATTAATTGTCTAGATTATTCTCTTTAACCCTTCCAGTGTTAAGGAGGTTTTCAAATGTAAAAGTAAAGTTTGAATTACAGAGTCTGCAGCACAGAAACAGGCCATTCGGCCCAACTGGTCTATGCCGGTGTTTATGCTCCTCACGAGCCTCCTCCCACCCCTCTTCATCTAACTCTATCAGCACATCCTTCTATTCCTTTCTCCCTCATGTGCTTATCTAGATTCCCCTTAAATGCATCTATGCTATTTGCCTCACCTACTCCCTGTGGTAGCGAGTTCCACATTCTTACCTCTCTTTGGGTAAAGAGGTTGCTCCTGAATTCCCTATTGGATTTTTTGCTGACTATCTTATATTTATGGCTCCTAGTGTTGGTCCTCCCCCCACAAGTGGAAACCTCTCCCATGAATTACTACACAGTGAGTTTCTTAATCTCGTCCAAGTTGATATGGGGAACATTGTGCAGAGACCTTCCCATAGGGAAGAGTGGAAGCATTCGATGTTGAGACTTCCCATGTTGCTTGTTCTACCCTCTAGACCGAGTGATAGTGTGTTGGAGGAGGTTTGAAATAAAAAGGGGGAAACTTTATTTCTTTTAATTGGGGGAAAAAAAGCAAATTAAGATCATCGTGCGACCTCCAGCTGTAGACTGCATTTGGACTGACAAAAAGTTACATGTTTATGAGTATGTTAAAGTGATATAAACTCTGCTTCGACACCAGTTCTCTGTGCTGCAGCAGTTTCAGGACACAAGTTTGATTCCCTATGCTGTTAACCCCACATCTCTGAGGAAAGGCACTAAAGAGAAAATAGGCACCTCGCCACAGATGGAGAGAAAATCAGAGGGCCATTTTGATATGTCTTCTGATGGTCGGTTTGGAGCATTATTGTCAAAGACATGGAAACAGGTCACCTGCCTTCTGGGCACAGGTGGTATAATGCCAGAGAGAGACAGAAGAATTGGTCCCCACTCTACCTCCTCAACAGACTGATCGTGTATCCAACTATCTACTGCGTGAGTAACTATGTTTCCTTAATTGTTATGCCAAATTGATGGCAGTTTTATCTTGTGGGCCCATGTCTACTAAAAACTGGATTGAGACTTCACAGACTCCTTTCAGAGGAGACCTTTGTGTCAGCAGTCTGGACTGGATTTGAACTCCGGTCCCAGAGGTGAAAGATAACTATTTAAGCCGGAAATAATGGCCACTTGGTTGAGGTACTGAAGGGCGATGAGGGCCCACAGACCAGAAAGGAGGCACCACCTTGGGAATGGTAGCATAGTGGTTATGTTACTGGACTAGTAATCCAGAGGCCTGGACTAATGATTCAGAGTCATGGGTCATGATTTCCCCTACCTCGGTGAGTCCAGGGCGGGTGATGTCGGTGGCGGGTCCGACCCCGATGCTGGCTCTGTAGAATGATTTTACGTTGATTGGGCTTGTTAAGCCCGCCCAGCGCGTTTCCCAGCCAATTGAAGGAAGCAGGTCTGATGACGTCATTTGATGACGCGTCATCAGCCAGTTTCCTTAAAGGGACCTTGCGCAAATTGATTTTGACATTTGTGCTGTCAGTGTTCTACAGCAATGAGGTGCTGCAAACACTGACAAGCACTGCACAGAGGCTGCTCCATGCTCCTTCCATATGCTTATGGAGAGAGTCACAGCACGCAGGGAGGTCCTCTTCCCTTCCCATGGGTGGAAGGGACCTCCCCAGGAGATCAATGCAGCCTGGTTGCACATTGCAGAGGGGGGTAAAAGCAGGGATGTCATCAGAAGGACCTGGGTGCAGTGACGCAAACCTTTCAATGATCTCATTAGATCACGAAACGTTAGTACAAAGCCACACTCACCTTCATCCTGCTGTGCCTCTCATCACATCCTCATCACTCTGCCTTCCTTACCCTACTCCTGCACATCCTTACTCACACCAACTTACCTTGCACCTCCACCCATCCCTCTCTATCTACATTATCACTTCCCCCATCGCACTAGCCACCCCTCACACTCACCCTCACCCTAGTCCAATCATACCAACTAACAACACACAAGGGTAGGCACTTGGATGTTTTATCCAATGTTCATGTAAAGTTTCTGTTAATGTGGTGTCAAACATTGAAACCTTTATTTTCAACACTTTGCGTTCTTGGACAGATTTGTGTGCATCTTCGGAAGTGGCTTAGTGAGTTGCAGTGAATGGTGAGACATAACGGTACACCCCGCAATGCTGATGAGTGTGAAAGGAATGGCTTGGACATTGTAGGGATGCTTTATGGTGTTGGTGCGGGGTAATGCCAACCTGGCGCATCATGTGGCAGCCAAGGTGTACAGCATCAAGTGAAGTAAATCTGGCCATGGTGAGGTCATCCCTGGCGTCCCGGGTAGCAATGTGGTCGGGTGCTGATGCCCTGTCTCCTGTGCGGCACCAGCTGATTGCGGAGAAGATTGGTGGTGGTGTTGGTGCTGCTGGTGTTGGGGCTGATCGTGGTGGGATTCTGAGGACCAAGGTGAGATAGTTTCAAGGGCACCGATGCTGATGTAATAAATGGCAGGTGAACTTGAGATGACAGAAGCGATCTGTCAATGGTGAGAGAGGTTGTTCCAATGAGGTGACACTGGATAGGAAGTTTGCTCCAAACACGTGCAACCGGCACAAAGCTCAATCTGTCTTCCAAATGCAGTAAGCAATAGCTTCTGAGCTTGGAAAGTGAACAGCTGTGAGATGGGAGCCTTTATAGCATATTTGCAGCTGTCAAGTAATGAGATGATCCAATGCTGATTCAACTCCTGACCTCCGTACCTGACGTGATCCCCGAGCAGCATTGACCCCGTGGGCGACCTCGTAAAATGGTAAGGTGAGCTCAAAATACTGTTTAATGGACTTAACAAGGTCACAATGACCTAAATTGCCTCCCCCGCTGCTGCGTGTCGGGTCTGTTCAGCACTGACAGACCCGGCATTTAGGAAAGTAGCATGGCGGTGGGATGACAGCGGGTTCCCGATCTGGTCAGAAAAAAAAAATTCTCACCCGACCTGCCACCAATCGCGCCCACTGAGCCCCTGAAAAATTCCCCCCATGAGTTCAAATCCCACCACGGTGGCTGGGATTTAAGTTCAGTTAGTTAAATAAATCTGGAAAAAAAAGCTAGTATCAGTAATGGTGACCATGAAACTATCGGATTGTCATAAAAACCCAACTGGTTCACGAATGTCCTTACCTGGAAAGCTGCCGTCCTTACCCAGTCTGGTCTATATGTGACTCCAGACCCACATCAATCTGTTTGACTCTTTCTGCCCTCTGAAATGGCTTAGCAAGCTGCTCAGTTGTATCAAACCGCTACACCTTCACCACACGGACTGCAGCGGTTGAAGAAGGCGGCTCATCACCACCTTTTCAAGGGCAATAATGGATGGGCAATAAATGCTGGCCTTGCCTGCGATGCCCACATCCCACGAACGAGTATTTAAAAAAAATGCCACTGCACTACCCAGTCCCATGGTGTACTCAGTCAAACATATCAACTCTCAGTGGTAGAGTGGTGCAGAAATGAATTTTGTTCTGATACTCTAATTTGCTGGGTTTGCTTGTGATCGGTCTTCTGATTTTATTTTGTTAGGTAAGCTGCCTTTTGTGCACAGTTATCCTACCTCAGTGAAGATATAAACTGATACAGCAACAGGAGCACTTAAGAAATTGAGAATAACGAGCATTTTATGAAAAGAGACGACAGTATACTTTGTTGTCTCGCAACTAATGCCTTATGGCAAACTATATGAATGGATTCCAATTTTATCAACACAGCTAAAACAAATCTTTGTATCTCACATTTCTTATTGGCTATCTTATAACTGGTCCTTTCAGGCATATTCATTTGGACAAAGAACTGACTCCACAATGAACTCTTACAGGAACTTTGGTACTGAACTCTGAATAGATGACTTGCAATCTTACAAATGTTAATGATCTTAATTATGTGATACTGGCAAATCTAGACAGAAGACCAGAAACACAAGCAAATCTAAATGCGGACTTGGATCACTGCTAATTTTAGTAAGGACAATTTGTCTTTTGCCATTGTTGCGGTTAATAGAGACTTTAGTGGCTCCTTTCTGGCTCATGTTTTGATGTTCGTTAGAACCATTCACATCAAACCAAGTTTAGTTTCCTCTTCAATGGTGAATTTATTTCCTCTCTCCAAAATTCTCCTCTCCTCTCCATAACTTTTCTGAAGGTGGCGACTCCTTTCTGGTGTGTGGGTCCTCTTTGCCCTCCAGTACCTCAACCAAGTGGCCATTGTTCATGTGTGTGATGGTGAGTTTCAGCAGGCTATTTGACATCATAGCCAAGCCTTGCCTGGTCATCACCCAAAGACCACACCCACACACACTCCTACCAATCAGGACCAACAACACTGGCAAGCTACCCTTCCCTACCCTAGGGATGCTGCAGCCATTTTTTCAGCACACATTGGGTATTGAACTGGCCTGTATAGCTCAAAGGAAGTAACTTTAGCTTTAAGCCAACACCCAAAGGTCCTGAGCAGTTCATTTCAGGACTCAGTATCCATCAGTCTCAAACAGGGTCTCCTAGCACACTTGCACGACTAGAAGCGAACATTTTCCTATTGCTTCCTCTCAATAGTTTGGCATCAAAATACAACCCCCTTCTACCATAGGCCCTTGTGGGCGAGAAATCTTTGCGGGCACACGATCTCCCCCATCCCGGCTTAGAAATCCCGGCTTAGAAATCCCACCCCAGTAAATATTGGGGCCGCAGAAGCTTACGGCAGAGAAGGAGGCCATTCAGCCCATTTAGGACTGAGATGAGGAGAAATTTCTTCACTCAGAGGGTGGTGAATCTTTGGAATTCTCTACCCCAGAGGGCTGTGGAGGCTCAGTCGTTGAGTATATTCAAGACAGAGATGGATAAATTTTTGAATATTAAGGGAATCAAGGGATATGGGGATAGTGCAGGAAAGTGGAGATGAGGTAGAAGATCAGCCATGATCTTATTGAATGGCGAAGCAGGCTTGAAGGGCCAAATGACCTACTCCTGCTTCTATTTCTTATGTTATTATGTTCTTATGTCTATGCCAGCTCTTTGAAAGAGCTATCCAATTAGTCCCACTCCCTGCTCTTTCCACATAGCCCAGCAAATTTCTCCCCTTTAAGTATTTATCCAATTCTCTTTTGAAAGTTACTATTGAATCTGCTTCCGTCACCCTTTCAGTCAGTGCATTCCAGATCACAACAACTTGCTTCCGCTGATCAGAGGACTGAGCCGAAAATCCATTGTAATAACTAATCATTTTTTTTACAAAAAAGAGAGCCTTCTATTTGTGAAGTTTATGCACATTGCAATCGTTGGCTTGCCGTTGCTTCTTTCGGTAGGTGCCTCGCTGAGCGTCACGGTACAGCTGCTTCTGGGCATTCCTGCTTACCGCTTGCATCTTCTGGCTCTTCCCAGCTGCATCAGGTTTTAATCGGTTGTCCCCATCTGTACATGGTATGGTGGGATAGATTTTTGTCTTTATACCTGAGCCTAAGCATCATCCGGGCAGGTCGCAGAAAGGTAAATCAGATGGGGAGGACCTCTGTGCTCTGTTCAGGTGACACCGGCGTACCGTGGCTGCAGTGTGTACCATCTACAAGATGCACTGCAGCAACTCGCCAAGGCTTCTTCGGCAGCACCTCACAAACCCACGACCTCTTCCACCTAGAAGGACAAGGGCAGCAGGCGCATGGGAACACCACCACCTCCAAGTTCCCCTCCAAGTCACACACCATCCTGACTTAGAAGTATATCGCCGATCCTTCATCGTCGCTGGGTCAAAATCCTGGAACTCCCTACCTAACAGCACTGTGGGAGTACCATCACCACACGGACTGCAGCGGTTCAAGAATGCGGCTCACCACCACCTTCTCAAGGGCAACTAGGGATGGGCAATAAATGCTGGCAGATACCATAAACGAATTAAAAAAAAACTTTATGCCCAAGCATGAAAAATGAAAATGCACCCCAGTGATATCCTAACTTGTCTGTCTTTGCTCCCAGCTGGAATTGATCATCTCTGGCTATTGCTGTGTGGATATCATTGCTCCCAGCTGCCTGCCCTGGATATATGCAGATATATCTGCTTACACTTAGCCATTTATGAATATCCATGGTTTGTATTTAGCTGCCTCTAAATGTTGCTGGCTGTTGTGGTCCAGATCATCCTTGGCATTCCTTGTTGTTTCTGATCATTCCTGACTTGAATAGCTCTAGTTAATTTCAGCCTGTTAGAACTCACTCATAAGGCACTGAAACATTAAATAATTGCACACAACCATTAGTTGTGTATTTCCAATAACACTCTTCCCCCAATGCAGCCAATTACATTCCTCCACCAGACTAGTCCAATCACCCCCGCCCTGCCATGTAGCCCAGTCATATGCTCTTTCTCAACAGAGGGAAATAAAAAGCTCCTTCCCGAGTATAATCCAATCACACCACTCCTCTTCAACTCTGTCCAATCATACTCTTTGCCTTGGATACAACCCAATCATAGTCATCCCTCAGTACAGCCCATTCATATCTCAATGAGACTATTGCTACAATATAGCCAAAGAACCATAGATGTTTACATCATGGCAGGAGGACTTCAACCCATCGTGTCTGTGCTGGTTCTTTGCTGGAACAATCCAAAACGAATCCCATCGTATTTCTCTACTTCAAATGTTTAGCTATTTTGCCTTCAAAAGAGAAAATGGTTTCCACCTCAATCACTCCTGGGATAATGCATTCCATGCTCTAAGAAGTCTGTGCATCAATAAATTTCTCCTACTTTCTCTCCTCACTCTTATGGTGAGGATTTTAAATTGATGATTGCTTATCACTGTCTTCCCAACATGAGCAAATAGCCGTTCCATAGCCACGCAAACAAAACACTTCGTAATTTTAAAAAACCTCTATAAAATCTTATCTTGGCCCCAGTGGACATAGTCCCAGTATCTTAAGTCTTTGCTCATAACTAGAGTTTCTCATTCCTGAGATCATCCTGCTGAATCTACTCTGTGCTTCTCTGAGGTGTTCATGCGCTGTTTATAATCGGGCACTCAAACCTGCGCACAATATTCTAACTGTGATTTAACTATTGCCTTGTACACATTTGCCATAACCTCTTTACTCTTGTACTCCATGCCCCTAGTTAGAAACCCAAAATGGTCGTGACTTTTTTATGACTTTATTTACCCGGACTTGCACTTTCAAGGAATTATATATTTGAAACCCAAGGTGCTTGTGTTCCTCCAAACCCTTCAGCATCATTCCATTGAGTGAACTTCTATCCCTTGTTTTCTTCCCCTACCCCCACCAAATGCATTACTTCACACTTCTCCGCTTTAAATTGCACCTGGCATCTGTCTTCCCTTTATGGTCTCCTGAGGTCTTTTACAACCCTCTAACTATTTACCAAACCCTCTACTTTTGTGTCATCAGCAATTTTTGATGATGTGCTTTCCATGCCTTGGTCAAGAGAACGAGATAAAGAGAACAAAAGTGAACCCAGTATCGACTCCTGACCACCACTTCTAACCATTCTACAATCTGAGCAATACCTATTCACTCTACAATAACACAAAAGCAAAATACTGCGGATGCTGGAAATCTGAAATAAAAACAGAAAATGCTGGAAATACTCAACAGGTCAGGCAGCATCTGTAGAGAGAGAAACACAGTTAGCGTTTCAGGTTGATGACCCTTCGTCGGTTCTCTCTGTTTCTCTCTCTACAGATGCTGCCTGACCTGCTGAGTATTTCCAGCATTTTCTGTTTTTATTACCTATTCACTCTAACTCTGCTTCCTGTCCATCAACTAACTGTCCATGCATATCGCAACATTCTCTCATGCCATACAGCTGAACAAACTTCCTATGCGTCACCTTATTACACAGTAAAATAGTATTTATACCACAGAAACAGGCCATACCGCCCAACTGGTCTATGCCGGTGTTTATGCTCCACACGAGCCTCCTCCCACCCTTCTTCATCTCACCCCCTTAACATATCCTTCTATTCCTTTCTCCCTCATGTGTTTATTCAGCTTCCCCTTAAAGGCATCTTTGCTAGTCGCCTTAGCTACCAAAAAAGCAGATTATCTGGTCATTATCACATTGCTGTTTGTGGGAGCTTGCTGTGTGCAAATTGGCTGCCGCGTTTCCTACATTACAACAGTGACTACACTTCAAAAAAGTACTTAATTGGCTGTAAAGCGCTTTGGGACATCCTGAGGCCGTGAAAGGCGCTATATATGTCTTTTTTTTCTCTATGGTAGCAAGTTCCACATTCTAACCACTATCTGAGTAAAGAAGTTTCTCCTGCATTCCCTCTGGAATTTATTAGTGACTATCTTATATTTATGGCCTCTAGTTCTGCTCTACCCTACAGGTGGAAACATCTTCTCTACGTCTACGTCTAGAGACAAGAGCCCCAGCCTGTTCAATCTTTCCTAGACACAAAAGGCGTCAAGGGGTATGGGGAGAGAGCAGGAATATGGTATTGAGGTAGAGGATCAGCCATGATCATATTGAATGGCGGAGCAGGCTCGAAGGGCCGAATGGCCTACTCCTGCTCCTATTTTTCTATGTTTCTATGGTTATAACCTCTCAGTTCTGGTATTATCCTAGTAAATCTTTTTTGCAGCTTCTCCAGTGCCTCTATATCCCTTTTTATAATATGGAGACCAGAGCTGTTCCCAGTGCTCCAAGTGCGGTCTAACCAAGGTTCTGTACAAGTTTAACATAACTTCTCTGCTTCTCAATTCTATCCCTCTAGAAATGAACCCCGGTGCTTCGGGTTTTTTTATGGCCTTATTAACCTGCGTCGCTACTTTTAGTGATTTGTGTATCTGTACCCCCAGATCTCTCTGCTCCTCTACCCCATTTAGACACTTATTTTCCAAAGAATATGTGACCTCCTTATTCTTCCTACCAAAATGTACCACCTCACACTTAGCTATATTGACGTTCATTTTCCAATTACACGCCCATTCTGCAAATTTATTAATGTCCTCCTGTATTTTGTCGCAGTCCTCCTGTGTATTAACGGTACCTCCCAATTTGGTGTCGTCCGCAAATTTTGAAAATTGTACTTCCGATTCCCGAGTCCAAATCCTTTATGTGGAGGATGAAACTATTACAGAGAAGTTAAATAAATATTTAGCAATAATGGTGAACAACAGCGGTCCCAGCACTGATCCCTGTGGAGCACCACTTTCCACCTTTTGCCAAATTATTGAATGCCTTTTGAAAATCCATGGAGAGCATATCTAATGTCCTCTATCTATATAGTCAGTGACTTCTTCAAAAATCTTTATTAAATTTATCAAGCTTGATTTTCTTTTTATAAGTTCATGCTGGCTGTCCTTGATTATCTCATGCGCCTCTAAATGCTCATCAATTTGCTGTTGAATTTTGGATTCTAAAAATTTGCTTATAATTGACGTTGGACTAACTGGTCCATACTTGCTTTTAGCTTCTCTCCCAATTTGAATAGGAGTGTTACACTGGCTGCCTTCCACAAAATGCATAAGGAGGGTTGAACGATTATGTTCAGAGACTTTGGTATCTCCTCTTTCTCGTACTTCATTAGCCTAGGGTGCAACCATCAGGGCTCACTGACTAATCCACATTCAGCTCTGCTCATGTTTTCCTTTGCTAACAGTTATCTCTAACAATTTTTTCCACATCTTCCTCTAGCGTACTTACATGCTCACTGCCACCGCCATTTGTAAAACAAAATTGCTAAATATTTGTTTAACTTCTCTGTAATAGTTTCATCCTCCACAACTAAATGCCCGTCTTCATCCCTGAACTATCCTACTCTCTTTAACTATTCTTGTCCTTTTTAAGGTGCTTATAAAAGTCCCTACTCTTTCCTTTTATATTATCTGTCTTTCTTATTCTCTTTTAGCCTTCAAATGTCCCTGATCACCTCTAACTGCACTTGCTATATTCTTTAGTATCATTATCATATTTCAGTTTAGTTTTAATTTTTCTATTGCTCTATAGAACCTAATCCTTTCATGGACCTCCTTATAGAAATATATATTTTTAGAAATCCATCCATGTCATATTTAAAGATTCCCCACTGCTGATCCATCATTCCGTTTGTTAACTTTTCTGCCCAATTAATTTGGGCCGGGGGGCAATTTTACCCTAACCCGCCCATCGAGAAACTGACGAGATTGGATGCAATGCTAGTTTTAGACCCGGCCTGATTTTACTGCCCAGTGGGTGGGGTGTAAAACCGGTGTTCCTCCCGATCCTGTGGGTTAAAATTACCCCCAATCTCACTAAACTTTGCCTTATCTTTGACTCTTCATTATCTTTTTCCATGTTCACATTGTACCTAACTATGTTGTAGTTGCTAAATCCTAATCATTCTCCTACTGTCACATCAGTTATTTCTTCATCGACTGAACTCAATCAAACAAGGCTTCTTTTTTCAAAAACCTTTCGGCAGAACTGGAAAAAGTTGGAGAAGTAACAGGTTTTTAAGCAAGTGCAGGGGCAGAGACAGGGAGGAGGGGAGGAAAGACCAAAAGGGAAGGTCTGTAATAGGCTGGAAGGCAGGAGAGATTAAAAGACAAAAGGGATGATGGTGCAAGGCAAAAGGAGATGATAATGCAACAAGTTAAGAAACAAAAAATGACTCTAGATGAGGTGTAAATGGCAATGGCAGAATCATCAACAGCTGCCATGTGAGAGAGAAAAGAAAACATAGGGGCCGAGGTTATAGTCTGAAATTGTTGAATTCAATGTTGAGTCCAGAAGGCTGTAAAGTGCCTAATCGAAAGATGAGGTGCTGTTCCTCGAGCTTATGTTGAGCTTCGTTGGAACAGTGTAAGAGGCCGAGGACGGAGAGATCAGAGTGGGAGTGGAGCGGAGAATTAAAGTGACAGGTGACCGGAAGCTTGGGGTCACGCTTGCGGACTGAAGGCTTCTTTTTTGTTGTACGAGAAGCATACCAATCTAGGAAGCAGTTTTGAGTGCATTCTAATAAGTGTTCCCACTTTGACCACATACACTGTCAGCATCCTAGTCTATCTTGGGATAGTTAAAATTTACCTTTATCCCATTCTCTCTTGGCAAACAGCACACCTTTCCAATCCATGAAAAATTTCCACCTCCTCACCCTCCCAAAGCACCACAATCAATGTTTTTTTTTAAGTATTTCCACAAACATTTGTTATTCTTTATCCTGCTTCTTAGCCAGTTGTTACAGATGTGTGCACATGTCTGTGGTGAGGCAGAGAAGTGGGGCTGTGTCTAGTTGACCAGGGGATTAATTTAAAACGGGTTGGGTTTAAAAGAATAATCAATTGGGCGTGGCGAGAACACTGCTGCCTTTGATTCTACGCAAGAAACCAGAGTGTTCTTTGATCCTGGACTTTTAATAATTAACTGACTGTCAAAGCTTAACCAATGCTGTCAGCACCACAGCCATTGTATCACATCACTGGCTGCCGTGCAGCCCCACAACACAAAGCAGTCATCTAATCACTAAAGTCTACCGCTGTTCTGTGTTTGATGTTTATGGGTCATTGTAAAGTTTCTTTATGTCTGTTTATATTTTAGTTTAGTATTAAAGCTCCTGTTAAATGCTAATAGTCAAAAGTGACACTGGAGCTCTCTTTGAAATGCTCATTCTATCTGGAGAGAGCGTTGTAACATTTTGAAGATGGGTTTAATAACCGTGATGGTGTTTTGTGTCCGTTGCCGTACATCGAAACGCGGCAAAATATCCTAAAGCAGCCCAGTAGGGAGAATCAAATAAAATTCAGATAATATAATTCTCTGCCCCAGAGGGCTGTGAATGCTGAGTCTTTGAGTATATTCAAGGCTGTGATCGATAGATTTTTGGACTCTAGGGGAATCAAGGGATATGGAGATTGGGCAGGAAAGTGGAGTTGAGGTCGATGATCAGCCATGATCTTATTGAATGGCGGAGCAGGCTCTTATTTCTTATGTTCTTATAATCAGTCCGAATTCTAATCAGTACAAACCTCTTTGAATTGGAAGTACAATTGAGCCAATAAAGTTTTGGTTCCCTTGCACAGCAACAGGTGAAAAAAATTCCCAATTTCTCAAACTTATCATCTGAATAAAGCAAGAGTTCTGCTATTTAAAAAAAGGAGCAAAATAAAAGGTAACGTATTTTTCTGACTAGGGCCAGAGTGAGCTCTTGGATTAGATTTGATTGCCCAAGGAGGTCGAAGAGGAATTTCCCAGATTTTTTTCCCCCCCCCCCCCAATTGGCCTGGGTTGTTAATCTGGTTTCTCGCCTCACCCATGGGATCACATGGTCTTTTTTAGGTGGGGTGGGAAGTGTATATATTGTGATGCACAAGGTATCACAATTATGTGGGATGGGCTGGATGGACCAGAGGGTCTTGTCCTGTCTGTCATTGTTCATATATTTGTATGACCCCCCATAATGAGCCTGACTAGGCTTTAGGCTCCAGACGGTTCAACTATGGGCTGGCTAACTACAGCCATTGCTTTCCTCATTGTCTTTGTGTAACACTGCACTGTATCAAGGGAAAGGAAGTCCTCATATCAACCAATCAGTTCAATGGAAGTGAAATTTTATCTGAATTAAGATTCTTTCTAATAATTGTGACCACCAATATCACGGGCAGAAAGGTCTGTGATATATTACATATTAGAATGTTTCCCCATCCGCTGAAATAAAACTGCCGAGATCAGAAATGATAAAACTCACTTCTTTTAGTCACCTTGAGAGACAATGGCAGCGATTGCTTCCAGATTTTGCAATATAAAAAAAAATGCCTTGACATTGTACACTTGGAACTAAATGAACATTGAACACCTTTTCCTAACAGCCGCGAGTAAGATTAGACCTTCATCTGGCTGGGCCAGATTCAAAGGCCTGTTCATTGGATCGTAGCACAGCAGGAGGCCATTCGGCCCATTGTGCCTGTGCCGGTTCTTTGAAAGAGCTCTCCAATTAGACCCACTCCCTCGGCTCTTTTTCCCCATAGCCCTGCTCCAATGACATTGTCAAATTGCACCCATTGTGTTCCCTGCTGTTAACATGACATAGTCAGGAAACCAAACTAAGATCAGTAAAGTGGTCAGCATTCCCAAGCAGTACTAATGACAGCTCCGCCAAGACCTGGCAATGATCTTGGATCTGAATCAATAAAATACCAGAGGAAAAGAATAATAAATTGTAGCTAGTTCTGACTTGTGTGTAGAATGTGCCAAGAACTGTGTTCATTCACTGAGGAATGAAGCCTATTTTCTTTTTGAATGCAGACCAAGCATTCCAGCGTGGCTACATCAGACAGCTTATGTGTAATTACAGGTTCGAAGGTAGACTTCCAGTGTTTAAAATGTTAAATAACACAATGAAGCCGAAGGATTTTTTTTTTTGTCTCTGGTTGTACCAGGCTGCCAAAAAAAAAACTGTTTCCAGATTGTCCCTTCCTGTGCACAATACTGCTCTCTGCAGTTCACCAAGCAACTTGGACGAGACTGCGCATTTAGCCCGTAATTGCTCAGATGTGCCAGCTGTTCTATTGCAGTGCCTCTCGTTTTACTGTACTTGCGTTAGAGAGATGTGAAAAGAGAAGAGGATGGGAAAATATTGGTCAAAGAAGGTTTCTTGGAGATAATTCAGCATCAATATCTCTGTGGGAAGGAGTTGAGATATTCTTTCTATTAAATCTTAACTGGGGGGTCGCCGTATGTAACAGATTACACGGTACTCACGGACACTTACATTAATACGTTTAACACTCACTTAACAAAGATTTTCCTTAATAAAAAGAAAGACTTGCATTTCGATAGCGCCTTTCATGACCTCAGGACATCCCAAAGCGCTTTACAGCCCATGAAGTACTTTTTGAAGTGTAGTCACTGTTGTAATGTAGGAGATGCAGCAGCCAATTTGTGCACAGCAAGCTCCCACAAGCAGCAATGTGATAATGACCAGATAATCTTTTTTTTTTAGATGCTGACTGAGGGATAAATATTGGCCAGGACACCGGGGTTAACTCCTCTGCTCGTCTTCAAAATTGTGCCGTGGGATCTTTTCCATCCACCTGAGAGAGCAGACGGGGCCTCGGTTTAACGTCTCATCCGAAAGGCGGCACCTCCAACAGTGCAGCACTCCCTCAGCACTGCACTGGAGTGTCAGCTTAGAATTTTGTGCTCAGGTCTCTGAGCATTGTTATTCATACGCAGCATTTAGGTAGCTCTACTGAGGTTATCCGTTGGAAGGAAGCTTGGGAAAAAACAGGAAGGGTGAGGAGGGATTTATTGAACATTGTATTTAGGCAATATTTAAGCAATATGTGATCCTTGGCAAACTGCTTGGGTGGGCAGGGTGAAGTAGGTCCTAATCATTCATCAAGACTGAGATCGATAGATTTTTGTTAGGCAAGGGTGTCAAGCGATATGGAGCAAAGGCAGATAAATGGAATTGAGGTAGAGATCAGCCATGGTCTAACTGAATGGCTGAGCAGGCTCGAGGGGCTGAATGGCCTACTCCTGTTCCCAATGTTCCTATCCGTTAATCCCAGGTTCCCTTTGGCTGTGGTGGGGTCAGGGCTTAAGGAGGTCTGTGGGGAAGGATTAGGTGGAATACACTGAAAGAAAGAGGCCTACCGTTCCTGGTCCTATCCTAACCTCAGGTTTGAGATGTGTTACTTTGCATATGTGGTGTCAGCTGTGGCTCAGTGGATAGTACTCCTGCCTCTGAGTCAGAAGGTTGTGAGTTCAAGTCCCACTTCAGAGACTTGAGCACAAAAATCTAAGCTGACACTCCAGTGCAGTGCTGAGGAGAGTGCTGCATTGTCAGAGGTGCCGGCTTGCAGATGAGACGTTAAACTGAGGTCCTGTCTGCTCTCCCAGGTGGATGTAAAAGATCCCATGGCACTATTTTAAAGTGAGAAGTCGCACAACACCAGGTTATAGTCCAACAGCTTTATTTGAAATCACAAGCTTTCGGAGCGCTGCTCCTTCGTCAGGTGAAGTGAAGAAATACAAATGGGCACAGCATATATAGACAGAGAACAATGCCTGTGCAGAGAACAATGCCAGACGACTACAGTTAATCTTTCTAACTGCCCTTTATCACACCCGGGATCTTTGGTTCATGTCACGCTACATGTAACCCCACCTGACGTAGAGTCATCCAGACTCGAGTCGTCGTTGGCTTGTTCTCTCTACACAGATGCGGCCGGACCTGCTGTGATTTCCAGCAAAAAAAGTAAAAAGTTTAAAGTTTTTGGTTTTCCATACAGACTGCAGCCTCTGCCACATTTGACCCCTTGTGACCCCACCTCATTGTCTTTGTTGTATTTTGCTATCGTCTTTGATGTAATGTCTTCCTGACTGACCTGGTTGGATTTGATTGCCGTGATTGTCTCTCTGCCGAGGTGTGATAAAGGGCAGTCAGAAAGATTAACTGTAGTCGTCTGGCATTGTTCTCTGCACAGGCATTGTTCTCTGTCTATATATGCTGTGCCCATTTGTATTTCTTCACTTCACCTGACGAAGGAGCAGTGCTCCGAAAGCTTGTGATTTCAAATAAAGCTGTTGGACTATAACCTGGTGTTGTGCGACTTCTCACTTTTGTCCACCCCAGTCCAACACCGGCATTTCCACATCATGGCCAATATTTTAAAGAGCAGGGGAGTTATCCCTGGTGTCCTGGCCAATGTTTATCCCTCAATCAACATCACTAAAAACAGATTATCTGGTCATTATCACATTGCTGTTTGTGGGATCTTGCTGTGTGCAAATTGGCTGCTGCGTTTCCTACATTACAACAGCGACTCCACTTCAAAATAGTACTTCATTGGCTGTAAAGTGCTTTGGGACGTCCTGAGTTTGTGAAAGGCGCTATAGAAATGCAAGTCTTTCTTTGCATTAAGCTACATTTTTTTGGTAAGTGAGTGTTAAACGTATTGACTTATCACTAAAGCATTTGTGTTTCAGGTTCTGCAGTATTGCTTGTTACCCCCCACACCTCAGCAGTAAGTTACACTCTCCAGTCAGGGAAATTGCACAATAATTGGCTTTTAACAAGCTCAGTGAGCTGGTAATGATCCAGTTACATGAGAATATTAAGCTCGGAACGAACAGAAACAAGCCATTCGGCCCATCAGGCCCACTCTTTCCACAGTCCATACATGGTTACTTCAAATCAGTTAGTTTCATTCTCTCTCTTTTACAATCCCACCGGATTTGTCCCCATTAATTTGAGGCGTTGTTTGAGTTGGTCAAACCTCTGGCCCATGTGTAATATTTTCCATCTCTCCTAAATTACTATTAGGCTACACTTAATCCAATAACAGTAGCGCAACTGAGATCATTATTAATCCTAGAGTCCAGCCACAGGGGCAGAGTGCAAAAAGATTTCAGTTCGTAGAAACTGTTGGTCATAAAAAGAAGTCATAACACCTTAAAGCAACTGTGGCATTCATGATAGGTCATGTCATTAGTAAGTTTAAACTGGATTAATAGCAAACTAATGTCAGTTTATTTTGGACTTTGCACACAATGGCCCAAAAATTCGTGAGTGAGCCTTCGTGCGAGGGTAAGGCCTCCCCGCGATCTCTCACTGCGCGCTGGCTTTTTCAGTCCGAGCACGCACGAACTTGATGTTCTGGACAGCAGCTGTGCAGGGCTTTCGTATCCCACAGGCGTAGTTAATTCGTGCGAGCTGTGGGATCACGTGACTCAGTTAGAGCCAATGGCAGCACACCATCTTTCATTCATAGCTTTCACAGCACGGCTGTGAAAGCTATGAATACTATACCCCCCTAAAAGAACAGCTAAACCTCAATTAAATTTAAAAAAAAAACCATCACATTAATAAAATAAGTATAGTTAAATAAATTAACCATTTTAAACAAAAAATTAAATTTTTGAAAAAATTTAAAATCTTTTAAAAAGTTATAAAAATAAACTTACCTGTCTTTAAAGTCTCTAAAAAAGATATACCTGTTAAAAAAAATTCAAAATAATACTTAATTAAGTACTTACCTTGTTAAAAGAGGGTCCTACGCCTCCTTTCTTTATGTCTAAAATCTTCCATGCTTACCTGCGCGTCCAAAGCACTAAGTGCACTGCGTGCGCGCAGCCTGTAGCGCGCACGCGGTTCACCTAGGAACCGCCCCCTTTTGAATTCACCAAGTGCCGGTTTTCAGCGCATGCGCAGTGCATGCAGAAAACCGGCAATTGGAGACAGAATACGCGAGAGTACACAGTGCGTACTCTCGCGTAGCGGCACTAATTTTTGGGCCATTATTCTTCTCTTGCTTTCGCCTGAATATATCACAGGTCACGGAGTGCAGATCGGAACAGAGTGTTAAGCTGCGAGTTTGGTGAGTGAGGGAGTGAATCTTAAAGGTTAATCTCTTTTTTTTAATAAAATCTAGTCTTGTGTGCTTGCAATTAGCATTTAACTTAAATTTAAATTTACTGTTTCAAGTTTTAAGTTTCTTCCAGGCTTGGGCAGGGCTAAGCAAGCTCTGTGCTGGAGAGCAGGTGAGAGTAATTAATTAATTAACTGGTCTAAACTGGTTCTGTAACTGCCAGAGAGCTCACTTATTTAAATCTCAGCAGTATAAATAAGGGAGGCTAGAGTGCAGTTTGTCACGGAACAGAGTGTTAAGCTGTGAGTTTGATGAGTGAGGGAAGGGAGGTGTTCCTTTCTTTTTCTATCTTTGTCAGCTTCCAGGAGAGCAGGAGCTAAAAAGCTGCACAAGAGGGGACAGAGAACCAGCGGGAGTTCGGCTCTGTGACACCCCTCAACCGCATCTGGAGAAAAATAAAAGTGTGGTTTAAGCAGAGTGCTGCAAGTTGGGAATTGGTTCTTACTTTACACCAAGGAAAGAGTCCGAGAGCGGGAGCAGGCAAACAACTGCGAAACTGCTAAAGTGACGTCATAACCAGGGAAGGAGCTGATTGGTAAGTAGGACCTGGTGAGTATTTCTACAGTCCAGTCGTTAAAGTAAAAGTAAGGTCTCTAGTTTAGAGTAAGTAGTGTTTAAAGGGAAGTAAGGCCTCTAGTGTATTTAATATTCTTTCATTTAAAGGAAGTAAAGGGAGTAAATTAAGGGTAGGACATGGCAGGGCAGCTCGGCAGTGTGGAGTGCACCTCCTGTGCTATGTGGGAAGTCAGGGACACTTTCGGTGTCCAGGGCGAACACATGAGCAGGAAGTGTCTCCAGCTGCAGCTACTCAAAATCCGTGTTTCAGAGCTGGAGCTGCGGCTGGAGTCACTGTGGAGCATCCGCGAGGCTGAAATCTTCGTGGATAGCACGTTTAACAAGGTGCTCACACCACAGGTAAAGAGTGCACAGGCAGACAGGAAATGGGTGACCGCCAGACAGAGTAAAAGAACTAGGAAGGTAGTGCAGGAGTCCACTGGGTCCATCTCCCTCTCCGACAGATTTTCCGTTTTGGATACTGATGGGGAAGATGGTTTCTCAGGGAAATGCAGCAAGAGCCAAGTCCGTGGCACTATGAGTGGCTCAGCTGCACAGGAGGGAAGGAAAAAGAGTGGGAGAGCAATAATGATAGGGAATTCTATCGTAAGGGGAACAGATAGACGTTTCTGTGGCCGCAGACGTGACTCCAGGATGGTATGTTGCCTCCCTGGTGCCAGGGTCAAGGATGTCACTGAACGGCTACAGGGCATTCTGAAGGGGGAGGGCGAACAGTCAGAGGTCGTGGTTCACATTGGTACCAATGACATGGGTAGAAAGAGGGATGAGGTCCTGCAACAAGAATTTAGGGAGCTAGGTAGCAGATTAAAAAGCAGGACCTCAAAGTTTGTAATCTCTGGATTACTCCCGGTGCCACGTGCTAGTGAGTATAGGAATAGAAGGATAGAGCAGATGAATGCATGGCTAAAGAGTTGGTGCAGGAGGGAGGGCTTTAGTTTCCTGGATCATGGGTCTGTTTCTGGGGAAGGTGGGACCTGTACAAGTCGGACGGGTTGCACCTGAACCGGAACGGGACCAACATCCTTGCGGGGAGGTTTGCTAGTACTGTTGGGGGGGGGGGGTTTAAACTAACTTGGCAGGGGGATGGGATACGGAGTGGAGCTATAGTAGGGGGTGATGCACAGCCAAATATAGAGGAAAAAACAAGTCAGCCTGGAAGGCAAAGCAAATATGTAACGGCACAAGGGAGTATGGCAAGGCTGGATGGCATTTATTTTAATGCAAGGAGTCTTGCGAGTAAGGCAGATGAATTGAAGGTGTTGATGAACACATGGGAGTATGATATTGTTGCTATCACAGAGACATGGTTGAGGGAGGGGCAGGACTGGCAGCTCAATATTCTGGGGTATAGAATCTTCAGGCGAGACAGAGGGGGGTGTAAAAGAGGAGGGGGTGTCGCAATATTAATCAAGGAGTCAATTACTGCTGTAAGGAGGGATGATATCTTAGCAGGTTCCTCTAATGAGGCCATATGGGTAGAACTTAAAAACAAAAAGGGGGCAAGCACTTTGCTAGGAGTGTACTATAGGCCCCCAAACAGTCAGGGGAGATAGAGGAACAGATATGTAGGCAAATCGCAGAGAAGTGTAGAAATAATAGGGTAATAATAGTAGGGGATTTCAACATCCCCAATATTAACTGGGATAGTCAGAGTGTGAAAGGCTTAGAGGGTGCGGAATTCTTAAAGTGCATCCAGGAGAGCTTTTTGAGCCAGCATGTAGAAAGTCCTACAAGAGAGGGAGCGGTACTGGACCTAATTCTAGGGAATGTAGCCGGGCAAGTGGTAGAAGCGTCAGTAGGAGAGCATTTTGGTAACAGTGACCATAATTCGGTGAGATTTAAGGTAGTCATGGAAAAGGACAAAGATGGACCGGAAATAAAAGTTCTACATTGTGGGAAGGCCGATTTTAATATGATAAGGCAGGATCTGGCCAAAGTGGACTGGGATCAGCTACTTGTATGAAAATCCACATCAGAGCAGTGGGAGTCTTTCAGAAAGGAAATAGAGAGAGTACAACGCCAACATGTTCCCGTAAAGGTCAAGGGTGGGGCCAACAAGCCCAAGGAACCCTGGATGTCAAGGGATATACAAGAATGGATTAGGAAAAAAAGGGAGGCTATTGGCAGATACAAAGGACTAAAAACAGTGGAAGCCCTAGAGGAGTATAGAAAGTGCAGGGGGCTACTTAAAAAAGAAATTAGGAGAGTGAAGAGGGGGCATGAAAAAACACTGGTGAGCAAAATAAAGGAAAATCCCAAGGTGTTTTATAAGTATATTAAGGGCAAGAGGATAGCCAGGGAAAGAGTAGGGCCCATTAGGGACCAAAGTGGCAATCTGTGTGTAGAGCTGGAAGATGTGGGTGAGGTTTTAAATGAATATTTTGCATCTGTGTTCACTATGGAGACGGACGATGTAGGCATAGAAATCAGGCTGGGGGATTGTGATATACTTGAACAAATTAGTATTGAGAGGGAGGAGGTACTAGCGGTTTTAGCGGGCTTAAAAGTGGATAAATCCCCAGGCCCAGATGAGATGTATCGCAGGCTGCTGTGTGAGGCAAGGGAGGAGATTGCAGGGGCTCTGACACAAATTTTCAGAACCTCTCTGGCCACAGGGGAGGTGCCAGAGGACTGGAGAACAGCTAACGTAGTACCATTATTCAAGAAGGGTAGTAGGGATAAACCAGGGAATTACAGGCCAGTGAGTCTAACATCAGTGGTAGGGAAATTATTGGAAAAAATTCTGAGGGACAGAATTAGTCTCCACTTGGAGAGGCAAGGATTAATCAAGCATAGTCAGCATGGCTTTGTCAGGGGGAGATCATGTCTAACCAATTTGATTGAATTTTTCGAGGGGGTGACTAGGTGTGTGGATGAGGGTAGTGCAGTTGATGTAGTCTACATGGACTTCAGTAAGGCTTTTGACAAAGTCCCACATGGGAGACTGGTCAAGAAGGTAAGAGCCCATGGGATCCAGGGCAATTTGGCACATTGGATCCAAAATTGGCTTAGTGGCAGGAGGCAGAGGGTGATGGTCGAAGGTTGTTTTTGTGACTGGAAGCCTGTGTCCAGTGGTATACCGCAGGGATCGGTGCTGGGTCCTTTGATGTTTGTAGTGTACATTAATGGTTTAGATATGAATGTAGGAGGTATGATCAGTAAGTTCGCAGATGACACGAAAATTGGTGGAGTGGTAAATAGCGAGGAGGGAAGCCTCAGGCTACAGGACGATATGGACGGGTTGGTTAGATGGGCAGAACAGTGGCAAATGGAATTTAACCCTGAAAAGTGTGAGGTAATGCATTTTGGGAGGACTAACAAGGCAAGGGAATACACAATGAATGGGAGGACCCTAGGAAGGACAGAGGAGCAGAGGGACCTGGTGTGCATGTACATAGATCCCTGAAGGCAGCAGGACAGGTAGATAAGGTGGTTAAAAAGGCATATGGGATACTTGCCTTCATTAGCCGAGGCATAGAATATAAGAGCAGGGAGGTTATGATGGAGCTGTACAAAACGCTAGTTAGGCCACAGCTGGAATACTGTGTGCAGTTCTGGTCGCCACACTATAGGAAGGATGTGATTGCATTGGAGAGGGTGCAGAGGAGATTCACCAGGATGATACCTGGGCTGGAGCGCTTCAGCTATGAAGAGAGACTGGACAGGCTGGGGTTGTTTTCCTTAGAGCAGAGAAGGCTGAGGGGGGACCTGATTGAGGTGTACAAAATTATGAGGGGCATAGATAGGGTAGATAGAAAGGAACTTTTCCCCTTAGTGGAGGGGTCAATAACCAGGGGGCATAGTTTCAAGGAAAGGGGCAGGAGGTTTAGAGGGGATTTGAGGAAAAACTTTTTCACTAGAGGGTGGTTGGAATCTGGAACTCACTGCCTGAAAGGGTGGTAGAGGCAGGAACCCTCACAACATTCAAGAAGCATTTAGATGAGCACTTGAAACGCCATAGCATACAAGGCTACGGACCAAGTGCTGGAAAATGGGATTAGAATAGACAGGGCTTGATGGCTGGCACGGACACGATGGGCCGAAGGGCTTCTTTCTGTGCTGTATAACTCTGACTCTATGACTCTCTGAGTTTATTTATCTTTGCTTAGCTGAGACAATTCACAGTGCCTCTGGGCAGTTTAAACGTGGCCATGCCAGAATACATATTTTTAATTGAAATGCGACTGAATTCTATTAAAATGGATCTCTCCCACTGTGGCCTTGGCAATGCCTCCTGCTGCAGGCTGTTCTGAATTTCCTTCCTCCACAGCCAGACCATGAATCAGTTTTGTTTTCCATTGTGTGAAGATTGATGCGTCCTTTTGTGTTGCCAGGTTACACAGAAGGCAGCAAGGCACAAAACATTTGGGAAACTTATGGGAATTACTGCAGACCGCCCCATCCCCCCCCCCCCCCCCCCCCCCCCACCCCCCCACCTCAAAGTGGCCCAAGCATTGAAATTATTAGTTTAAGAACTCAAGGGGCTGTAATTTGCGCCAGTTCCGAGTTTAGGCACGCAAAGCGCTACAACCCGAAACTTCAAAGGGCCTCCACGGGCGGAGAGTTGCGCTATTTGCCCAACTTCTGCCCGCTGAATGCCCGTGAAATTCTTATGCCTGGTAAAAGCAGGAGTAAGGCCTTCTTTTACCAGCATGAGAGTTTTAAGAAACAAGAAAAATAAAATTTTATCAATAACTTATACATTTGAAAACCTGTGAGGTAAGGAAATGAGCTAAGTTTATTGTTAGCCCCTTTAAAACATGTGAAACATTTATTTTTCAAAAAATTACATTTTTGTTTGAAATATTTAATTAAAATGCCATTTTAATTCATTTTAAATGTGATTTTTTTTTTTGAAGTGTATGTGTATTTTTTGGGGCATTCCCATTCACACTTATGAAGGTTCCGTACATATGGAATCCTTGTAAGTATGAATGGGGATTCCCTTCTGTCATTGGTTGGGTCGGCCCACGTGAACCCAGGGGCGCTCGCGAACCGCCTGCACCCCTGGGATATGTGGGCCTCTTCCCGCCTCCTGAATGCAGGTATTGCCTGTTGATGGATGTGAGCAAATTCATTCATCTAAGGCTAGTTTCTAATGGTTGACATAGGATAAATTCTACTAATGTGGGCTCTTGACATGGAGTCTTGCTCACCTAGGAGCAAATATCGGGAAATCACCGGCGCATCCCCACGATTTGCTGCTATGTGCTCCCGGTGGGTGAGGCATTCATAAATTTTACCCTATAAGGTCACTGACTGCATCATCACGCTCTCATTTTATAATACAGGCTTTTCTGTTGCCAATGAATGTGCTGCAAATGTATGTTTTACTGAAGGGACCGACAGAATTTGACAATCACCTATAGACTTTTATGATAAGCCGCCTCCTTCCATCCAAACAAGAAGTGTCCAAACCTTTTTCTCATGGTGTCTCCTGCATTAGTTGTGGCTGAGTGGGTAGCACTCTTGCCTCTGTGTCAGAAGGTTGTGGGTTCAAGTCCCACTCCAGAGACTTGAGCACAAAATCCAGGCTGACACTCCCAGTGCAGTGCTGAGGGAGTGCTACCCTGTCGGAGGTGCCGTCTTTCAGATGAGACGTTAAACCGAGGCCCTGTCTGTTCTCTCAGGTGGACGTAAAAGATCCATTGCACTATTTTGAAGAAGAGCAGAGGAGATCCCCCCTAGTGAACTGGCTAATATTTATCTCTCAACCAACATCACTGAAACAGATAATCTGGTTATCACATTGCTGTTTGTGGGAGCTTGCTGTGCGCAATTTGGTTGCCACGTTTCCTACATTACAATAGTGACTCCACTTCAAATGTATTTCATTGGCTGTAAAGTGCTTTGGGACATCCCAAGGTCGTGAAAGGTGCTAATTAAATGCAAGTCTTTCTTTCCTTTTCTTAGTTAGGTGTCCTGTGATCTGCACATAAAGGTTAAGGGGGAAAAATTCAGTTGATTAGCACCTCCCGTTTGCGCCCTCACGAAATTGACCAGAGTTTTTTGCAGTGGCGCTAAACTCTACCGCCACGGTCTCCTGCGCCCGCAGCTCGTGACGTCAGTTGAGCGTGCAACGCCCCGGTAGCGCCCCGGACCGGACATTGAGTGGTGCCCCTTCCTTTCCGCCTGCCGCTAGCAAGGACAGGTAGAGGGGGACGTTTCGCAGTTGCGAAGGGGCTGGGGGAGCGCTATTTAAAGGTGGCCTCTTCCTGCCCTTTTTTTGTCGGAGGCATTTTTGCACCACACATTTGTGAGAGAGAGAGAGAGAGAGAGAGATTCAGAGAGAGAGAGACTTCTGGAGAGATTCAACGCTGTGTGAAGGAGTTTTGGGTACTGAGCAGCACTTTGCAGGTTCTTTTTGATTTGACGTTCCTTGCATCGATTTAGAAGAGACTGTGGGGGCTGAACTCTGAGCTCTTTCCCTGGGGCTCTCCATTGTTCTTTGCAGCAGATTTGAAGTTCAGGTCTGTCCAGGCTGAGATTCAAGGCTGAAATGAGTAGGGTGTGGCTGGAGAGCAAGATCGACCCTCCTCTTTAAGAACTAGCCGGCGCCAGTGTGTCTGTGTTCCATTGCTGACTGACATCACATGAGCTTCGCCAGCGCTCTGAGTTAGCGCCTCGCTCCTCGGCGTTAGCGCCTTAAGAGGGGTGTGTAGCGCCTGATTTAGCACTCCAATCACCTCCAGGGGCGATAGAAGCCAAGTTTGCAGTCGGAGGCGATAATTAGTGCCAGGCGCTAAACTTTGTGCCCGGCCGATAATTGCGCCCCAAACGGGTCGAAACTGAATTTCTCCCCCTAAATGATTGTTCCCGTTATTTTGCGAATATTTCACGCTGCTGATACTAGCAGATCATAGTGTTCAGGTTCAGGATTCATCCACCAAAGAGGGATCAGCCCCTTCCAAACCTCTAGCCGACTAAAATTCAATCAGGTGAAACCAGCAGAGTAAGCTTTATCAGTGCTCAGAGAAACGAGATTTCCCGGGCCTCTTAGACCAGATTGCCATGGCTCACTGACCACATATGGCCTGTGGGTTGTGGTTTGGGCCCCTCCGGAGAAGAGCCTTCGATTGACACTACCACTGGTGGAGCCTCTCACACTGTAGGGGGCTCATCGGAAAATCGCAGGTGCATTTCTCATCAGTGTCGATGGATGAAAAACCGTGAGCAAAGCACCCTTCAATTATCCGATAAGTCACCCGCCTTGTGTGTCTGAGGCCCCATCGATGACGAGGGCTCCCTGTAAACTTCCACCCATCAGATCTGAAACATGTTGGGGTTTTTTTTCAAAACTTTTTTGGTATGGAATCCAAGATGGCTGCCAGCCAGCAAGGCTTTGAAATGTTTATTCCACAATGACCTTGAAATCCGTGCAGTCAATTGTAATCAGATTTTACACCTCATTTCTTGGCGTCCCAGTCATACTTTTACCAAGAATGCTGAATTGTAAGAGTTCAGCCATGGCCGCAACAGTTTAACGAGCTCGCGAACAGAATGCATTCTAAGTGTGATTTATCGGCCTGTCAGCTGGTTTGATTTTTTTTGCTTTACTCTGACCACAATCAATTTTTCATTTCTAACCACTGGGCTGATTTAACGGAAGTGCTGAGTGTCTGAGTATGCAATATATGGGAGCTGACATTTCATCAATGGGATTATAATTTTTTTATAGCTCCATCGGATGTGCACAAGCTTTATATGCAGTTCGTGTCTTCATTTCATTCATATTTCTGCACACGCTAAAATGCCAAATTAACAGTTTGCCGCTAACACTTATTTTATGTAATGGCTACCTTCTAATCGCTTAAACAAAACAAAATCAGGAGCTGCAGCTCACTAGCAATTCATATAAAATTAATTCCAACAATTTATGATTTCCCCCCCCCCCCCCCAATTTTAAACAGTTTGGGGGCGATTTTGCCAGCCCTTGTATGCAAGACCTCATCAAACTGCAGAGAATGTCACTGTTTGACAGCTTCACAGAGCTGTCAAATGATGACAATTCATCTGTCCGAAATGTTGACGTGCTCTGCAACCGGCTTTCCCTTAATTGGCCTGCTAAGCCCACTGGGCAGGCTTAACAAGGTCAATCAAGGGAAAATAGCGTGGGTTGGCCACAAATCGATGCAGGCGGGACATCGACCCGACAAGCAGCAGTCCCGCCTCCAACGCGCCCTCAGTCACAAAATCGCCCCCTTTAAATCACTGAACAACAACACAGACCAGAACTGAGCCTTACAGATTGAGCAAGGTGTCGGGTCTCATCCATACTTTGTGCCAAGGTAACTGATGTCAGTCAGGATGATGCTATATAAATGCAAGCTTTTGTTGTTGTTGTTGCTGTAATTGGTCTCAGTACTCTGGGCTACGGAGGGGAAAAGCCAGTCAAGATTCCCATTGACGACCATCCAATGACCCCTGCTGGAACGTCAGAATGTGTGAATGTTGGGCTGGACTGTCCCCATGATGGAACGTCTACTCTTGGATTTTTCCAATTGGCCCTATTTTAATGTTGACAGTAACTCTTTTAAAGTGCAGACAGTTGTACAATAGCACTGCTCGGAAAATCTAGGTTTCAATGTCTATGTTCAAACAAAAAGAATAGCCATTTAATGAGCTATAGGTCAGCCAATGGTGTTGCTGCACCAATTCTGCTGTGATCCCTTGAACACATCCTCTATGAGCTGAAGTTTGGAGTTTCTTTGTTGTCTCTAGTCCAACCTTCCTCTGCACCCTACTGGTGGGAAGAAACCTCCTTCCAAGGGGCCAGTTGCGACATTTTTAACTTGACTGAAACATTGCATGCCTTGTTTTGCCTTTGGACTCCATTGGTTAGTATGAAGAAAGAAGTTGCATTTATATAGCGCCTTTCACAACCTCAGGACATCCCAAAGTGTTTTCCATCCAATTAAGTACTTTTTGAAGTGTAGTCACTGTTGTAATGTAGGAAACGCGGCAGCCAATTTGCGCACAGCAAGCTCCCACAAACAGCAATGTGATAATGACCGGATAATCTGTTTTTTAGGGGTGTTGATTTGAGGGATAAATATTGGCCAGGACAATGTAGAGTAAATGGTGGCAGAACTGGCACTGTTTTACATGAACAAAGTACATATGCTGGGGTGAGTCGATTTACATAATTCACATTCAAGGGGTAAGTGAGTAATTTTACAAAAGTTAACAACCAAAGCCACCACTGATGTCAAACAATGTAAAAATCTAAACTCTTATTTTAGGTTAGATTTAATTTTATACGTCTCTGGCAGTGCTTTAAAGGGAAATTTCAGCCTCCGAACAGCTCCTGTTTAACACACCGAACACCCCACCAAAGATCTATTTCCCGCTGTTCATTTATTGTGTATAAAACCAACTACACAGAAAAAGCCAAACTCAAAGACAGAAAATACGGCCCAATGTTTACCTCTCACTGCAGGCAATTACTGCTTTGGATTGATCAGATTACAATATAACATGGAATCTACATTGCAGCTGGCTGATCAAATTAGGATAAACTTCGCTCAAAGAATGCTAAATGTTTGCCATCATTTAAGAAAGTACGAGAGGCAGAATCAGGGCTTTCCAAAGTGACTGGTGTCAAGTGTGAGCCTCAACTCAGTGATAGTGCAGTCACCGTTCAGTCAGAACATTGTGGGTTCACGCCTCACGCCGAGACATAACTATAAAATCTAGGCTGAAGCTTTAGTCCAGTGCGGAAGCAATGCTGCATTGTTGGAGGTGCCGTCTTTCGGATGAGATGTTAAACTGAAACCCCATCTACCTGCTTGGTTGACTGTTAAAGATTAAGGGGTAGAGTTTCCACTTTGGGCAATTCTGGCGCAAATTGTGCCCAATATTGCACCCGTTTTGAAAAGTGTTTCTCCCCCCCCTCCGAGTTTCCGCCCAAATTCATTTGCATATCACTGAACACACAATCTGCCATGAACCAGCGCAATCGGGCAGCGTTTCAAAACATTTTAAAAAAAAAATTTGCTTTACAAAATATTCCTTAATATACTTAAGAGTGGTAACTTGGTAAAGTTTGATTAATACAGCTGAAAATGGGTTTATCACAAAAAATAAGCATTTTGAATCAATGTTTTTAAAACTGGCGCAAAAGATCGCAGAAGCTCGAGTTGCGCTGAACGCATGTTCTTTTGCGCCCGTTACACCGATTTCAGGCGAATTCCAGCACAGTCAAGTGGAAACTCCAGGCCCCCATGTTGAAGAGCTGGGGAGTTCTCCTGGTGTCCTGGTCAATATTTCCCCCTCAACCAGCACACACTGATTGGTCATTCATCTCATTGCTGTACGTGGGACCCTGCTGTGTGCAAATTGTCTGCCACATTTGCCTACATTACAACAGTGACTGCACTTTAAAAGTAGCTCATTGGCTGTGAAACACTTTGGGACGTTCCGAGGAAGCGAAAGGTGCTTTAGAAATACGAGATCTTTCTTCTTTCTTTTTTTCAAAATGCAATTGGATGCTGAGATTTTATGTACCAGGAGGATAAGCTTTGAATGGGTCACTGTATTAGAAATAGAAACTAAATTAATGTCAGCACCTTCTAGTCCACTCAGTGATAGGTTATAATCTCTATTTCTATCAATCTACCCACCAACCCACTAGGTTACTTGTAGAGGCAGCAACACTCCACATCCACCTGCTGCATTAGAAACAGAGACAGTGGCTGCGCTTTTGCAAATGGATGCGGCTTGGGAGCGGGTCAGCTGGTTTCCGGGTTCCAGTCCCGCCCCCAACCGCATCCGGCCAACGGACGTGATTTTATGTCGATTGGCCTTGTTAAGTCCGCCCTGCGGGCTTGCCGGACAATTAAGAAGAAGCCAGTCAGATGACATCATTTGATGACACGTCATCTGCCGGTTTTCTTAAAGGGACCACACACAATTTTTCTTTAACAGCTCATTTCTCAATGTTTGACAGCATTGAGGTGCTGCAAACACTGACAATGACTGTTCACAGGTGAGCCCTTGCACCCAGGCTCTCCAGTGACTCCCTCCTTAGGCTAGAACAGATGGCAGCTGCAGGTGAGGTTACAGAAGCGATCTGTCACTGATGAGAGAGGTTCTCCCAATGAGGTGGGACTAGACAACCAATTCAAAACTTGTTACCTACAGAAAAGTGTAAATGCATTAAAAATGATTTCCCCAACATTTCCTTACCTCTGAAACTCACCAGTGCATCATTGGATCCTTCACACCACTTCTTCAACTGTCATCAATGCAGAAACATTACAGCAGACTCACAACACGCCACACTTACCTGGCGTGGTGTCCGGACGCGGGGAACCCGAGGTAGAAGCGGCAAAATTGAAAAAGAGCCTGTTAACAAGTATCAAGTACCTGTTAACAGCCAGGTAAGTGGCTATAATCCTCTTCCTGCCGCTAGGTGTCGGGTCCATGCGCAAATCGGGGACCCGACACTTGGGAAGATTGATTGGAGGCGGGTTGACAGCGGGTTTCCTGCCCGCTGTCAATCATTGCCATTTTGACAGCGGTCCCGCCTCCAATCCACACTCTGAGGACCGGCAAAATTCCAGCCAGTATCGTAACTAGTAACCACCAAACCATTCACTACAATAAAAGAAAGAAAGACTTGCATTTATATAGTGCCTTTCACGACCTCAGGACACCGCAAAGCACTTTACAGCCAATGAAGTACTTTTGAAGTGTAGTCACTTTTGTGGTGTAGGAAACGCGGCAGCCAATTTGTGCACAGCAAGCTCCCACAAACAGCAAAGTGATAATGACCGGATAATCTATTTGTTTAGTGATGTTGATTGAGGGATACATATTAGCCAGGGGAGAACTCCCCTGCTCTTCTTCGAAATAGTGCCACGGCATCTTTTACGTCCCCCTGAGAGAGCAGACGGGGCCTCGGTTTAACATCTCATCCAAAAGACGGCACCTCCAACACTGCAGTACTCCCTCAGTAGTGCACTGGAGTGTTAACCTAGATTTTTGTGCTCAAGTCTCTGGAGTGGGAACTTGAACCCACAACCTTCTGACTCAGAGGCGAGGGTGCTACCCACTGAGCCACGGCTAGACACAAATAGAAAGAGCAGCTACAACACAGACAGCCCTCGCCAAACCACCGACCTCCTGTATTAGAAAGAGGGACTGCAACAGAGGCAGAATCCAATAACCCACACCCACTGCATTAGAAATAAAGTCCATATCACAATCAGCAAGCACCTGCAACATTAGTGAGAGGAGCCCATCACAATTTTACAACAGGTTTCCACAGGTTGCAACATTTTCCCAGATTCCCATGGATGTGGAAACTGCACAAGAATCTCCTTCCTGTGAAGCTGACGATACAACATTCTCCTCTCATCACTCTTCTCCCAACTAGCTAGCATTTGTACACCGGAACTTTTGTATATTAAAAAAATTATAAGTCGCACTATTTTGCTTCTTTGGAGAGGCCGAGAACGATTGAGAGCTGAGGGCAACTCGCCGCTTGCATGGTCAGCTCTTTTCTGGCAATCTAATCAAGGCTTTTCAGCTAAGCTTTTATGGGCCAGAAATTCGGCTCTTGTCGGGTGAGTACGCGCTGTGTACTCACCCATAAGGCCACCTGAAGTGCCGGTTTCACGCATGCACTGCGCATGTGCAGGGAACCAGAACTTCCGTTCCCCTGAAGGAAGGGGTTCAGAAGTCGAACGCGTGCGCGGGAGAGGCAGCGCGCACGCAGCGAACTTCGTTTTTTTTTTCAGGTTTCTCCGTGAGGGCAGCTGCAGGAGGCCCAGGACCTGAATTCCTCGTGGGCCCGAAGCACAATGGCAGGCGCGGTAGGTAAGTATGCGCGCGATGCTTGCACCCGCAGGAAGCTGGAGAGCTGAATTTCTGGCCCTAATAAGCTTATTGATGAGGTGTTCCAGGAACAGCTCCTCCTGCGAGGGTATACATATCAGGAAAGGATGAACAGGCTGGGTCTCTTTTTTTCCCTTGAAAAGAGAAGGCTGAGGGGTGAACTAATAGAGGTCTTTAAAATTATGAAAGGTTTTGATAGAGTAGACACAGAGAGAATGTTTCCACTTGTGGGGAAGAGCATAACTAGAGGCCATCAATATAAGATAGTCACCAAGAAATCCAATAGGGAATTCAGATGAAACTTCTTTACCCAAAGAGTGGTGAGAATGTGGAACTCGCTACCACAGGGAGTGGTTGAGGCGAATAGTATAGATGCATTTAAGGGGAGGCTAGACAAGCATACGAGGGAGAAGGGAATAGAGGGTTATGCTGATAGAGTTAGATGAGGAAAGACGGGAGGAGGCTCGAGTGGAGCATGGACTGGTTGGGCCGAATGTCCTGTTTCTGTGCCGTATATCCTATGTAATCATATTTCGATTAGGCACTTTACAGCCTTTCAGACTCAACACTGAGTTCAACAATTTCAGATCATAACCTCTGCCCCCATTTTTTCAGATGGCAGCTGTTGATGATTCTGATATTCCCATTTACACCTCCTCTAGACCCATCTTTTGTTTATTTAGTTGTCCCATTACCATCTCCTTTTGCCTCGCACCATCATCCCTTTTGTCATTGAATCTCTCCTGCCTTCCACCCTATCGCAGACCTTCCCTTTTGCTCTTTCCTCCCCTCCCCCCTTTCTCTGCCTCTGTACTTGCTTAAAACCTGTTATTTCTCTAACTTTTTCCAGTTCTGACGAAAGATCACCGACCTGAAACGTTGGGCTGGATTTTGTCTTGGGGTCAGATTGGGGTTGTGTAATCCGCATTTTGTGTTCCCCCCCCGACTCCAGATTAATGTGGATGCCTGATGCAATTTTCACTTAATTGGGCAATTGAGTTGGAGCATGTGGGAACCCATGAACTAATTAGTGTTTTCAGTCTGAAAGGCGCCTCTGATGATGTCATCATTGCTGACTGACTGCCTAGTCTCAGAGACTGTTGGTGAGAGAGGACCTGCCTGGCTTTTGATGTGAGTGGACCTGGATGCAAAAATGGAGAGAGAGAGAGAGAGAGATTTTTTGCCAAGCAAGTCCTCCCAGGCAGTGTCTGAAGACATTCAATGCAGCAGCATCAGAGGCGATGTTCAGACCTAATACTACTACAACCTTCATCACACATCTCCGTTATAATAGTGGCCCTGCAGCAGATAGTCCGCTATCCACTTGTGCTCCCGCCAGCTTTCACTGGAGTGTTTCACACCAGGCGTGCTTCACGTCAGAAGAGGGTTAAACTAGCTACGGCGTTTCAAAATGGCATTACAGAGCCAATTTAGAGCTTGTTAAGGGCTTTGATGGCCTCTCCCGCCTCTTGAAGGCGGGACGGAGTCGGGAACCCCGCGACTGATTATGTCAAAATTGCGTGGAGGCGGGATGGGGTCGGAAACCCCGACCCCGCAAATTTAACCCCCCACACGCCTCCAAACCCGACTCCATGGGTCATTCAAAATCCAGCCCGTTGACTCTGTTTCTCGTTCCACAGATGCTGCCTGACCTGCTGAGTATTTCCAGCAATTTCTGTTTTTATTTTATATTTCAACTGTTAGTTGACGCTCTGTCATGTGCTTTGTGTGTTCTGAGGTCCCTCATGGCCTTTCTTGTGCAGAAAAGGCTGAAGGACGGATACGAGCTGAGTCATGTGGAAGCTGCTTATTGAGCTGCAACACCAGCGATGCCCCACACCCGATATATTTGTCTTTCTTCGAGCAGTAATCTGGCAACTGCGGTCAAACAAACAAGCCTCATGTTTATTATCATAAGTGAGAGACTTCTTGGAAACCACATTTCTTTGAGCAAAGCAATTGCTTCACACCAGGGACAAAGTACACACACGAGATTATCGTAAGAGCTGGAGGCGTCACATCTTATCAGCGCGAAAGATTTAAGCTTTCTTTGCAAAGAACAATATCGTTCCCCTTGATCTGAGGTTGAAGCTAAGCCTTGATACAAACTGAAATATAAAAGCAATGGATTTAGATTTTTGTCTGATTGAAAGAAATCTTTTCATGATCTCTGTGGCTTCTCCACCGTATATTTTTGGCGGTCCAATTGCAAGAACTTTCTTTGTTGATATCAATCTATTGCATATCGGAATTCAACCATGTGGTAAATGGTCTGAACGGGTGATGACAAGGCAGAATGGGTGTGGTAACCTAATACCAGTCAGGGAAATGAACACCAGGCTTTCTGTTCCATTGTGCAATTAAGTGCCTAATCTGACTTTACTTACTTGCTTGATAATCCATTGAGGATCAAAATTATACATGAATAACTAAATAAAAGGGAGCAACACACTTGACTCTGGTATTGCATTGCTCGGGTATATTTCAGCACCAGTTCCTGTACTGTACGCTGGGAAAATTGTACGTGCCTGTGATAGAGGAACCAGTACTTAAGCACATTAGTCACGATAGAATAGAATCATAGACTCTTGCAGCATAGAAGGAGGCCATTCGGCCCATCACACCTGTGCTGGCTCTTTGAAAGAGCTGTCCAATTAGTCCCACTCCCCCGCTCTTTACCCATTGTCCAGTAAATCTTTCCCTCTTCAAGTATTTATCCAATTCCTTTTTGAAAGCTATTATTGAATCTGCTTCCACCACCCTATCAGGCAGCGCATTCCAGATCACAACAACTCGCTGCGTAAAAAAAAATTCTCCTCATCTCCCCCTCTGATTCTTTTGCCAATCATCTTAAATCTGTGTCCTCTGGTTACCGACCCTCCTGCCACTGGAAACAGTCTCTCCTGATTTACTCTATCAAAACCCTCCATAATTTCAAAATAAAAATAAAGTTCAAACTGTTGATAAAATTTATGTTCTTCTGACAGGATCTATCCTTTGGCCCCATATTATTTATATGCTTTTTAAAAAATGATTCATTGACGGTGGTGCTGGTGTTCATGTTCCTACCATCTCAGATGTGTACAGTAGCTGTAGACATTACAAACCTCTGTAAAACCTGGTATGTAAAATGGCACACAACCCCTCTATGGTTCTGTAGTACTCTAGGAGTACCTTCTACTATAGGAGTTGTATCTTCCTCTCATACACAATGTGCAGATGTCACATGCCTGTGTACAAACATATTACAACTAGTCAATAAGGAAAAAAAGCAAAGAAAGGACTCGGATTTATATAGAGTCTTTCACAATCACCGGACATCTCGAAGCGCGTTACAGCCAATGAAGTACTTTCGAAGTGCAGTTACTGTTGTAATGTAGGAAACACGGCAGACAATTGGTGCACAGTAAGATCACACAAACCGCAATGAGATAATGACCAGATAATCTGTTTTAGTGAATGTTGGTTGAGGGATAAATATTGGCCAGGAGAACTCCCCTGCTCTTCTTCGGATAGTGGCCATGGGATCTTTTACATCCACCTGAGAGGGCAGAAGGGGCCTCGGTTTAACGTCTCATCCAAAAGACCTAATGTTCCAAACAGGGAGTGAAGACCAAGTGTAGACATCAGGTGAAGGAGGATTAGAGATAGGGGATAATTTGATTGCAGTCGCAATCAGTCATAAGAACATAAGAAATAGGTGCAGAAGTAGGCCATAAGGCCCTTCAAGCCTGCTTCAACATTCAGTAAGATCATGGCTGATCTTCGACCTCAATTCCACCTTCCTGCACTATCCCCATATCCCTTGATTCCCTTAATATCCAAAAAAAAGTCCCCATCTTAAAGTCATACATTCTATCCTTATTTTTAACATTAGACTTCTATTTTACGCTATTGTTGATAGTTTAACTAGCATAACTTGTGGCAATTTGGGAAGCAGAGGAGAAGAGTTGGTTGGAGCATGAGTTTCTCTGAGTCAGAAGGTTGTGGGTTCAAGTCCCACTCCAGAGACTTGAGAACATAAATCTAGGCTGACACTCCAGTGCAGTGCTGAGGGAGCGCTGCACTGTCGGAGGTGCCGTCTTTCAGATGAGACGTTAAACCGAGGCCCCGTCTGCTCTCTCACGTGGACGTAAAAGATCCCATGGCACTATTTCGAAGAAGAGCAGGGGAGTTATCCCCACTGTCTTGGCCAATATTTATCCCTCAATCAACATAACAAAAACAGATTATCTGGTCATTATCAGATTGCTAAATAACAACAAAAAACGCTGGAAAAACTCAGCAGGCCAGGCAGCATCCGTGGAGAGAGAAACAGAGTTAACGTTTCAGGTCGAAGACCTTTCGTCAGAACTGGAAAAAAGCAGGAAATGAAATAGATTTAAAGCAAGATTTATCACATTGCTGTTTGTGGGAGCTTGCTGTGCGCAAATTGGCTGCCACGTTTCCCACATTACAACAGTGACTACACTCCAAAAGTATTTCATTGGCTGTAAAGCACTTTGAGATGTCCGGTGGCCGTGAAAGGCGCTATATAAATGCAAGTCTTTCTTTTCTTTCTCTGCTATTCACACTGAGGATAGGAGAGGTGCTAAACTGCAGCACTACAGCGCCACTGCCAGTGGGAAAGGTGTAATTACAGCATCACAACTTTAGTAGGTAGTTTCAATTACAAATGTGGACATAGAAAGTTATAGTGGAAATGTTGACACAGAATGTTTACACAGATGTAAGATTATTAATATATTATAGTTAGATATATAGCAACAATGATACCAATATGTCAGTCAAATAAATCACTATCACAATTTGTCAAATTATGCTATTCAAGCATGGGAGCCTGCTATCTGCTACTATCTGGGCAAATCGCTTCACAAGAATTTTTTTAAAAAGTAAAAATAGAAAATTACTTCAGAGGTGAAATTCCTCTTTTAACAAATAATAGGAGAAGGTCTAACCTCCAGAAACTTAAGCTCATCCAAAACCCTGCTGCCCGTGTCCAAACTCTCACCAAGGCCCGTTCACCCATCACCCCTGTGCTCGCTGACCTACATTGGCTCCCGGTCCCCGCCTCTATTTTAAAATTCTCATCCGCGTGTTGAAATCTTTCCGTGGCCTTGCCCCCCCCCCCTCCGCCCCACCAATCTCTGTAACCTCCTCCAGCTCTACAACCCTCCGAGAACTCCGCATACCTCCAACTCTGGTCCCTTTCACCCCATCATTGGCGGCCGTGCCGTCGGCGGTCTAGGCCCTAAGCTCTGGAATTCCCTCTCTAAACCTCTCCTTTCTCCTTTAAGACGCTCGTTAAACCCTACCTCTTTGACCAAGCTTTTGGTCGCCTGTCCTAATTTCTCCTTATGTGGCTTGGTGTCAAATTTTGTCTGATTACACTCGTGTGAAGCACATTGGGAGATTAAAGGCGCTATATAAATGCAAATTGTTCTTGTTGAACTGATGTAGTTTCAAGAAGTGTGAATAGAGGTAGGCATGGAAGTAGCAGGAGGATGAATGTCAAAATATACCCAAAACTGACAGATGAAATTTATCAATGTCATTGTGCAACTAATGTGCAGCCCTAATTCTGTCCTTACACTGATGTAGACTCTTAAAGGAGGCACAGCAGGAAATAATAAAATGTAAAATGTTTTGCCTTCATGCTTCTAGCAGGAATATGTAGCAAAGATTTATAACCAAGTACAACTATTACATCGTATTTACAGCACAGAAACAGGCCATTCGGCCCAACTGGTCCGTGCCGGTGTTTATGCTCCACAGGAGGCTCCTCCCACCCTTCTTCATCTCACCCCGTCAACATATCCTTCTATTCCTTAATACAAAAGCAAAATACTGCGGATGCTGGAAATCTGAAATAAAAACAGAAAATGCTGGAAATACTCAGCAGGTCAGGCAGCATCTGTAGAGAGAGAAACAGAGTTAACGTTTCAGGTCGATGACCTTTTTCTAGTTCTGACGAAGGGTCATCGACCTGAAACGTTGACTCTGTTTCTCTCTCTACAGATGCTGCCTGACCTGCTGAGTATTTCCAGCATTTTCTGTTTTTATTCCTTCTATTCCTTTCTCCCTCGTGTGTTTATCTAGCCTCCCCTTAAATGCATCTATACTATTCGCTTCAACCACTCCCTGTGGCAGCGAGTTCCACATTCTCACCACTCTCTGGGTAAAGCAGTTTCTCCTGAATTCCCTACTGGATTTATTAGTGACTATCTTATATTTATGGCCCCTAGTTCTGGTCTCCCCCACAAGTGGAAACATCTTCTCTACGTCTACCCTATCAAACCCTTTCATAATCTTAAAGACCTCTATCAGGTCACCCCTCAGTCTTCTCTTTTCAAGAGACAAGAGCCCCAGCCTGTTCAATCTTTCCTGATAGGTATAACCGCTCAGTTCTGGTATCTTTTCTAGTAAATCTTTTTTACCCCTTCTCCAGTGCCTCTATATCCTTTTTATAATATGGAGACCAGAACTGTTCATCAAGTACTCCAAGTGTGGTCTAACCAGGGTTTTATACAAGTTTAACATAACTTCCCTGCTTTTCAATTCTATCCCTCTAAAAATGAACCCCAGTGCTTTGCTTTTTTTATGGCCTTATTAACCTGCGTCGCTACCTTTAGTGATTTCTAGACCTGTAACCCCAGATTCCTCTGCTCCTCTACCCCATTTAGAGACTTATTTTCCAAGGAGTATGTGGCCTCCTTATTCTTCCTACCAAAATGTATCAACTCCTAGTGTGAAACTACTGCGCTGTTCTGTTTGCAGGTGAAGATTTCTCACAACGAGCAGGTTAACTGGGTACAGATGGTCGGTGATTATAAAAGAGCCCAAGTCGTGTTGAACTGATGGGGCTGAACAACACGGGAAGTGGTGACCTGGGTGGTTGCAGTAATGGTCACCTGCTCCTTTTTTTTTATATAGAATCTAACAGCACAGAAGGAGGCCATTCGGCCCATTGTGCCTGTGCCTCATCCTGTCCTCAGACTAGCAGGACTCCAATTGTGTCAGGTAACAGCAATGAGGGACCTGATTCTGACTTCACTAAACCACTGACCCAGATTTCCCTCTTATGATCACTGTGTCTGTCATATGTATTTTTCATATTACTGTAAATCCTTGAATAGAACCAGCAGTAAATGAATGCTTTAAATAAAGCCGTCGCTGCCTGGATCAGAAAACTGCTCTGGTGGGACATGGGTTTATTCTGGCCTCACATTCACCCTCCTGCACATTCTCTTCTTAACCTATGCAAAGGAAATGAAACCATTTGTTCACAAAGTCTTTTTAGACAGTAACTAGTCTGTGTTGCCCCCTGCAGCTGGAAATGACTACAGCAGGAATTTTGTTTTACTTCTGTTTAACTTTCACACAACTGGAGTTCAACCTGAAAAAAGAATAATTGGTGTTATTCGTGGGACTGTCAATGAGGGATAAGATGGGGCTGTCAATGAGGGATAGGATGGGGCTGTCAGAGGGATAAGATGGGGCTGTCAATGAGGGATAAGATGGGGCCGTCAATGAGGGATAGGATGGGGCCGTCAATGAGGGATAGGATGGGGCCGTCAATGAGCGATAAGATGGGGCTGTCAATGAGGGATAAGATGGGGCTGTCAATGAGGGATAAGATGGGGCCGTCAATGAGCGATAGGATGGGGCCGTCAATGAGGGATAGGATGGGGCCGTCAGAGGGATAAGATGGGGCTGTCAGAGGGATAAGATGGGGCTGTCAGAGGGATAAGATGGGGCTGTCAGAGGGATAAGATGGGGCTGTCAATGAGGGATAGGATGGGGCTGTCAATGAGGGATAAGATGGGGCCGTCAATGAGGGATAGGATGGGGCCGTCAATGAGGGATAAGATGGGGCCGTCAATGAGGGATAAGATGGGGCCGTCAATGAGGGATAGGATGGGGCCGTCAATGAGGGATAAGATGGGGCCGTCAATGAGGGATAAGATGGGGCCGTCAATGAGGGATAGGATGGGGCTGTCAGAGGGATAAGATGGGGCTGTCAGTGAGGGATAAGATGGGGCTGTCAGTGAGGGATAAGATGGGGCTGTCAGAGGGATAAGATGGGGCCGTCAATGAGGGATAAGATGGGGCTGTCAGAGGGATAAGATGGGGCTGTCAGTGAGGGATAAGATGGGGCTGTCAGAGGGATAAGATGGGGCTGTCAGAGGGATAAGATGGGGCTGTCAGTGAGGGATAAGATGGGGCCGTCAATGAGGGATAAGATGGGGCCGTCAATGAGGGATAAGATGGGGCTGTCAATGAGGGATAAGATGGGGCTGTCAGAGGGATAAGATGGGGCCGTCAATGAGGGATAAGATGGGGCTGTCAGTGAGGGATAAGATGGGGCCGTCAATGAGGGATAAGATGGGGCCGTCAGTGAGGGATAATTAGGGGTTATTGATGAGGGATAACAAGGTGGCTATCAATGAAAAATAATAGAGACCATCAATTAGGGGAAATAGGACTCTTAGGGCTGGGTTTTACCAGCCCTGAGGAGGCGGGTATGGAGGCGGGACTGCTGGGAAAATGGGAAAAATTGGGAGTGGGTCCCAACCCCGCACCCAACCCGCCTCCGAACCATCTTCCTGGGAGGCGGGTACCCGACTCGCGCAGGGACTTGTCTCCTCGAGGCGGGAAGGAGATTAGAGCCAATTAACTGCATGTTAACAGGTAGTTAACAGGCAGTTAAGAGGCTTTTCACCATTTTACGCCTGCTGATGCGGGCTTCCCAACGTCAGGAAACCTCGCCAGGGTCAGCGAGGCGAGCAGTGGGTCTGTGGGGGTGAGAGGGGTCAATATGTCAGCTGTAGAGGTGAGTGATGGGTGCAAGTGTGGACAGGTAAGTATGAGAGGTGAGTGTAAAGTATTGGAAAAAGTTTCCTTACCTTTGCTTCTTTCTGCAGGCTTCAACCTTTGAGGATCCGGAGGTGCCTCATCTCAACGGCAGAGATGACAGAATGGCTGCTGCATTCTCAAATGCAGCAGCCATCTGCTTTCTGCTGAGGAGAGAGTTCTTGGTGAGCCTTTGTGCAAGGGCTCACCTTAGAACAGAGATTGTCAGTGTTTGACAGCTTCTCAAAGCTGTCAAACGCTGACAATTCATCTATCAAAAAATTTTCGACAGATGAAGCGTCATACGCTGACGTCATCTGTCACCGGCTTTCCCTTAATTGGCTTGTAAGCCCGCAGGGCGGGCTTAACAAGGCCAATCAAGGGAAAATAGCGTGGATTGGTCAGACATCGCTGGGGGCAGGACTGAAACCCGGAAACCAGAAGTCCCGCCTCCAGCACGTCTCCATTGAGAAAATCCAGTCCAAAGTGTTGACTATTAGGGAACTAACGAGGGATAATGATGGTTATTACTGAGGGATAATAAGGGTCTATGAATGAGGAATAGTAGATCATCAGTAATATATAATGGGAATTATTAATGAGGTTTTGAAAAGGATTATCAATCAGGAATAATGTGAGATTTAATGAAAGATAACAAGAGTTGTCAATGGTAAATTTTGGGAGGAGGGGGATTATTATCAATGAATGATTTTTCAGGTTAGCAATGAAGGATATTTCAGGTTAGTAATGAAGTACAATGGGGGCTATCGATGAGGGTTAGACAATGACCCGTTAGTCAATTTTTAGCAGTGATGGTTGAGGGATAAATGTTTGCCAGGACAACTCCCCTGCTCTTCTTGAATGGTGCCATGGGATCTTTGTCCAGCTGAGGTGACATATGGGAGCTCATATGGGGGCTCTGAATGAGGGATAGTGGGGAACATCAATTGGGCTGAATGAGTTATGAGGGTGAGAAGTTGCCAGCGTGGAATATTGGGAGTTATCAATAAGGAATGATGGTGGTTATCAATGGGGGTTAATGAAGGAGGGAATTACTGATGAGAAGTACCAATTGGGGATAATAGCCCAATTTGGTGTTGCATGTTAATATGATTTGCATTGGTCCAAAAATGGTAGTCATTTTATTTTTCTATTCACTGTTTCCTGCCTTCAGTATGACTGTTAATATCTATTAAGCAGTATCTGGAGATTATTTACACTGAATGCAGTTTTTCCATTCAATATTCCAACCCAATACTAACATCGAAGTTCGATCGGGTTTTAATCTGGTCACCCTGTTAAACAGTTGGTAAGTGCACACTCACCGCGAGTTCCTGCTTCTGCAACCGAGCTTGGTTCATGTCTGCAACAACTTATGCCAAGGCGAGGTGGTGTGGTGAGGTGGCAACACATTAGTGACAGGGTGTTGAGAGTGCGATGGCTGGGATTAGGCTGTGCGTAGAGGCTTCTGACGATGATCACTGTGCTAAGAGATGGATGTGGTGGGAGCCTGTTGGCAATAGGGGACAAGATAGGGTCCGGGCATGTGCTGTGGTCCAGGTGCTGGTCAAATTTAATTTGAAACCTTGATAACTTCCACATCCTAAGACCCAGAAGTAGGGAAAATAGACTTGAATTCTGGAAAAACAAGACTTTTGGGGGGTCTAATTCCTTCTTTTAGTGCACTGATTAATGTGTTTACGGTGACTTTCTATCTCTGCTATTCTAATGCTGCAGTTAATCTATTCAAAATAAAAAGGGTTAACAACTTTTGTGCTAAATAGTAGAAAGCCAAAAATAGTGCACACGGAATTAAACACCATCACACATGGTTTAGAAATGTCTCGGCACTTAATAAGCATGCTTTCTGATCCAAAATCTCAGGGGGGGGGGAATTCCCCTTGTTTGTGCCTCCGATGGGAGGCGCTAACGGGGTGTGAATGGCTTTGTGTTCCCCCCCCCCCGCCCCGAGGTGATAACCGCGCCTCCCGTGAAATTCAGCGGGAGGTTAGCGGCGGCGCTACCGGTTTTCGCCCCGATCTTCTGCGCCCGGAGATCATGACGTCATCTCCGGGCGCATCGCCCCGTTAGCGCTCCCGATGCAAAATTCCCCTTTTCCACCTGCCTGTTTTTTAGCGACAGGCTCGGCAGGCGTTTTCCAGCCTATGGAGGAGCGCTATTTAAAGGCGTCCACTTCCGGTTGTTGTTTGTGTCGGCCGGGACATCAAACTCTTTGCTACTCAGAAGCAAAGAGCCCTTTTGATTATTGGAAGCGTTTTTGAGATTTCAGAGTTTGCTGCTGAATAAGGAATCTTCATTTGCGTCAGGGTGTGATTTGTTGGTTATTAGGCAGTTCTTCTCAGAGCAATGAAAAGGGTCTGCAGTGTGTGTGTGTCTGTTCTCCTCGAAGCAAGCAAAGCTGCAAATGAGCATCTGGTGAATGATCGAACCTCCCCTTTAAGAGCTGGAAAGAAGCAGCGCGAGCGATCAAATCTGTTTAGAACTCACCTGAAGTTCGGCAGCTCTCTGGTGTTAGCGCCCCTGTAGCGCCCCACTGAGGACATTAGTGCTTGATTTAGCGCCCCTCTCCCTTCCTGGAGCAATGTCCGGGAATTTAGGTGAGTCTCGGAATCATTAGCGCCGGGCGCTAACTTTTCAAACTTTTTCCAGTTAGCGCCCCAACTGGCCTTCTCGGGGAATTTCACCCCCCCCCCCCCCAAGGTATGTCAACCCTAGATACCACTGACAAGCAATACAGTGTGTTAACCAGGATTAGGAGGTGCTCGAGTACGTGTAAGGCTTGTTTGCAGTATTGTGAAGGAATAAGCCATATTCAGAAAAATACACCATTCTATGAAAGAATTCTAGCCTTTTTGTAACATGACAAACTGGGCTTCAAAATCTAAAAACCTAACAATGGAAAAGCTGTAAACAGCATACAGGCTATTGAGATAAGATAAGTTGTTGACACTGAATCAATAGCCTTATTGAAACAGGAGGTTGGAGGCTCCTGAAGTCTGCAGCCTTGGAAAGAACACAATGGTATACCCTGTTAAGGTGTCTTAAACCAACACTTCAGAAAGAGGCACATAAAAGAAGAAGAAACATATGCCTTCGTAAAAATGACATCAAGTAAAAGAAACACCTGCCGTCAAATCATTTTTATGTTAAACTTAGAACACCTACGGACAGGAGATACGATTCTGTGTTGCAACCAGCTGAGGTGACTTAAGAATTGCATAGATCACCCTGGTTGAGGGTGTTTTTAATTTACACATCGTAAAAAGACACAAACAGAAGACCTTGGTAAGAATGACATCAAATAGATGCACCTGCTTCACATCGTTTTTATGTTAAACTTAGAACATCTAAAGGTAGAGACATGATTCTTAATGCTACCAGCTGAACTGACTGTAAGAATAGCAGGGGTCAACAGAAAAATGACTAGAGATAATTAGCTTACATCAGCAGAAAACTTCAAAGGGCATACCACTGAAAAAGGGTATAAAAATTGAACTTTCAAATGGGATGATAGTCTCGCTGTAAAGGGGCAAAGCGATTCTCGGCTTCAGAGGCAAGCTCTGTAAGTCTACAACTCTTTGTATCTCGGGGATCAACGGTATTGTATTTGATTTTGGTGGATATCCTGGAATAGACTAAGAACTGTAAAAATGTAACAAAGTTAAGATTTGAGAATAAGGATCTCTGATAATAGAATTGTAAGATTTCTGTTTTTGGAACTGTTAATGTTGCGATTGAATCATCAACTGTAATTACATGTTGGTTCTTTAATAAATCTATATATTTTTAGAATTGTCTCACATAATACTTCTGTATCAAACTCGCAAACTCAATTTCTGTACGCTCTTTGGTGAGGAGTTGCAGAATTCTGGGCGAGTTTTCCGGACCCTCATAATATCCGGAACGTTACAGTCTAGCTAAACTTATTAAAAGTGCTATCTGGAGGACGGTAACATCTTCAGGTTGTTCCTTTCCTTTAGGGAGAGATAGTCTGGACCTTTAGACCCGATTAAGCGTCTTTAGGATTCGGCTACCTCAAACTTTAGCTGAAGGTGAACGTCTGGGGAATACGCCTGATCCGGGGTAGCCCTAAAGGGGCTAGGACTAGTAATTATCCCTTCAGTATGTTCACCAGGTTTATGAGGTACTTGATCATGTACGGGGCTAGATTGCAGTGTGTCAACCAGGATTTTGATGTGCTTGAGAAAGGCGAACACTACGGTGAGTTAAGAATCTTCCGGTGGGTAAAATTACGTCTAAAATTTCCAGTAAATCATTTCCCTCATATTGTCACTAGAGGGGGCAGGCACTGTATTTTAATGACAATTTACTGAAATCCTTTAACTCTTCTGCTTCGCTGAATTTTAATAATTTTTCTGAAATGGAAGTATTGTGTGGAGTATTATTTTATCGCAGTGGATTGAAACACCCGTCTTTCTTAACTATAGCTAAATAATTAACATAAATGGGTCTGATTTGCTCATACAAATGAGGAAAGTTAACCCCGAGGAATGGACATTTTTTTCCACTTTTGATCACTCCCAGTTCACCCATAACACAGGTCATATATAAATAGAGCAAACCTCCCTCTGCACTGTCCAGACAATACCTCTTGATGACGACCTCAGGGGAGCAACTACTACTGCTGCACAGAATGGCACATGCCATTTCCCCTTGCCAATTTTGACTGAGGCTGTCAATTTAGTGACAATTAGTCCCAATTTTAAAATTTATGGGGCATTGGGGGGGTGGGGGGGTCCCCTACCACCTGTGGTAACTCTGACACCCAATAGCTGTGCTTCCCAACTGCCGTGCCTCATTGTCCTGTCTGGAGCGATGAGGTCAGAGCGGGGAACGGGCCGGTGGGTTAACACCCAATGTTCCTTTTAAGCTGCGCGGCCGCTGCACTGGAGAAAGTTACAAAAAATAAAGAAGGGATCTAAAAACAAAGTTTGTAAGTTTTTAAATTGGAGGTGTTGGAGGATCAAGAGCCAGAATAGGTCAGCAAAGATGTACTCTTCTTTTGAATGCTTCCATGGATTATGGAATACAACTGGCTAGTTTTGAATAAAAATTGATCAGGGATCGTTTTCGACTTTGCACTTGGGGCGTGGGGGTGGGGGATGGTAAATGGGGGGGCAGGGTGGCGGGGTGGGTGTGCTCATCTGCTGGAAGCGCATATCAGAAATCAAGGCACCAAATGCACAGGATTTTCTGACCAATTCTTTAAATAAAGGTAAAGGAAAGAACTTGCATTTCTATAGCGCCTTTCACAACCTCAGGATGCCCCAAAGCACTTTACAGCCAATGAAGTACTCTTGAAGTGTTGTCACAGTTGTAATGTAGGAAACGCAGCAGCCGATTTGCTTACAGCAAGCTCCAACAAACAGCAATGAATTACAACATTAATGTTGGCCAAGACACCGGGGAGAACTCCCCTGCTTTTCTTCGAAATAGTGCCACGGGATCATTTACCTACACCTGAGAGAGCAGGCGGGGCCTTGGTTTAACGTCTCATCCCAAAGACAGAATCCAACCGGGCAGCACTCTCCCAGTACTGCGCTGAAGTGTTTGCCTGGATTACGAGCTCAAGTCTCTGGAGTGGGGCTTGAACCAATCGGCAGAACACCTTGTGCAGTGCTTGTCCGAATTTCCAATATTTGTTCCTGGCGGACGAGGCTCCCGACCAGAAGTGCAAAGTTGGGTAATGACCCCACAGCGTCAGATTAATATTCTCGAAGCTTTGTGGTTGTTTATCTAACTCAGTAGATGAAGTAATCTGGATAACGTGCATGTCACTGCAGATTGAATCTGGTCTGTTTGATGGGCCGAGATACCTTTTTCTGATTGAGACAATATAGACAGTGAGGCTTGCAGGCAACGAACATCACGCAGTGAGCAGCTGAACAAGATGGTGGGAGATGCTACAGACAGCAAACACTATAGCAGGCTGGAAGGGCCCATTGCAGACAACTATTCTAGCAGACTTGGAGGACCAGATGCAGAGACTGAGTATTACAGAGGCCACTAGAAGGCAATGCAGACAGCAAGATTCAGAGAAGGCTTCCAGTGGGTTATGCAACAGGTGTTAAAAAAAAGTTTGGACCAGGCAATGCCGATCGTGACTATTAAGCCAGGTTTGTAGGATCCAAGACAGATAAAGAATGTGACTGCAAGCATTACACAAAGTTTATTGAAGAAAATGCAGAGAGAAAGCGTTGTAGAGTAGTAGCAAGCATCACAGCTGGGCTGCAGGAGATGCTACGCATAAAGAGCACTGATGTGGAGCCTTGAAGACAACGATCAGACAGAGAGAGTCACAGCAAGAAATCACAGCAAGCTTGTGTTACAATGGACTTGAGATAGTGTGGAGAGTAGGTGCAGTGGCAGACTTGTAGGAGGAGTGGATGCAGATAGTTGAGTGTTACAGTAGGAAGTGAGGCAGAATGTGCAGGAGTGAAGCCAGCAGGAAGATTTGTTACTTTTTTTTGTTGGAGAAGTGTAGGGAGGGATCATTGCAGCTCATTTATTGGAAATGGCATTTTATAGCAGGCTTTTAAGAGAAGATTGCAACATTGTAGATGATGCTTATCACGTGTCAACATGAGGGTTGGCCAAAGTATATTCATGTAGACTGAAGTAATAATGGATGCAGGTTTGGTATTCAGTTTCTGTCATCCTTTAAGGTGTAATGAAATTATATCAGTTGTGTTTGTTTTGGCTTTGGGCCATGCCCGGTTTACTTGGTCTGAGAGAGAAACCCAACTCCATTTGAAAACAGGAACCATCAATTGCTTCCTCAAATACATGATCCACTTCCAAGAGTTAGGAACCGTGGGTTGTTGTATTTCTGAATTTGTGACTTTTTTTTTCCATGGCAGGAATTATATTACTTATCTTGACTGCAACAACAACTTGCATTTATATAGTGCCTTTAACATAGTAAAATGTCGTTGGAATAAACGGGTCTTTTTCCGAGTGGCAGGCAGTGACTAGTGGGGTACCGCAGGGATCGGTGCTAGGACCCCAGCTATTCACAATATATATTAATGATCTAGATGAGGGAATTGGATGTAATATCTCCAAGTTTGCAGACGACACAAAGCTGGGTGGGAGTGTGTGTTGTGAGGAGGATGCCGAGAAACTCCAGTATGATTTGGAGTGGTTGGGTGATTGGGCAGAAGCATGGCAGATGCAATATAATGTGGATAAATGCGAGGTTATCCACTTTGGTGTCAAAAACAGGAAGGCAGATTATTATCTGAATGGCAATAGATTGGGAGAAGGGGAAGTGCAACGAGACCTGGGTGTCCTTGTGCACCAGTCGCTGAAGGTAAGCATGCAAGTGTAGCAGGCGGTTAAGAAGGCAAATGGTATGTTGGCCTTCGTAGCGAAAGGGTTCGAGTACAGGAACAAGGATGTCTTGCTGCAGTTGTACAGGGCATTCGTGAGACCACATCTTGAGTATTGTGTGCAGTTTTGGTCGCCTTATCTGAGGAAGGATGTTCTTGCCATGGAGGGAGTGCAGTGAAGATTCACCAGGCTGATACCTGGGATGGCAGGAATGACGTATGGGGAGAGATTGGGTCGATTGGGCTTATACTCGCTGGAGTTTAGAAGAATGAGAGAGGATCTCATTGAAACTTATAAAATTCTAACAGGACTAGACAGACTAGATGCAGGAAGGATGTTCCCGATGGCTGGGGAGTCCAGAACCAGGGTTCACAGTCTAAGGATAAGGAGTAAGCCATTTAGGACTGAGATGAGGAGGAATTTCTTCACCCAGAGAGTGGTGAACCTGTGGAATTCTCTACCACAGAAGGCAGTTGAGGCCAACTCATTAAATATATTCAAGAAGGAGTTAGATATTTTTCTTACGGCTAAAGGGATCAAGGGATATGGGGAGAAGGCAGGGACAGGGTACGGAATTTGGATGATCAGCCATGATCTCATTGAATGGCGGAGCAGGCTCGAGGAACTGAATGGCCTACTCCTGCTCCTATCTTCTATGTTTCTATGTTTCTAAGGTGCTTCACAGGAGCGTTATCAAACAAAATTTGACACCGAGCCACATAAGGACAGAAGACCAAAAGCTTGGTCAAAGAGGTGGGTTTTAAGGAGCGTCTTAAAAGAGGAAAGAGAGGTGGATAGGTTTAGGGAGGAAATTCCAGAGCTAAGGGTCTTGGCAGCTGAAGGCACGGCCGCCAATGGTTGAGCAATTAAAAATCGGGGATGCTCAAGAGGCCAGAATTGAAGGAACGCAGATATCTCAGAAGGTTGTAGGGCTGCAGGAGGTTATAGAGATAGGGAGGGACGAGGCCTGAAGGGATTTGAAAACCAGGATGAGGATTTTAAAATTGAAGTGTTGCTTAACCGGGAGCCAATGTAGGTCAGCGAGCACAGGGGTGATGGGTGAACGGGACTTGGTGCGAGTTAGGACATGGGCAGCAGAGTTTCGGATGACCTCAAGTATTTCCCAGAAAGGTGACATTACTATTAATGACGTGCTATGAGGATGTCGTAAGTGAAGTTATGTGTCAAACCAAGAATAACACCATACAGCCAAAAGGGCAGAATGTTAGCAGTTTAGCAAAGAGAAACAGTGGCATTTCCTTTTGGAGTCAATGGTTGAACAAAACATAAGAAACAGGAGCAGAAGTAAGCCTTGCGGCCCCTCACGCCTGCTCCACCATTCAATAAGATCATGGCTGATCTTCGACCTCAGCTCCACTTTCCCCCCCCCGATCCCCATATCCCTTGGTTCCCCTAGTGTCCGAAAATCTATCGCTCTCAGTCTTGAATATACACAACGACTGAGCATCCATAGCCCTCTGGGGTAGATCTGGGCAATTCCCTGTCCTCCCACGACCGACGCGGTGCCCACTTGGCGCTCACCGGTGTCGATGGGTGGGCAGTGCAGCATAGCTGCCGACTTTGCGCACATTCCAGGCGGAAGTCAAAGATTGTCCCCTATGTGTTTAGATGTCCCGAGTATTTTTGTCTGCCGCAGTGTGAATTAGAGAGGCTTAGTGGCAGAAATTGATCATGGTTACAGGCCAAGATTCATCTGCTGTCAGGTAGGCCAGTCAAGGTGATTCATATCCTTCACAAGTCTGACCATCAGTTGTCATTTTTTTTTTACCTTTGATGGCTTCACCCTTCGTCCTTCTTCACCCCTAGTCTTTCTTCACCCATCGAGTTTTTTGGTCTCATTCTGTCCTCTGATCCTAAATGACGTCCTGATACATTGCTCAGGATGGTTCCAAGAAGCTTGTTTTCCTCTTTCATTCCAAACACTTCTTTTGCCTTTAATTGCACTAGAGAGGAGATTTACGAGGCTGTTGCCAGGACTGGAGAATTTTAGCTACAAGGAAACATTGGATAGCCTGGGTTTGTTTTCTTTGGAACAGAGGAGGCTGAGGGGAGACTTAATTGAGGTGTATAAAATTGAGGGGCCTAGATAGAGTGAATAGGAAGGACCTATTTCCCTAGCAGAGAGATCAATAACCAGGGGGCATAGATTAAAAGTAATTGGTAGAAAGATTAGAGGGGAGTTGAGGAGAACTTTTTTCACCCAGAGGGTGGTGGGGGGTCTGGAACTCGTTGCCTGAAAGGGTGGTAGAGGCAGAAACCCTCATCGCATTTAAAAAGTACTTGGATATGCACTTGAAGTGCCCTAACCTACAGGGCTACGGACCAAGAGCTGGAAAGTAGGATTAGGCTGGATAGCTCTTTTTCGGTCGGCACAGACACAATGGGCCGAATGGCCTCCTTCTGTGCCGTAAATTTCTCTGATTCTGTGACAACCATAAACTGTCTCAGGCCCAAGTCTGTTCTGACGCCCATCTGGAAAGAATCTTCTAGCACTTCTCATTCACTCATAGAAAGAATACAAGAAATAAACTTGACATCAGATGGGCAATACCTCTCTCACGTCTAACCTCTGCCCATCACAGCTATATTTTATTGATACTGCGATGATCGTTTATCCCCTGATCTTTCTTCTCTTGTTTTCCCTAAGCTCCAAATACACCTTGCTACACCCTTTGTATCCTTGTCGTGTTGAAATCAAAATTCATGGCATCATAACAGATTCTAATCCACTCTTTTCTAAGACTTCAACACCGCGGGACACTATGGGCGGAATCTTACCTTCCAGGCCGAGTTCGAGGCGGGACTGCTGGTTTTCGGGTTCCAGTCCCGCCCCCAGCGACGTCTGATGAACAGATGCTATTTTTCCCTGATTGGCCTTGTTAAGCCCGCCCTGCGAGCTTGCCGGCCAATTAAGGGAAAGCCGGTGTCAGATGACATCAGTTGATGACACTTCATCTGCCGGTTTTCTTAAAGGCATATGCACCACACTTGTTTGACAGATGATTTGACAGTTTTTGACAGCATTGAGATGCTGTCAAACACTGACAATCACTGTCCAAAGGTGAGTCCTTGCACCTAGGCTCTCCAATTACTCTCTCCTTAGGATTAAACAGATGGCAGCTGCAGCTGAGATTGCAAAAGCTATCTGTCACTTCTCCCGATGAGATGAGGCTACACAAACACTTCACAGCTTGTCACCTGCAGAAACATCTAACCACATTAAAAATTACTTTCACAACATTTCCTTACCTCTGATACTAACCAGTGTCCCACTGCATCCTTCACACCACTTCTGCAGCTGTCATCCAAACACCAACATAACAACAGACCCACAACACACCTCACTTACCCTGGCGGGGTTCCCCGACGTCTGAAAGCCTGCAGCAGCAGTCGAAAAATTGGAAAAAGCCTCTTAACTGCCTGTTAACTACCTGTTAACAGGCAGTTAAGTGGCTATAAACCTCTTCCCGCCGCTAGGAGTTGGGTCACTGCGCAAATTGGGGACCCAACTCCCGGGAAGATTGGTTGGAGGCGGGCTGGGAGCGGGTTTGGGACCCGCTCCCATTTTTGGGGATTTTCCCAGCAGTCCCACCTCCAGACCTGCCTCCTCAGGGCTGGTAAAATCCAGTCCATTATCTCTCTGACTACCCTTCCTCTACAGGCTTAGGAAACCTAAACTTAGGGGCATTGCTTAAAGATCACAACGAGTAGGAAAGAAAACATTTTCAATCAAGAGGTAATGGTTAGGTCACACCAAGCTAGATCCTTAATGAAGAAAGTCTGGTATTTTTCTATTCTGTGCCTACTGAACCAGCATCTACAATAGATACTGGCTGTGTTAGCAGCTTGCTACTGGCGGGGGCAGGGGGGGGGGGGGAATGAAATAAATAGCTGACTACCTCTTTTCATTCAAATTCAAATTGGAATTGTAGTATCTTCCCTAGCTTTTCATTCCTTTTCTTAAATGGAGCACACAGTTTCCAAGATTGAATCAAATTGCCTTCCATGAACCACATTACAATATGTAATTAATCCACTATAAAGAACCCATCCATTGAGACAATTGTCTTTTGTCTCAATCCCTGGCAATTGGCTTGTTTTGTACTTTCTTGTGTACGTTTTTATACCAATTAGATCACCGCTTAGAAAAGTTTAAGTATTTTCTTGGAATGTTTATTTCTTGTTTCTTTATGGGGACGTTTAGTTAATAGCTTGAGGCAACAGTAACTGCAATGAAACCCAATATGTATTTGGCTGCTAAAGTCACTGCGAGTATTTAGAGCAACCAAGTCTGGTGCGTCCTTTCAAAGACTGAATCATTTGTGACCTCCTTCACTGTGGAGTGGAAGCGTTAAGTGGTCAACATCTGTTTTGGGAGAATCAGAGAGATAGGAAGGCAACCTTTCCATTTTTCCAGCTATAGAAGACATGAAGAATCAAAGTTACAACACAGAAGGAGGTCATTTGGACCATTTATGCTGTGTGGATGCTAGCTCTTCAACTGGATCTATCTACCGCAATTCACTTCATGTATCCTTTCATCTGTTTTTCTTTTTCAAATATTTACACAATTCCCTTTCCCATGATGTTATTGTCTCTGCCTCAGCAACCACGAGTGGTAAAGGATTCCATGTTCTAATAAACCACTGTGAAAAAAAATTCTTTGAACTTTCACCTTTGTTTATCTAGTGATAATCCTGAGTTTGTGCTACCTTGTTACTGATTTGCCAACCAGCGAAAGCAATCTTCACCATTAATCCTCTCAAAATCTTTCAGATTTTTGAAAACCTCTATTATATCCCCATAACCTTTTCTGTTCAACTGAAAAAGACTCTATTTTTCATTCCTGGTATCATCCAGCGAATCTTCATTACTCCTTCTATAGCTCTAATATCTTTCCTATTATGGGGTGCCCAAAACTGTGCACAGTACTCCAACTGTGACCTAACCAATGTCTTGTACAATATCAACATCACTTTCTTGCTTCTGTATTCAAGCCAAACCATTGGAGAACTCCCCTACTCTTCTTCAAATAGTGCCATGGGATCTTTTACATCCGCCTGAGAGAGCAGACGGGGCCTCGGTTTAACGTCTCATCCAAAAGACGGCACCTCCGACCGTGCAGCACTCCCCAGTGTTGCACTGAAGTGTCAGACTAGATTATGTGCTCAGGTCACTGGAGTGGGGCTTGAACCCACAACCTTCTGACTCAGAGGTGAGATTGCTTTGCTGAGATCACACCTGGAGTACTGTGCACAGCTTTGGTCTCCTTATCTGAGGAAGGATATACTTGCCTTAGAGGCGGTGCAACAAAGGTTCATTAGATTGATTCCTGGGATGAGAGGGTTGTCCTATGAGGAGAGATTGAGTAGATTGGGCCTATACTCTCTGGAGTTTAGAAGAATGAGAGGTGATCTCATTGAAACATACAAGATTCTGAAGGGGATTGACAGGGTAGATGCTGAGAGGTTGTTTCCCCTGGCTGGATAGTCTAAAACTAGGGGGCATAGTCTCAGTATAAGGGGTCGGCCATTCAGGACTGAAATGAGGAGGAATTTCTTCACTCAGAGGGTTGTGAATCTTTGGGCTTCTCTACCCCAAAGCACAGTGGATGCTGAATCGTTGAATCTATTCAAGGCTGAGCTCGATAGATTTTTGGAATGTAGGGGAATCAAGGGATATGGGGATCGGGTGGGAAAGTGGAGTTGAGGTAGAAGATCAGCCATGATCTTATTGAATGGCGGAGCAGGCTCGAGGGGCCGTATGGCCTACTCCTGCTCTTATTTCTTACGTTCTTATGTGTTACCACTGAGCCAAGGTCGATACCCTAGTTGCACTGGGTGCATTGTGAAAAGTCTTGTCCACTTTGACCACATGCATCATCTTATCCCAGTCCATCTTGGATAGTTAAGTATTATTACCCTGTTGTACTTTCATAGCTCTCTGACCTCCAACCACCAAAACCATATAGTTCAATCATCACAGCCCCAGGACATCGCTGCAGGAGTTCCTCAGGGCAGTGTCCTAGGCCCAACCATCTTCAGCTGCTTCATCAATGACCTTCCCTCCATCATAAGGTCAGAAGTGGGGATGTTCGCTGATGACTGCACAGTGTTCAGCGCCATTCGCAACTCCTCAGATAATGAAGCAGTCCATGTCCGCATGCAACAAGACCTGGACGACTGTTCAGGCTTGGGCTGATAAGTGGCAGGTAACATTCACGCTACAGAAGTGCCAGGCAATGATTATCTCCAACAAGCGAGTAGTCTAACCACCGCCCCTTGACATTCAACGGCATTACCATTGCCGAATCCCCCACCATCAATATCCTGGGGGTCACCATTGTCCAGAAACTGAACTGGACCACCACATAAATACTGTGGCAACAATAGCAGGTCAGAGGCTAGGTATTCTGTGGCGAGTGTCTCACCCCCTGACTCCCCAAAGCCTTTCCACCATCTACAAGGCATAAGTCAGGAGTGTGATGTAATACTCTCCACTTGCCTGGATGAGTGCAGCTCCAACAACACTCAAGAAGCTCGACACCATCCAGGACAAAGCAGCCCCGCTTGATTGGCACCCCATCCACCACCTTAAACATTCACTCCCTCCACCACCGGCGTACCGTAGCTGCAGTGTGTACCATCTACAAGATGCACTGCAGCAACTCGCCAAGGCTTCTTCGGCAGCACTTCCCAAACCTGCGTACTCTTCCACCTAGAAGGACATGGGCAGCAGGTGCATGGGAACACCACCACCTCCAAGTTTCCCTCCGAGTCACACACCATCCTGACTTGGAAGTATATCGCTGTTCCTTCATCGTCGCTGGGTCAAAATCCTGGAACTCCCTCCCTAATAGCACTGTGGGAGTACCTTCACCACACGGACTGCAGCGGTTCAAGAAGACGGCTCACCACCACCTTCTCAAGGGCAACTAGGGATGGGCAATAAATGCTGGCCTTGCCAGCGACGCCCACATCCCAGGAACTAATATACTAAAAAAAAATTCTCGTGTCCACTGATGACCTGAAATGCACACCAAGAATTGTGCCATTTCCATTCCTATTTCTTAACTCTATCCATATGACATCTGCCTTTATATATAACCTCCGAGGACATCCACCTTCCTAAAGAATTCTCTATCTCTATTCATAGAAACATAGAAACATAGAAGATAGGAGCAGGAGTAGGCCATTCGGCCCCTCGAGCCTGCTCCGCCATTCAATGAGATCATGGTTGATCATCCAAATTCAGTACCCTGTCCCTGCTTTCTCCCCATATCCCTTGATCCCTTTAGCCTTAAGAAATATATCTAACCTTCTTGAATATATTTAATGAATTGGCCTCAACTGCCTTCTGTGGTAGAGAATTCCACAGGTTCACCACTCTCTGGGTGAAGAAATTCCTCCTCATCTCAGTCCTAAATGGCTTACCCCTTATCCTTAGACTGTGACCCCTGGTTCTGGACTCCCCGCCATCAGGAACATCCTTCCTGCATCGAGTCTGTCTAGTCCTGTTAGAATTTTATAAGTTTCAATGAGATCCTCTCTCATTCTTCTAAACTCTAGCGAATACAAGCCCAATCGACCCAATCTCTCTTCATATATCATTCCTGCCATCCCAGGTATCAGTCTGATGAATCTTCGCTGCACTCCCTCCATGGCAAGAACATCCTTCCTCAGATAAAGCGACCAAAACTGCACACAATACTCAAGGTGTGGTCTCACCAAGGCTCTGTACAACTGCAGCAAGACATCCTTGCTCCTGTACTCGAATCCTCTCACTATGAAGGCCAACATACCATTTGCCTTCTTAACCACCTGCTGCACCTGCATGCTTACCTTCAACGACTGGTGCACAAGGACTCCCAGGTCTCGTTGCACTTCCCCTTTTCCCAATCTATTGCCGTTCAGATAATAATCTGCATTCCTGTTTTTGCCACCAAAGTGGATAACCTCGCATTTATCCACATTATACTGCATCTGCCATGCATCTGCCCAATCACCCAACTTGTCCAAATCATACTGGAGTTTCTCTGCATCCTCCTCACAGCACACACACCCACCCAGCTTTGTGTCATCTGCAAACTTGGAGATATTACATCTAGTTCCCTCGTCTAGATCATTAATATATATTGTGAATAGCTGGGGTCCTAGCCCCGATCCCTGCGGTACCCCACTAGTCACTGCCCTGCCACTCGGAAAAAGACCCGTTTATTCCAACTCTTTGCTTCCTGTCTGCCTTTTCTTTTCGAGTCGAGACTACTGCAATCACCAAGTTTTATTATTGAGCTGCACTGTGACTTGAACCTGTTGTTAAGTTGGAAGTCAGGTCCTTCAGCTGATGTCAATGACTGCAGTGTTATAGTTTCATCGCCTCTGCTTCAGCATATTACGGGTGCACCAGTATTTGCCCTCAAATCCAAGTCTGTACAGGGCAGCAGTCTCAACTCGAAAAGAAAAGGCTTCACAACACAGGGGCACCTGGTGGAAGTAACAGGAGCTACTGTGTAAGAGTGAGGTGTCATGGGGTTTGACAGTGCTGGGTTAGTGCCACTGGGACCTGGGTATAACTCCAGTCCTGGTTAATGAGAAGAAAGAGTCCTGTCTATGAGCTGGAAGGGTCCCAAGTGAAATTAGTTTAGTCAGTCTCAACCCAGTTGGCACAGTTGGTAAGTGTCCGCAGTTTGGCATTAAGCTGGGTGGGTTATTGTAGGAAGTGGAATCGCTCATACTGGTGCAGTAGTGGGTGCTTTTATGAGAATGGCAATGTATTTTACTTTGTATCAATCTGTGCTTTGTCTTCTCTGGTAGAGCTTGATGCTCCATTCCCCAGCACTGACATTCTTCACATTGATGAGCATAAATATTCAAGAGGGGAGATAAAAGCGAAGAATAAGTTGTCACTATATGCTGACTAACTCTGCCAGATCTAGAGTGCAGTCTTATGACCCCTTCACGTGCTACAGAGCCACAAGATGTCGGAACAAGCTGGCCCAGTACACACCAGAGAAATTCAGGACAGTGTGCTATGTTTGAGGAATGGTACTTCCAGTTAGAACAGTGAACACCCCATGGGCTATATTTTCCAAAAAAAAGGTTTAAATGTCCCTTACTTGCAGACTAAAACGACAGCTCAGCATTATTTTTCTGTGGTTAAAGTTATGCATTGATTAGTGGGAATGCCAGAAAACCACTCGATGGTGGCACACCCATAATGATGTGGTTTCTACACTTCTTAAACTGCTAAATTACCAACTAACCAGTACAGCCCACAGACAATGTGGTAATCCAGTCATTGAGTGCGAATGTAAAAGTGGAGAAAAGGCAAATTTCACCGCAAGGGCCTTCACAATTGGCACGACCACCGATAAAAGTATACTTGGAATACGATGTACTGTTTGTGAGGCTCATATTGTGAAAGGTAGTGCAGCAGGGAAAAGCATGTGTGTGACATCAGCCACAGTTCATGAAACTATCCCATCAGCGAGTTACTAATGTTTTAGTGCAGTAATCTATTCACTCATGCTCCTGTCTGTAAATGGCCCCCAATACGTGCAGCACCAATGGTCAGCTTTATTTCAATCTGTAAGAGTTATTACTTAGATTAGAGTTCAGTATTTTATTGATTTAGCACCGTCCAAAGGGTAGTAGGGATAAACCAGGGAATTACAGGCCAGTGAGCCTAACATCAGTGGTAGGGAAATTAGTGGAAAAAATTCTGAGGGACAGAATTAGTCTCCACTTGGAGAGGCAGGGATTAATCAGGGATAGTCAGCATGGCTTTGTCAGGGGGAGATCATGTCTGACCAATTTGATTGAATTTTTCGAGGGGGTGACTAGGTGTGTGGATGAGGATAGTGCAGTTGATGTAGTCTACATGGACTTCAGTAAGGCTTTTGACAAAGTCCCGCATGGGAGACTGGTCAAGAAGATAAAAGCCCATGGGATCCAGGGCAATTTGGCACATTGGATCCAACATTGGCTTAGTGGCAGGAGGCAGAGGGTGATGGTCGAAGGTTGTTTTTGTGATTGGAAGCCTGTGTCCAGTGGTGATGTTTGTAGTGTACATTACTGATTTAGATATGAATGTAGGAGGTATGATCAGTAAGTCCGCAGATGACACGAAAATTGGTGGAGTGGTAAATAGCGAGGAGGGAAGCCTCAGGCTACAGGACGATATAGACGAGATGGTTAGATGGGCAGAACAGTGGCAAATGGATTTAACCCTGAAAAGTGTGAGGTGATGCATTTTGGGAGGACTAACAAGGCAAGGGAATACACAATGAATGGTAGGATCCTAGGAAGGACAGAGGATCAGAGGGACCTTGGTGTGCATGTACATAGATCCCTGAAGGCAGCAGGACAGGTAGATAAGGTGGTTAAAAAGGCATATTTGGATACTTGCCTTCATTAGCCGAGGCATAGAATATAAGAGCAGGGAGGTTATGATGGAGCTGTACAAAACGCTAGTTAGGCCACAGCTGGAATACTGTGTGCAGTTCTGGTCGCCACACTATAGGAGGGATGTGATTGCATTGGAGAGGGTGCAGAGGAGAGTCAACAGGATATTACCTGGGCTGAAGTGCTTCAGCTATGAAGAGAGACTGGACAGGCTGGGGTTGTTTTCCTTAGAGCAGAGAAGGCTGAGGGGGGGACCTGATTGAGGTGTACAAAATTATGAGGGGCATAGATAGGGTAGATAGAAAGGAACTTTTCCCCTTAGTAGAGGGGTCAATAACCAGGGGGCATAGTTTCAAGGTAAGGGGCAGGAGGTTTAGAGGGGATTTGAGGAAAAACCTTTTCACCCAGAGGGTGGTTGGAATCTGGAACTCACTGCCTGAAAGGGTGGTAGAGGCAGGAACCCTCACAACATTCAAGAAGCATTTAGATGAGCACTTGAAATGCCATAGCATACAAGGCTACGGACCAAGTGCTGGAAAATGGGATTAGAATAGACAGGGCTTGATGGCCGGCGCGGACATGATGGGCCGAAGGGCCTCTTTCTGTGCTGTATAACTCAATGGGCTGGATTTTGATACTGGGGCGGTTTGGGGTCGTGTCATCCACTTTTCGTGTTATCCACCCGACTGCAATTGGATGTGGGAGATTGATGCGATTTTCACCTAATTGGGCAATTGAGTTCCAGCATGTGGGAACCCATGACCCAATTAGTGTTTTCAGTCTGAAAGTCGCCTCTGATGATGTCATCATTGCTGCTGCATTGAAGGTCTGCAAAGACTGCCTGGCCTTTGCTGTGAGAGGACCTGGATGCAAAATGAGCAGCAGCAGCCCTAAGTCTGCTCCCAGATATTTTTGCACCAACACTCCCAGATATGTCTCCCATCCACCACCACTCCCAGATATGTCTCATCCATCCATCACCACCACTCCCAGATATGTCTCATCCATCCATCATCACCACTCCCAGATATGTCTCATCTAACCATCACCACCACTCCCAGATGCCTGCCAGCCAGCCAGCCAAATGTGCTCCCGCCAGGTTTCACATTCGTGGTTCAGAACAGGCGTGCTTCACGTAGAAAAAGGGATAAATTCACAAAGGCCTTTCAAAATGGCATAATAGAGGCAATTTAGTTCTTGTTAAGGGCCTTAACAGCCTATCCCGCCTCACGGAGGCGGGACGGAGTCGGGACCAGCAGACACGATTTAATATAAATTGCATGGAGGCGGGATGGAGGCAGGCTTGTGCCCGCCCGCCAGTTTCCACAATTTTAACCCCCCACACACCTCCAAACCTACCTCCACAGGTCAATGAAAATCCAGCCCTATGACTCAAAGGGAGGTACTACGAAAAAGTACCGTAGATGCACTTTCTTGCATAATGAACTTTCTCCGAATCTTAATTACTTCCTTATCTGGGACTCAGAAGTGAGATTAATTGTGTCCTTTAATACACAGCACATAATCAGAATAAATGAATACATCAAAAAGCGTCGCAATCAGCGATAATCACAATCTGCTCTGTTGACATTTTAAATTTAGCCGTGATGGTGTCTATTTAAACCAAATTTAACATGTTCGTTTTGTCCATTGTCCTTTGAACTAATAAATGAGCTGAGGTATCATTCTTAGTGTACATTTAATCGCTTCAGTTATTTTTTATTTGTTAATGGGATGTGGGCATCGCTGGCAAGGCCAGAATTTATTGCCCATCCCTAATTGCCCTTGAGAAGGTGGTGGTGAGCTGTCTTCTTCAACCATTGCTGTCCGTGTAATGAAGGTACTCCCGCAGTGCTGTTAGGGAGGGAGTTCCAGGATTTTGACCCAGCGACGATGAAGGAACAGCGATATATTGCCAAGTCAGGATAGTGTGTGGCTTGGAAAGGAACTTGGAGGTGGTGGTGTTCCCATGCGCCTGCTGCCCTTGTCCTTCTAGGTGGTGGAGGTCGCGGGGTTGGGAGGTGCTGCCGAAGAAGCCTTGGTGAGTTGCTGCAGTGCATCTTGTAGATGGTACTGCACATTTACTGTGTCAAAAGTCAGAAATGTCATTTTTTTATGGCTCTAAAGGTTAGCACATCAATATATAAAAATTCTGAGCGCTGGTCTTTGTTGTACATACGCTGTATTACAAAATTATATAAAAAAAACTCTTTACAACCCATCTGTACAAACGAACATTGGCCATAAAGGTGTTAGCAAGGTGACAGCTGCGATTTTTTTTTTAAATAGGTAGTTGTCACAGAGGCAACATGGCTTTACGATTAGGATGTGCTGTACATTCACAAAATGATATGATCTGGGAGATTCAAATAAATTCGTTAGATAACTTTTTTAGTGCGCATTTTATTGCATTTGTGGTAGCAAGATCTACAAAATCTCCCGGGCCGCAGAGGTTTGCATGGTTGGCCGTCACGCTCAGGCCCCTCCCCCTGGGGGGGGATCCTGCCCCGGGTTAAAATTGGCCCTTCGAATGCTACAACTCCCAAGTAATAGGGATAAAGGTGGGAATTTGGCCACTGCCTGTGATGCTTTGCTATCGGATCATGGCACTTAAAGATGACGCTTAAAAATGAAAGCACAAATAAAACAGTGTGGCCTCGATTTGAACCCTTCCCCACAGGCAGGAAAGGGTTGGACGAGGGGTTAACCTCCTAAAAGTTGAGATCCCGTCGTGTTCCCGGCCTCCATAATATTAACGCCGGCAATTCAGGCCCTGGATGAGGGCACCTGCTCAAAGCAGGCGGAGGAATACTTAAGATTCAAAAGTCGTGGCCTGATCATATAATTAGTGCCACAATGTAAACTTTACATCCATGCAGGGGCAGTCCCGTGTTGTCTGGAGCCTGGCAGTAGCAACACAGCGGGGGGAGCCCACTGGCCAGAAGAGGCGCAGGCAACTTTTAAAACCTTGCCTTTCTTCGAACTCCTTGTGGGCCAGGAGTGCTCCCCTCCCCCCGCCCCCGCCAAAGGAGCCCTTGGGCCTCCCCAGCCCTGGCATCTCCCCAATCTTCGGGGAATTCCCCAGCCCTGGCATTTCCTCCCCCACCCCGCCCAAACTTTGGGGAATCCCCACCACCAGCCTGCCCCCATTGATCACTGGCCTCCCTCTCCCACTGCAAGTCCAGGGAATCCCCTCCAGCCACCAACTGCCGGGGATTGTTCCCGCGGGTCCCCCGGCAGCAGCCAAGTGTACGCCCGCTGGCCAGGCAGTCAATCCGGCCGAGTGTCGGGCGTGACTCTGTGGAATTTTATTTAAATAAGGCCCCGCAGTTAAGATCGGCAGAGCCTCCGCATCCCTGAACTTGCTGGGTTCATCACCGTCTACCGGGCTCCCCCGCATCCGTACAGTCTCCCCGTTAATATCGAGGCCTTGTGTGTTTGAAGGGGCAATGCCTTTTTTTAAAAAAAAATTAATTTAATAAAAAGCGAACCGAGACATTTTTGTCAACATGATGTTATGTACAAATGATCCAATGATCTGTTTGGAGGCAAAAGAATGAGTAAAAGGCTTGCCAAACAGTTTCCATGGAGATACTGCCCCTTTAAAATTCCTGTACAGGTTGCATAAAAAGGTTAAGAGAATAATTGAACAGGGTGTGTTTTCACAGATATGTTGCAGTATTATCACCCTGTTTCGGAGTAGACAATCTGGTTTTTAAGTGTCTGGAAAGTAAAATAGAAACCAAAAGTCAAGATTTTCTTAAGTAAGCACTCTCTCTTCACCTCTGTGTCTTTCTGATGTGAAGAGTTTAGTACAAAGATGTCCGAAGAAGTTAACAACAACAGAAAAATATACAGCAGGGCTTGAACCATGACCCCGCCTCCTGCCCAACCCCATCATATCCTGCTTCCTGCTCAGTTTTGGATTTGGCAAGAGGCCACAATCCTACCCGAATGAAAGCACGCTAAATTGATAGTCACAAGGTTCCGCAAAGCAGCGGCCAACTCTGATTTGCCTTTTCCCTGACGGGTCAACTTAAGCTGCATTGTAAAGCTAACTGCACCTTCCCCCACACGGAGACCTGGGGGGAAAAATTGAGTATCGCCCATTTTGGGGTGCTAATATCGGTGGGGTGCTAATATCGTCTGGGCGCAAAGTTTAGCGCCCTGCGCTAATTATCGCCTCCGACTTCAAAATTTGCCTCTAATGCTCCTGGAGGTGATTGGAGCGCTAAATCAGGCGCTACACACCTCTCTTAAGGCGCAAACGTCAGGGAGCGAGGCGCTACCTCAGAACGCTACCGAAGCTCAGGCGATGTCAGTTACCATGGAAGCCAAACAGGCTGGCTGCTCATTGCAGCCTTGAATCTCGGCCTGGAGAGACCTCTCAAGCAATTGTGTTGGACGCACTAATGGATAGGCCCAGGGAAAGAGCTCGGCGCTTACGAACCTCAAAAGTGGTGCTGAGGGCCAAAACTCCTTAGGACACCGTTAAATCTCTCTAGACGTCTCTCTCCCTCTCAACCTGCGTGTACCAAATATTTTGCCGACAAGAAAAGGCAGGAAGCACCCGCCTTTAAATAGCGCTCCCCAAGCCCCTTCCCGACTTGAAAACGTTCCCCTCTACCTGTCGTTCCTAGCGGCAGGCGCTAAGGCAGGGGGTGCGACTCAATATCCGGTCCGGGTCGCTACCGGGGCGTTGCACGCGCGACTGATGTCACGATCTGCGGGCGCAGGAGATCGTGGCGGTAGTGTTTAGCGCCGCCGCAAAACAACTGGTCAATTTCGCGAGCGGCGCTAAAATCGCCGCGCTCAGGCGCTAAGTTCCTAGCGCCCCGTTAACGCCCCCCCTGAGACGCTAACGGGAGGCTTTAACCAACCGAATTTTTCCCCCCTGAACTCTGAATGTATCTTAAAAACAGAAAAAGATAAGCCAATAGCCAACTGGCTTCCTGTTACTAAGAATGTCCTTGCAGCAAGTTTGAGTTGAGGGCAAACCTGGCGAGGCTTTATCTGTCAGCAGTGTTGATTTCATTTGTTCTCGGCTAACAGCAGGTTTCACTTCACTACAGCTGTCCCATCTGACCAGAGTGGTTTTTGGTTTGGACCCACTTGAAGCAAAAGTAACATTTGTTGGATCTACTTGAGTGCTGCTCACTGACAAGTATTCATCGTAAAAGGGATACACAGAAAAATAAATTAGAACCGATTAAACGAACAAAACAGAAGAGTGGGTGTGTGAAGACTGTGCTACTGCATGGAACAAGTAGTTTCAGTGGAGTCTCCATTCTACACCAGAATGGAGGGCACCCACTTGTTGATTAACCGAAATTGGGGGATAATCAAGAGTCTAAAAATTTGATTTTACACGCAAGATACCCTAAGCATAGAAAGAAAAGAAAGACTTGCATTCATATGGCGACTTTCACAACCACCGGATGTCCGAAAGCGCTTTACAACCAATGAAGTACTTTTTGAAGTGTAGTCACTGTTGTAATGTGGGAAACGCGGCAGCCAATTTGCGCACAGCAAGCTCCCACAAACAGCAATGTCATAATGACCAGATAATCAGTTTTCGTTATGTTGATTGAGGGATAAATATTGGCCAGGACACCAGGGATAACTCCCCTGCTCCTCTTCGAAATAGTGTTGTGAGATCTTTTACGTCCACCTGAGAGAGCAGACGGGGCCTCGGTTTAACGTCTCATCTTAAAGACGGCACCTCCGACAGTGTCAGGCTAGATTTTTGTGCTCAAGTCTCTGGAGTGGGACTTGAACCCACAACCTTCTGACTCAGAGGCGAGGGTGCGACCCCCTGAGCCACAGCTGACGCTAGGAATGAAGACAATTTACAATACACACAATGTCATCTTTCTTGAGCTGTGGAGTTCCTTGATGTCAGACAGGAGGAGATCGCTGTTGGTGAGCTGTGCAACGAAGTGAAAGATGCCCTGAGTAAATTTTGGATGGATAATTGGGAGAATGGATGATAGGGGCTTTGCCGGAAATGTCAAGCATGAAGCTGGGGTGGACTTTACAGAGTGCATCACTCACCCAATACTCATCGGTCATGGAAACACTCTGTAGAGCTGATGTTAGCAATCACTAGACTGGTGGTTCTCATAAGTGAAATTTTTCCACTTAAATGTTGCATATGCTTAAAAAAAAAGTGAAAAATTTCAATTGGGGAAACGATAGCTTAATTTACATAAATAACGACCCCCTCCCCCACCAGCTCTTGGGGAATGAATACAGACTTCCTGTAAGTGGGTATAACTCTACACATTGCTCCCACCTTACGGTTGTTTTCACTGCTGTCCCCTTGTAGAATAGCACAGCTCTGTCAGTTACTGCTGTCCAGCCGAAGAGGTACAACTTCTCCCCACTGTAACCCCCTTGTGGAAGGGGTGTGGCTCTACTATTTGCAACGGCCTTGTCCACTGGGTCCACCTCTGCTCATTGCTGCCATCCCATGAGTTGTGTGGGCGGTAGCAGGTTTCCCAGGTGGGGAGGATGTGCCCAGCACCGACTCCATTTAAAGCTTGAACATCACCAATGCCCAGACTATCTGGACTCGTAGGGCTGGATTTTACCAAGCTCGGCGAGTCTGTGGCAGGCGACGTTGGTGGTGGGTCCCGGCCTTGCTGCTGGCTCCAGCCCGCTGTCCAAAATAATTTTCCCCTGATTGGGCTTGATAAGCCCCGCCCAGCGCGCTTGCCGGCCAATTGAAGGAAGCAGGTCTGATGACTTCATTTGATGACGCGTCATCGGCCGGTTTCTTTAAAGGGACCATGCACAAATTTACTTTGACATTTGTGCTGTCAGGGTTCTACAGCATTGAGGTGCTGCAAACATTGACAAGCACTGCATAGAGGTGCACGGCTGCACCCAGGCTCTCCCGTGACTCCTTATGCTTATGGAGGGAGTCGCAGCACACAGGGAGGTTCTTTTCCCTTCCAATGGGCAGACGAGAACTCCCCAGGAGACCAAGATAGCCTGGTTGCACATTGCACAGAGGGCACAAGCAGGGATGTGGTCAGGAGGACCAGGCTGCAGTGGCGCAAACCTTTCAATGATCTCAGTAGATCACGAAACGTTAGTACAAAGCCACACTCAACCTCATCCTGCTGTGCCACTCATCACATCTCCATCACTCTGCCTTCCCTACCCTACTCCTGCACATCCTTACTCACACCAACTTACCTTGCACCTCCACCCATCCCTCTCTATCTACATTATCACTTCCCCATCTCACTAGTCACCCCTCACACTCACCCTCATCCACAATCGGCCACTTGTTTACGAACAGGATTTCCTGTTTTGCTGAAATTTCTGGTGACACACGACCGTCGCGTGTTGACTCTGAACTGAAATGAGGTCACCAGGCCTCAGCTTCACATCTGCCTCTGGCTGATAAACTACTAGAGGTCTCCTATAATCTCAATAAGTTTCAACTGGTGCTTATCAATTGCATTCTGCTTGAACTTCAAATACTGCTCCTGGCTCAAATAATCTTCTAAAGGAAAACCTGACTCATTAAGACATGTTTAAACAACTCAAAGAAGAATTGGAACTCTTCCGTGTTCAACCCATGAAGGAATGCATTGATGTTTTCAATCGCATTGGCCACAAAGGGACTTATTTATTTGTTTAACAAGTCTCCAAAAATAGTTTATTCCGTAAACCACCCTGTTTCATTATGATAAAGCATAATATCAACAACAACAACAACTTGTATTTATATAGCGCCTTTAACGTAGTAAAACATCCCAAGGCACTGCACAGGAGTATTTTAAGACAAAAAATTTGACACCGAGCCACATAAGGATAAATTAGGGCAGGTAGTTTTTAAGGAGCGTCTTAAAGGAGGAAAGAGAGGTTGCGAGGTGGAGAGGTTTAGGCAGGGAATTCCAGAGCTTAGGGCCGAGGTAACAGAAGGCACGGCCACCAAAGGTTGAGCGATTATAATTAGGGATGCTCAAGAGGGCAGAATTAGAGGAGTGCAGATATCTCGGGGGGTTGAGGAGCTGAAGGAGATTACAGAGATAGGAAGGGGCGAGGCCATGGAGGGATTTGAAAACAAGGATGAGAAATTTCAAATTGTGGTGCTGCTTAACCGGGAGCCAATGTAGGTCAGCGAGTACAGGGGTGATGGGCGAACGGGACTTGGTGCGAGTTAGGATACGGGCAGCCGAGTTTTGGATGACCTCAAGTTTACGTAGGGTGGAATGTGGAAGGCCAGCCAGGAGTGCGTTGGAATAGTCAAGTCTAGAGGTAACAAAGGCATGGATGAGGGTTTCAGCAGCGAATGAGCTGAGGCAGGGGCGGAGACGGGCGATGTTACAGAGGTGGAAGTTGTGTAAAGGAATAGCCATATTTCAGAAAAATACACCATCCTATGAACAGAATTCTGACATTATTAAAATATGACAAACTGGGATTAAAGATCTAAAAGCCTCAAAGTCACAAAGCTATAAATACAGGCTTCTGAGATAAGATGAGTCACAAAGCTGTAAACACCATACAAGCTTTTGAAATGGGAAATGGTTGTTAACACTAAGACAATGGCCCTATTGAAGAAGCAAAGAGTTGGTTCCAAGAAGTCTGCAGTTTGGAACCAACACAATAGCTATACCCAGTTTAAAGTGTTAAAAGCTAACACTTCGAACAGAAACACAGAACATTAAAATAAACCATGTGTCTTTGTAAAAGTAACATCAAATGAAAGACAGGAAACATAAGTTTGTAATATAACCAACTAAGATGACTGGGGAAATAATCAAGTACTCAGTTGAAGTGTTTTGATTTACATATTGTAAAAGGTACAAACAGAAGACTTTGCAAATATTACATCAATAGATGTACATTGTTTATGTGTTGAACTTGGAAAACACGGAGACGCGAAGTCTGGCTTACAAGCAGCTAAACTGATTTAAGAATTCAATAGAAGACCTCGTAAGAATGGCATCAAATAGATAAATCTGTTATACCATATTTTATGATAAGTTTCGAACACCTAAAGGTAGAGACAGAATTCTGCAAGTTAGCAGCTGAACTGACAGTAAGAAAAGAAAGAAGTCAACAGAGAGACGACTAGAGACAATTAGCTTACATCAGCAGAAAACTTCAAAGAATATGCCACTGCAAAAAGGGTATAAAATATAGAGCTTTCAGATAGAAAGTCAGAAGTCGCTGGAACAGGCAGGCGATTCTCAGCTTCAGAGGCAGGCTTTGTAAGTTTTTAACTCTTTGAGTCTCGGGGATCAAAAGGTACTTTTATTTGATTTTGGTGGATATTCTGGATTAAGAAAAAGTAGAAATGTAAAAATGTAACGAAGTTAAGATTTGAGAATAAGGATCTCTGAGAATAGAATTGTAAGCTGTTTGTATTTTGAACTGTTAAAGTTGCGATTGACTCACCAACTGTTAACTACATGTCGGTTCTTTAATAAATCTATATATTTTTAGAATTGTCTCACATAGTATTTCTGTATCAAACTCGCAAACTCAATCTCTGTACACTCTTTTGTGAGGAGTTGCAGAATTCTGGGGGGTTTTCTGGGCCCTCATAATATCTAGAAGGTTACAGTCTAGTTAAACTTATTAAAAGTGCTATCTGGAGGATGGTAACATCTTCAAGTCGTTCCTTTCCTTTAGGGAGAGATAGTCTGAACCTTTAGACCCAATTAAGCGTCTTATAGGATTCGGCTATCTCTAACTTTAGTTGAAGGTGAACGTCTGGGAAATACGCCTGATCCGGGGTGGCCCGAAAAGGGCTAGGACTAATAATTATCCCTTCAGTAGGCGGTCTTTGTTATGCTGCGGATATGTGGTTGGAAGCTCATTTCAGGGTCAAAAATGACACCAAGGTTGCGAACACAGGGGAGATGATCTATCAATATAATTGATTATATCGATATAAGCATTTATTTCTTTTCACTTTACATGAATGCAGTCTTATTTTTAAATGGGAGAAAAGGAGGAATAGAATTCAATTTCTCAAATTTTGCTCAACTCCACAATTGCGCAGGTTAATTTTGATGATGACCAGAAATCAGCTTGAGCCTAATATCCCCTCACTTGTCTTTTACCACCAAGGGTCCTACCCGCCATACGTGTATCTCTATAGCACCTTTCACAGAATAAAATATTCCAAGGCACTTCACAAAGGAGAAATGGATGTCAAGTTGTGAGAAGTGTTAGGAGGGTGAGCAAATGCATGTTTAAAAAGATTTTGAGGAGGCTTTTAAAAACCTAAGAGAGAAGTCATAAAGTGGAGGGGCTTCGGGAGGAAGTTCCAGAGATTAGGGCTCAGGTGGTTAAAGACTGTGCCACCAGTGACTGGGTAAAAGGAAGAGGGATGCAGAGGAGGATAGAGTCAGAAGACTAAATGATATTGACAGGAACGTAGGGCTGGAGGGGGTCACAGAGATGGGGAGGAGGAAGACCATGGAGGAATTTCTAAAGCGCAATGAGGATTTTTAATTTGGTGTACTGGACAACAGGGAGCCAATGGAGGTTGGCAAGGACAGGGATGATTGGTGAGTAGGACATGCCCGGATGTGTGACAACATAGAGCGGCACAGAGTTGGACGAGTTTGACTTTGTTGTGAAGTGTGGAGCTCAAGACTAATGAGGAGGCCTTTGGAGAAATCAAAACTGGAGGTAACAAAAGCTTGGACAGAGGTCTCAGCAGCAGTGGGAGTGAGATACACACAAACCTACACGCACTCGCGCATGCACACGTACGCACACACCTTTCAGTGGCACTGGGAATATTTCTTTATCCTTAAATTTTGGCGAGCTGTCAGTCTGTTTAGTTCTTTACAACATTTTCTTTTTGTGTGAATAATTTTGGAGAAACCTCACCTCAACTTATCAGGATTTTTGGGAAGGGACTTTTTGCGCCCAGTGACAGCATCAACACTCTTGTAAGGTCAGGTATCCAAGTTCAGACAGCCAGTGGCAGTACATGTTTTCTGCGTCTAATTATTGCTGATGCTCAATAGAAATACCGGATAAAGTATCTTGATGACAGAGTACTGAAGAAAGTTGTTGCTGCATGACGTTTGTACTCATAGTTATACTATTTGATGAATCGAATGTTTCGGCAGGCAAACCGCTTCTCATTTTGCCACGTAGGACTGGTGAGTGGCCAGTCAGACCTTCCTGCAGCGTCCTCCACTCGTGCTGCCATGGGATTGCTAAAGGAAACTGAAGGCTCCAACTGGTTTCGATTTAATGCGTGGAACATTCTGTCTCAGCACTAATTAATTTCCATCACAGGAAAAAACAAATTACAAAGTAGGTAGATAATGAAGCAGTCCATGCCTGCATGCAACAAGACCTGGATGACGTTCAGGCTTGGGCTGATAAGTGGCAGGTAACATTCGCGCCACACAAGTGCCAGGCAATGACTATCTCCAACAAGCAAGAGTCTAACCACCTCCCCTTGACATTCAACGGCATTACCATTGCCGAATGCCCCACCATCAACATGCTGGGGGTCACCATTGACCAGAAACTTAACTGGACCAGCCACATAAATACTGTGGCAACAAGAGCAGATCAGAGGCTGGGTATTCTGTGGCGAGTGTCTCACCTCCTGACTCCCCAAAGCCTTTCCACCATCTACAATGCACAAGTAAGGAGTGTGATGGAATACTTTCCACTTGCCTGGTTGAGTGCAGCTCCAGCAATACTCAAGAAGCTCGACACCATCCAAGACAATGCAGCCCGCTTGATTGGCACCCCATCCACCACCTTAAACATTCACTCCCGCCATCACCGGCATACCGTGGCTGCAGTGTGTACCATCTACAAGATGCACTGCAGCAACTCGCCAAGGCTTCTTTGGCAGCACCTCCCAAACCCACGACCTCTACCACCTAGAAGGACAAGGGCAGCAGGCGCATGGGAACACCATCACCTCCAAGTTCCCCTCCAAGTCACACGCCATCCTGACTTGGAAGTATATCGCTGATCCTTCATCATCGCTGGGTCAAAATCCTGGAACTCCCTCCCTAACAGCACTGTGGGAGCACCTTCACCACACGGACTGCAGCGGTTCAAGACGGTGGCTCACCACCACCTTCTCAAGGGCAATTAGGGATGAGCAATAAATTCTGGCCTTGCCTGCGACGTCCACATCTCATGAACGAATAAAAAAAAAGTGCCTTCCATTTACACACGGCAATGGGGGGATTCCAGCGCTCCCAGTGGAATCACCCCCTTTATGACTTTGGAGTGATTTCCAGCTTCGGTCAATGGATGAAGATGTCACACTGCCTGCTAAACTCGCCCACATAAATACTGTGGCAACAAGAGCAGGTCAGAGGCTAGGTAATCTGCGGCGAGTGTCTCACCTCCCATTATTGAATTTTTTTAAAAAGCTGAGTAAAAGCAAGCCAAGAAATGCCTCTGTGTGAGATAAGAGTGTGATTTTGAACTTGCTTGTATTAATCATTCTATTTTTAATTAAACAGGTTAGCGCCTCCATTAAATAGCAGATGAACTAATTTCATACGAGCCTGTTTGCTAGCATCTCACCGCAAAATTTCAAGGCGATAATCTTCCCTCGAATTTCAGCCGGCAGCAAGCAAGTGGACATTGTGATCCAGGAGAGGACTCCTCTTTCTATTTGTTTAAAGAATGCTTTGGCACCATTTTTTTTTAAAAAAAAGGTTCTTTGGATGTGTGCCATTTCAGAGGACATTAGGATCCAATCACATATTGTGGGACTGGAGTCACGTGTTGGCCAGACCAGGTGGGGGTGGCTGGATCCCAGTCACAGAAGGACAACAACCCAGCAGCTTTCTTGGCTATTTTCCAGTGTCAGCATACAAATTAAGCAATCTGTAGGATTTGAACTCATGACCTCCGGTTTGCCAGTCTAGTATCATGACCACTATACTACCATGCAACATAATAGATTCAGGGTGAATTTACTGATGCCGTTCGATTAAAATCCTCGTCATGACCTTCAAATCCCTCCACAGCCTCGCTCCAGCATATCGCTGCATCCACTTCCAGTCTTAGGCCCTCCCCCATCCCTTCAGTCCTCCGACTCTGGCCTTCTATGCTGCCCGCCTGCTCCCCCCACACCCGCCCCTTGCCCTGACAGAGTCTTCAGTTGCCTCAGCCCTACTCTCTGAAACACCTCTCTAATCCCCTCCTCTCGCCTTCTCAAAACCCATCCTCTCCTATCCAATCTGCCACCATGGCTCAGCATCCATCGCTTTTTTAAAAATTTGTCTCTGTAAAGTTCCTTGGGGCATTTCTCCACGTTAAAATCTCCATATAAATACAAGTTGTTGTTCAACGGTTCCTATTTACCAAGAGCAGCTTGGGAAAGGTAAGCCATGGAGGAAAGTTTGACCCTGGTTGTGAAAGGCTGCACGCTTCCGAAGCAGTTAATGGCTGTCCTTGATTGATAGATAGGAGACCTTCACCTTCTTCCTGTGTAGAGGAAGTCAGAAAACTAGGTTGAGATCAGAGACTAGATACTGAGCCGTGCTGGGCGCATTAAATAGAAGTTGCTTGAAAACTGCCAAATCGCTTTTTTTTAAATAAAAAAATTGCCGGGTTTATCCTCACAGCTCTTGTAAACATGACAAAGAGCACTGGGAGCCATGGAAACCAGTTAGGAATCACGCCAAAATCTTTATTACATGAGGGTTTCTGCCAACTCACTCCCAGGGTTTGAGAGGTTGATCAAATGATTTTCAGCTATAAGCAATGTCTCAATCAGCATGTCAACAGCAACCAGCAGGAGTTCCCACGCATGTATTTTTAAAGGTCATTAAAGGTAAAGACAATTTACTTTAGCCCTCTTCTTGTAACTGACGGTCAAATGAGTGTCTGACGTCCAGAGAGAAAAAAAAGAAAGAACTTGCATTTATATAGCGCCTTTCACAACCTCAGGACACCCCAAAGTGCTTTATAGCTATTGAGTTACTTTTGAAGTGTAGGGGGTGATTTTGCCAATGGGGGCGCATTGGAGGCGGGACTGCTGCTTGGCGGGTTGATGTCCCGCCTCCATCGATTTGTGGCCAACCCACGCTATTTTCCCTTGATTGACCTTGTTAAGCCCGCCCAGTGGGCTTAGCAGGCCAATTAAGGGAAAGCCGGTTGCAGAGAACGTCAACGTATGACGTTTCATCTGTCAAATTTTTGACAGATGAATTGTTATCGTTTGACAGCTCTGTGAAACTGTCAAACACTGACATTCTCTGTAGTTTGATGAGGTCTTGAATTCAAGACCTCATCAAACATCTTTCTTTTACAGAAATGAGATGGTTGTTGCATCTGAGAATGCAACGGCCATCTGTCATCTCCAACATGGAGGTCCGAGACTCTCCGCATACAAACCGACTGAAGCCTGCAGGAAGAAACAAAGGTAAGTACACTTTTACTAACACTTTGCACTTACCTCAGATACTTACCTCTCCACTCTTGCACCCATCACTTACCTTCACACCACACTTTTACACCCCCCCGACCCCCACAGACCCAGTACTCGCCTCGCTGACCTGGCGGGTTTCGGAGCCTTTGGGAAGCCCGCACTTGTGAGGGCAAAAAGGGGATAATCCTATTTTCTGCCTGTTAACTACCTGTTAACAGGCAGTTAATAGGCTTTAATCCCATTCCGCCTCCAAGGAAACCCACCCCCAAATTCTGCCATTTTCCCGGTAGTCCCCCCTCCATACCCGCCACCCCAGGGCTGGCAAAATCACCCCTGTAGTCACTGTTGTAATGTAAAAAAAAGCAGCAGCCAATTTGCACACAGCAAGCTCCCACAAACAGCAATGAGATAGTCATAGAATTAGCAAATAGTACAGCACGGAAGGAGGCCATTCGGCCCATCGACTCTGCGCCGGCTCTTTCAAAGAGCAATCCAGTTAGTCCCGCTCCCCCGCTCTTTCCCCATATCCCTGCAATTTTGTCTCCTTCAAGTATTTATCCAATTCCCTTTTGAAGACTACTATTGAATCTGTATCCACCCCCCTATTAGGCAGCGCATTCCAAAGCCTGCTTAAAAATGTTTTTCCTCATGTCGCCTCTGGTTCTTCTGCCAATCACCTTAAATCTGTGCCCTTTGGTTATCAACGCTGTTTCTCTCTCCACAGATGCTGCCTGACCAGCTTTTTCCTCTTTTTATTTCAGATTCCCAGCATCCATGGTATTTTGCTTTTGTATTAGCATGGTAACTAGATTGTCTGTTTAGCGTCGCCCCTCATGCTGGGCGTATTGAATGAAAACTCACTCCAGTAATACGGGTGTGGACAGCTCTGGGGTGTGGTTAATGGTTTCCCATTGTCTCAAATCTGACCTGCTGGCAAGAGTGCACAACCTAGATAGTGTTTTATCTGGTATTCCAATTAATCATTTTAATCAACAGACTAGATGGCTTGTGTCGCTGGGAGTGTAAACTGAATCCAACTTTATAGCAAAATCATACAATCAGAAATTTACGGAACAGAAGGAGGCCATTTGGCCCATCGTGTCCGTGCCGGCCGAAAAAGAGCTACCCAGCCTAATCCCACTTTCCAGCTCTTGGTCCGTAGCCCTGTAGGTTACGGCACTTCAAGTGCATATCCAAGTACTTTTTAAATGTGATGAGGGTTTCTGCCTCTACCACCCTTTCAGGCAGTGAGTTCCAGACCCCCACCACCCTCTGGGTGAAGAAAGTTCTCCTCAACTCCCCTCTAAACCTCCGACCAATTACTTTAAATCTATGCCCCCTGGTTATCGACCCCTCTGCTAAGGGAAATAGGTCCTTCCTATCCACTCAATCTAGGCCCCTCATAATTTTATACACCTCAATTAAGTCTCCCCTCAGCCTACTCTGTTCCAAAGAAAACAACCCCATAATTTCATAACATAAAATTAAACCAAATCCCTTCCAGGTCAAATAGGTAATAGTCTCAAAATGTTACACCAACTCAAAAATGAATTAAATCTGTCCCCCATCACCCACCCTAACAACATGGAATAAATTTCAGCTCAGGAAAATTCTGTTCATCTAAATAAATATAAGGGAAGATTTCCTCTGCTCACCTTGTGTTAGAAGCACTAAAAACGATTAAAGAGTTCTTTTTTTGACCAAATAATCCATTTTAGCGATGTTGGTTGAGGAATAAATATTAGCCAGGACACCGGGGATAACTCCCCTGCTCTTCTTCGAAAAATGCCATGGGATCTTTTACATCCACCCGAGAGGGAGATGGGGCCTCGGTCTAACGCCTCATCCAACAGTGCCACACTGGGAGTGCCAGTCTAGATTTTGTGCTCAAGTCTCTGGAGTGCGACTTGAACCCACAACCTTGTCACTCAGGGGCGAGAATGCTACAGGCTGACACCCGAGAGGGTCAATGTTGAGCAGTGAGCTGCCAGTTGAAGTCACCCTGTCATCTTCACTGCCAACCACACACTGTAGAATGACTTCTACTCTTGCAAAAGTGAAATGTATTTGAACGGAATTATCTTTGATGAACCTCATCCCCCGAGGACTATAATACAATCCTGATAAAACTCAATTAAAAATTAATCTGCACGATGATGAATTTTGCTCCCACATGGCACACAGAGGCTGGTGAGGGCACACAGGGAGCTTTTCCATTTGTGCTTTACACAGTTTGAGATACCAACCAATGAGTTTAAATTCTTGTTTGTCTTCAGCATAATCTGTTTTAAGCTGAAAATGGATTGTAATTATAGCGCCTACACACATTTTCCACTGGTAAGCACCAGTCTAATTGAAAGCTGTATGAGAGCTTGGTAAGAGAGTATTACAGGAGTAATTATGCCGATCATGCAATTATTCATGACCAATTACATAGAAACATAGAAGATAGGAGCAGGAGTAGGCCATTCGGCCCCTCGAGCCTGCTCCGCCATTCAATGCGATCATGGCTGATCATCCAAATTCAGTACCCTGTCCCTGCTTTCTCCCCATATCCCTTGATCCCTTTTAGCCTTAAGAAATATATCTAACTCCTTCTTGAATATATTTAATGAATTGGCCTCAACTGCCTTCTGCGGTAGAGAATTCCACAGGTTCACCACTCTCTGGGTGAAGAAATTCCTCTTTCATCTCAGTCCTAAATGGCTTACCCCTTATCCTTAGACTGTGAACCCTGGTTCTGGACTCCCCTACCATTGGGAACATCCTTTCTGCATCTAGTCTGTCTAGTCCTGTTAGAATTTTATAAGTATCAATGAGATCCCCTCTCATTCTTCTAAACTCTAGTGAATACAAGCCCAATCGACCCAATCTCTCTTCATACGTCATTCCTGCCATCCCAGGTATCAGTCTGGTGAATCTTCGCTGCACTCCCTCCATGGCAAGAACATCCTTCCCCAGATAAGGCGACCAAAACTGCATACAATACTCAAGGTGTGGTCTCACCAAGGCCCTGTACAACTGCAGCAAGACATCCTTGCTCCTGTACTCGAATCCTCTTGCTATGAAGGCCAACATACCATTTGCCTTCTTAACCGCCTGCTGCACCTGCATGCTTACCTTCAGCAACTGGTGCACAAGGACACCCAGGTCTCGTTGCACTTCCCCTTTTCCCAATCTATTGCCATTCAGATAATAATCTGCCTTCCTGTTTTTGCCACCAAAGTGGATAACCTCGCATTTATCCACATTATACTGCATCTGCCATGCATGTTAAGTCTGGAATAAAAGTGGATCCCAGTGCCTGCAGAGAAGGAACCATTTACAAAGTCAGCTAGCGTGGGGACCAGGAAGGGAAGCTAAGTGCCTGGAGTTTAGTGGATTGAGGGAGCTGGTGGTGGGTCTCTGGGACTAGATGAGCTTGGATAGGGCATGGGGAGAGAAACTAGAGAGAAAGGGGGAGTTCGGGACCAGGATGGGGTCTGGACTGGGGAGAGGTTTGGTTTGGTGGGCAAGGGGAAAAGGGAGAGAGAAGAGGCAGCTGAATGGATTGTCTCTGCCTTGCTGAGTCAAAAGTCCATGAGGCCCTCTCGCGTTATGAAAGGTGAGGGTGGAGGGGGCAGGGGAGAGGGAATTAAGGAGACAATTAGTAGTGGAGAAAGGGAGTCGCTGGTTATCTTTGCTCTCCAGGATAATCGTAAACTAGTGGATCCTTTTGGCAGATGAGAGCGAGGCCAGGTAAAGTTTGATGTGGTCCAACCGGATCTAACATAGACTGAACTTTATACAAATGATACTCAAGCCGCGGCATAACTGTTTTTGCAGAGTCAATTCAGGATTCAGACACAAAAAAGGGTGATTTTAACCCTACCCACCTGGTGGAAACTGGGTGGGAATGCAGTTAAAATCGTCCGGGTGACTTACCCGCTGTCTTCCCGCACGGATCCCGCCTACTTCAATTTTAACCTGTTCTTCTGAGCAGGCAGCAAGGACACCCAGGTGGGATCCTTCTTTAAATATGCAGATTGGGGTCCGATCATGTCATCGGGCCCTGACTGCAATTTAACTGCAGCCTGAGTGGGGCAGCTGTCATGGCTTTCCTACGGGTAAGACAGTGGAATGAGGATTCTTATGGGGTCAAGAGAAGCGGGGCCCACAAAGATAGGTTTGAGGCCTCTCCTGTCCCCGGGCATCCCCCTTACCTTTCCCCTCCCGCTGGACCCTCCCAAATCCTCCCACCCCGTGACTCAATGGCATGCGGGCGAGCCTCCTGCTGCCCAAATGGCCACTCCTGCCCGCTGGTGAGCTGCCACTTCCTGCCCGTTCCGGGCGGGGCAGCTGACCGGCGGCATGCTGGTGAGGCCTGGAAGTTTAAAAATCGGCCAGGCCAGGCCTCACCCTGCCGAGGTCGGACATGGGAGGGTTGGCACTAGCCTCGCCCCTCCGCCCTCCCGAATCTTGCTCCAGGTTTAAAGCAGGGCTAAAAAGGTCTAGAAAATTTTTTTGGGGAGAAAGATTGTTTTCTCTTTGGAGGCAGTAAGTTAGTAAAGAGAAAGCACACACTACCAGTAAGAGGAGAGGATTGTAGTCAGTGATTACTTGTGGAGAGAAGGCAATTCACTTTGGTAATGTGCACCAGTCGTTGAAGGTAAGCATGCAGGTGCAGCAGGCGGTTAAGAAGGCAAATGGTATGTTGGCCTTCATAGCGAGAGGATTCGAGTACAGGAGCAAGGATGTCTTGCTGCAGTTGTACAGGGCCTTGGTGAGACCACACCTTGAGTATTGTGTGCAGTTTTGGTCACCTTATCTGAGGAAGGATGTTCTTGCCATGGAGAGAGTGCAGCGAAGATTCACCAGGCTGATACCTGGGATGGCAGGAATGACGTATGAGGAGAGATTGGGTCAATTAGGCTTATATTCACTAGAGTTTAGAAGAATGAGAGGGGATCTCATTGAAACTTATAAAATTCTAACAGGACTAGACAGACTAGATGCAGGAAGGATGTTCCCGATGGCGGGGGAGTCCAGAACCAGGGGTCACAGTCTAAGGATAAGGGGTAAGCCATTTAGGACTGAGATGAGGAGGAATTTCTTCACCCAGAGAGTGGTGAACCTGTGGAATTCTCTGCCGCAGAAGGCAGTTGAGGCCAATTCATTAAATATATTCAAGAAGGAGTTAGATATATTTCTTAAGGCTAAAGGAATCAAGGGATATGGGAAGAAAGCAGGGACAGGGTACTGAATTTGGATGATCAGCCATGATCTCATTAAATGGCGGAACAGGGTCGAGGGGCCGAATGGCCTACTCCTGCTCCTATCTTCTATGTTTCTATGATTAGCTCAGTGAAACATGGGGCCAAACCAAGAAGAAATGGTAAAAAGACAAAGTTAAAAGCTCTATATCTGAAAGCACGCAGCATTCGTAACAAGATAGATGAGTTGACGGCACAAATAGATATGATCTGATCGCCATTACAGAGACTTGGTTGCAAGGTGACCAGGGCTGGGAACTGAATATTCCAGGGTATTTGACAATTCGGCAGGATAGACAGAAAGGAAAGGGAAGTGGGGTGGCTTTGTTGGTAAAGGATGGAATCAGTGTAGTGGTGAAAAGTGATATTGGCTCAGAAGATCAAGATGTAGAATCGGTTTGGGTGGAGATAAAAAATAATAAGGGGAAAAAGTCTCTGGTGGGCGTAGTCTACAGGCCCCCGAACAGTAGCAATACTGTTGGACAGAGTATAAATCAACAAATAATGAAGGCCTGTAAAAAAGGTATGGTAATAATCATGGGTGATTTTAATCTCCATATTGATTGGACAAATCAAATTGGCCATGGTAGCCTTGAGGAGGAGTTCATAGAGTGTATCCGGGATGGTTTCCTAGAACAGTATGTAATGGAACAAACCAGGAAGCAGGCTATCTTGGATCTGGTACTGTGTAATGAGACAGAATTAACAAATTATCTCATAGTAAAGGATCCTCTAGGAAAGAGTGATCATAGCATGGTTGAATTTCAAATTCAGTTGGAGGGTGAGAAAGTTGTATCTCAAACCAGTGTCCTGATCTTAAACAAAGGCAATTACAATGGCATGAGGGCAGAACTGGCTAAAGTGGACTGGAAAAATAAATTAAAGGGTAAGACAGTTGAAATGCAGTGGCGGACATTTAAGGGGATATTTCATAACTCTCAACAAAAATATATTCCAGTGAGAAAGAAAGATTTTAAGAGAAGGGAGCACAACTCAGACAGCAACTTTTGGATATTTGGATAAAGATCCAGCAACCCCATAACAGTCTATGGGTATCGATACAGTCCACCCTGAATCCTGCGTAAAGTTAGAGGGTTCAAAATTCTAATATTTTTGGAGGGCAAAAGTGGAACAAAAGTGTTCATTAGAAACATAGAAAAATAGGAGCAGGAGCAGGAGTTGGCCATTCGGCCCTTCGAGCCTGCTCCGCCATTCAATATGATCATGGCTGATCCTCTATCTCAATACCATATTCCTGCTCTCTCCCCATACCCCTTGATGCCTTTTGTGTCTAGAAATCTATCTATCTCCTTCTTAAATATATTCAGTGACTTAGCCTCCACAGCCTTCTGTGGTAGAGAATTCCACAGGTTCTCCACCCTCTGAGTGAAGAAATTTCTCCTCATCTCAGTCCTAAATGTCCTACCCCGTATCCTGAGACTGTGACCCCTCGTTCTAGAGCCCCCCCAGCCAGGGGAAACATCCTCCCTGCATCCAGTCTGTCTAGCCCTGTCAGAATTTTATACGTTTCAATGAGCTCCCCTCTCATTCTTCTAAACTCTAGTGAATACAGGCCTAGTCGACCCAATCTCTCCTCATACGACAGTCCTGCCATCCCAGGAATCAATCTGGTGAACCTTCGCTGCACTCCCTCTATGGCAAGTATATCCTTTCTTAGGTAAGGAGACCAAAACTGCACACAGTACTCCAGGTGTGATCTCACCAAGGCCATTCTGGCAAAAGGAATCAGAATTTGGGGCACAGGTCTGATACTCCAGAGTTGCACCCGTTCTAAAAAAATTTACCCTAAATTCTGGTAGAACTGGCTGCTGACAGAAGGTGCACCCAACCCCCAAAGTGTTGTCTTTTGTGCAAATAACAGGATAAGGAGAGCCAACAGCCTCCAGGAACTGCCGTCACTCCCCACAATTGCACCTGACCTGAGTTGAGCCGGTCGCAGCCCCGGGTAAGTTAGCCGCGTGACTTGTCAAACCGAGGAAGTGGTTGAGCTCACAGACCTTTTTAAGGGGGTGAATTTCCACAAGGGGATTTCTCCCGCTTGTGCGCCACAGCTGCGGCGGAAGAGCCGCGGAAACGGCAGTGCATTTACGCCATTTTTCCCCGGCCTTCTTTAGCATCCCCCGCCAAAGTTACGGCGGACAAGCGGAAGGGCTGAGGAGAAACTTCAGTGGAATCATTTAAGTAACAGTTGGATGTCATGATGGGTTGGGGCGGGGGAACCGAAGAATATTGATGGGCTGCGTGGCCTTGCTCATCTGTATCTATCTAGCGATGCGGTGTGTGCAGAGAGCATTACAGCGAGTTATAAAGAGTACTATAATGAGAAAAAAAGGTTATGGAGAAGATATCATAGTGAGGTGTCCTTAAATAGCATGTCATTATCAGAGAACTTGTGGAAGAAGCCTGGCTGTTAGTGACTTTCATACACTGCAGTGATGATAAAATAGCGTATCAAATACTGACTGAAACAGCCTTGTCTAATGGCAACAATATACCAACAATCAAACAGATGGAATATTTCCCCGCTTAAACAATCGCTGACATTTAAAAAATGACCTGCTAAAAATAAATGAACTGATTACTGTCTATAATCTTTCCTTTGTTGAGAAGTGCCGCTCGTTTATGGAGCTCCTGCAGTCCATTTGCTCCTTAATCATTCGGAAGAAGGAAGGAATCCTGGACAATGACTGACGGGGTCAAACTCCGGGATGTTGGTGCTGAGCAATGGAATATGTTTTTCCACTTTGTAACCAGTAGCAGCATCCGGTAAAGCTTGGGCCTGATGTATAGTCAGTCAAGAGAAGTGTGTGCAGATGGAAGATACTTAATATAGCTATCTAAGTCCTGCCTCCCTTCCCATTTTCCCCAAATTTCTCGGAATTCCCAAAATGAAGTGCATCACATCAACAACAATTTGTATTTATATAGCGCCTTTAACATAGTAAAACGTCCCAAGGTGCTTCATCAAGCAAAGAGCCAAATAAGGAGATATTAGGGCAGGTGACCAAAAGCTTGGTCAAAGAGGTAGGTTTTAAGGAGCGTCTTAAATGAGGAAAGAGAGGCGGAGAGGTTTAGGGAGGAAATTCCAGAGCTTAGGGCCCAGGCAGCTGAAGGCACGGCCGCCAATGGTGAAGCGATTAAAATCGGGGATGCGCAAGAGGCCAGAATTGGAGGAGCGCAGAGATCTCGAGGCTTGTAGGGGCGGAAGAGGTTACAGAGATAAGGAGGGGCAAGGCCACGTAGGGATTTGAAAACAAGGATGAGAATTTTTAAATTGATGCGTTGCCAATGTAGGTCAGCGAGCACAAGGGAGCGATGGGTGAACGGAACTTGGTGCAAGTTAGGACACGGGCAACAGAGTTTTGGATGAGCTCAAGGTTAGAATGAGAGTTGCCTCTCAGGCTAAATGAATTATAATAAATGTCTGTTGCTTCAGAGCTCCTGCACCCTGCCCCTTGAACCCTGTGCCCATGAACCCTGCCCCTTGAACCCTGCCCCTCGAACCCTGTGCCCATGAACCCTGCCCCTCGCACCCTGTGCCCATGAACCCTGCCCCTCGCACCCTGTGCCCATGAACCCTGCCCCTCGCACCCTGTGCCCATGAACCCTGCCCCTCGCACCCTGTGCCCATGAACCCTGCCCCTTGCACCCTGTGCCCATGAACCCTGCCCCTCGCACCCTGTGGCCCATGAACCCTGCCCCTCGCACCCTGTGCCCATGAACCCTGCCCCTCGTACCCTGTGGCCCATGAACCCTGCCCCTCGCACCCTGTGCCCATGAACCCTGCCCCTCGCACCCTGTGCCCATGAACACTGCCCCTCGCACCCTGTGCCCATGAACCCTGTCCCTCGCACCCTGTGCCCACAAATCCTGCCCCTCACACCCTGTGCCCATGAACCCTGCCCCAGTTATAGTTCTCAAAGAAGAAACAGTTTCCCCTCATTTGATTAGTTATCCTCGCGTAAGATTTTTCATGTGTGGTCTTTATACAATTAGCTTTAGCATAAAATTTGTTGGGCAGTTGTTTTTTCTATGCTGAATATCAATAGAAAGGTCCTTCAATAAATTACCTTCCCCATACTGTTCTTTAAACTGAGATTCCTAACTCCGCATAATCTCTAGTTCCCAACAGTTATTCGCAAACACTTTTGAAAAGGAGGCAGCATTGAAAGCTGTTCTAATTAATCATGCATGCCAAGATTTGAGAGGTAGCATCTGCATGTCTGTGTTTGTGGATGAAAATGAGTGCTGTTTTAAGCTCCCCCTCAGTTGGCACTCCCAGCTCCTTCCCTCAGTTCCGCTCCTGGTTCCTGCCTCTTGATGGAGCACCAAGGGATTGAACACCACTGCTCACTGTGTGCATTCATTCTTAAAAGATCTGGAATTCCACACGGAAGCTGTCAAATGCTGACAATTCATCTGTCAAAAATGTTTTGACAGATGAAGCGTCATACGCTGATGTCATCTCTCACCGGCTTTCCCTTAATTGGCTGGTAAGCCTGCAGGGCAGGCTTAACAAGGCCAATCAAGTGAAAACAGCGTGGGTTGGCCCGACGTCGCTGGGGGCGGGATTGAAACCCAGAAACCAGAAGTCCCACCTCCAGCACGTCTCCATTGAGAAACTCCAGCCCATTAGGTCCTACCACATAAGAAGGAGAATTGATTGGCGTGCAGGCTGCTCAGTTCTAGAGACTATAACAATCTTCTTTTCTCAGACAATACCTCAATGAAGAACTATTGGGTCCCTGGCCCTTTTTACACCCATCCACAGAAGGCACAGCCACCAAACATAGAAACATAGAAACATAGAAAATAGGTACAGGAGTAGACGATTCGGTCCTTCGAGCCTGCACCGCCATTCAATGCGTTCATGGCTGAACATGCTACCTCAGTACCCCATTCCTGCTTTCTCGCCATACCCCTTGATCCCCTTAGTTGTGAGTGTTATATCTAACTCCCTTTTGAATATATTTAGCGAACTGGCCTCAACAACCTTCTGTGGAAGAGAATTCCATAGATTCACCACTCTCTGGGTGAAGAAGTTCCTCCTCAGCTCAGTCCTAAATGGCTTCCCCTTAATCCTTAGACTGTGACCCCTGGTTCTAGTTTTCCCTACCATTGGGAACATTCTGCCAGCATCTAATTTGTCTAAACCAGTCAGGATTTTAAATGTCTCTATAAGATCCCCCCTCATTCTTCTGAACTCCAGAGGATACAAGTTCAGTTGACCCAATCTTTCTTGATATGTCAGTCCGGCCATCCCAGGAATCAATCTAGTGAACCTTCGCTGCACTCCCTCAATAGCAAGAATGTCCTTCCTTAAGTTAGGAGACCAAAACTGCGCACAATACTCCAGGTGTGGCCTCACCAAGGCCCTGTACAACTGCAGCATCACCTCCCTACTCCTGTACTCAAATCCCCTTACTATGAAGGCCATCATTCCGTTTGCTTTCTTGACTGCCTGCTGCACTTGCATTCCCACCTTCAGTGACTGATGTACCATGATGCCCAGGTCTCGTTGCACCTCCCCTTTCCCTAATCTGCCACCATTCAGGTAATATTCCGCCTCTCTATTTTTACCACCAAAGTGGATAACCTCACATTTATCCACATTGTACTTCATCTGCCATACATTTGCCCATTCACCCAACCTGTCCAAGTCACTCTGTAGCCTCCTAGCATCCTCCTCATTGTTCACACTGCCTCCCAATTTAGTGTCATCCGCAAATTTGGAGATATTACATTTAATCCCTTCGTCCAAATCATTAATATATAATGTAAACAGCTGGGGTCCCAGCACCGAACCCTGCGGTATCCCGCTGGTCACTGCCTGCCATTCTGAAAAGTACCCATTTACTCCTACTCTTTGTTTCCTGTGTGCCAACCAGTTCTCAATCCACGTCAACACATTACCCCCAATCCCATGTGCTTTAACTTTGCTCACCAATCTCTTGTGTGGGACCTTGTCGAAGGCCTTCTGAAAGTCCAAATACACCACATCTACTGGTTCCCCCCTGTCCACCCTATTGGAAACATCCTCAAAAAATTCCAGAAGATTTGTCAAGCATGATTTCCCTTTCACAAATCCATGCTGACTTGGACCTATTATGTCGCCACTTTCCAAATGGTCTGTTATGACATCTTTAATAATTGCTTCCATCATTTTACCCACGACCGATGTCAGGCTGACCGGTCTATAATTCCCTGCTTTCTCCCTCCCTCCTTTTTTAAAAAGAGGGGTTACATTGGCCACCCTCCACTCCATCGGAACTGATCCGGAGTCTAAGGAATGTTGGAAAATGATCGTCAATGCATCCACTATTTCCAAGGCCACCTCCTTAAGTACTCTGGGATGCAGACCATCAGGCCCCGGGGATTTTTCAGCCTTCAGTCCCATCAATTTCCCCAATACCTTTTCCCGACTAATAAGGATTTCCCTCAGCTCCTCCCTCTTACCAGATCCTCTGACCCCTTTTATTTCCGGCAGGTTGTGTGTGTCCTCCACAGTAAACACCGAACCAAAGTACTTGTTCAATTGATCTGCCATTTCCTTGTTCCCCATTACGACTTCCCCTGTTTCTGACTGCAGGGGACCTACGTTTGTTTTTACTAACCTCTTTCTTTTTACATATTTATAGAAGCTTTTGCAGTCCATTTTAATGTTCTCTGCAAGCTTCCTTTCATATTTTATTTTCCCTGCCCTAATCAAACCCTTCGTCCTCCTCTGCTGAGTTTTGAAGTTCTCCCAGTCCCCGGGTTTGCTGCTACTTCTGGCCAATTTGTATGCAACTTCCTTGGTTTTAATACTATCCCTGATTTCCCTTGTTAGCCATGGTTGAGCCACCTTCCCTTTTTTATTTTTACGCCAGACCGGGATGTACAATTGTTGTAGTTCATCCATGCGATCTCTAAATGTCTGCCATTGCCCTTCCACTGATAGCCCCTTAAATAAAGGTTGAGCGATTATAATCAGGGATGCTCAAGAGGGCAGAATTACATTGCACCACTGTCCACTCAAAACATTTAAATGCACTTGATATTGGCAAGTGGGCACAAACAACAGGTGGGCAGAAGTCCCACCCCTACACCCTTCCACTGGTAACTGCATAGGGTGCACAGCACAGAAACAGGCCATTTGGCCCAACCAGTCCATGCTGGCGTTTATGCTCCACTCGAGCCTCCTCCCGTCTTTCCTCCTCTAACTCTATCAGCATAACCCTCTATTCCCTTCACTCTCATATGCTTATCTAGCCTCCCCTTAAATGCATCTGTACTATTCGCTTCAACCACACCCTGTGGTAACGAGTTCCACAATCTCACCACTCTCTGGGTAGAGCAGGACCAGAAGCAATTCGACTCCATTAATTGTTGAATTTATTAAGATTAATATTTATCTTCAGCAAAACAGTACTTAGACCTCAAGCCATGATCTTGCAATTCAATGCTACCCTACCCCACCCCACCCCACCCCAATTCAGTTTTTGGTCTTGGAAAATTTGGCCAACCTATTTCAGAAATGAATAAAACAGGTGGGTGTGGGGCACAAGCAAAAATAAATTGCATTTATATAGCCCCTTTTATGTCATTGCGACCTCCCAAAGTGCTTCACACTCAATGAAATTTAGGGGGAAAAATTGGGTATCGCCCATTTTGGGGCGCTAATATCACCCGGGCGCAAAGTTTAGCGCCCAGCGCTAATTATCGCCTCCGACTGCAAAATTCACCTCCATCGCCCCTGGAGGTGATTTGAGCGCTAACTCAGGCGCTACACACCTCTCTTAAGGTGCAAACGTCGGGGAGCGAGGCGCTACCTCAGAACGCTACCGAAGCTCAGGCGATGTCAGTTACCATGGAAGCCAGACAGACTGGCGCCGTCCAGTTCTTAAAGGGGAGGGGCCATCTTGCTGGTCAGCCACTCCCTGCTCAGAGCAGCCTTGAATCTCGGCCTGCAGAGACCTCAAAAGCAATTGTGTTGGAAGCACTAATGGATAGGCCCAGGAAACGAGCTCGGCGCTTAGGAATCTCAAAAGTGCTGCTGAGGGCCAAAACTCCTTAGGACAGCGTTAAATCTCTCCAGACGTCTCTCTCCCTCTCAACCTGCGTGTACCAAAAATTTTGCCGACAAGAAAAGGCAGGAAGCACCCGCCTTTAAATAGCGCTCCCCCAGCCCCTTCCCGACTTGAAAACGTTCCCCTCTACCTGTCGTTCCTAGCGGCAAGCGCTAAGGCAGGGGGTGCGACTCAATATCCGGTCCGGGGCGCTACCGGGGCATTGCACGCTCGACTGACGTCACAATCTGCGGGCGCAGGAGATCGTGGTGGTAGTGTTTAGCGCCGCCGCAAAACGACTGGTCAATTTTGCGAGCGGTGCTAAGTTCCTAGCGCTCCATTAGCGCCCCCCGGAGGCGCTAACGGGGCGGCGCTAACCAACCAAATTTTTCCCCCTAAAGATTTGAGACGGTTAAAACAGAACACAAGAACCGGAGGGCCATCCTAAGGGAAAAATGCCATGTTGAGTCACGTGTGGCTCCTCGGTTCCCTGACGGAAAGGGATGACTATTTTATCATCCTCAAATCTCAGTTTATCTAAATGCCTGTCACTGGAGCATACGCAAAGTAATATGGCAATGTTAACACTGCAAGAATCCAGAACAAAATGTTCTTCCTGGAACCCGACATTGTTGACCAGAGCCAATCCTTGCTGCTCCAATAAATCATCTGTAGGATCAGCAACTTTAGCTCCAACACCGTGTAAGAAAGAGGTATGATTTACATATAGACTACTCGGTGCTACAGCCTCTAATATTCTACTTTTCGCAAACTACATTTATGAAGAACTGTTCAGTGGCTCTGTTTCTCAAGTTGTGCAGTCTAAGCTTGTGTTTTGTTTGAGTTTGTGCTAATTATTGCCAGCTGCCAAATCGACTTCTGCTGTAATTGAAATCAGTTGGAATTGGATTGAGGTGGACAGCTCGAATTTCGTATGAGCTTAAATAACCCTAACAGAGGGAAGGTTATCACTTCTCCACGTGAGCTAGATTAAACCCAGCTAAAGGAGCAGTCAGTGTGCCAGGAAACTCTCCATAAAAATACTTCAACAAACCACACATTAGGAGAACTTAGAGCAACTAACTGAGACCTTCACAGTCACAACAAGCACTGGATCTTGGGGGCCATGTTAGGTACAAGAAGTGCCACTTAGGCAATGTGTGGATTTCTGATTAGAGGAACGCAATTTTCTTGGCATTCTCAAATCCCTATTTATCAAAACGTTTGTCCCTCTTGCATATGAAAGCTGCTTGGGAATGCCATCGGTACAAGGATACAAAGTAAAGTGCTTCCAGGTGTAGAATTCGCAATATATCGCGATTTTATTAATAAGGAGAAAACACAGAGTTTCGTTCAAACAGCTTTTATTTCAGTAGAATGCTGGCAAGTTTAAAGTGGACACAAGCAGCCTGTAAAATGGCCGCCGCACCTCGTGACAGAACATTCTAGACTTTTCAACAGGCAGACAAGATGGCGTTCCAATAAACATTTGTGCAAGATCGATTACGATTCAGCACAGTGAAGATAATACACGAGACATTATGGGTTTGCAGTATAAACATAGATACTGGAATCGGTCTCCCAGGTACAAAGGAAAGCCATTGTACCGAGTACTCAAGGGCCCATCCAAAAGACATTAATATGTAAAATCCCAACGACTCTACGATGAGAGAGCCGTTAGCAGGTAGTTATACAGGACACTTGGAAGCCCCAAACCCCTCCAGGGAGAACACCGACCGATTTAACAATGGGAGAAATATTAACAGGTACTCAGACATTTACGAGTAGCCCCGAAACCCATTAAGAACGGAGATCACCCATACAAGACATTTGGGCGCCAAACCCTAAACAAAAGAATGGACATTATAGTTGGGCGGGAAACGGAAGATTTTTGCACTATAATTGCAGGCTCCAAACCGTCCATTCTCTCTCTTGCTCTTGCATTCGCTCGCTTGCTCCTGTGCCTTTATCCGGTCGATTCGTAACCTCGTGGCTGCTCCTGTGTACTCGTAGTTGGGCTTCTGCTTGCCTGTTGCCTCTTCTGAAAAGACTGTTGAACTTTCTGATCCGTTCGGATCTACCTCGTGTCGCGTAACGAAGACCTATGTTGGTAACTGGCAGCGGAACCAAAGGCCCGAGATGAGATGAGATGAGATGAGATGAGATGAGAAGAGAGGAAGACCATATCCATCGCCACAGTCAGTAAATCCCGACCGCGCCTGTAGGTCGATTAGCCAAGTTTTCCTCGCCAGGAAGATTTCTCTTTTGAACTTTTAACAAAACATATTGCATCGACGATAACGGGACTGTGTCCAAGGAGATTGGAACGTGAAAACACATCGTATCGATGATATTGACAACTGTGCTCCAAGAGTACCTGTTAAGCCAACCAACACAGGTCTTCATCACAGCAGACGGTCCAGCCTGCTAGCCGGAGCAGCAGAAGCAAGTAAACAAGTGGGACCAGGAGATCTCCTGACCGACACGTGGGTGCTGCGGTGAAAAACATCCGATCAGCTATTCGGAATTTCTCCGAGTTATCACGAGTGGTGAGCATGAGTCTCGAGATCCTACGAAGCTAGTTTAGGATAGATATTGATAGGGGAGGGTTTAAGGATTAAGGATATTTGTAATGTGTGCCCCTATTTACTTTGTGCCGTTCGTTCCTCGTTTCCCTAAGATCGACTATATAACTGTTTGTAAGATTGTACTGTCATTAATCTGTGCTTATGACATGTATTTCATAATTTTAAGTATCATGCAATAAAGATTTTCCATTTCGTACCATTCAAACCAAGTCTACATGAGTTTTATCTCCATTACTGCTCTCGCATCTAAGTCCAGTGTCTAGAACCGTAAGGGAGAGTGATTCGAACCACTCACAGGTGTGTCTAGTGTTCCCAGACTGGCTGGAGACCAGAACAGGCAACCAGGCCTAGACCTGCACTGACATACAGGCTGCACAGAGCCGCGTGAATCTCACAGGCTGCGAGACACGCAGGGTCAGGAATCCCTTACAGAAAATGGCGACCGCGGCAGGACACTGGCAGCGAGAGGGTAGTGTGTTAGATTTTGGAATGACTGTACGAAATGTTATGCAGGAAAAGATAGCGGATTATGTGTTTGGAAAGGTTAATCTAACTAAGAAATGGATAAGTGAATTGTTAGCGGATAAGAGCCCACTAGAGGCAGCTGAAAGGTGGACAGATAGTAAAGAACATAGAAAGACACTTGAGAAAGCAGTCTGGCTTATGTGCTACAAAAGGCAGGTTCAGATTTCAAACCAGACCATTACAGCGCTAGTAGCTCGAATCAGTCATTTAGAGGGAGAAATGGAGGAGAAGGTTTCTGGAGGGGAGGTGCTCATTAAGAATTTAAATGAGTTACACCAAGAAAGCCAGGAAGTCTCCAGTCACCTTAAAACAAGGATAGATTATTTCGAGTGCCAGGTCACTGAGGCAAAATTGAATGAGAGCAGGTTAAAGGAAAGATGTAACCGCCAAGCTGCCCAGATAAGAACTCAAGAAGAGAGCTTAATGGGGGTTAGGTCGGCATATAAGTTGGCCCTTGAGGATAAGTTTCAGGGAGCCGATCATAGCGCCTGCCAAAGGGAGATAGAGAACCTCAAAAAGGCCGTGAACAATGCGAACGGCATGGTGTGCCTTATCAATCCGTCGGCGCACCAGCCGCTAGTAAATGAGAGATTTAGAAAATCCCCACCAAGTAAAGCAGAAGAAGTAGTAGCCACTGCGCCCTCCGCGCCACCCAGCTATTCAGAAACCTGGGTTAGGGAGGAAGCAATGGAAGAAACAAAAGAGCCCATTGAAAAGGAAGTAGAAAAGGGATCGCTGTATCCAGTAACGGGTATTAAAAGGGGCCCAAGCAGAAACGGTGGGGAAGAACCGGGGGATCTCCTCGGACAGCTGGTGTTGCCTCACAGTTCACATCAGCTGAGAGCTATGATAAATCACGTACGGAAGCTGACCGAGATAGACGACCCTTCCGTACATTTCAGAGAAGTTGAGCAAGCCGCAGCCATTAACGGCTGCGATGATGGGGAGACAGCAAAAATGCTGCTGTTCTCATTAGACAGCTCGGTCCTTCAGTGTCTCTCAGGCGAGAGCAAGAGGGGAAACAAGAGTTATGAGGAATTAAAGAATGAGGTCCTAGAAGTGTTGGGGGCGAACGACGGAGGTCCGTTTGCTAGAGTGGGACAGACAGTGCAGATGGAGGGAGAACCCCCGAAGGTTTTTGCCGACAGGCTGTGGCCAGTATATGAGCGCAGCTGTCTAGGTGCGCCCGAGCGCGAAGATGTGGAAGGCGCCGCTCTAACTCATTGGCTTAGGTGCATAATAGCCAACAGTTTACCAGCCGTTAGAGAGCAGGCAAAAGCATGGTTTGATCCCAATGACCTCAACATTACGGAAGAGTCGGTCTTGAATCGACTCACGTTAGGTTATCGCAATATAAGGGGTATGGCAACACGTCCCCTTAAGGGAAGAGTACATGAGGTACGACCCGCAGCCCCGTATCAAAGAGAGTGGCATCAGGAGGGTAATCGCGCCCCACAGGCAAGTAATGCTTGTTACGGGTGTGGGAAGACAGGGCACTGGCGCAAGCATTGCAGGAACCCTTGGAAGGATTCCAAGGATAAAAATCCCGCGGTGCGAGCCCAGGCGCCGGTCCCGGCTAAGGAAGCCAAGGCACCCACCCCTCCCGACGACCTCGAAGCAGTGTTAGGAGCCATGCGCAAGCTAGTCTTGAATGCGCGTGGACAGGTGGCGGTCGCAACCGGCCCCGTAGGTGCCGCAGGACCGTCTAATAGTACCCAATGACTAGAGCCCACGCAGCCTGCCTACCTGTGTCCTTTTAAAAGACACGCACAGGAGGGGGTCTGCGGTGAGGAGGCCAGGTTAAAAGAGCAGGCCTTGCGGGAGGAGAACGCCCGCTTAATAGGGAAAATAGATGGGCTGGAAAGGCAGCTTAGAGAGCAGGCCCTGCGGGAGGAGAATGCCCGAGCAATGGGAAAGTTAGACGTGCTCAGGCTAGAAGGGCAGCTTAGAGAGATAAAAGCAGCCTACAGGGTAGCCAAAAGCCGGGAGTATGAGGATGTAAACCAGTGCAAACTGTACCAGCCAGGTGCGCAAGGGAAAACTACAGGGGTAAATCCCGCCAATGGGAAAGCACAGCCCCAGGTAGGACCACAAGGCACACAGGCAGGCATAGCAGCTTGCATCAGGGGAAGGGACATCCCGGACGATCATGCAGCGTTTTTCTGGAATTGGGGGTTAGATGAGGAAGAATTCAGGGTACCCTGGTCAGATGAGGATAGTGCAGATGAGCATAGTGATGATGACGGGTGGTTCCTGAGGAACGGTCTGGAGGGAATGGGGGCTGTAGGTAGAGATCCACACAGGGTGGACACACAAGCTGCAGGTCCCGAGGACAGGAGGGAGGAGCTAGAGGAGGCAGGGCCAGCCGCTATAGGAGCACAGAGAGTACCGGTGTGGCTCCCAGAGATGTGGCCGCCCGCTTTGAACGTCCAGTCCTCAGGGGAGGCAGAGATCACGAGTGAAGGGCCGCCTGCTGGGCCGAGCAGGGCGGAGCCACGAACTGCCAGCCCCGAGGTTAGGGAGGCGGAGTCAGCGGAGGCGGAGCCGGCGACTGTGATGGAACCCCAGGTCATCCCGTTGGAGGTCTCGGAACCCGGTCCGTCCGTCACGGAACCCCCGCCCATAGCAGCTCCCCGTAAGTCAAGCAGAGAACCCCAGCCCAGGAGGATGTGGTCATGTCCCCAGACTGCCCCAAGGCATAGACTTCAGGTTAAGATAACCCGGGTACAGACCGGCCACATCGCAGCAGTAACAGGCTGCGGCAGATCAGAGGGAAAGGTCAGCGCAGCAACAGGCTGCGGCAGATCAGAGGGAAGGGTCAGTGCCCTCCCACCGTCGGGAAGAGCTCGCAGCAGCCTTCTCAGAATTTAAAGGGGCCGCCCTGAGAACGGGCGGCACTGTATAGTAAGAAGTTAAGTTTTAAGTTTATAGTTCAAGGTTAAGTTTATAGTTTTTTTAATAAAGTTAAGTTTGTAGTGTTTTTAACAGAAAACGATAAAATGATGGGAGTTTTAAAGATAGGTTTAGTTGAAGTTTATTCAGCAAACGTTGAAGTTTACGTGAGGCGAGGTCAGGGGACCCGCTCACCCTTCACAAAAGCCAGAGACTCTTGCGAGGCTGGCTACCTCATTCTATCTGATCACAGGAACCAAGGAAGGATGGAACGAATTCTAGTATTGCTCGTGGCAATCGGATGTGGATTGGCCTATCGAGGCCGCACCAAGGATGTCGTGGTGTTTGGATGTTCCGGGGACACGGCCCCCATCGCGGTGGATGGGACCGGAAGACGGAAGGCAGAGGGGACCAGCACCTATTTCCACAAGGGAAGGTGGCCAGGATGGCTGGGAACGAACTCAACGGAGTATTCTAGCACCTCGGGGTTTGCCTACCAAGAGACTTCTTTACTGTGCCCCAAAGTAAGGATCATCGCACCCAGGATCAGCGTCACCGTCGGCAAACGGATTTGTTTGACTTGTAGTGGGAATGTCCCATTGAGCCGATGGTGGTGGCTGCGAAAGCTGAGCAAAACTATGAGGAACTCTTCGGTCGAGTGGGAACGACTGGGTAATAATACCCATCGGACAATTACGGGGACAGACGGACAAGTGAAAGTCTGTTGGGACAAATGGTGGGAACCGGATGAGGGAATTTATGTATGTATGTGGGGGTCAAAGTACGTTTGCCCCAAAGGCATCTCCATATTTTTTATTAATCAATGGCAGGATAACGGACAGGGGATGAGGTGGGATGCGAGCACCAGGGGGTGCGGAGCCCCATTCTCCCCGATCCCAGTAAATGCCACTGAACTCATTACGCGCCCACGCAAAGCCCCGCCCACGATTCCGGTGGTTCTAGCTGAGGAAGAAGGGTGCCCAAAAACTAGTAAGGGACCCGGGAATGGTTTGGTACTGGTCCCCACAGACCAGATACTATTTCAGGGGGTACATTACGCGGTGGCCTCGGTGATTTTAAATCTCACCGAGGTGCGGTTACCAGAATGGTGCCCCAAAAAGACGGAACAGTTGTACCAGGTCCTGTTGACCAAGATGTTCAGGCAATTTTACGAATTCGATTTTGCAGAAATTGATAAAACAAGTTTGTACACCGCACCACAGGAAGTTTTGGATCAAGTAGGGAGGCAAAGAAGGGGTTTGGTGAACGATGCGTTCACTGCTTTTAACACAGGTACATCTGTGGTCAACGCTCTAGACAGTGTGGAGCTGCAGACCCAGATTAATGGTTTAAAGACACAGTTAAAAGACATTTTAACAGATGAGAATAAAGTGGTAGGGTCAGGTCTACACGAGGACCAAGCCATGACTCTCCATTTAAAGGAAATTATAGCAGAGCTGGAGAAACATGCGCGTACGGTAAATGCCCTGATCAGGGAAGATCGGAATGCATCCGATCAAGCTGCGCAGAACGAGGTGTGCGTGCTTTACGGGGCGTGGTTACTGGGCGAGGGCCGCAGTAATTTGGAGGATTTAAAACAAGGTTTGGTTCCGTCCTGGATAAGTAACAAACACCTACGGGCGCTCCACCCTTTTCAGAACGCATTAAGTCCGTGCCAGCTCAGGCTAGCTTCAGAAGCTTACCCAGTCCCCGTGGACTGCGGACGATCAAACCATACTATTATGGGAATAGTATTACGCATGCCGGTTTTGGGCGACACAGCAAAGCCCGCCCCGGTATATCGGGTAGAGAACATTGGTGTCATTCAGGGGGGAGCCCACATTCGTTACGCAGCGATTCCACCTTACGTCATCCGCTGGGAGCAAACGATGACAGGTACAGATCTCTCTGGTTGTCGTGGCAGGGGAGCACACATAATACTGTGCCCCCAGCACTTGAATGCCTTTTTAACACCACAGTGCGGGTTCAGAACGACTGGCGCCAAGTCCATGAATTGCACCATGGAGGCAATGGCACAAGATCATGTGCCTCCGCAGGTAGCATACATCGGGGGTGGAACATATTGTGTTACCACTGCAGCGCAACACTACCAGCATGGAAACCGTAGCCGGTGTCCGGTGAGTGACAGCAGTTTCTGTTTTAAACCCAGGGCTGAAGTTCAAGTAGCACAACAGCGAATCATCCCAATCCCTGAACCATCCACTGTTCATCTCACAGTAAAAGAGAATTTCACCGACTTGCAGCAATTCGTCGCGCATTTTGGATACCTCATTCCCCCTCTCCCTGAACACCTCACCAAGCTTTTAAAAGCCGTCGCGGTATCACAGAAACATTTTTATACATTAGAGCCGAAAACTGTCGAAATAGGAACAGACATTCTGGATATAGTAGTTCCACCGTGGTGGAATCTGTTCACCAATATTGAAGTACCTTCATGGATCAGAATAGCCTCCCACATTTTAGTCGTATGCCAAGTGTTTATTGTAGTGTACCTATTGGTCGTACATTGTAAAAGAGACAAACGCCTCACCAAGCATGAAAACACGGGAGAGTGGCGAGAACGTTACGTGCGCGTGCACGATGAAAGCACCGTGTAATCGGAAAATGGCGTCACTCCCGCTCGCCACGTGCGCCGCGGAAGTTTGTACTCGATTAAGATTTTCAGAGATTGTAAATACGTTGGGAACTCGACATGTTTTAAGAGTTGGGGTTTTGATTATTTTGGTGATGGTGTTGATTGTTTGGTTTTGGGTTTTGTTTTTCCTTTCCCTGAATAAAAGATGAATATACAGGTGATACGAGAGGCATCGGCCTGGTTACGCCGGGAAGGAAAACAAGTGGTGTAAGTTTAAGGGCAAATAATGCCTACGGTGATATAAAATGTAATTTTCTTGGGAAATGAGGACGACACAGAGACCGTAGCTAAGTTAAAATTATGGGATTAATTTACTGGATTCGGAGAGAAATCGAGATAATATTGCTCACCACTATGATTTTTGATACGATAAGCGGAGTTATTCGCATCAACAGGAGGGACTGTAGAATTCGCAATATATCGCGATTTTATTAATAAGGAGAAAACACAGAGTTTCGTTCAAACAGCTTTTATTTCAGTAGAATGCTGGCAAGTTTAAAGTGGACACAAGCAGCCTGTAAAATGGCCGCCGCACCTCGTGACAGAACATTCTAGACTTTTCAACAGGCAGACAAGATGGCGTTCCAATAAACATTTGTGCAAGATCGATTACGATTCAGCACAGTGAAGATAATACACGAGACATTATGGGTTTGCAGTATAAACATAGATACTGGAATCGGTCTCCCAGGTACAAAGGAAAGCCATTGTACCGAGTACTCAAGGGCCCATCCAAAAGACATTAATATGTAAAATCCCAACGACTCTACGATGAGAGAGCCGTTAGCAGGTAGTTATACAGGACACTTGGAAGCCCCAAACCCCTCCAGGGAGAACACCGACCGATTTAACAATGGGAGAAATATTAACAGGTACTCAGACATTTACGAGTAGCCCCGAAACCCATTAAGAACGGAGATCACCCATACAAGACATTTGGGCGCCAAACCCTAAACAAAAGAATGGACATTATAGTTGGGCGGGAAACGGAAGATTTTTGCACTATAATTGCAGGCTCCAAACCGTCCATTCTCTCTCTTGCTCTTGCATTCGCTCGCTTGCTCCTGTGCCTTTATCCGGTCGATTCGTAACCTCGTGGCTGCTCCTGTGTACTCGTAGTTGGGCTTCTGCTTGCCTGTTGCCTCTTCTGAAAAGACTGTTGAACTTTCTGATCCGTTCGGATCTACCTCGTGTCGCGTAACGAAGACCTATGTTGGTAACTGGCAGCGGAACCAAAGGCCCGAGATGAGATGAGATGAGATGAGATGAGATGAGAAGAGAGGAAGACCATATCCATCGCCACGGTCAGTAAATCCCGACCGCGCCTGTAGGTCGATTAGCCAAGTTTTCCTCGCCAGGAAGATTTCTCTTTTGAACTTTTAACAAAACATATTGCATCGACGATAACGGGACTGTGTCCAAGGAGATTGGAACGTGAAAACACATCGTATCGATGATATTGACAACTGTGCTCCAAGAGTACCTGTTAAGCCAACCAACACAGGTCTTCATCACAGCAGACGGTCCAGCCTGCTAGCCGGAGCAGCAGAAGCAAGTAAACAAGTGGGACCAGGAGATCTCCTGACCGACACGTGGGTGCTGCGGTGAAAAACATCCGATCAGCTATTCGGAATTTCTCCGAGTTATCACGAGTGGTGAGCATGAGTCTCGAGATCCTACGAAGCTAGTTTAGGATAGATATTGATAGGGGAGGGTTTAAGGAATAAGGATATTTGTAATGTGTGCCCCTATTTACTTTGTGCCGTTCGTTCCTCGTTTCCCTAAGATCGACTATATAACTGTTTGTAAGATTGTACTGTCATTAATCTGTGCTTATGACATGTATTTCATAATTTTAAGTATCATGCAATAAAGATTTTCCATTTCGTACCATTCAAACCAAGTCTACATGAGTTTTATCTCCATTACTGCTCTCGCATCTAAGTCCAGTGTCTAGAACCGTAAGGGAGAGTGATTCGAACCACTCACAGGTGTGTCTAGTGTTCCCAGACTGGCTGGAGACCAGAACAGGCAACCAGGCCTAGACCCGCACTGACATACAGGCTGCACAGAGCCGCGTGAATCTCACAGGCTGCGAGACACGCAGGGTCAGGAATCCCTTACACAGGTCATCGATCAATTAAGAATAAACATGTTTCAAAAAATCATCTGATCAGTTTCAGGTTCAATGTCGACATGTCCTGGCCTTTCATTTCTTAACGGTGAGCGGTCTGAATTTTGATTGCAGCAACCAAAGATTGTGAAAGTGCGGATTGTGTTCATTGTTCTTCTATCGCTAAGTTTTTTTTAGAAGCCGAAAAAAGGGACGAATACATCGGCCTGCACCCACCATTATCCACCAAGCTGAGTTTACAGTGGGATTAGGCTGAATAGCTCTTTTTCGGCCGGCACAGACACAATGGGCCGAATGGCCTCCTTCTGTGCCGTAAATTTCTATGATTCTACGTCCTGCAACGCATTTCCCAGCATTTGCGTCTTAGCAATGCCGGGTACGAGGAATGTCTCTGGTGTCCAGTGTGATTTAGCACCTTGGAGAAGGATTTAAATTTTAAATGGCTGATTATCCCGACAGCAATCGATCACGCTAAGGAAAGCACCAAATTCAAACCCGGCGTATCGTGGCTGCAGTGCGTATCTTCTACAAGATGCACTGCAGCAACTCGCCAAGGCTTCTTCGGCAGCACCTCCCAAACCCACGACCTCCACTACCTAGAAGGACAAGGGCAGCAGGTGCATGGGAACACCACCACCTCCAAGTTCCCCTCCAAGTCACACACCATCCTGACTTGGAAATATATCGCTGTTCCTTCATCGTCACTGGGTCAAAATCCTGCAACTCCCTCCCATACAGCACTATGGGAGCACCTTCACCACACAGACTGCAGCGGTTCAAGAAGGCGGCTCACCACCACCTTCTCAAGGACAATTAGGGATGGGCAATAAATGCTGGCCTTGCCAACGATGCCCACATTCCAGGAAAAAAAAATGTGCAGCTACCTGGGACTGTCAGACTGCCTTTACAGGTTACGGTTCATCAAGGAGACAGTAACTGATTCTGTCAACTACTGCAAGCTGACTGCAGACGTCAACCAAAGGGACTGCGCTACAAGTGGTACGTTAGAATGCTCGTTACATGACATCCCTTCAAATATTACTTTACGGTAATATCATGGGCCAAAAATTCGGCACTTGTCGGGTGAGTACGCGCTGTGTACTCACCCGCAAGGCCTCCTGAAGTGCCGGTTTCCTGTATGCACTGCACATGCGCGGGAAACCGGAACTTCCGGTCTCGTGAAGGGAGTGGTTCAGAGGTGAACCGTGTGCACGGGAGAGGCTGCGCGCACGCAACAAACTTAGGGTTTTTTTCAGGTTTCTCCGGGAGGGTAAGTATTGAAGAACCTGCGCTTTTAAAAAGGAGGCGCAGGACCCGTTAATTAATGATAATTTAAAAAAAAATTCAACAGGTTTATCTTTTTTAGATACTTTAAAGAAAGGTAAGTTTATTTTTAGCACTGTTAAAAAGTATTTTAATTTTTTCAAAAATTTACATTTTTGTTTAAAGTAGTTAATTTATTTAACTTATAGTTATTTTATAAATCTGATGTTTTTTTTAAATTTATTTGAAGTTTAGCTGTTCTTTTGGGGCTGATTTCAATTCACAGATTTGACAGGTCTTCCTGTCAAATCTATGAATGAAAGATGGTCTGCTGCCATTGGCTCTCCATGGCCCACGTGATCCCAGGGGACGCATCGCACTAACTACGCCCCTGGGACACGCAAGCACTGCGCGCCGGCACTTGGAGCAGGACCAGGAGCTGAAGTTCCCGTGGGCCCAGAGGTCAACGGCAGGCGCGGTAGGTAAGTGCGCGCGCGATCCTTACCCCCGCGGCAAGCCGGAGAGGCGAATTTCAGGGCCATTATGACATTGTATTGCACTTCAGTGTATGCTTGGATGTGCATGAGTGAGTGAGTAAATAAGTGAGTAGGCAGAGAAGAAAGAACACGAGAAAGATGTACTAGGCACACATGTTTTGATAAATAGGGATTTGAGAATGTTGAAAAAATTATGGGGGGAATTTAACTCTCAATGACAGCTGGGTTGGAAGCAGGTGGGAAGGTAAAAATGTTATATTTTCAAACTCTCCTCCAACCTGCCCACTTCCGGTTTTAACAGATGCAGGTCGGGGGGCAGGCAATATATCCGTCTCAGGAGGCTGCGCGCATTCATTTTAACAGGATTTTTATTTTTAAAGCGTGGAGGCCGGGTTTCTTGGGTCTTGGGAATCCTGGAAGGTAAAAGGAGGTGAGAAGGGCTGAATCTATGAGGTAAGTGACTTTATTGCACTGCTTGTGGGCCAAGAGGAGCAGGAGTGTTTCACCTCAGGCCCAACAAGCTTACCTACACACGATCGAATGCCCGCAATTGGCCGACCTTCCCCCCCCACCGCGATGTCTGACCCCCCACCCCCCACCACCCCCACGACCTGATGTCTGTTTTCCCTTCCCCAAGATGTCAGACTTATCTGACATCCACTTTTTGGTTGCTTTCCCGCCCGCAAGGCAGCCAGCCTGTCAATCTGACTGCCTGTCGGGTGCGGGAAACCTGTTGAGGAAATTTAAAAGACGTCCTGTGGTTAATTCCTGCAGGAAACCCTGATTTCCGAGTTTTTCCATCCGAAAATCCTTCCCCCCCAACCCCACTCACTTCCCGGCCCCAAGTAAATACCAGGGCCTATGTCCCTCAAAGCAGGAATCCACATGTTGCCTTTATGGCACTTCTTGCCCTAACATGGCCCCCAAGATCCATTGCTTGTTGTGACTATGAAGATCTCAGTTAGTTGCTAATCCTGTGATGGCTTTAAGCACTCCATAATGTGAAGTTTGCTAAAGAAAGAAGAAGAGGAAGACTGTGCCTGAGCTTGCACTGCACACCCTGCTTGACTCTCTATATGCCCTCAATCCCAAAAGTGGCTTCCTTGAAGGCACTCAATGGCTTGATGTTATGTGGCCCTACCCCAGTTCTGTTCCCTTCTGCCATGTGATATCTTGTTTTACTTTATTCATTCACGGGATGTGGGCGTCGCTGGCAAGGCCAGCATTTATTGCCCATCGTAATTGCCCTTGAGAAGGTGGTGGTGAGCTGCCTTCTTGAACCGCTGCAGTCCGTGTGGTGAAGGTACTCCCACAGTGCTGTTAGGGAGGGAGTTCCGGGATTTTGACCCAGCGACGATGAAGGAACGGTGATATATTTCCAAATCAGGATGGTGTGTAACTTGGAGGGGAACGTGGAAGTGGTGGTGTTCCCATGTGCCTGCTGCCCTTGTCCTTCTAGGTGGAAGATGTCGCGGGTTTGGGAGGTGCTGTCGAAGAAGCCTTGGCGAGTTGCTGCAGTGCATCTTGTAGATGGTACACACTGCAGCCACAGTACACCGGTGGTGGAGGGAGTGAATGTTTAAGGTGGTGGATGGGGTGCCAATCAAGGGGGCTGCTTTGTCCTGGATGGTGTCGAGCTTCTTGAGTGTTGTTGGTGCGGCACTCATCCAGGCAAGTGGAGAGTATTCCATCACACTCATGACTTGTGCCTTGTAGATGGTGGAAAGGCTTTGGGAAATCAGGAGGTGAGCCACTCGCCACAGAATACCCAGCCTCTGACCTGCTCTTGTAGCCACAGTATTTGCCCTGCAAGTAGAGAAGTGTTGAGAAGGTGGAAGTGCCATCTTGTGACAACCCCAAGTTCCCACGCTGCAGCCCATCATGCGTGTGAGTACATAAACATACAGAATGCAGCTTGGCTTTATCAGAAGGATAGTTTTTGTGTAAAGCACTTTTAAGATTTTCATGTGGCAACGGTCTCGGTGATGGGTTGTAGGGTAACTGGTGCCGTGCTACAGTAAGGGCATATATGGTAAACATTCCAAAGGTTTTTACATAGTGTACGTGCTTTGCATGGGATAGCAATCAATGTGTGACAGGGTGCAAGGAAACTTTTGTGATAACCTTTATGGGCTCCTCCCCTTGGCTAATTTCTTCAGGTCTGAACCATTGCTCCTAATTTGGTGCCAATGCCTCCGGGTAGTGCAGGCCACAAAGGTGCGTTATGCCACCTCCTGCTGGTTACTCTCCCGTGGAGAGGGTGAGCTTGAATACCAAACAGCGTCGCCCTACTTTCCGCCATTTCTTGCAGCAGCAGTTCTATAGCGCCGTCAGAAAATCATGGCCTTTGCCTTGCTGATCTCCATTGTAACCATGTAGACTGCACGCAAGCAACAAAATCCTTATTCCCGTGTTTTCCTGAAACATTGATGTGCCCTTTAAAAGGCAAATGCATGCGTCCCTTTTAAACATCTGCAACTGAGCTGGGTCTCTCACCTCTGAATCTGTGAGCTTCCAGTATCTGGCAAATCACAGGCCGGGAACTCGCTCTAACTATGCAATTGGGTCTGATCCTGGAAGATAGGCCGAAGTCGATGATGCATCACGCAGGCATGAGGAAAGCCCATACTGCAACGTTCTGGTTACAGTTCATCTGATATCCGAAGAGTTAACGGTGTCAGCTGTGGCTCAGTGGGCAGCACTCGTGCCTCTGTAGTCAGAAGGTTGTGGGTTCAAGTCCTGCTCCAGAGACTTAAGCACAAAAATCTAGGCTGACACTCCCAGTGCAGTACTGAGGGAGTGCTGCACTGTCGGAGGTGCCGTCTTTCAGATGCGACGTTAAACCGAGGCCCCGTCTGCCCCCTCAGGTGGGCGTAAAAGATCCCCTAGATCTCGAAAGAAGAGCTAGGGTGTTGTCCCCTGGTGTCCTGGCCAATATTTATCCCTCAATCAACATCACTAAAACAGATTATCTGGTCATTATGACATAGCTATTTGTGGGAGCTTGCTGTGCGCAAATTGGCTGCCGCGTTTCCTACATTACAACAGTGACTACACTCCAAAAAGTACTTCATTGGCTGTAAAGTGCTTTGGGTCATCCTGAGGTAGCTATATAAATGCAAGTCTTCCTTTTTCTTCCTTTTGCAGCATTATCATTCTATGTATGCAGATAGAGAAACGTGAAGAAAACACTGTGCCTGCTTCACAAACTGGAAGACCACCTCCTTCCTGAAACAAAGAGACGAAGCTCGCTACCCCAGTAAACTGGAAGACAGTTCCCACTAACCCCTGAACGAGAACCCACAGCCACTTGAACTGGGGAAGAGGCTCCCCCTCAACTAGCTGCATTATTCCCCCCACATCTCAATTTATAACTGAATAAGAGAGCTTTCCTTGAACTGGAAAGGAAAGAAATATCACCTGCCCTCCACAACTCCCCCCCCCCCCCCCACCTTCCCCAATCACACTCACACATACGAATATGACTCAGCAAAGCAAAGGATAGGGTTCCGGCTTTTAATTGTTAAATTCTTGGCTTCCTCTCGGCATTCTTTAAAAAATAAAATGAAACCACATCCCACAGCAGAATTTTAAAAACTTTCTAATTCCACTCTGCCCAGAGCTGCAGGTGAGTCAGAGAATTGGGTTTCAAGCTGAAATGAAATTTGTCGCAACACAATTTCATGTGTACAAGTACTGCGATGGGAATTTCTCTGCCTTGCGTTTGAGATCCATCCACAGGAAACATTCTCTTCCCTTGCGAAGATAAAGACCTTGACCCGATTGCTATTCAGGAATTTGGCAGAACACTGCATGCACGGCGATCTCGATAGGCTCCTTTTTATAAAGCTTCCCACCCACACTTCTGGGTCAAGTGCATTCTTTGTGGATGCGATTATTTTTATCTCTTGGCAGCCAACGCTTTTTCAAAGGTCAGCCAAAGGGGGGAGCGGTAATATCAAAGAGCCACGCAGCATGTAAATTTTCGACGGTGTAGAGTTTCGCAATTATCGCGATTCAAAATAACATGGGAGAAGCAGATTCGATTGATCAGTTTTATTAAACGAAATGCTGTCCTGATAATAAAGGACACAGAAGCCTGTAAAATGGCCGCCGCGCATCGTGGCAGAAGCTTCCAGAGACACAGTGGGCAGACAAGATGGCGTCGAATATACATTCAGCATGAGATTGGATCATACTCGGTACACATTGATAAAGACAGGATGCAACCCGTTTGCATTTTGAACAATAGCAATGATATAAGTGCTGGAATTGTTTTCCTATGCACAGTAAGAATCATTGAACTGGGCAATCGAAGACCCATCTAGACACATCAATACACAAATACCCCCCCCCGGCTCAACAATGAGAGAGACATTGGCGGGTGATTAAGCCAGTATTCGGGGGGCCCCAAAACCAGTCGAGGAGACGATTCATACACATCCTGGCTGGCTCAACAATGGGGAAGACATTAACGGATAGTTGGCCAGTTTCAGGTGCTACCGAAACCCGTTAAGAAGATAATCGCCCCATGCTGGGAGTTTTAAGCGCCAAAATCACACAAAGGATAAACATTTAGATTTGAGCGGGAGATAAAGCGGACAAAACAGTATAACTATAGAGGACAAAGGTCCATCGGTCTCTTGCCTCTTCCTGAACTCACTTGACTTGTGGGCTCTTGATTTTCTCTCTGGACTTTGTTGACTCTTGACTCTTAGCCGTACTGGTCGGTTATTCGAGTGTTGGGTGGAGCTCAATCGGAACGAGCCGCCCCGACAAGGGCAAGTAACAGGGTACACCATCCCAAGTGTCGGTAAACAGTGTCTGGACCCGGAGGCCCGAGAAGACGAGAAGAGAAGACGAGAAGAAATTCCACGTGCCGCCACGGTCAATAAACCCCGACCGCGCCCGAAAATATAACGACAAGAACTTTCCTTTGAGTTCTACCGACTTCTACATGTACCGTAACACAGGAAGATCCTTCTTTGAATTCTAAGACGGTTTGAGTCCATCGACTGCTTCATGACATCAGGGAGTCTGGCTTGCCTTTCGCGGCAGCGAAAGTAAACAAGTGGGGTGCAGAACCCTTCCAAACACGTGACAGTCAGGCGCTGCAGCGAAACGAGCTGAGTGCCTCATTTTAAAATCTCCGAAGTAAGCCGAGTGGTGAGCATGTTTTCCGATCCTACAAATCCAGACGTAGTTTAGGTATTGTTAAGGGAGGGTGGTTTTTAATAAGGTTAAGGTATAATGTGTTCCCCTTTTTACGATGTGCCGTGTGTTCTCCATTTCCATAGACCAAGCTTTATGAACGTGTGTATACTTGTACTCTCTTTGATTTGCGCCTATGACATGTATTTCATGATTTTAGACGCCATGCAATAAAGATTTTCATTTCGTACTATTCAACCGGGTCTATTTGAGTTTTTCTCTGCATTACTGCTCCTTGCATCTAAGTCCAGGTGTCAGAACCGTAAGGGTGAGTGGGTCGAACCACTCACAGGTGCTTATTGCAAAAAGGCTGGCCGGAGACCAGAGCAAGCAATAGTATAGGCAACGAAGGCCTAACCTCGCACCAGCACCGTCTGAGACACGCCCCCTTACAACGGGGCAATGTGTGAACGATGCAATACAAATCCACACCTCTGATTCCTCGCGGCGAGTTTCCAATCTCGCCTCAGACAAGAGAGGTAAAGTGCAAGCTGCATGTCTTCTTGGAGGAAGTGGAGGACGTTTTGCTGCCCCGTCACTGAGGTCAATGTTGCACGGCTAGCCAAGAACAGCATTCGCAAAGAAGTGGGTATGGGTAGCTCAGACAAACACTGTTGGAATGAGGTGAGTGGAATACAATATCAATATAAAAGCAACCTACTGTGGGTGCTGGAAATGTGAAATAAAAACAGAAGATGCTGGAAACACTCAGCAGGTCAGGCGGCATCTGTGGAGAGAGAAACGGAGCTAATGTTTCAGGTCGACAACCCTTCGTCAGAACTGGAAAAAGTTCGAGATGTAACAGGTTTTAAGCAAGTGCAGGGGCAGGGAAAGGGAGGAGGGGAGGAAAGAACAAAAGGGAAGGTCTGTGATTGGGTGGAAGGCAGGAGAGATTAAAAGACAAAAGGGATGATGGTGCGAGACGAAAGGAGATGGTAATGGGACAAATAAAGAAACAAAAGATGGGTCTAGAGGAGGTGTAAATGGGAATGACAGAATCATCAACAGCTACCATCTGCCCTTGTATTTCACTCTCTCACTGTGGTGCAAGCCCCTTGTTGTATAAATATAAAATACTGTTTAAATGATCTCACTTGTAGCTGACACTCCCTCACTGAGGTGCGAGGCCCCTTCCTGCAGTTTACTGTTATAGTTTTTTAAAAATTTATTCATTCACAGGATGTGGGCATCGCTGGCAAGGCCAGCATTTATTGCTCGTGAGAAGGTGATAGTGAGCCACTTTCTTGAACCATGTGGTAAAGGTACTCCCACTCTTTGGCTTGCTAGGCCATTTCAGAGTTAAGAGTCAACCACATTGCTGTGGGGTCTGGAGTCACATATAGGCCAGACCATGTAAGGATGGTAGATTTCCTTCTCTAAAGGAGATTAGTGAACCAGATGGATTTTTACAATTCAGTAGTTTCATGGTCACCATTACTGATACTGGCTTTTTATTCCAGATTTATTTAATTCCCCAGCTGCCATGGTGGGATTATGAACTCACATCTACTAGGATCATTAGGCCAGGTCCTCTGGATTACTAGTCCAGTAACATAACCACTATGCTACCGTTCCCTAATGTTCACAACACTCTCACTGGAATCCTGTTGTAACTTAGTCTATCTAAGTGGGGCCAATAAATAATATGATTCTTTAGAGTAATAGGGCAAGCAGATCAACTCCTGGTCACCTCAGCAGCCAATGTAAGGAATTATGTTACAAGAGGCTGGGAGTCAGTCATCTGTCTACTCGTTTGCCCAAAATCACATGTTGTGCAGGATGAACCTCAATTTATGAAGGAAAAGGTGACCATTTGAAAATGTTTGGAGGAAAGGATTGGCTCAGCTGTGAAGCCCCCGTCCCCATTGATTAATGAAAATGTTCCTAGAAAAATGCTTTTGTTCATTTTTGCACCTTCAAGATTTTCACTTCCACCAGTGCAATGGGAATGCTCCCGGCTTCCCCTCTAAGTCGTGACTCCAGTTCTGTTAACAGCAGACTCCTGTTCTTGCTGCCCTTGTGTCTGGCCTTACCTGTAATGAATGGCTTTGAGGGAAAGGTATCAGAGTGCTGCAGGTATCCGTGATATTGTCCTCTTCACAAGGCAATGGATTCAGGAGAACAACAAGGAAGATTAAAAGATACAAGCTTAAAACTTGCCGATGAAACAACTCATCCACCAAATATGTAATTTCAAACGATTTGGCAGTGAACATTATAAATAATCACAGCCACATCCATTTAACAGTGAGACTGTCAATGAAGTGTGCTTCTTACATACCGTGTAACTCATGTCTCAGAAGGTGTACACTGTAAGTTGGTCAGCAGTTAATCCAACTCAACAGGGGAGCTGTTATCACAGAGCAAGACAAGCTGTGCTGATGATGAAGGAGTTAGTATTCATTAGTACAGCAGCTCAGATATATCTACCAGCTGTTTATCATAGAATCATAGAAATTTACAGCAGAGAAGGAGGCCATTCGGCCCATCTTGTCCGTGTCGGCCGACAAAGAGCTATCCAGCCTAATCCCACTTTCCACCTCTTGGTCCGTAGCCTTGTAGGTTACGGCACTTCAAGTGCATATCCAAGTACTCTTTAAATGTGATGAGGGTTTCTGCCTCTACCACCCTTTCAGGCAGTGAGTTCCAGACCCCCACCACCCTCCGGGTGAAAACATTTCTCCTCAAATCCCCTCTAAACCTCCAACCAATTACTTTAAATCTATGCCCCCTGGTTATTGACCCTTCTGCTAAGGGAAATAGGTCCTTCCTATCCAATCTATCTAGGCCCCTCATAATTTTATACATCTCAATTAGGTCTCCCCTCAGCCTCCTCTGTTCCAAAGAAAACAACCCCAGCCTATCCAATCTTTCCTCATAGCTAAAATTCCCCAGCCCAGGCAACATCCTTGTAAATCTCCTCTGCACCCTCTCTAGTGCAGTCACATCCTTCCTGTAATGTGATGACCAGAACTGCGCGCAGTATTCTAGCTGCGGCCCAACTAGTGTTTACATACAAAAGTTCCTGCAATGCTCCTGTACTGTCTGCCCTATAGATGCGGTATGTTTCCTGTGCTATCGCCTGTATCAGCCGTGGCTCAGATGGTAGCACCCTCAGCTCTGAGTCAGAAAGTGGTGGGTTCAAGTCCTACTCCAGTGATTTGAGCACATAGTCTATGGTGACACTCCAGTGCAGTACTGCGAGAGTGCTGCGCTGTGGGAGGAGCCGTCTTTCGGATGAGACCTTAAACCGAGGCCCCGTCTGCCTTCTTAGGTGGATGTGAAAAATCCCACGGCATTATTCAAAGAAGAACAAGGGCTGTGTCTGGTGTCATTATCACAATGCTGTTTGTGGGACCTTGCTGTGCGCACATTGGCTTCTGAATTTCCCTACATTAAAACAGTGACTACACTTCAAAAGTATGTCTTTGGTTTAAACCACATTGGGAAATCCTGAGGCTGTGAAAGGTGCTGTATAAATACTTCTCTTCTTGCATGAACGGTTGATGACCCCTGTACTGGTCTCCTCTCTATTCAAGGCTGTTACATCCTACAGCTTCCCATTGATACATGATCCATTTGTCTCATGCTGCATCTGTTACCGTAGCTGTCTTTAATCATTGCGTGTTGGAATCTTTCTCCTCTGCACTAGCTGACTCTCCCACTACATTGGCCTGGGTACAGTTTGCCTCTAGGAAGATGATTCCTCTACTACATAGGATTACATACATAGGATTACACAGGATATACGGCCCAGAAACAGGTCATTTGGCCCAACCAGTCCATGCCGGCGTTTATGCTTCACTCGAGCCTCCTCCTGTCTTTCCTCATCTAACTCAATCAGCATAACCCTCTATTCCCTTCTCCCTCATATGCTTATCTCGCCTCCCCTTAAATGCATAGGCTGGGGTTGTTTTCTTTGGAACAGAGGAGGCTGAGGGTAGACCTAATTGAGGTGTATAAAATTATGAGGGGCCTAGATAGAGTGGATAGGAAGGACCTATTTCCCTTAGCAGAAGGGTCAACAACCAGGGGGTATAGATTTAAAGTAATTGGTTGGAGGATTAGAGGGGAATTGAGGAGAAATGTTTTCACCCAGAGGGTGGTGGGGGTCTGGAACTCACTGCCTGAAAGGGTGGTAGAGGCAGAAGTCCTCATCACATTTAAAAAGTACTTGGATATGCACTTGAAGTGCCCTAACCTGTAGGGATACAGCTGGAAAGTGGGATTAAGATGGATAGCTCTTTGACGGCCAGCACAGACAAGACGGGCCGAATGGCCTCCTTCTGTGCTGTAAATTTCTACGATTCTATGAGTCTATGATCTATACTATTCGCTTCAACCACTCCCTGTATAAATGAATATAGACGTTTAAAAATCATTACAAGGACCCCTACCCGTCCCTCCTTCCAATGGCTCTGTAGGTAATACACACCTTCTTGGTTTCACTGCTGAACGGACAGACCAGAAAAGGCCCAGTTCGCTTGCTGGGCTGAATTATCTGTTGCACTGGGGGTGGGGGGGTGTTGCGGCAATTAGCATCGGTGTCCTGGGGCTAGAGAAAGACCGGCTGGAGTTCTCACGCTTTGCTATTGTACGCAGAAGAAAGCCTCAGTCAATCAAAGAAAAACTTGCATTTCTATAGCACAATTTCACGACCACCGGATGTCCCACAAGCGCTTTACAGCCAATGAAGTACTTTTTGAAGTGTAGTCACTGTTGTAATGTGGAAAACGCGGCAGCCAATTTGCACACAGCAAGCTCCCACAAACAGCAATCTGATAATGACCAGATAATCTGTTTTTAGTGACGTTGATTGAGGGATAAATATTGGACAGGGCGCCGGGGAGAACTCCTCAGCTCTTCTTTGAAAGAGTGCCATTGGATCTTTTACTTCCACCTGAAAGAGCAGACAGGGCCTCAGTTTAACGTCTCATCCGAAAGACGGCACCTCCGACAGTGCAGCACTCCCTCAGTACTGGATTTCTGTGCTCAAGTCCCTGGAGTGGGACTTGAACCCACAGCCTTCTGAGTCCGAGGCGTGGGTGCCACCCACTGAGCCACGGCTGACGCTTGTTGACACAGTCAGTCAGTTGTTCCAAGGTGGGCTGGCCAAGAATTGGTGGCAATCCTGCCCCCTGTCCCAGGACAGAGCTACGGATAAGTGAGGTGAGGCCCACCTCTGAAGCGCCTACCGTTGGAAAAATGCTGATCTTCCAGTGAGGTCATGGGAATTCAAAAAATATAAGGAGAGTGCAGCAGGCTGCCAGTGCCTCCTGGGCCCAAGGAATCCAGGACACCTGGAGGAGGGAGCAGTAACGCTACGTGGGACAGTCACTGTCATCCTACCGCGCTTCACCTGAGAACGATTTAGCCCTTGGAAGCCCCTCACCTGGGGGAAATTAGACACCAACCAGTATAGTGTGGACCAAAGAGTCCCAGTTTCAACTCCTAGTCTGTGCTGAGTTAGCTGATCAAGCTAAGACAGCAATTACCACAGAGATCTCGCGATCTCTGTGGCGAGAAGTTTGCATTTTACGACATTCAAGTGATTTCAACGCTAGTTTCCCCTAGTGCGATGCTGCTGTGATGTCAACAAGCTGTCTAAGCAGCCAACCGCAGTGCAGAATTCTCACAGACAGGGAACCAGGAAATGAGAACCTGCTTTTATCCAGACTTTTTAAAAATGTTGCAGAGAGCAAAGCAAAGATTGGGGCTCTCACGTGGGGGATAAGGTAGAACCTGAAATATCATGAACAAACTTTTTGATCATAATGGAGAAATTTAACACTCCAGAAAATTAAAGTTAGTTTTTTAGGGCCGTAATGTTTGTTTAGCAGTCAATACGCTGTTAAAACCCCAGTTACACCTAATCCAACAAGGCTTACCATTTAATGGGGTATTTAACAGCGATATTACCACAGAAATGTCCCAAGTTTTCGTTAGTTTCACTGATTTCACTGATTGCCAGCTGTGGGATGGGGGCGGGGGAGGCCACAGCGCGGCCAGTGTCGGAGCAGTGAATGACCGACCACAACTTCAGGATTTCCGAGTTTAGATGCGTGTGCACTACATCCTGAAGTTGCGGTCAGTTTCAAAGGGTGAATAACGGTGAACGCTGACAGTTCGCTGTTACTACCCACTGCAAATTCCGGCACATAAGCAAAAATTCAATAACGGGAACAGGCCATTCGGCCCATCAAGGCTTTCCCGCCAGTTTTGCAATTGCATTTTGAACTTCTGTAATATCTTTGATTCTTTGTATGTATGTAATTTATGTAAGATGTGTTTTAAATATACTTTTATTAATTAAAATTTATAACCTCTTGCTCCATGACCTGACTTATCTTGAAGTATTCCATGTTCACCTTATCTATACCATCTAATACTTTCCGAGCAGATCCCCTGTGCTAAGTTAGAGGATATGCTGTTTTATAGCAAAGGGGTGTTGACGGGGAATGTGTTACTTGAAGTAACTATGACACCTATGGGAAATTCACACTGTACTCAAGACTCTTAGGGGGAAAAATTGGGTTGCTTTGAGCCTCCCGTTCGTGCCCTCAGAGGGTGCTAACGGGGCGCAAAGCAAATAGCGCCCAGGCGAGGTACCGCCCCCGCCTCCCGCGAAATTCAGCGGGAGGTTAGCAGCAGCGCTAACCAGTAGCGCCCCGTGGCGCTGTGCCATCAGCGATGATGTCATCGCTGTGCGCAGCGCCCCGCTCACGCCCCGGCCGCGATCTTCGGAGCGACCCCTGACTTACCGCCGGACGCTATGTCCAACGGGGTCAGGGGGGCCTACCTGCGGCCGGGGAGGCGCTATTTAAAGGCGAGGTGTGGGGCGGCCATTTTTGTTGCTGGCCGCCTGCCAGCACCTGCCTGCGCTCCTGTCCCCGGCCTCCTGAACCGCTCCCCCCCGCGGAGTGCCGGCTGCGCTCCAAGAGTCCGGCACTTCTCTTGAGTGCCGGGCTCTTTTGCCGGCACTCCCGATCCCCGGGGGCCCAGCCGGACCCTGGGTCATGCTGCACAAGGCCCCTCCCCTTTAAGAAGAGGAGGAAGGCCTGCAATACTGCGGTGCGATGTGCCACAGCGATATTGACTCGCAGCGCCCCAAGAGGGATGCGGGGCGCTTCCAATAGCACCCCGCTTCCCTCTTGGGGCGCAACTACTCAATTTCCGGCCCAGGGGGGCGCTAATTTTTCTGGGGCACTAAAATTAGCGCACTGGCGAAGTTAGCGCCCCAAATGGGGCGCTACTCAATTTTTAGCCCTTAATATATAAAATATTACTTTGTATAACTCAACGAGGTCTCCACTTACAATAGAAAAATACTGCGGATGCTGGAAATCAGAAATAACAACAGAAAATGCTGGAAACACTCAGCAGGTCAGGCAGCAGTATGTTGCTATTGTATTAGTGTTTGGTTCACTGCCACTTCTCTTCTAGGAATGCCCACCTTGAAGAAGTTCTGCTCTTCTCTCCAACCTCCAGTTCTGATGAAGGGTCATCGACCTGAAACGTTGACTCTGTTTCTCTCTCCACGATGCTGCCTGACCAGCTGAGCATAGAAACATAGAAGATAGGAGCAGCAGTAGGCCATTCGGACCCTCGAGCCTGCTCCGCCATTCAATGCAATCATGGCTGATCATCCAAATTCAGTACCCTGTCCCTGCTTTCTCCCCATATCCCTTGATCCCCTTAGCCTTAAGAAATATATCTAACTCCTTCTTGAATATATTTAATGAATTGGCCTCAACTGTCTTCTGCGGTAGAGAATTCCACAGGTTCACCACTCTCTGGGTGAAGAAATTCCTCCTCATCTCAGTCCTAAATGGCTTACCCCTTATCTTTAGACTGTGACCCCTGGTTCTGGACTCCCCCGCCATCGGGAACATCCTTCCTGCATCTAGTCTGTCTAGTCCTGTTAGAATTTTATAAGTTTCAATGAGATCCCCTCTCATTCTTCTCAACTCTAGCGAATACAAGCCCAATCGACCCAATCTCTCTTCATACATCATTCCTGCCATCCCAGGTATCAGTCTGGTGAATCTTCGCTGCACTCCCTCCATGGCAAGAACATCCTTCCTCAGATAAGGTGACCAAAACTGCACACAATACTCAAGGTGTGGTCTCAACAAGGCCCTGTACAACTGCAGCAAGACATCCTTGCTCCTGTACTCGAATCCTCTCGCTATGAAGGCCAACATACCATTTGCCTTCTTAACCGCCTGCTGCACCTGCATACTTACCTTCAGCGATTGGTGCACAAGAACACCCAGGTCTCGTTGCACTTCCCCTTTTCCCAATCTATTGCCATTCAGATAATAATCTGCCTTCCTGTTTTTGCCACCAAAGTGGATAACCTTGCATTTATCCACATTATACTGCATCTGCCATGCATCTGCCCAATCACCCAACCTGTCCAAATCATACTAGAGTTTCTCTGCATCCTCTTCACAGCACACACACCCACCCAGCTTTGTGCCATCTGCAAACTTGGAGATATTACAACTAGTTCCCTCGTCTAGATCATTAATATATATTGTGAATAACTGGGGTCCTAGCACCGATCCCTGCGGTACCCTACTAGTCACTGCCTGCCACTCGGAAAAAGACCCGTTTATTCCAACTCTTTGCTTCCTGTCTGCCAACCAGTTTTCTATCCAAGTCAGTACCTTACCCCCAATCCCATGAGCTTTAACTTTACACGCTAATCTCTTATGCGGGACCTTATCGAAAGCCTTCTGAAAGTCCAAATACACCACATCCACTGGTTCTCCCTTATCTATTCTACCAGTTATATCCTCAAAAAATTCCAGTAGATTAGTCAAGCATGATTTACCTTTTGTAAATCCATGTTGACTTTGTCCGATCCTGTCACTGTGCTCTGCTATTACATCTTTTATAATGGACTCTAGCATTTTCCCCACTATCGATGTCAGGCTTACCGGTCTATAATTCCCCGTTTTCTCTCTACCACCTTTTTTAAATAGTGGGGTTACATTAGCTACCCTCCAATCCATGGGAACTGTTCCAGAGTCTATAGAATTTTGGAAGATGACCAGCAATGCATCTACTATTTCTAGGGCCACTTCCTTAAGTACCCTAGGATGTAGATTATCAGGCCCTGGGGATTTATCAGCCTTCAATCCTGTCAATTTCCCTAACACCATTTCCCTACAAATACTGATTTCATTCAGTTCCTCCCTCTCATTAGAACCTATGTTCCCCGACATCTCTGGGAGATTATTTGTGTCCTCCTTTGTGAAGACAGAACCAAAGTATGTATTTAATTGGTCTGCCATTTCTTTGTTCCCCATTATAAATTGCCCTGATTCTGACTGCAAGGGACATACGCTTGACTTCACCAATCTTTTTCTCTTCACATATCTATAGAAACTTTTACAGTCAGTTTTTATGTTCCCTGAAAGCTTACTCTCATACTTTATTTTCCCCCTCTTAATTAAGCCCTTTGTCCTCCTTTGCTGAATCCTAAACTGCTCCCAATCCTCAGGTTTGCTGCTTTTTCTGGCCAATTTATATGTCCTCTCCTTGGATCTTATGCTATCCCTAATTTCCCTTGTTAGCCACGGTTGAGTCACCTTTTTTGTTTTATTTTTATGCCAAACAGGGATGAACAAATTCTGTAGTTCATCCATGCGATCTTTAAATATTTGCCATTGCCTATCCACCGTCAACCCTTTAAGTAATGTTCCCCAATCCATCCTAGCCAACTTGCGCCTCATACCATCGTAGTTTCCTTTATTTAAATTCAGGACCCTAGTCTCTGAGTCAACTACTTCACTCTCCATCTTAATGAAGAATTCTATCATATTATGATCGCTCCTCCCCAAGGGGCCTCACACAACAAGATTGCTAATTAATCCTTTCTCATTACATAATACCCAGTCTAAGATGGCCTGATCTCTAGTTGGTTCCTCAACATATTGGTCCAGGAAACCATCCCGTATACACTCTAGGAATTCCTCCTCCACAGTATTGTTACTAATTTGATTAGCCCAATCTATATGTAGATTAAAGTCACCCATGATAACTGCTGTGCCCTTATTGCACGCGTCTCTAATTTCCCATTTAATGCCATCCCCAACCTCAGCATTACTGTTTGGAGCATTTCCAGCATTTTCTATTGTTATTTGAGGTCTCCTCTTAACCTTCTGATCTCTAGATTGCAGAGCTTAAGTCTCTCCAATCTTTCATCATGATTCAATCTCTTTACACTTGAGATTATTTTGTCACACTTGACTCAGATGATAGCGCTCTCATCTCTGAGTAAGTTCATGGGTTCAGGCCATGTGCCAGAGAAATAAGCACATAAAGCTAGGCTGACACTCCAGCGCGATACTGAGGGGACTGCTGCACAGTCTGAGGCACCGTCTTTCAGATGAGATGTTAAACCGTCTACCCTCTCAGTTGAATGTAAAAGATCCCAGGGCACTATTTCGAAGAAGAGCAGGGGAGTTATCCCCGGTGGCCTGGCCAAGATTTATCCCCACTAAAAAAAACCCAGATGATCTGGTCATTTATCTCACTGTTGTTTGTGAGGCCCTGCTGTCCGCAAGTTGGCTGCTGAGTTTCTTACAACAGTGATTGCATTTCAAAAAGTACTTTATTGGCGGGAAAGCTGACGTTGTGAAAGGCGCTGTAGAAATACAAGTCCTTCGCTTTCCTTTACATAAGAACATAAGAAATAAGAGCAGGAGTCGGCCATACGGCCCCTCGAGCCATCCAATAAGATCATGGCTGATCATCGACCTCAACTCCACTTTCCCGCCCGATCTCCATATCCCTTGATTCCCCTAGAGCCCAGAAATCTATCTTTCTGTCGTCTCCATTGGTTGGGGGCCTTGCAATATAGCTCGAGTACCGCGACGGAGAGCAAAGATCAGTCAGTTGCTGCTTGTGATTACTTCCCCCAGTCAAGTGTGCTGGTGACGCTCATGCGTGAGACCACTTGGGCAAGATGCCCATGGAACCATAACTCAGCAAGTGTCGGCACATTTAGACACATTATAACACAGCTGGGCCACCAGGGATCGGAGTGCCGGCAAAAGAGCCCGGCACTCAAAAGAAGTGCCAGGCTCACGGAGCGCAGCCAGCACTCCACGAGGGGGCTGCAGAGGAGGCCGGGGACGTCAGAGGGGGCAGGTGCTGGCAGGCGGCCAGCAACAAAAATAGCCGCCCGGCACCTCCCCTTTAATTTGCACCGCCTTGGCCGCTGGTAGGCCCCCCGACCCCATCGGACATAGCGTCCGGCGGTAAGTCAGGGGGCGCTACCGAAGATCGCGGCCGGGGCGCTGCGCACGGCAATGACGTCATCGCCGGATGCGCACCGCCGTGGGGCACTTACGATTATCACCGCCGCTAACCTCCCGCTGAATTTCGCGGGAGGTGTTGGCGGCGCTGCGCCCGGGCGCTAGTTGCTTTGCGCTAACGGGAGGCGCAAAGCAACCGAATTTTTCGGGCAATGACTTACCTGGGAATTTATTCGCTGTACTTTAACATTTTAAACTGCTATTATATTATTCTCCAGCCACCGGCTCCCATAGCGCAATGCTCGCAACACATAAACCTCCTGAATTATATTTTTCGAGAACCAGCTACCCAGAGGAAACTTTTGTTTTTAATGGGATCTTTACCGACTGCCGCCAGTCTTCCTGTGGTCACGACATCAGCACTTGACACGCGTGCACTGGCCAAGCTGTCACGCCCAGTCTGCGCATGGACGAAAACATGAGCCCCATCGACCATCTGTTTTACAGGAAGTCCAGCTGCACTAAATGTGGGGCAGCAGTCACAGTTACTTTGCTGTCCCAAACACCTAGGCTGCGGTAAAAAAAAGAAACTTTAAAAAATCGGCACTACTTATTTGTCATAAATTCAAACTAATTATTGCACGGTCTGTGTTGCTAATGTCATGTTAAAGTCTACTTGGTGTTTTCATGTAATGCTGGGGTTTTTTTTTGCTTGCCCTTGTAGCACTACAATAAAGATTACTGGTCAACGATAGACCCGTAAACTAAGAAAATAATATATAACTTATCTGAACTATGTTTAGCGCAACGCATTCCAGGTAACCAAGACTCCACTGTACACAGTATTTATTTTCCACTTTCTCTCGGTGCAAATCATTGGGGAAAGTGAAAGCGTTTGATTTAAGTGTTCCAGTGACCTTTCAGCGCTCCACCAGCAGCGCACAGACCATTGTTTCAGCCTTTGCCAGGCGAGCACGGCCAATCTGCCTCGGGGGCGAACTGAGGACGAGTTGAAACGAGGGACGGTTTTTATTCGTAAAACCTCCCGAAGCTGCTTCAATACCCAGATGCTGACAAATAAGAGAGTCAGTCGGGCTTTTGTTTTTTGACATTGCTGCTGAGGTAAGATCTTATCATTGCTGATACTGAGAAACTGGGGGTTTCGCTTGGCAGCTTTAGTTCTTTAGTTTCACACTCTTAAAATATTCGCTGTTAAAAATAAAATTCTTGCATTTATATAGTAATTCTACACATTGCACAGCACATTACCTTTTCGCGTGATTATCATATACGAAAAAGAATTCGGACTGCAGTTCTGATGAAGGGTCGCAGACCTGAAACGTTAACTCTGTTTCTCTCTCCACGGATGCTGCCTGGCCTGCTGAGTGCTTCCAGCATTTTCAGCAATGAGATAATCTGGTTTAGGTGGAGAAGGATAAATGTTGAGAACTCCCCTGTTCTTCTTCAAAAAGTGCCACGGGATCTTAACGTCCACCTCAGAGGGCAGACAGGGCCTCGGTTTGACGTCTCATCTGAAAGACGGCACCTCCGACAGTGCGGCACTCCCTCAGCACTGCACTGAAGTGTCAGCCACCGATTATGTGTTCAAGTCTCTGGAGTGAGATTGCAACCCACAACCTTCTGACTCAGAGGCGAGAAGGCTACCACTGAGCCAAGTGTGACAAACATGACAGCCATTCTGCACCAACAACACCTCACAAACAGTCATTAGGTCAACGATCAATTAATCTGATTTTTGGTAGGTCTAGGAAGGAGGAATGCTGGTGAGGACACCCAGTGAACTTCAAATAGTGTCATGGAGTCTTTGACCTCCACTTGAATAGGTGGACAGAACCTCCAGTTCATGTATTTGATGACTGTTCCCTCTTATAAAGAAACACTCCCTCAGTATTGCACTGGATTACACGATGGGATAAACAGAAAGACTTGCATTTCTATAGCGCCTTTCATGACCTCAGGACGTCCCAAAGTGCTTTACAGTCAATGAACTACTTTTGAAATGTAGTCACTGTTGGAATGTAGGAAACGCGGCAGCCAATTTGCGCACAGCAAGCTCCCACAAACAGCAATGTGACAATGTCCGGATAATCTGTTTTAGTGATGATTGATTGAAGGATAAATATTGGCCGCCAGGACACTGGGAATAACACCTCTGCTCTTCTTCGATATAGTGCATGAAGTCCTTGAGCGGAGATCAAGCCCACAATCTTCTGACCTCAAGCTGAGCGGGCTACCAACTAAGACACGATGACAAAGGTAGATCGTGTGAGGTGTGTCCTTGGCCCAGAGCCTTGCTCAACGGTATTGTGGTTTTGAGAACCTGTTGTGGAAGTCATCGCGCCCAATTTACCTCGTTTCCGATTCTGTAGTGATTAACTTTAATGACCCGAAAATCAGGAGCACCGCGAATTGGGCGGCTTAACGGGTCTCGAACCTTTTTTCTTCTGTTTTTGCAAATGGAACTGAGCATTTCCTGAGGTGCAGCTGAAGGAAAATCAGCCCTCTTATGTACTGTGACTCGATTTAAAGGGACAGCCACCGAGACAAGACTGAACACAAGTACTTCAATTTTGTCACAGTTATGTCAATTATGCCTTCAATCCATTGTAGTGGCATGTCCTTGAACTGGGTTGTCTTCGGACATGAAGGATTGTTTTTTATAAACTTTTCCAACATTCAAAGAAAAGATGCGTTTCCGCAATCTGACAGCCTTTAGAACTGTCAGCCGAGTGGAGGCTGATCGTAGGTTTCTCTTCAGGTTGTCCTGTTTTTCTTAGCTTAGCATCATTTGGTTAATTTCTGTGAAATTTTCACGATATCAACTGTTATCTGTTTCTGTTTCAAAAAAAACCCGCTGAGCAATTGGAAATAAATTTGAAGTCTCAGGCGCCTGCATTCTGAAAGGAAATGACTTTTAGATTGTCTTATCTCAGTGATCCAAAGTGCACTGAATAAGATTAAACATGTTCCTGCTAACTGTTCTGGTACCAAAGTACTTCTGAAATCAACAAAACAATTAGTTGTTGTTTGAATATAGGACTAATTGGGTGAATCCAGTGTCATGTCCCTACAACCTTGTGTTTGCACTTGTCGAAACAGGGTAGTTTCCTGAGCAGGCATGAAGGGGCAAAATGCTCACCACTGCCTGCTCTTGCATCCCATAAACAATACTATGCATTATAAGAAAACCTGGGCCAAGCAAAGAGACCATTCTTCCAACAAGTACTTTCTCAGCTATTTACAATCTATATTAATGACCTAGATGAAGGGACCGAGTGTAATGTATCCAAGTTTGCTGATGATACAAAGCTAGGTGGGACAGTAAGCTGTGAGGAGAACACAGAGTCTGCAAAGGGATATAGATAGACTAAGTGAGTGGGCAGTAAGTTGGCAGATGGAGTATAATGTAGGGAAATGTGAGATTATTCACTTTGGTAGGAAGAATAGAAAAACAGAATATTTTTTAAATGGTGAGAAACTTTCAATTGTTGGTGTTCAGAGAGATTTGGGTGTCCTCGTGCAAGAAACACAGAAAGCTAGCATGCAGGTACAGCAAGCAAAAGGAAGGCAAATGGCATGTTGGCCTTTATTGCAAGGGGGTTGGAGTATAAGAGTAAGGAAGCCTTACTACCATTGTACAGGGCCTTGGTAAGACCACACTTGGAGTATTGTGCACAGTTTTGGTCTCCTTATCTAAGGAAGGATATACTTGCCTTGGAGGCGGTGCAACGAAGGTTCACTAGATTGATTCCTGGGATGAGAGGTCTGTCCTATGATGAGAGATTGTGTAGAATAGGCCTATACTCTCTGGAGTTTAGAAGAATGAGAGGTGATCTCAGTGAAACATACAAGATTCTGAAGGGGATTGACAGAGTAGATGCTGAGAGGTTGTTTCCCCTGGCTGGAGTGTCTAGAACTAGGGGGCACAGTTTCAGGATAAGGGGTCGGCCATTTAAGACCGAGATGAGGAGGAATTTCTTCACTCAGAGGGTTGTGAATCGTTGGAATTCTCTGCCTCAGAGGGCTGTGGATGCTGAGTCGTTGAGTATATTCAAGGCTGAGATCGATAGATTTTTGGACTCTAGGGGAATTAAGGAATATGGAGATCGGGCAGGAACGTGGAGATGAGGTCGATGATCAGCCATGATCTTATTGAATGGCGGAGCAGGCTCGAGGGGCCGTATGGCCGACTCCTGCTCCTGTTTCTAATGTTCTAATGTTCTGGATAAGCCAAATGCTGTGTCAGGGACCCTGCCCGTTTCATCTCGCAGTGAGATGTTCTGGAAAGTTTTCCCCGGCTCAGCAAAAGTGAGCGATGTGTTATACAACAACAACTTACATTTGTGCAGCGCCTTTAAGGTAATAAAATGTCCCAAGGCGCTTCGCAGGAGTGTTAGCAAACAAAAGAACAAAATTTGACACCGAGCCATATAAGGAGATGTTCGGGCAGCTGACCAAAAGCTTGGTCGAAGAGGTCGGTTTTAAGGAGCGTCTTAAAGGATGAAAGAGAAGTGCCGAGGCTTGACCTATTTCTTTCCTCTGCACAATAGGGCCAGGTTTACTCACTTGTTATTGCCAGTAAACCCAATTCCATTTATGGGATTTTGTGTCAGAGGTTGACACTGGATGTATTCCAAGTCCACCAAATATGGGCAAGTGCATTATAACAGGGTGCAACCAACATCTTATGGCACATTTACTGCCAATTGTACCTCAGCTACAAAAGGAACCCAGGCCTATGTTCTTGGCATCCAGTGTTGCTACGTGCCATAGAAGGGGTGTTTTAATGAGCCACTTTTGAGCAATTGATCACCAACCGAGCCTTACTCGTACAAGAAATGTTAAAAGTAAAAGTTTTAAATACTTTTCAAATCTTTATTGGCTATGCTATGCTGCAGGAATTTCCCATCTGAGGTTGACGTCCCTGCAGCACCAGAAGTAACCCCAGTGTCCGAGAATATTATTCTGAATCAAAATGCTGGGTTTTTTTTACTCGTTTCCTGGGATGTGGGCATCGTTGGCAAGGCCACCATCCCTAACTGCCCTTGAGAAGGTGGTGGTGAGCCGCCTTCTTGACCACTGCAGTCCATGTGGTGAAGCTACTCCCATCGTGCTGTTAGGTGGGGAGTTCCAGGATTTTGACCCAGCGACGATGAAGGAACGGCCAATATATTTCTGCCAAATCCCCAACACTCGCCCAACAACTATGCCCATCTACTAAAAGTCACATCCACATCTCACACCTTGCAGACATTAACGGCTATACAACTATGGTCGGCACATCTGCCAAACACATGGCTACACACTCACTCACACGCTTTCCTTTTTCTTGCAGGCCAAGCTTGCTCATAACAGGAGGGAGCAGCTATGCACGGGAGGAGGTCAGACGGAGCTGCACCCCCTCAACACAACTGGAGGAGCGAGTGCACAGAATCATCGTGAGCTATGTTGTGGGCGCTGTGGCAGTCGGAGAGGTCGACCCCCTTGGGGACAGCAACGGTATGTTCATCACTTCTCCCTCCTCTCTCATACCACTTCCCCCTCATAACACGAGCCCTTCCCACTTTCCATCCAAGTATACTGTCTCCATTCCTTGCTCCCTTCCTGCCCCCTTCCCCTCACGTTAAACCCACTCTGTGCCTTCCTGCTTTCAGATAATCAGCCATTATCTGACTAGCTTGTCCCTCAGCCTCCCAGTGGCAGCGACGCGGGAGAGGAGGAGGAACACCAAGTCGGAGCCTCAGTGCCTGCGTCTCCCGAGGGCGACACATCGGATACTGGGGCCACGCGGTCACTGGAGGGGAGCAGAGGAAATGGCTCTGATGTGGGTGAAGCTCCGGGACCCAGCGCGCTGCAGCAAGGGAAGCTCGGGGGTCATCACCCCAGAGGATGAGTGCGCGCACGAGTTCTGCTGCACAGGACTCGGATGAGGACCTCGATGTCGAGGCGATGAACACACAGGCAATGAGCATGCACACTGAGCTCATGGGTGCAATGGCAAGGGTGCCCGAGGGCATGGATGCACTGGCTAGGAGCATGGAGGAGTCCGCCGCCAGCACTGCTGCCATCTGTGCGCAAACTCTTGAGCTCATCCTTGCCTCTTTGCAGAGGATGGTTGACTTGCAGGGAGACCGTGGGGACCCAGACCCCATGCCGCGTGTAATGGATGAGTGGCAGCATCTATTGCAGCACAGGCCGAGGCAACGCAACGGCTTAGTGCTGTAATCGAGTCATTGGTTGGTGCCATTCAATCTCAGACTGCTCTGATGCAGTCTCAGGTTAATGCCACGCAAGCGCTGACTGCTGCCATCGTCGCTAGGTCGACCACTGTCCACCAGGGATCTCACGGTCTTGAGCAGATTGCTCCGGATGCTGAGGTTCTGCCCCGGGGGAGTGGCAGTGTGTCGGTCAAGCAGGAAGGTGCTGTTCTCTCTCAGGATGACAGCATTCCTGCTCCCACCACTGGCACTTCCCCATTGCACTTGTCACAGCCTGTAACCCAGCCAGCCCAGACTGCTGCCACCCCTGCAGAGTTGGTGCAGTCTGCAGCCAGGCCCTCCAGGCCCAGAGCTGGTTGAGGGTGTCCTGCAAGGCCATCTGCAGTCTCTGGCTCCCAGACTCAGCAGCCTTCCACCAGCCTTGCTGCAGCCACTGGGGCCACATTATGGGGGAGCAGTAGGGTTGTGAGGGGGGAAGTGCAAAGGGGAGCGAGATCATTGGGGAAGGCCCACTAACTAAAATTTTTAGAGCAAATGGGGGGAGTGTGTGTACCAAAGTTGATGTGTTTGTAAATATATTGTTCAGTTTGGTAAGAAGTATTTCCATGTGCTAAGAACCAGTTCTGTTTGTTCATAAATTGTTGTGTTTGTTTGTTATTGGTTGCGTTTAATAAGACAGAGTTGTGCAAAATAATAAATGTTTATTTCACCGTTACGAATTTGGTCATGTTTCTCATTTGAACTTTGGTTGGTCATAGGGGCTGCGAGCTGGCTGTAATGATGTGGTTGTTCAGCCCAAATGCCATCTGCTCTCTCATTCTTCGGAAGCGCTGTGAAATGAGGCGTTCATGAACGGCCCTTGCAGAAGCAACATTGAGTGGCTCCCTCCCACGTTGCTGCTCCTCCTCTTCTTCATCCTCCTCCTCCTCCTCCTCTCCCTCTTCCTCCTCCTGAGGTGGTCCACCAATCCCTGGTGGCAATGGCTGGGTCCTCAGAATGGCGAGGTTGTGCAGCATGCAGCACACAACGATGAAAAGGGAGACTCGATCAGGGGAGTACTGCGGGGCTCCTCCAGAGTGGTCAAGACAGCGGAACCGTTGCTTCAGCAAGCCGATGGTGTGTTCGATCAGGTTCCTGGTGGCGCTACGGCTCTCATTGTAGGCGAGCTCAGCAGGACTGTTGGGGTTACAGAGCGGTGTCATCAGCCAGGTGGCGAGTGGATAACCCTTATCCCCGAGGAGCCAGCCGCGAGCTTGATGCGGTGGCCAGACACCAGTCTGGCGCAGGATGAATGCATCGTGGTTGATGCCAGGATAGCGGGCATTGACGGCGAGGGTGCGCTGTCTGTGGTCGCACACCAACTGAACGTTCGGAGAGTGGTAGCCTTTGCGGTTGCGGAACACCTCTGCATTTTGATGAGGTGCCCGCAATGCCACGTGGGTGCAGTCAATGAACGCTGAACCATGGGGAAGCCCGCTATCCTTGCAAAGTCACGTGCGCGTTAATGCTGTTTGTCTCAGGTCATGGGGAATGAGATGTACTCCCTTCTCCTTCTGTACAGAGCTTCTATGACCTCCCAGATGCAGCAATGGACAGCGAGCTGGGAGATGTTCGCAATATCCCCTGTTGAAGCCTGGAAGGAGCCACTGGCGTAGAAATTGAGAGCCACTGTCACCTTCACTGCCACTGACAGAGACGTCCTGGTCCTGAGCTGAGGCTGGAGCTCTGGCTGCAGGAGGTGGCAGAGCTCTGTGACCACCTCCTTGCTGAAGCGGAGCCTCCTAAGGCACTGCTCCTCTGAGAAACGAATGTATGAGAACTGCTCCCGGAATACCCTTGGAGGGTAAGGTCTCACAGGATGTGGGTGTTGCCAACAAGGCCAGCATTTATTGCCCTTGAGAAGGTGGTGGTGATTGGCTTATTAGGCCATTTCAGAGGGCAGTTAAGAGTCACTGTGGGTCTGGAGTCACATATAGGCCAGACCAGGTCAGGATGGACAGATTTCCTTCCACTAAAGGACATTCACGAACCAGATGGGTTTTTATGACACTTGAGTAGTTTCATTTATCATCTTTTTATTCCAGATTTAGTTAATTAATTGAATTATAAATCCTCCAGCTGCCTGTGGTGGGATTTTGAACTCATATCTTTGGATCAGTAGTCCAGGCTTCTAGGATTACTAGTCCAGTAACATAACCACTATGTCACCGTACCCTTTCTACTTGTCACACTTTACTCTCGCCATACCATGCCCAGCATGCCATTGTGAACCATGAGTATGTGGGCAATGGGCGATGGCCACGTCTCACATTGGAAGAGTGCTTTATACCCCACTAATGCAAACTTGCAGGCATCACTGCACTAACTGTGATTTAGGTGTACGGCCAAAAGCACGTCAACAGAAACCGTCAAAGATGAGCGGGCTGCAGCCATCATTACAAACATAAAGATATCAACACCACTACTTCAAGCATGCAAACTCGTAAACATTGGTTCAATACCCTGATAACAGATGGAGAATAATGGTTTTAACTTCTTTGATGGTTTCTGTTGACGTGCTTTTGGTCGTACACCTAAATCACAGTTGCCAACAATGTAATTTTCATTATTTGGCATTGTAGTTCCAGTGAGCACGATTCGCACAGATGTAAGGGAGAGAGACTTGGCTCTGCTCGCTGCCCCTGAGGAACACTTTGTAGCTTTTAAAAGCTCTTTAGAATAATTTGTCCGTGACTACACAAACCACTCTGGGTACAGGTATATTGTGTATCAGTAAAACAGGTTTATTAAGCATTAAACATCCAGTACAAAGAAGTAATACTTAACAAGAAGATAGTCACAGTCTGTTCATCGAACCCCGGCATTCCTTCCGAGTGACTGTGGCGCGGTCTCTTTATTCTCTTGCTGTGTTCTGTTGACTTAAGCTTCTTCATCCTCCTCTGGCTTCACGCTGCTTTCGGTGTTCAATATCTGCATTTTTATACCCGTTTTCTCCCAATTTGCCTACGTGGCAGTAATTAGCTCTCTGACACCCGGTAAATGTCCCTCCTCTCCTTGCCAATCATCTTATGACCTCGTTAGTCCCACTAGACCTCTTTCTGTGCATAACAAGATACCCTTATCTAAGAATTTCACTTCACAGAACATCCTTGAGGTGTTTTCTAAACAGTTTGTCTATTCTGCAGTTTCTAAAATGAAGGATGTCTCCAACTCCTATCTCTCTCTCTAGTTCTTACTTCTTTTCCACAACATTACCGAACTCCATGTCCCCGACAGTCTCCGTGTTTATTCAGCACCTCATTCCATTACTTCAGTCATTTAAAACAGAGGTTTTTAGTCAGGTTGGCATCCTGCTTTGGTCTCAGCCATTCGCCATTTTATACAGGCTTTATAGGTTTTTAAAATACAATTTCACATATCATGGTTATATAAAAATGGTTACAGGATCTTAATAATGTTTACTAAATCCTACCGGTACACTCTATCCTACAACTTATTTCCTGGGCCTAAAGCAGAGGAAAAAGGGGGGAAAGAGACTCGTGATGCTGAATCTTCACCCTTCTAACGTTGCTCAGGTACTTCCGGGGGGTTTGCATTGGGGGCCGGGATGCAAGTCCATAAAGTCATGAACATTCAGCTTGTCTGGAAAAGAGGAGGGAGCGACGTCGCATCATCTACTGGGTCTCCGCTGGTCAGACACCCAAACAGAAGTTAGCCAGCAGAAGGCTTCCATCCTGTTCGCAGACACCGGAAGATGTGAGAGGGAGTGGGAAGGAAGTATACAGAAGGCCCAAAAAAATACCTTCTCTTATCCAGGGCCACCATGAAGACATGTCAGGATTATTATGTTTGGACAGCAGCCAGGAATAGTTTGGCTTCCCTCCTCTGCTTCCAAAGGCAAGGTCCTGCCAAGAGACAGGGCTATGCCAGGGAATTCCAGGCCTATTAAAATGATCTGAATCCAGAAATAAAGGCGGATTCAAGTTATGTCAGGCAAAGCGCACTTTGAGTGATGCTCTGCCTGATTTGTGTCTAGGCAGAGGAGGGGGAAGAAAATTGGCCTGAAGTTATTCTTTTCTCTCGGTCCCTTCTATTCCCTTCTGAATCACACGCATTAGCACAACAGCATAGAATCAATGGGAGTCATTTTTAACCCCCAAGAACAGGTGGGTTTGGGTCAGGTGAGAAGTTAAAATGTGAAAAATTTCAAACACACCTCCAAACCGCCCACTTCTGGTTATAACGGAGGAGGGATTGGGGGGGGTGGGGGGAGGTGAAGGAAACCAATCCGCTCTCAGGGGGCGGGTCAGTCAGTAAAAACTTTTAAGGAGGCTGCGTGCCACCCAATTTTACAGTCTTTTTATTTTTAACCCATTTTGGCTGGGCTTCCCTGACCTCGGGAAACCCGGCAGGTAAAAGGAGGCGAGAAGGGCCGGATCTATAAGATATTTACAGCACTGCTTGTGGTCAGGAGGAGGAAGAGAGCTTCCCCACCCCAACCCAACAAGCTTAGCTGCCTCCAGCTCTACAATCACCGACTCCCCCCAATATCGCTGCCCCCCCCCCGCGATCACCCTCCCGCCCCCCCCCGTACCGCAATCCCTCCCTCCCTCCCAACCAGCTCTCTGCTCTTTGGCTGCGGCCTTGTGCCTGTTAATCAGGCTAGTTGTCGGGCGTGAAACCTGCAAAAAAAAAAATTAAAAGACGTCCTGCACTTAATGGCCCGAAAATTAGACCTAATACGGGAGATTACGTACTGTGTACTCTCGCGTATTAGGTCCTGAAGTGCCAGTTTCCTGCATGCACTGCGCATGCGTGGGAAACCGGCACTTAGGGTATTGCGAAGGGGGCGGTTCCTAAGTGAACCGCGTGCGCGCTACAGGTTGTGTGCACGCAGCACACTTCGTTTTTTTTTCAGGTTTGAACGCGCAGGTAAGTGTTGAAGATTTTACACATAAAGAAAGCAGGCGTAAGACCCCCTTTTAACAAGGTAAGTAGTTAATTAAGTATTATTTTAAAAAAATTTCAACAGGTTTATCTTTTTTAGAGACTTTAAAGAAAGGTAAGTTTATTTTTATAACTTTTAAAAAGAATTTAAATTTTTTCAAAAATTAAAATTTTTGTTTAAAGTGGTTAATTTATTTAACTATAGTTATTTTATTAATGTGATGGCTTTTTTTTAAATTTAATTGAGGTTTAGCTGTTCTTTTGGGGGCTTGTTGTATTCATAGTTTTGACAGCACTTGCTGTCAAAGCTATGAATGAAAGATGGTGTGCTGCCATTGGCTCTAACTGGCCCACGTGATCCCAGAGGTCGCATCGAACTAACTGCGCCTCTGGGACACGCACACACTGCGCGCCGGCACCAGGGAGAGGCCCAGGAACTGAAGTTCGTGTGGGCCAAAACCATAAAGGTAGGCGCGGAGTGCGATATCGCGGGGGATCCTTACCCCCGCGGCAACCATCGAACTCCAATTTCTGGGCCATTATCTGCAGGTCGTCCGTGAACCCATACTTCCGGGATCCTGCCCAGAACAGCTCCACCCCCCCCACCCCCCAGTTCCCTCCCCGCCTCCCCTTAAATATCGGGACCAATAAAGCATTAATGAAATTGCATGCTGGCTGCACTGCTCTACATCCATTCAACTACCGAGTACAGTTTCTGGAAATCAGGGACTTTCTGATACACAGATAAATTATGCAGAATAAGTGGGGGGGGGGGGGAAATGGGATGCACTTTCCCATTGTTGCTATTCCTGTACAAATGCTTTGCTCACTTGTACTAAGTTCCTCTGAGCACTTTTTAAAATAGGAGTTAACCTGCCTGAGTTATAATAGCACACAAAGGAATTTAGCATGAACACGTTAAGCACTCTTACGGGAGCAGTGCGAATATTTACCCAATACAGCTTCAAGAAACCAAGGATCCGAAATTCTTACCATTCTTATCATTTTCCTCTGGGATTTTGCCCGTTTTCGAGCGCCCCCCAAAGTGAGGAGGCCTCCCGCCAAATCCTTGCCCCCCCACCCCCAAAAAAAACCCACTGCCATAATTTTCCTCCACCCCACTGCTGGGGGCGGACCGTAAAGCCACTGCTTGTCCATCCCGCCATGTACAAATGACCGAGCTCGTTGGTCTGACCCATTTCTCTGCCCTCCTGCCGTGACTCGCCTTCATAAAAGAAAACCTGTTTGAAAGAGAGGTTGAAGCTTGTTTGTGGTAGACCATGAGAAGAAGACCCCCTTTTTTGGGGGGGTCCAAAGCTCCAGAGGGGGAGATGAGAAAAAAATGTTATGCAGGAGTTGTTATGATCCGGAACGCGCTGCCTGAAAGGGCGGTGGAAGCAGATTCAATAGTAACCATCAAAGGGGAATTGGATAAATACTTGAACAGGAAAGATTTGCAGGGCTATGGGGAAAGAGCAGGGGAGTGGGACTAATCTTTCAGAGTCGGCACAGGCACAGTGGGCCAAACGGCCTCCTTCTGTGCTGTAAGATTCTATGGTTACAGACACTTAGTCCTCTTCCACAATTACCAAGTCTCCCATTGGGCAATAGTCTCCTACTCCATCACACTGGCATTCTCCGCCTTGAACAGTATCATTCTGCATATAAGATGCCAAGGACAAGACCTTTCCCTGAAAAAAAAAACTGGCAACATTTCGACTGCAATCGAGAAGAGAGGTAGGCAGAACCCTTTCTATCTGTGTGTACTTAGACATCCGAACCCAATCGGCTCAGCTATTCTGTCCCCCCCTCTTTCCTTGGCTGTGCTCGAACCTGCACCTTACACACCGAGATCGCGGGAAGCCCAGCAGGCTTATCCTTCCGGCCACTCGGTCTTGCTCAAGAGGCTCCCTACTCGGAGCCACACAACCAGGTACAGAAATAAAAATCGGGAGAGATGCAAAACGGGCCGCCAATTCGAACAAGGTCCAAAAGAGTTCCGAGTCTGAGCAGGCCTGAGGATTGGAGATTATCGACAGATATTTTACGTTTTGGTGGCTTTATTGCTCAGGTGGCAGGTTGATGTTATAAGTCACCTGGAGCCACTTGTCTTAGTGCCACTGTTTCCTCTTCCCAGTGATGTCTACAAATATCCGCCATCGTTGTGCGCTATTAATCCGTCAGTAGGGAGTCTATTTCGATTTGGTAATTACTATAAAATCTACTTTGTTTGTATAGTTTATGCATATGTAGTAAAGATTTTCTACAAGTGCTAGGTGTGGTGTAATTGTAAATGCGTGAATAAAAAGGTTTTATGATTCGACTTTACCTGCCACATAAAGGTAACCTGACCAAACGTGGCTTTATAAAATATACGCGCGATATATATAAACACACGCGTATCTCAATCTTGAGTTTCGTTTCTACTGAATGTGGATGTGGTCCCAGCAGTTTCTCTTTCACACACACCACAGCCAGTTCCTATGTCTTCAGAGAAAATATTTTCTGAACAGCAAAGAGCCACAACAGGTAGAATATTCAGGTCTCCACATCCGTCGGCCGCCCACTTTGCATCATTTTGGAATAGGTTACCAAGCTCCTGAGCCTCACCGAACGGATCCTAGTCTGTGCCTTCAATTCTCTCCATGGCTTCCCCGCCCCGCCTCCATCCCCCCCCCCCCCCCATGTCTCAGGATGCACACACTGCTCCTCTGACACCATGCCCTCTGCTCCACCATCCTTGCTACAACACCTTTAATGTAGTAGAATGACCCAAGGTGCTTCATTAGGACAGGTGACCAAAAACTCAAAAAGGTATGTTTCAAGGAGAGTCGTAAAGGAGGAGAGAGAGGTTTAGGGAGTGAATTCCAGAGCTTAGGGCCTAATCGGGTGAAAGCACGGCCGCAAGGAAGTGGGGTGACGGACAAGAGGCTTCGAGTTGGAGGAACGCATTGTTTTCGGAGGGTTGTAGGGCTGGAGGAGGTCGACAGAGATAGGGAAGGGGCAATTCCATGGAGGCATTTGAACACGAGCATGCAAATTTTAAAATAGAGGCATTCAGGGACCAGGAGCCAATGTAGGTCAGCGAGCACTGGGGTGATGGGTGAAGGGGACTTGGAGCAAGTTCAAATACTGGCAGGAGAGTTTGGATGAGCTCACATTTATAGAGGGTGGAAGATGGGAGGCCGGTCAGGAGAGCGTTGGAATAATGGAGATATACACAGTTTGTGTATAATTGGGTGGAATTATGTAGACAGAATAGTGTTGCGTTATGCTTTATTGTCGCAGTCCAGTGGTGGGAGGGGTGGCAGGGTCAGGAACACTATTTATTGGGTGTAAACAGGCAGAGGGACAGTTTGGCTCTTTAATAGCATGTTGTGGTCTGTGGCCTGCGGTAACTTCCTCTTCTGCTTTGATCTTGGCCCATTGTCAATTGGGTGAATTATTGATAGGGTTGATGAGACAGCTAAGAGTTGGATCGAAAGTGCGCATAGGAAGGAAATCCTGGTGTTTTATCAGCTTTACACTTTCACGGAGCCAGCGAAAGTCCCGCTCCAAGTGGCAGATGCCCAGCAGATATTTTGTTCCCATATTTATGATGTGGGAGGAGACCGCTGTGTGCTACAGTTAAGGCAGACATCTTGCTGCCAGGAGAACGAAACTTACAAATCTGCACCTTGTGTACAAATCTACCAAGCAGCAAGCCAATCATTCATGGTTTAGAGGGAAAATGAGATCAGTCCTGGCTCTAATGGCTTCCACACTTCTGTCTTATTGGAATTAAGGGGTATGACTACAATGTCTGTGGCTGCATTCCTGTTGAATGCAGCCTCTCCAGCTGTTGTCTAGACGGACTATGGTGGCTCAGTTGGTAGTACTCTGAGTCAAAAGGTTGTGGGTTCAAGTCCCACTCCAGAGCCTTGAGCACAAAAATCTAGCCTGGCAATCCTGAGGGAGTGCTGCACTGTCAGAGGTGCCGTCTTTCGGATGAGCTGTTAAAGGAAGGGCCCCGTCTGCTCTCTAGGGCGGCTGTAAAAGATCCCGTGGCAATATTTCAAAGAGCAGGGGGAGTTCCCCCTGGTGTCCTGGCCAATATTTATAACTCAACCAACATCACCACATGGGATGCCTCTGTGCCATTCTTAGCATTAAGTGCCGGGCAAGTTCCTGCCCAGAGCCCAATTAACTGAGATTGAGACCATGCTGGTGAAAGCGCAAATGCAGTGTGCCAGGCACGTGATGAGAATGTCAATCGACAGAGTTACTCAGGGCTGAAGGAAGAATGGCGCTCCTATGGTGCCCAATGAAGATAGAACAAAGGCACAAAACTGTGGGAAGCCACAGAGTTGGATGGAGAAGTGCAATCTTCGATGGAGTTCAGCAATTTGAAGAAATCAAAAGACCAAGACCAAGCAAAAGGTCCAGAATAACATTTAAGTACAAATTACTGTTGTGAGTACCTGCCGCTCTCAGCTAGCCTCGGTGATCTACCCAGTACTGACACAGGACTACTGACACAGGACTACTGACACAGGACTACTGCACTGGACAATGCACTGGACAATGCACTGGAGACTGCACGGGACATTGCACTGGAGACTACCCCTGGGACTTTTGCTGAGGACAACACTACTGACTGCACGGTTGACTATACTAGGAATTATACTGAGGACTCCAGTCCCCTGAGTATTTTGTTACAGATTGTTAAGTTTTGGGGTTTTTTCATACAACCTTCTCCCTCGAAGGTCTAACCTTTCCTCAGGTATGCCATCTTCTGCCACGTTTACAGCCAGATCCTTTTGATGTGGCTGAGATCAATCTCCCTGTCAGTTATTGCCTCAAGTGTACTTGTACAACTTCTTAGGCAGTTCTTCTTCTTCTTCATGTGCATATAATTAGGCTGACACTCTGGAGCAGCATGGAGGGAGTGCTGCATTGTTGGAGGATGAGGCCCTTACTGCCTGTACTACTGGTTCAGGTGAATGTTAGGGATCTCGTGGTCCTATTCGAAGAAGACCATTGAGTTCTCTCATGTGTTCCAGCAATGTTCTTCTGTTGACCAGTGTCACCAAAAGCAAAGTCGTCATTCATCTCACCGCAGGTTGTGAGATCATGCTGTGCATCAAATGACAGCCACGTTTGCTCACAGATCATCAATCACCACACTTCAACGTACTTCATTGTTGTGTAATGCTTTGAGTCATTTCTGAGAGATGTGATGAGGTGTTATATCAATATGAGTCTTTTCTTGGCTTCACCATAGTTGAAGGTGTCAAAATGCACCAAGTCCTTCTTGAGGAAAGATCATCGACCTGAAACGTTAACTCTGTTTCTCTCCCTACAGCTGCTGCCTGACTTGCTGAGTATTTCCAGCAGTTTCTGTTTTTATTCCAAGTGCTTCTTGTCCTAGGATCATATGAATTGATGTCCCTTCTGTGCCTTTATGCATTGGTACAAACTACACAGATGGGAGCTTATCCACCAAGACGTGAGCCTGTGAAGGTACAGGAGGTATCAATACTATCAAAACCAGCCAAGTTGTGTGTCCTTCTGGTTCCTGAGAAACTGTGCCTTGCCCTTGACTCTGCATTCGCTGTTTCTGTGGAGATGAGATACTCTCCTAAGGTAGCATCAGCCTATGCCAAACATAAGAACAGAAGAAATAAGAGCAGGAGTAGGCTATACGGCCCCTCGAGCCTGCTCCGCCATTCAATAAGATCATGGCTGATCATTGACCTCAACTCCACTTTCCCACCCAATCTCCAGATCCCTTGATTCCCCTAGAGTCCAAAAATCTATCTATCTCAGCCTTGAATATACTCAAAGACTCAGCATCCACAGCCCTCTGGGGCAGAGAATTCCAAAGATTCACAACCCTCTGAGTGAAGAAATTCCTCCTTATCTCAGTCTTAAATGGCCTACCCCTTATCCTGAGACTATGCTCCCTAGTTCTAGACACTCCAGCCAGGGGAAACAACCTCTCAGCATCTATCCTGTCAATCTCCTTCAGAATCTTGTATGTTTCAATGAGATCACCTCTCATTCTTCTAAACTCAAGAGAGTATAGGCCCATTCTACACAATCTCTCATCATAGGACAGCCCTCTCATCCCAGGAAGCAATCTAGTGAACCTTTGTTGCACCACTTCCAAGGCAAGTATATCCTTCCTTAGATAAGGAGACCAAAACTGTGCACAGTACTCCATGTGTGGTCTCACCAAGGCCCTGTACAATTGTAGCAAGACTTCCTTACTCGTATACTCCAATCCCCTTGCAATAAAGGCCAACATGACATTTGCCTTCCTTATTGCTTGCTGAACCTGCATGCTAGCTTTCTGTGTTTCTTGCACGAGGACACCCAAATCTCTCTGAACACCAACATTTGAAAGTTTCTCACCATTTAAAAAATATTCTGTTTTTCTATTCTTCCTACCAAAGTGAATAACCTCACATTTCCCTACATTATACTCCATCTGCCACCTTACTGCCCACACACTTATCCTATCTATATCCCTTTGCAGACACTTTGGGCTGGATTTTGCCAGCCCCGAGGAGGCGGGTTTGAAGACGGGTCAGGTGGAAAAGTTGCAAAAAATGGCGGCAGGCTCCAATCCCGCCTTCAACCTGCCTCTGCACAACTTTTCCAAATGCGGGCTTGCAGACTCCCTTTCGGTCCCGCCTCCAAGCGGGGGGATAGGTCCTTAAGGCACTTAACTACCACTTAAGTACCTCTATAATCCCATTTTGAGAGGCCTTTCAGAGTTTACCACATTTCCCGCGTGCTGCACGTCTCCCCTGGAACACACCAGCTAATCCTGTCGGGTTCACAGGTGGTTGGCTTACTAACAGCTGCAGCTCCACCATAAAAACAGAGTTTTCCACAACGATCATTTGCAGGTGGCAGAACGTTCTTTTCTCAGGTCTTGGAGAACTTTTTGCAGGTCTACTGATTTTGGAAGTGTTGAAGCTGAAATCCATCTCCACTGTGACCTCCTGGGAAAACCCTCTCCCCACCTTGACTGAGCGCTTCGTCAACTGAGGTACATACCAGCAGCATGGGAACCATTTATTTCCTTTCCTCCTGGACCTCAGATTCGAACGAAGACCAGCCACGGCAGCAGCAGACCCCGGAACAGCAGCACCAACAGCAGCATCAACAACAGGAGCGCCAACCTGCTGCTCACCCACCTGAAGCTGCACAGGCCAGAAGACGCCAGCGCAAGGAAGCACGTCGCCGCAGGAGATACCCCCCAAACAGGGTTTATAGACAGAGGATGAGCTACCTCAACATGAGTGAGCAGCAGTGCCAAAGGGGGCTGAGACTTTCACGAGAGGTAGTCGCTGACATCTGCACAATGCTGCAGCAAGACCTGGAGCCCAGAGCAGCGGGTGGACACCCCTTACCAGTGGCTGTAAAAGTCACCACCGCACTCAACTTTTTTGCTTCAGGCTCATTCTAGGGATCAACAGCAGACATCAGCGGCTTCTTCCAGGCGGCCACACACACTTGCATCACGCAGGTAACTGATGCCCTCTTTGCAAAGGCGCACAATTACATCAACTTCTCCAAGGATCAAGCAAGTATAACTGTGCGTGCGGTTGGATTTGCTAACATGGCAGGCTTTCCAAGGGTGCAGGGCGTCGTAGACTGCACACATGTGGCCCTTAAGGCACCCCATCACATCCAGGTCTTTTTGTCAACCGCAAGGGCTTCCACTGCCTCAACGTGCAGCTGGTGTGTAACCACAATAAGGAAATTTTGCATGTTTGCGCCAAGTACCCTGGCAGTTGCCATGACTCGTTCATCCTGCGGCAGTCTAGTGTGCCTCCGCTCTTCAGTCCGCCAGACCAACTTTACGGATGGCTACTTGGAGACAAGGGCTATCCCCTGAAGACGTGACTAATGACGTCATTGAGGAGGTCATCCAATGAAGCTGAGTAGTGCTACAACTCCAGCCACATTTCGACCAGATCCATTATCGAGCAAACCATCGGCTTGCTGAAGATGCGATTCAGATGCCTTGATAGATCAGGTGGAGCCCTGCAGTACTCAGCAGCCAGGATTGTCGTGGTCTGCTGTGCACTGCACAACATGGCACAGCAGACCACATTGCGAAATGACACAGCCCACAACTTCAACAGTTTGCGATCACTTCATTTCATAACATTCAGTAAAGGATGGCATTTCTCAATTAAACACAACAGCACACCCAAGTGACTACCCTTGTGACTACTTGTGCTTTATCTTCCTCTTACGCATGCTCCTACGTGGTGCTTCCCCTGTGGCTTCAGCAGATGTGGAGGCCCCTTGCTCACTTTCATGCTGCTCCTGCCTCAACACCTTTGGTGGGCGTCCTCTGGGGTTGCAAGCCTGTGAGGGTTTGCCAACAGTCTGCTGCTCCTGCGGCTGTGCAGGGGCTGAGACGCCCATCTCAGTTGGGTGAGAACTCTGGTGGGGCTCTGACCGAGGGCTCCGCAGTGGCATGGGGGTGTGAGCGCTTGGCGAGGAGCTCACACTTCCTTGTTGTCTGCCACCAACATCCCTCTCATGGGTCAGCCCCACTTCAGAGCTAGCAAGTGGCTTGACAGCACCTTGCAGCTCTTCAGGGGGGCCATGAGGACCCGTATCTGCACTGGCAGTCCTACTCCAGAGGACTTCCATGAAAGTCTGGTTTCTATGCTCAATAGCTGACCATCGCTCCTCAAGAGATGTCAGTCTATTCTGAACAATGACCATGTTTTCAAGACCCTGGCAATTTAGCTCCTCCATGGCCGTAGCCATCCTCTCATCGACCGTAGCCATCCTCTCCTCTACGGTAGCCATCCTTATCACAGAGGTAGCCATCCTTTCCACGGAGGTTGTCATCCTTTCCGTGATGATGCGTTCATGCACCAATGCCTCCACAAAGGCTCTGCTCATGTTAGCGATGGACTCCTCCATCCTCTCCACACTCGCAGTGACCCTGGAGACAAAACCTGCCAGAGACTCCTGCACCTGTTCCTGGAGTTCCAGCACCGCTCTCCTTCTGGATGGACCCGGAGGCACAGGGTCGATATGCAGCTGAGCCAAGCTGGGAGCGCCCTTCGGCCTCCGACGAGGACTCTCCACTGCTGTCCCTGTCTCCACCATCTGCTGATGCTCACTTGTGAGCTGTGATACACCAGGTGACAACACTACTCTATGCCCCAAAGGTCCCACCGAGGTGTGAGTGTCTGCACTGGTGCTGGGTGCACTTAATTCTGGTGACGCTGCGCCCTCAGAGGTTGCAGCTTCCTCTGAGGAGTCTTCTGGCTCAGGCTGTTCCTCTTGGACAGTGGGGAGGAGGGCTGTCTTGTGGGAAGTAAAGGAAAGAGTTAGACATGTGATATAAACATTGCATGCACATGGAATTGTGCAGATGATCATAAGTCAATCTGCTAGAGCATCAGAAGCCATATCAGTCACTCATGCAATGTAAATTAGAGAGATGCAAAACTATTC